>CM056051.1:339360556-339960556 GCA_029574335.1 Rana kukunoris | reverse complement strand
ACATTTTTTAAGAGGGGGAATATTGGGGGGGGATTTGTGCTGAGAGGGGGAATGAGGGAAGGAGAAAGAGGAATTGCGCTAGAAGGGGGTATATGGGGATGAGGGGCACTCTGCACATTCTTTAGAAGATGGGGGGAGGGGGGGTGACACCATGTTTTACAGCACCAGGTGACACCAACCCTAGTGACGCCACTGCCTGTGTGCAAAAGTGTGTTTTGCTTTGCAAGAATAAATCAGCTCTAACCTTGGGTGTTCTGCGATATGTAAAACTGTGAGTGTAGGTTTTCAAATTTTAGAATGAGATGCTTTGACATCGTGCAGGATTTTAAAGGAAGCCTTGACTGAAAATAGGTTGAGAAACACTGCCATAACTGACACAATACCCGCATATATCATTGTATCACTTCAATGTCACAGAGACCCCTGCTGTAGGCCCTGAAATGTACCCATTTACATTCTGGAAAGATAGATAGCTGTACATTTGTTTCCCACATCTGGATTTTTTGGGTATTTTTGGGAACTCAAGGGCAGCAGATCCTGGTAGCTGGACAGGAAATTGGAGGTGAGAGCACTTAATGCTACCTGCTCTCTCATTGTTATTAAGGCTTTAAACTTATAATAAGTGAGCTTTATTTATGTCACTGCATGACACTGCTTTTTGTAATAACTTTTAAAATAGGCTCACAGTAATTTAGTTTTTGGGTTACTATAAAGAATTTTGTTTGAATTCTTGTACTTTGTATCCAGAGACAATCATGCTACAAGAGATCTGCTTGCTGCATTCAGTATTGATTATCTACTAACATAGCTCCAATCACACCCCCCTAACCAACAACTACAAGATTGTTCCTTGTTATGTCAATACTGTATGATGCATCGATGCCACGTTTAAACCGCAATATGTATAATAAATATATTGCCATTTTTTTTTTTTTTTTATTCGAAAAGTTTTTATTTGTCTCCTAAAGGAGAAGTATAAAGACATACAGCAAATAACAGTTACAAAAAACAAATTAACAAACAACAGAGAAAAAAAAAAAAAAAGAGAAAAAAAAAGTGAAAAACCTTGTTGCAGCTACAGTTACAGAATGAACTAATCACATTCAGAGACCGAATCTCATATATTTTGGTTGCGAAGCCCAGCCATTTACATAACACACTAGCACCCCCAGAATACCCACATCATGCAGAGAAGCACCATAGCAGCCTAGGTCCCAAGCCCCAGAGCGGGCAACCGAGGGGGAGGGGAGGAAGAGACAAGGGGGAGAGGGACAGGGGACCAAGCGGGGGGACATCAAAGCCAGGGGAGAATAGTTAAGGGGGGAAGGGGGGCCCAAGTCAAAAGTCAGCAATCCCACCTCAGGGGCAGCACCCAGGACCTAGAGTCTACTGCTTGGACCATGCACCCCAGATTTTTTCAAACTTTTTAGGACATTTACGGTTCAGATATGTAAGTTTATACAAGGGCAGTGTGGCATTCACAAGAGCTTTCCACTGGGAGACCGTTGGAGGATCCGTCAGTTTCCACTTAAGCAGGATAGCCTTTCTAGCATAGAAGGAGGCATAGAATACAAACAGCCGTTTGTGCGTGTTAGGTATGACATTGTCGCAGACCCCCAGAAGCAGTATGATTGGATTCAGATCAATATGCACCTTACCCACCGAGTTAATAACGTCAACCACCCCTGACCAGAACTGTTGGATGGCAGGACACTCCCAGACTACATGTATAAAAGTACCAAGGCCTGTACTGCATTTAGGACATCTATCTGACTGGGAGGGGTAGATCCTTGAAAGCCTCACAGGGGTGTAGTATGCTCTGTGGATGAACTTAAGTTGTATGTATCTATCCCTTGCCGAAACCATCAGAGGGATGTACTGCTGGATTCCCTCTTCCCAGTCATCTGCAGCAAGGGCAGGCAGATCTGCTTTCCACTTATCATATAATCTAGACCCTCCGCCCGACTCCCCACAAGACAACCTGAGGTACAGAGAGGAGAGAATACGGTCCGCCCCTATGGAAGTCAAAAACGACTCTACCCCGTGAGATCTTAACTCTACCCCCCCAGGAAACTGGGCCTGCACCGCGTGTCTCAGCTGCAAATAGCGGAAGAACATCTTGGGCGGCAAATGAAATGTGTCCTTCAATGTATCATAAGGAAGGATTCTCCCTCCGGACATGATTTGTCGTAGGGTTTTAATCTCGTATCCAGCCCAAAGTGCCGGATCCGGGACCGTCTGTAGATGAGTCAGCCTGGGGTTCCCCCACAATGGCGTGTGTGGGGAGATGGAATTAGGGCTACTGAGTTTCGCCGTGATCTGTTCCCAAACCCTGACAGTCGTTTGCATAGGGGTCGTCATCTCAGGCTGTGCCCTAGGTCCACGAAGGACCAGGTTGCTCAGCGCCGAGTATGAGCCCAGCACCGCCGCCTCCAGGTTGACCGCAGGGTTGGACCTAGGCTGGGAGAACCACCAGCGAACCGTCACAACCACTGCCGCCCAGTAGTATAGTTTAAAGCAGGGGAGCGCCAAACCCCCTAGGGACAGGGGGAGTTGTAGGGTGGCTCGGGCAACCCTAGGGGCCCGCCCACCCCACACAAATGTGTTAACTGCCTGATCTATTTTCCGAAAAAAGGAACTGGGGATGGGGACTGGGGTATTGCGGAATACATAAAGAAATTTTGGGAGGAAGGTCATTTTGAGGAGATTGATTCTTCCTACAGGCGAGAGGGGAAGAGATTTCCAGGCCTGAAACTTCGCGATCATTTGTTGGAGGATCGGATACACATTGTCGGTTAAGTATTGAGATAGATCCCTCCGAACCTCAATCCCCAGGTATCTAAACCCGGAGACCAGGGCCAACGGGATATGCGGGTCTATGGGAGGCAGGGCAGGGGACAATGAAAACAGAGTCGA
Organism: Rana kukunoris; assembly: GCA_029574335.1. NCBI lineage: Eukaryota > Metazoa > Chordata > Amphibia > Anura > Ranidae > Rana > Rana kukunoris. The sequence goes on along the minus strand of CM056051.1, from coordinate 339,957,640 downwards.
CTTGGTCCAGTTGATCCGAACGCCTGAGAAGGAGCCATATTGGTCAATGATTCGCAGAGCCGCTGCCAGCGACGCAGATGCGTCCGGTAGATACAGCAACGCATCATCTGCATAGAGGGAGAGCTTCTCAGTCAGGGGACCCACCTGAATCCCACCAACAGTCGGAGCAGACCTAAGCAAAATAGCCAGGGGCTCCATCGCCAGGGCAAATAGACCTGGCGATAGTGGGCACCACTGTCTAGTGCCCCTACCTAGAAAAAAGGGGGGGAAAGCATGCCATTCGTACGGACTCTCGCAGAGGGGTACCTATACATTAATTTAACCCAGGAGATAAACTTAGGGCCAAAGTTAAACCGGACAAGGACCTGCCACAGAAACTCCCACTCCACCGAGTCAAAGGCCTTCTCGGCGTCGAGGGAGGCCACAACCCCGGGTGAGCCAGTCTTCTCCGCACAGGACAGATTCGTATATAATCGGCGCAGGTTTATGTCAGTGCCCTTGCCCGGCATGAAGCCAGTCTGGTCACCGTGGATCAGGGATAAAATGATTGAATTAAGCCTATTTGAGAGGATCTTAGTGGTAATTTTGGCGTCTACATTAAGTAGCGAAATGGGACGATACGAAGCGCAGGACGTGGGGCTTTGGTATAACCACAATGACCGCCTCGGCCATAGAGGGAGGAAGACCGCCCTCCTCCAACATAGCCAGCAGCAGTCTATGGAAATTAGGAGCAAGGAGCTCACTATTTGCCTTGTAAAATTTGGCTGGGAGCCCGTCAGGTCCAGGAGTTTTGGCCGACTGAAGTGCGGCCATTGCCACCTGCACCTCCTTAAGTGTAATTGGAGCATCCAGGGTGGCCCGGGCCTCAGTTGAGAGCCGTGGAAAATCTACCTGATCTAGGAAGTCATTTAGGCTATCCATAGTGTATTCCGCCCTAGATGTGTAGAGATGTCTGTAATACTGTGCAAATTGAGCATTGATACCCAGGGGGTCAGAGTAACACACCCCCTGGTCATCCCGGATATAGGCAATGTGGGACGTGGAAGAGCGTTCCTTCGCCAGCCAGGCCAGCAACCTACCCGTTTTCTCCCCCTGTTCAAAGATCCTCTGCGACTGGGAGAGCAGTTGCTTCTTAGTGGCCGCAACCCGCAACAGGGAAATCTCCCTGTCGAGGGATTGCATCTCAGCGTACCTCGAAGCATCTTTGGTAGTAACATAGGCTTCCTCCAGCCGGAGGACTCTCCCCTCTGCCTCCTCTAGTGCAAGCGTTCTTACTTTCCTAACCTTCCCAATCACAGTTTTATATTGTCCCCTAGTGTAGGCCTTAAAGGCATCCCAGAGAACCGGGAAAGGGACCGTACCCTCGTTGTGTGACCAGTAAACCCCCAGCTCCTCCTCAATCAGAGGGACCACGCGGTCATCCGTGACCCAAAACCCTGACAGCCGCCACAACACAGATCCAGGGAGCGAGTCAGTCTGCAGAGTGAGTAGAAGGGGAGCATGATCTGATATGCCTCGCGACAAGATTTCCACCTCTAGGACCCGGGAGAGCAGTGTGTCAGCGGCGTATATCAGGTCAATCCTAGAGAATGAGGCATGGGTGGCCGAGTGGCAGGTATACTGTTTTTTGTCCGGATGCCTCATCCGCCAGACGTCTGTGAGCCCATAGTTCCCCGCCCAGTGAGAGAGGGGGGAATCTCCCGGGGGTCCCGCCTTGTATCTGTCCAAAGCTGGATTGGGGGTCATATTAAAGTCCCCGGCGATAATCACCCCAGCGGACGGATACTGCGCCAGGAGCAAAGTGAGCTTCTCGAGCACAGCCACCGTGGCAGGGGGTGGGATATAGATGCCCACAATCAGAAGTTCCAATCTATCACACATGGCATGCATAACGACATAACGCCCCTCCGGGTCAAGATGTAGGTCCATCAGGGTAAACTCAAGTGATTTGTGGACCAGGACGCTAACTCCCCTAGAGTAAGTGGAGTAGGTTGAGTGGTAGTATGATCCCACCCATGGCTTCCGGAGAGCCAGCGTCCTGCTCCCCATCAAATTTGTCTCCTGAAGTATACAAATACGGGGAGCATATTTCTTCAAGTAATTAAACACCAGGGACCTCTTGACCTTGGAGTTCAGACCCCTAACATTCCATGATAAAACAGTTAATGGTGCCATAAGAGCAGTAGTGAATATTTACAGGGCAGCACTCCATCTTATACCACACATGAGACATAGAGTCATTATACAGGGGCAACGCATCATGTTGGCACATGTTGGCGGGATACTCTAGTGTCCTGACAGGACGTCATATGTAGTCCTTTACTTTAAGCTGCTAGGGGCGCACCCGTCGCGTCACTTAGAACACCCTGCGTGTGCCCGGCGGCCGCGATGGCCGCCGGGCACACGCGCCGGGCACACGCGATTGCCGACAATTAAGCTGGGACGTGGAGCTCTGTGTCTAAACACAGAGCTCCACGTCCTTGTCAGGGAGAGAGGAGTCCGATGCTGTGTCCCTTGTACATAGGGACACAATCGGTCACCTCCCCCAGTCAGTCCCCTCCCCCCACAGTTAGAACACAATGTAGGAGAAACATTTAACCCCTTCCCCGCCCCCTAGTGGTTAACACCTTCCCTGCCAGTTACATTTATACAGTAATAAATGCATATTTATAGCATTGTTCACTGTATAAATGTAAATGGTCCCAAAAATGTGTCAAAAGTGTCCGATGTGTCCGCTATAATGTCCCAGTCCTGAAAAAAAAACGCAGATCGCCGCCATTTCTAGTAAAAAAAAAATAAGAAAAAAAATACTAATTATGTCCCCTATTTTGTAGGCAATATAACTTTTGCGCAAACCAGTCACTATACGGTTATTGCGATTTTATTTAAAAAAAAATTTTTACTAAAAATATGTAGAAGAATACATATCGGCCTAAACTGAGATAAAAAATGTTTTTTTTTTTTGTTTTTTTTTTAAATGGGATATTTATTATAGCTAAAAACAAACAATATTCTGTCTTTTTTCAAAATTGTTGCTATTTTTTTGTTTATAGCGCAAAAAATTAAAACCGCACGGGCAATCAAATACCACCAAAATAAAGCTCTATTTGTGGGGAAAAAAAGGTTGTCAATTTTGTTTGGGAGCCATATCGCACGACCGCGCAATTGTCAGTTAAAGCGACGCAGTGCCGGAAGCTAAAATTTTGTCTGGGCAGGAAGGGGGTGTAGGTGCACAGTAGGCAAGTGGTTAAAACTTTGCCTATGGAGATTTTTAAGTATCCTAGTTTGTAAGCCATTCCACGAGCATGCGCAATTTTAAAGTGTGATATGTTAGGTACCCATTTACTCGGTGTAACATCATCTTTTATAATCAACCAAATAATTAAGTTACCGTATATATTGTGTTTTTTTTATTGCATTAAAATTCATTAAAGTGTATTGTTTCCAAAAAAAAATGTGTTTGAAAACTGCTGCGCAAATACCTTGTGACATACTGTATAAATTGCAAAAATATAATGTTTGGGGTTCTAAGTAATTTTTTAGCAAAACAGATATTTACCTGTAAACAAAAGGCGTCGGAAAAGGCCTGGTGTTAAAGTGAAGTGTCTGTAAAGGTTTTCATTAGTGAAGATCATGGCTTCTAGTACTTTTTAGTCAGCCGGACTTGTTTTATAAAGTTAATGATTGTCAAGAACAAACACCAGCACTTATAGCCACACTAATAACTCGGTCATCTTAATCAAATCACTCTAGCAAATGTCAGGGCAGATTTGGATGTCCAAGAACATGATGTGTAATATTAGAAACCATTATATCAGTGATTTGAATTTTTGTGAAGTCACTGAGGTAGTGATGTTAAAATGTATTTTAATGATATTTGGGTTACAAATGCTGTTGATGGCCCCCACGCCTGGTTTTAAATAACTACCAATGAATGCACAGCTTTGAACTAATTTCAAATTTAAATGCGCCCCCAAACCTAACCTGTATTTGAGGATGCAATTAAAATTCTCATTAGACACTTTAGATGAGGGGTCAGCAATGTTTTTCCACTTAAGGGCCGGATTCAATGTATGTGAATGCATGGAGGGCCGCATTCACCTGCTAATAAATGAAGATATTAATAATCATATGTAACATTTAGAAGGCCTCTAAATCAGACAATTTATACAATGTGATATAAATTATGTGACTATGCTGTGTGCTGAAATCGTACATAGTTATGAATACTTTTGTTGGTGGTGACATGATTATGTACGTTTTGGATGACTGACAGAAATGTACTGTGTGTCTTTCTGAAGTTGTAAAGTAAACAGATTGAAATGTAATTATCTATAAATCTATAATCATTTGGTGAAGGGGGGTTATGGTGTGGGGTTGTTTTTCATGGGTTGTTTTTCACGGGTTGGGCTTGGCCCCTTAGTTCTAGTGAAGGAAACTATTAAGGCGTTGACATACCAAAATCTTTTGGTCAATTTCATGCTCCCAACCTTGTGCACTGGTGTGCAGTCCTGTTGGAACAAGAAGTGGCCATCCCTAAACTGTTCTAACAAAGTTGGGAGCATGAAATTGTCCAAAATGTCTCTGTATGCTGACGCTCTAAGGCCCCGTACACATGAGGAGACATGTCCGATGAAAACAGTCCGCGGACCGTTTTCATCGGACATGTCTCCGGGGATCTTTTGGTCTGATGTGTGTACACACCATCAGACCAAAACCCCTGCGGACAGAGAACGCGGTGACGTAGAAGTCACCGACGTCCTCAATCCAGGAAGTTCAATTTGACGCATTCGCAGGATTTTGGTCCGCTGGTTAGACGTACTAACCAGCGGACATGTCCGACGGACAGGTTTCCAGCGGGCAAGTTTCTAAGCGGACATGTCTCCTCGTGTGTATGCGGCCTAAGAGTTACCTTCACTTGAACCAAGGGCCTGAAAAACAACCCCCACACCATAATCCACCCTCCACCAAATGATTTGGACCAGTGCACAAAGCAAGTTCCATAAAGACATGCATGAGTGAGTTTGGAGTGGAAGAGCTTGACTGGCCTGCACAGAGTCCTGACCTCAACCTGATAGAATGCCTTTGGAATGAGTTAGAGCAGACACTGCGAGCCAGGCCTTCTTATCCAACATCGAGGCAAATGCGCTTCTGGAAAAATGGTCAAACATTCCCATAGACACACTCTTAAACCTTGTGGACAGCCTTCTCAGAAGAGTTGAAGCTGATATAGCTGCAAAGGGTGAGCCAACTCCATATTGAATCTTATGGACTGATGCCGCATACACACGGACGTTTTTTGTGATGAAATAAAATGACGTTTTAAAAAACGTCATTTAAAATGATCATGTGTGGGCTTTACGTCATTTTTTGTCTTCTGAAAAACTACCAAAAAAAAATTCGAACCTGCTTCAATTTTTTATGTCGTTTTTCAAAATGTCGTTTTTTGTGTCATAAAAAATGATCGTGTGTGGGCTAAAACGACGTTTAAAACAATGTTTTCATAACTTGCTCAGAAGCAAGTTATGACGCGAGCTTGAATGGAACAGAGTGCCGTCGTACGTGTTGTACGTAACCACGCTTTGCAAGAGCATTTTCAGAAAACGATGGTGTGTAGGCAACGTAGTTTTTTTAAAATGAAGTTTGAAAAACGTTGTTTTTTTTCATGAGAAAAAAACGACATCTTTTTACAAGACAAAAAAACGACCGTGTGTACGCAGCATTAGACTGAGATGCCATTAAAGTTCATAGGCATGTAAAGGCAGACGTGACAATACTTTTGACCCAGATTCACAAAGCACTTATGCTGACGTATCTCCAGGTACGCTGACGTAAGTATAAATGTGCACCGTCGTTTCTATGCGCCGACCCACAATGCTAGATACGTTGAAAAATAGGCTTCAGCCGCCCGACGTAACTTTCCTACGCCGGCGTATAGTGGGTGCATATTTACGCTGGACGTATATGTCCCTCCCATTGATTTCCGATGCAAATATGCAAATGAGGGCGATACGCCGATTCACAAACGTACTTGCGCCCGGCGCATAATATACGCGGTTTGCATAAGTCGTACGTCCGGCGTAAAGTTATTCCCCATACTGTATAGGAGGTGCAACTTATGCAAAGGTAAGGGCCAGGGATCGAATGCCGTTGAATTTTACGTAGTTTACGTTGTACGTGAATAGGGCTGGGCGTAGGTTACGTTCACGACGTAGGCAGTGATTCGACGTATCTTAGGCAGTTGTTTTGACGTTTGACGTCAAAACAACTGCCTAAGATACGTTGAATCACTGCCTACATTCGTTTTAAGTACTTGCCTAGCACTCGGCACATCATTTGCACGGGGTCACGCCTCATTTGCATTGCTCACGCCCACTTCCACTTACGACGACTTACGCTTTCAAAACCCAGCGTAGATTGGGGAGCAAGTGCTTTGTGAATACTGTGCTTGCCTCTCTGCGTCGGCGTAGCGTACATTAGAAACGCTACGGTGGCATAAATATGCGCCAATGTCTGTGAATCCGGGCCATAGTGTATATCATCAGCATGTCCCGCAAGCAGAACAAGCCAGTGGAGCTACTGCAGCAGGAATGACAAGAGCGAGATATTGGCTGGAGAGGGCACAATAACCTGGTAAACAGGAAGTGCAAAGGCATGGCTAAAATAGGAAGGTAATGGGAGGGGCAAAGGGTTCAAGGTTAAAGAGAAGTAAGGTTAAAGGCAAGATCGTTTAGGTAATTGTCTAGGGAGCTGTCCAGCATCCTAGTTGGCTCAGCAAGAAGAGACATCGCTACCCCCACAAAGGTCGCAGGTTCAGAACCAGGCACGTGTGAACCAGGCCTAATATACAAAGATATGACTATTGGGTTGTAACAAAAAAAAAAGTTTTTTTAAAAACAAAGTATTTATATATTAAACTAGGTTTTATGTGTAATAAAGTGTAATGTTTGGCACCTTAAACATCCAGATATTAGATGATTAAAGCAACTTTTATAGTATGGTACAACTTGGTGCCATTATTTAACCTGTAGTCTGAGAAATCATTTACTGGATATCATGGTGGTCAATTAAGGCTGTCTTTTAGTATCATCTTTCACATAAAGTACACAGACCTATCAAAAACGGCAATTAGGGATATTATGCAATTAATGATAGCAATTAGTGATCTTATGACCGAAATCATGCTCTGATAGTAAAAAAACAAAAAAAATGAAAATTGATAAATGATAAACATTAAAGCATTTAACAGTTTTTTGTGAGGGTGCTATGCCCCTTTCAATTTCCTAACGTTCTGGTTGACAACAATAGTTAACACAGTACATCTTAGACCTTATTAAAGGGGGCTCCCAGATTCCGATTAACCCCCCGCCCGCAGACCAATGGCCAGGGTTGTCAGGAAGATGCCCTGTCCTTATCAACATGGGGACAGGGTACTTTGGGGTGGGGGGGCCGCAGGGTGCCCCCCTGCCCAAGAGTACCCAACCACCCAATGTTGAGGGCATGCAGCCTGGTACGGCTCAGGAGGGGGTGCGTTCACTCGTCCCCACTCCTCTCCTGACCGGCCGGGCGGCGTGCTTTGGATACGGGTCTGGTATGGATTGTGGGGGAACCCCCACGCTGTTTTTTTCAGAATGGGGGGGGGGGTTCTCCTATCAAACCATAGCAGACCTAAGGGCCTGGTATGCCTCCTGGGGGGGAACCCATGCCAGATTTTTTATTGAAAATGTTGGCGTGGAGTTCCCCTTCATGATTTATACCAAACGCCGTGCGTAGAATTGGCGGGAATCCAAGTCGGATCCCCGTGGCTTCTATGACGCGCTCGCTGGAATGTGCTTTTTCTATTCCAGCGAGTGCGAGATGTCGGCACCCTGTCACCGAGAATCAGCGCAATGCTGTCGTGCTGGAAACACATTCTCGGTGACAGGTACTTTACTTTTGATCTCAGACCCAATATCATTTATAAAGATATTTAAAAGTAAGGGTCCCAACACTGAACCTTGGGGTACACCACTGATAACCTTTGACCATTTTAGAGTAAGAATCATTAACCACTAATCTCTGAATTCTGTCTTTTAGCCAGTTTTCTATCCATTTACAAACTGATATTTCCAATCCTGTAGACTTTACCTTACACATGAGCCATGTGTGGGGAACTGTATCGAACGCTTTTGCAAAATCCAGGTATACCACGTCCACTGCCATGCCTCTGTCCAGGGTTTTACTTACCTCTTCATAAAAAGAAATCAGGTTTGCCTGACAACTTCTGTCTTTCATGAATCCATGCTGTCTGTTGCTTAAATAGTTTTTTTCCAGCAAGAACTTATTCATGTGGTCTTTTATTAATCTCTCCAGTATCTTCCCAGCTATAGAAGTTAAACTAACAGGTCTATAGTTACTTGGTAAAGACTTTGTTCCCTTTTTAAATATGGGCACTACATTGGCCCTGCGCCAATCCAGTGGTACCATTCCTGTCATTAATGAGTCCCTAAAAATTAGATACAGTGGCTTGAAATGACAGAGCTCAATTCTTTTAGGATCCGTGCGTGGATGCCATCAGGCCCAGGTGCTTTATCCACCTTTATTCTGTCTAAATATTTCTGGACCATATCACTTTTGAGCCATTGTGTATCATTTGGGGCTTTGTCACTCCCACCCCCATTATGGACATGAGCTCCCCATGCTCTTTTGTATACACAGAGCTGAAGAAAGTATTTAATAAATTAGCCTTTTCATTGTCCCCAGTCATCCACTCTAGATAATTTTGTAAGGGGCCTACATGCTCAGACTTGACCTTTTTACTATTAATATATTTGAAGAATTTCTTGGGGTATGTCCTACTATCTTTTTCAATCTGTTGTTCATTTTGAATTTTTGCATCCTTGATTTCCTTTTTACATGTTCTGTTATATTCTTTGTAACAATTAAAAAGACACTAGTGTTCCTTCATTTTTAGATTTTTTTAAAAGCTCTTTTCTTATAGTTTATAGCTTTTTTAACTTTGGCCGTGAGCCATAAAGATTTTATTTTTAGCCTTTTAACCACTTGACCACTGGGCACTTAAACCCCCTTAATAACCAGACCAATTTTCAGCTTTCGGTGCTCTCACAGTTTGAATGACAATAACTCAGTCATACAACACTGTAACCAAATGAAATTTTTGTTCTTTTTTTCCCACAAATAGAGCTTTCTTTTGGTGGTATTTGATCACCTCTGCGGTTTTTATTTTTTTCGCTATACATGAAAAAAGAACGAAAATTTTGTAAAAAAAAAAGAATTTTTCTTCATTTCTATTATATAATTTTGCAAAAAAGTAATTTTTCTTCATAAATTTGGCAACATCTTTGGTAACAAAACAAAAAAAATGGATTTTATTTAGTCTGGGTGAAAGTTATAGGGTCTACAAGCTATGGTACCAATTACTGAAAATGTATCAATTTGATCACATCTGATGTACTGACAGCCTCTCTCATTTCTTGAGACCCTAACATGCCAGAAAAGTACAAATACCCCCCAAATGACCGCTTTTTGGAAAAAAGACATTCCAAAGTATTTAGAAAGAGGCATTGTGAGTTTTTTGAAGTTGTAATTTTTTCCCACAATTCTTTGCAAAATCAAGATTTTTTTTTATTTTTTATTTTTTTCCCACACAATTTTCATATTAGCGGGTTATTTCTCACACACAGCATATGCATACCACAAATTACACCCCAAAACACATTCTGCTATTCCTCCCGAGTATGAGACTTTTACACAGCGTGGCCACATACAGAGGCGCAACATGCAGGGAACGCCATCAGGCGTTCTGGAACACCCAGGCCAATTCTGACATTTCTCTCCTACATGGAAAAAGCATCATTTATTTGCTAAAAAATTACACAGAACCCCAAAACTTTATATATGCTGTTTTAGCAAAGACCCTAGAGAATACAATGGCGGCCGTTGCAACTTTTTATCGCGCATGGTATTTGCACAATGTTTTTGCATAATATGAAAGATGAAGTTACGTAGAGTAAATAGATACCCAACATGTTACCCTTCAATATTGCACACGCTTGTGGAATGGCGCCAAACTTCGCTACTTAAAAAAATCCCCATAGGCGACGCTTTATATGTTTTTACTGGTTACATCTTTTTAGTTGGAGAGGAGGTCTAGTGCCAAAATTATTGCTCTCGCACTAACGTTCGCAGCGATACCTCACATGTGTGGTTTGAACACCGTTTTCATATGTGGGCGGGACTTGCGTGCGCGGTCGCGTCTGTATACGAGCACACGGGTACAGGGGCGCTGTAATTTTTTTTTTATTGTTCATTTAACTTTATTTATTTTAGTTTGACACGTTTTTCCCCAAAAATAAATGTTTTGATTACTTTTATTCCTATTACAAGGAATGTAAACATCCCTTGTAATAGGAATATGGCATGACAGGTCCTCTTTACAGTGAGATATGGGGTCAATAAGACCCCACATCTCATCTCTAGGCTGGGAAGCCTGAAAAAAATAAAACAATTGCAGAGTATTGTGCAGGGAGTATTGTGCAGGGAGTATTGTGCAGGGAGTATTGTGCAGGGGGTATTGCGCAGGGGGTATTGCGCCGGGGGTATTGCGCCGGGGGTATTGCGCCGGGGGTATTGCAGAGTATTGTGCCGGGGGTATTGCAGAGTATTGTGCCGGGGGTATTGCAGAGTATTGTGCCGGGAGTATTGCAGAGTATTGTGCCGGGGTATTGCAGAGTATTGCGCGGGGGTATTGCGCAGGGGGTACTGCAGAGTATTGTGCGGGGGTACTGCAGAGTATTGTGCGGGGGTACTGCAGAGTATTGTGCCGGGGGTACTGCAGAGTATTGTGCCGGGGGTACTGCAGAGTATTGTGCCGGGGGTAATGCAGAGTATTGTGCCGGGGGTAATGCAGAGTATTGTGCCGGGGGTAATGCAGAGTATTGTGCCGGGGGTAATGCAGAGTATTGTGCCGGGGGTACTGCAGGGTATTGTGCCGGGGGTACTGCAGGGTATTGTGCCGGGGGTACTGCAGGGTATTGTGCGTGGGTACTGCAGGGTATTGTGCGTGGGTACTGCAGGGTATTGTGCAGGGGGTATTGCAGAGTATGGCGCAGGGGGTATTGCAGAGTATGGCGCAGGGGGTATTGCAGAGTATGGCGCAGGGAAGGAAGAGTATTGCAGGGATTAATGCACAGTATTGCAGGGGTTAATGCAGGGATGGCTGAGCAGGGATGGATGGATCTGTGACTGCAATAGTCACAGATCCATCCCACAGTGCTGCTGCCATCCGCGCTCCCCCTCTCACACTGTACCCCTCTCAAATGACGCCGGTTTGTTTACATGTGATCGCTCCGTCATTGGACGGAGCGATCACGTGGTAAACGGCCGCTATCAGCGGCAATTTACCACGATCCATCATCCACCGGATCCCCTCAACCCGGCGGTCACGGACATTCCCAAATGTGCGCGCCCCAGGGGGCGTGCGGGAGTGTGATTCTGGGATCACGTTGTATAACATGATCCCAGAGTTAAGCAACCACCTTGCCGCCGTTAAGTGGTTAAACGTATTGCCCATGGGAATATACTTTGCAGTGAGTTCACAAACAGTCTTTTTGAGGAATTCCCATTTCTGTTCTGTGCCCATTGATGCCAATATTCTCTCCCAGTCTAAGTCCTGGAGAGCAGCCCTCATCCTTGGAAAATTTGCTCTCTTGAAATTAAGTGTTTTTTATCTTTCCTGTATGTGGTTTTTACTTACAGCTAACATCAAATTAAATCATGTTATGGTTACTGCTACCCAGGTGTTCTATTATCTGAACATTAGTAATACGCTCTGCATTGTTTGAGATTACCAGGTCCAACAGAGCATCATTCCTAGTTGGGGCCTCAATAAGCTGGACCATAAAATTGTCCTGCAATAGGTTTATACATTTTTGTCATTTAACTGTCCCAGCAGTGCCATTACTCCAGTTAATTTCTGGGTTGTTAAAATCCCCCATTATTATCACCGTCCCAGCCCTTTCCATCTGTACAAGGAGCTGAGTCTCCACCTCCTCGTTAACATTGGGTAGTCTATAACAAACTCCAATGATTAACTTTGAACTATGCACATCTGTATGCAGTTCCACCCATAATGCTTCAGCCTCATCACACTCTCCATCAACCAGGTCCTCTTTCACGCTTGCTTTGAGGTCACTTCTCACATAGAGACAGACCCCTCCACCTGTTTACCCTGTCTTTCCGAAAGAGTGCAATGCCAGGAATATTAATAGCCCAGTCATGTGAGGAATGAAGCCAAGTTTCAGCAATACTGATTACATCATAGCTCTCCTGATGCACCAGAGCTTCCAACTCACCTATTTTGCTTGGCAGACTTCTAGCATTGGTCAATAAACACTTTACTGCATTAATATATAATTTGACCGGTCACATACTATCCTCTTGAATGTTCTGAGATTGCAATGCCTTGGGCTCACAGAAAGCAGGATGAATGACACTGTGTGTTCAACTCGGAAAACAAGCAGTGCTGGTTTGGCGAACAGGTGAATCTGCAGGTGACAGCACCATAGAGAAGGCATTTTTTTTAAAATTTTACAGACTGGCACAGGACCAACTTTAACCTTAAAGCAGTATTAAACCCAACATAAAAATTGTACTATATTGCAGCTTACCAATCATTAGATGTGGCGGCTGCATTTGTTTTATTTTCTTTGGCCTTTGTCCCGTGATGTACTCCAAGAAAAGGATGTTACAGGTAAGCTGTTTAAAAGATCCTATTTTTAGCTAAGGCTGTGACTGTGCTCCCCTTCTATCGTTATGCTTTGGTCCATCGTCCCTTGGTCTGGGCTTTTTTTTTTTTTGTCAGACATACTTATCATTCAATCAATTTTTTTTCTGGTAAGCTGGCTGTGCGGATATTAGTCTCTATTTTTCACTTTCCTGTCCTCTTTCTTCCCCCCTTTTCTTTTTCCCCCTCCCCTTCCTCCCTCTCTCTTTTTTGGGTCTACACACATTTAACATATACATTTTTCATATTTAGTTTAGTATTTAGCTGTTTATTTTTTTTTCAGACATATACCAGTCTTTTGGGATAGAACTATGATAAATCAGCCTTTGTATCCACTTTCTGCTAGATTTGCCTTTTTTGGGTGAGTGCTTGGGGAGTTCTTGAGCTCTTATGCTTTTTTCTTTACCCCCCCCCCCCCAGTTTTTCCACCCTTTCTACCACCTTCAGAGTCATTTATGCAACAACCATCCCTCTATTGAACTCCCTCCCCCCCCTCCCTGCTTTTTTTTTGCCTGCCTGCATGTGTGTGCCCTTTCGCTTTCTTTTTTTCTTTGATGTCGTTGACTTTTTTGTTTACCTTATTGCTGTTTTTGGATGTATACTGAATATTTTTGGTACTTTACTATGTAATAATTATATATTGTGTATTTACCAGGTAAATATATTAATTGAACTTCAATTGGATCCTGAAGAAGCCCAAATTAGGGTGAAACATGTTGATTCCACCACCTTCTTGGGATCTGTTGACTGTATAACTAGTTTGGCTGCACTGTATACATGTTTTAGAATGTCTTTTATATCTTTTCTACAGAATAATAAAATTTGATTTTTAAATATTTCTATTTTGTTTATTACTGTTATTGTCATCTTTGACACAATCCCCTATACTTCTGTGTCTCCCTTGTCTGAAAAACTCATGGATACCCTATACTTTTCAAATATTGATCTTTGGGATTATGCTGTCTTGTTTGAATTGCACAAGCTTTCCCACCTAACTGTCCTATATATTTATAGTGGTAAACACCAGCTTTCTCTTTCTAGTGGGAGAACTTGTCACTAATATACAGTGTATAATGGTTCAAAAATCTCTATTTCCGATGACCCCTTTTCAATCTAATTTCTGTGATGTAACGATTTATTATATACAATTGTGTTATTGCTCCTTCCCCTCTTTCTCAGATTATCTATCTATTTTTACTATTCTATTAAGTTTACAAATGGCTGACTATTTGGGGACTCTTTGGACCAACTACATGTTACAAATTCAAACAGAAGTTTTAATAAGGAGTTTCGATAGCCATCAAACTTAAATAGTTGTTACTGAGAAAATGGCATGCTGAATATTTTCAACAATACATGGACTCCAAAATGATATCTATTGGACTCTGTATTCAGATCTTTCCTACCATGCAATTTGTCTCTTCTAATCTTAAATCCAAATGGGAGAATAATCTTACACAATGCTCCCTTGTGATGATGCAAATTTTGAAAGAGCATAATGAAGCAGAAGCTACTCATCCTCATCTTCATCATCATCTCATCAACATCAACACCAACATCATCAGCACATCTCAACATCATCTCATCTCATTTCTCATCGTCATCATCATCGTCAGCGTCATCATCATCATCTTCATCATCATCTTATCATCCCATCATCATTAGTGATGAGCGGAATACGCCATATTCGATTTCGCGATATTTCACGAATATTTCGAAGAATATTCGCGAATATTCGTTAATATCGAATATTCGTGATATTTTATAAAAAAAAATCGAAATTTCGCAATTTTTTTTGGATAAAATATCACGAATATTCGATATTTACGAATATTTGCTATATTTTATAAAAAAAAAAAATAGCGAAATTTTGCATATGCGAAAGCGAAAATGATTGCGAAATTTCGCTATTTTTTTTTGGATAAAATATCACGAATATTCGATATTTACGAATATTCGCTATATTTTATTAAAAAAAAATTGCGAAATTTCGCTTGTGCGAATGCGAAATTGATTGCGAAATTGATTGCGAAATTTGAAAAATATGAATATTCGAAATAGCGAATATTCGCCGCGATATTCGAGTTATTTGCGAATACTCGAATATGCAATATTCGTAGCGAATATTCGCAATGCGAATATTCGTGAGCAACACTAATCATCATCAGCATTTTCCCACCATGTTCAACATCAAATACTCAGCTGACACTCTCCGCAGCCTAATGAATACCACCTCAACACTACCAACCCCCATCCAAAAAATACTACGAAAAGAACAACTTCTAAGAATCAATCGACCTCCAAAAACAGGATTGCACCACTTCAACTACAGCACCTATTAGGTGCCCTGATCAACACCCGATCTGCAGTCAAGCACAAACAGGAAATTTATGACTTCATCACTCAACACAGCACAGATTGCCTCTTTATCATGGAAAGCTGGCTAACTCCTGACTGTAATACCATCCTAGCAGAATTAGTGCCTGAGAACTACTGCATCCTAACTGAGCATAGAATAGGGAAAAGAGGAGGCGGCCTAGCAGTGATCTACGAATCTCACATCTCTCTCACCAAACCAACTCTACAGAACTCATTGCCTTTCATGGAAACACTCACTCTGCAACTTCAAACAACACCCCAGGACACCGTCCATGTACTGCTATGCTACAGACCACTGGGACAAAAGACACACCTCCTCACACCTTTCACCAAATTCATCTCTACATACACCTTGAAAACCAAAAACCTCCTACTCTGGGATTTCAACCTCTGGGCTAACTCCTCATAGGACCCCATTGCCACCGCCTGCATCAACCAACTGGAAGAACTAGGTCTGCAGCAACTGATAAATGCTCCCACACATGCTTTGGGTCACACCCTCAACCTCATCTTCAAACAAAATATGGACATCAACATACTGAACAACACGCCTTTACCATGAACCATGCCATCAAATTTAAAATAACTACCAACACCATCTTCCAAAAACCTACACATTTAAAAACAACACACTGGATATGAATAAGATCACAGAAGAAACTACACTCACAACTCTTCAAAACCACACTATTCAACAAAAAGTCAAAACCACTCAACTGAAGAAACACTTGGCGCCCTTAACAAAGCATTGCTACAGACAGCAGACACAGTCGATCCAAGACACAGAGCACTCATCCACAAAAAAATATTCGGGATGTTCAATAACACCCTTACAAGAACGCAGAAGAGCTGAGGGAGCCCGGAGAAGGAACTCAACAAAGGAAAACTACACAAACTGCAAAGTACTCACCTAACACCATCTCAAAAGCCCTAAACCGTCCCCACAAAGTTTTAAACTAGTCGCTCAGACTATGAATCCCACCTGCCTAGAGCCTCCAACAAACGAAACGCAAGAATTCTGCAATTAATGATTTTTTTATTGACAAAATCGAAAACATTTGTGAAATAATTCAGCAGAAAAAAACAACCTCACTCGGCAGAGCAAGAAGAAAAACGCCATATAAATATTCTACAATCAACAAAATTTATTCTGGTCCCAATGACCATCGACACCACCAAAATCATCATTCGGAGCCTCCTAGACAGCACCCTATTATAATATCCTGGTATTCATTTTAATATAATATCCTTTAATTCAAGTACCTTCAATCATTATCCCCCTCTTTTTTCCTGTTTTCTTTCCTCCCCTTTTTCCACCATTTCTTTTCTTCCTCTTCTGTGATCGGTAGATCGATCACAAGTGGTATTATAATTTCAACATATACTCATCAATTCCCCACTAGTAGTGATTGGCTCCACACATCCAGCTTGTTGGATCCAGTCGCTATTTGCTTATAAATCCAGCAACAGTGTTGGAACAATCTGAGGCCAGTGAGATACGATCATTTTTTGAGGTAATTATACACTCTGTGTGTAATCATGTTGGGGAAAAAAACGACAGACACAAACAATCTATTTTTCTTTTTTTATTTACTTTTGAGTAAACATTTCTTTTTGTGATATAACTATCTTCGGTATATATATTCTATATGACCAGAACACTTATCACGTTTATGTTTATTTATTATTATTATTATTTTTTTTTTAACTTTCCTTCCTTCTTTCCTCATGAAGTATGACATAAATATATGTTCAAAATGTCTCATTATATTCTCATTTATTTACCTATAGATTGAGTTTTATATACATACATGTCCCTGAGGAAGCCCGAATGGGCGAAACATGTCGGACCTACTGTATATAACATTATAGAAATCAACCAATGGTGATATTCAATCTAATATATGATCATGTTCTTTTACATTTTTGTATGTATTTAATTGTGTGTAATATTAAAATGTATATATTTTTATACATAAATTGCACTGTTGTATGGTTTCTGTGATCTCAGAGCTATCAATATTATCATTATTCTTTAAATACACCCAGGTGCATTCGTACAGTCCCACGCCCTATCCCTTAATTGGGAATACATATCCATTTCTCCTAGACAGCACATCACCAAATGTCATTATTTCTACAAAACTTCTGAAAGAATGTACCAACATCTTGGCACCCACCATAACACACCTTAAAAACGTTCAAAGAAGGTATTTTTCCAATCTCCCTCAAGCAGGGCACAATCAAACCCCTCCTAAAGAAAGCAAACCTCGACCCCAAAGACGAAACTACCGCAGACCAGTAACAAGCCTTAACACCATCTCCAAGATCATTGAGAAAACAGTATTACAACTGCTGCATCTCCATCTGGACACCTACAAACTCCTGGACCCAATACAATCGTGTTTCTGCCCATGCCACAGGACAGAAACTGCACTTCTCAAAATATGGGATGACCCCCTCGAAGCAGCAGAGAATCAAGTCTCCTGGTGCTGCTGGACCTCAGTGCAGCTTTCGACACAGTAGACCACAAAACTCTGCTCACTCATCTCACAAAAGTAGCCAGAGTTGCAGACTCTGATCTACCCTGGTTCACATCCTTCCTAGAGAATCGATCACAGACAGTAAAACTAGGAGCCTTCACTTCGGAAGCACGCACAATTACATGCGGCATTCCCCAAGGATCACCCCTGTCGCTCTTCAACATCTACCTCCGCCCACTCCTCAAAATCATCAGCAAACAGGACTTCCTCTATCACTCCTACACTGATGACACTTTACTTTCGCATCACCAACAAAACAGACCAATATCACGGACTAGAAAAATGCCTCTCATTGATCGACAATTGGATGATGGAGAGCTCCCTCAAACTTAATGGATCCAAAACAGAACTTCTCTTTCTCCACGCAAACCGAAAGAAAAACTCTAGGACTACATGCACACCACCCACCATCCTTGGACAAACCATCACCCCAAGCACCAAAGTCAAAAGCCTCTGAGTCATCTTTGACTCAGACATGACTATGGAGGCACAAATAGGATCAGTAGTCAGCGGATCTCACTATCTTCTCGGCCATCTGCTGCGTAGACTTATCCCCTTCATCCTGGAAGAGGACACAGCAGTAGTAGTTGGAACAATCATTAATTCCCGACTCGACTACGCAAACTCCCTCTACCTCGGACTGCCCAGAACACAGCAGCCAGACTGGTAATGGAAAAAAAACCTGGGAATCAATCACCCCATCCCTGAGGACCCTCCATTGGCTACCTGTAAAGGATCGGGTTACATTCAAGACCCTCTGCCTCACTCACAAATGCATGCAAGGAAACACTCCTCAATACCTATGCGAGAAAATAAAACACTACACCCCTAGTCTCGCCCTTTGGTCAACTAACCAAAATCTCCTCCATATCCCCAAGACTAGCTACAAATCTAGAGGAGAACGAATATTTGCAGTCCAAGGACCACAGCTATGGAACGCTCTACCAACGAACATCCACATGGAAGAAGACCATCGGCCTTCAGGAAAAAACGTAAGACCCACCTCTTCTGATAGAACAGGACGATACTGGATTCAAAAAGCGCCTTGAGATGATTTAGTTCGCATTTGTAGCGCTATACAAGTTACTCACTCATATTGGATAAGGAAATTCTAGAACTAGTTACAGGAACAAATCAACTGCCTTTTAAGATAGACCGTTTTTTTTTTTTATTAAAAAAACACTGAGTTTAAGACTGCAGTGGAAAGACATAGTAGTAAACTGATTTAAAAAAAAAGAACAACCCCGTAAACTGATCTCATAATCTTAGATTACTCCCAGGGTGCCCACCAGGCGACAATGAGTGGAGCAGGTCAATAAACTACTCATAAGAGAAAAGTTGACATACCAACATAGAAATATCTCACGCAAATTCTATTCAATGTGGCAAGCTTGGCTAGATGTCCTGGGATAACCACTGCATCAGCTTATTAGAGACAGGCTACAGGGGTGAGGCTATAATTAATCCAGAATAGTAGCTGATTGTGTCCAGTGTCACATAGGAACACTTATGGCATTGGTGACTTTGGTGGGTCGTGGTTGTTTGTTTCTGGGTCTAACCTCGGGGCTCTGAGGGTTTAGACAGGTTAAAGGGGTGTTCCACCCAAAAATATGACCCCTTCTTAATCCACTCCTCACCCCCATACATGCCACATTTGGCATGTAATTTTTTTGGGGGGGGAGTGGGGGCTTCAGTAGGAGTGGGACTTCCTGTCCCACTTCCTGCTTCCGCCGAGGGGCTGGTTAGGCGATTAAGCTTAATCGCCTACACCAGCCCCCTCCCTGTAGGCGATCACATGGGACACTGACAGGTCCCATGCGATCGCCTCTCCAATCAGCGGCGAGCCGCGCCGCGCACGCATGCGCAGTACGGCTCGCGCATGCGCAGTGGGTGCCCGGCCGTGAAGCCGAAGGCTGTCACGGCTGGGTGCCCACAGACAGGATGGAGACGCCGGCCGGGGAGGGGGGCAGAGGAGCGGAGCCCCGGTCGGCGCGTCGCTGGAACGCAGGAGCAGGTAAGTGAGTGTTTATTAAAAGCCAGCAGCTACACTTTTTGTAGCTGCTGACTTTTAATAAACACCATTTTTGGCTGGAACACCCCTTTAAACTGTTCCTTTTTTTTCCCTTAGTTACGATATGTTCACTTATATATAAAAAAAATTGTCATTTTGGTTTAAATGTTTCTGTATGCATCGTATGACACAGCAGAATGTCACAGAATGACTAATGCTATACACTTTCGTATTGTATACTGAATGGCATACTGTATATCTTGTATTGTGAATGACAAAATTTAGTTTCTCTTTTTTGATTAAAAAAAAAAGGACAAGAAAATGAACAGAGACATTTTGGCCTTTCTAAACGGCTGTGCTTACAAATAGGATAAACCTAGAGGTTATAATACCTATGATGATGGCAATACATCTGACTCATCTATTGCATCTTTTTTTTCCTGTTTTCACACAAGTTTTGAATCTTCTAGATCACAAGGTCTTCCTCCATGAAACGAAAACAACACGATTGAGGCGGCATTTCTTTTGCACATGGTGGTTACCCTGGTAACCTTATGCACATGTCCCATGCCTCTAAATGGCCTGACACTCTCTTCCTCCTCTCTTGGTTTTGGTAATTCATGGTTGTCTATGTTTGGCTCGCAGGTAAATGCAAATCCCTCCTGTGGCACTATTCCTAAAATCACTTCTTTAGGTGACGATTTTTTAATCAAAATGATCAAAAATGTAGGTCCAAACCTTATGAAGAATTACACCCCACCAATACATCCAATATCAAAGCAAATCAAACCAATGAACATGAACAAGGTGAACTTGAAGTAATCAATTTATCGGGTTTTGATCTGTCTGCTGAGGAGGTCAAAATCCTACATTATGGCCCCCACACATGGTATGGACAGGTTTGAACTTATCAAGGATATCCATCTATTTGCTCACAAATTGAAATTTCAATTATCTATTGAGGGCCCTAGGATCAAGAATAAAAACAGCCACCCTGGGGGTGAGTTTAACAAACAAGATTGTAAAATGCGTAAAATACTATCTGAATTAGAGACGGAATCAGATATTTTCGATTCAATTGAGGAAACTGATACTTCACCTTTGTCCCAGGTATCCGTGAGTTCTACCTATTCATACTCTAGTAATACAGCCTCGATGAGTTCAGATCCGCCCAACACAGCCAAAACCTTTAAAAATAAATCAACACATTTTCCCACATAAACAAATCTGAAGGTAGACCTTTCTGTAAAAATGGTAAGTAGAAACATTGAACAACTCACTCTACACAATAAAATGGTAAATCTCCTTCCCTCTAAAAAACAGGCCCTTCTAAATTTAAAGAAAAGAACAGATATTGTCAAACCTGCCAATAAAGGTAGGAATGTTGTGGTAATGAACAATATGTTAAAATCTGTAATTCTATCAAATAGAGCTTGGTACATAAAGGTTAATAATTTTTACCTGGAGAAATTCAAATCAGATGACTTCTGCTTGATTGATGAACATCTATGATTAGGTAACATCACCAAAGATCTGCAAGACTTTCCTAAGATTGATGAGCCCCACCCTCCTCCTTGCTATGGGTTTAGAGGCGGCAGCAGGTGAGTGAATTGGGGCGAGGGGTTGGGCAGCTGCCACTCCCCTTGTAGACCTTCCATGCTTCCCGCCCTCCTCCTTGCTGTGGATTCAGTGGCGGCAAAAATGGCTATTTGGGTGAAATGCATCAATCCCACACCTTCTTGGGTACTGTTGACTGACAAATTTGGCAGCACTGTATATATGTTTTTAGAATGTCTTGTATGTATTTTTTTCTATGGCATAATAACATTTTTCTTTTTAAATATTTCTATTTTGTTTATTACTGTTATCAGCACCATTGACAAAATCCCATATACTCTTGTGTCTTCCTCATCTGGGAAACTCAGGGATATCCTATACTTTTCAAATATTGACCCTTGGGGATTGTGCCATCTTGTTTGAATTGCACAAACTCTCCCACCTAACTGTCTTTAATGCTGCTATGTTACCTAGATGTTGTTTCTCTTTTTTTGTAACTATGTCTCTATTCCTGATAATGTAGACCACTTCTTACTTTGGGTTATGTTATATCTGTGATTTGGTCTGCAATTGTTTTCCCCTCTTTTTTACTTTGTTATAAAAACCTAATAAAAACTTATTGAAACAAAACAAAATGATGAAGTTGTGTACACTGCTGAAGATTCAACAAAGCCTCTGGGTATCAATCCAGAAACTGACAGGTTGGTGGAGTGGTTTAACATAGATGGACAGAACTGGGAATATCTTCTTGTCTATCTCGTGTTCACTATATGCAAGGACCCACACACTACCACTGAATATTCTCTTTTTGAGCTGTTATTTGGCAGCTGGCCCCATGAGTTATGAATACATGCATGTAGCATGAAGTGCATTAACGTTGTTCCCTGTCTATAGAAGCTATGGTGTATTTGTATTGATGGATTACTACTATGAATAAACTCTTTGGGATTTTCCATGAATCTGAGTGTGGTCATCCATCTTCTAGTGTGAAATGCCCCATGGCTTGCTGGATATTGTTAAGAGACACAGAACATGTGATTTAACATGTCTCCCAGATGAAGGACAGGATCACAGCCATTATGTTTGTGGTTGTGAACATATATGGGAGGCTCAAACCAAATTTTACAATACATTTTCCTGGTAAGGACATTTCGGCCTGGAGACTTGGTGTTGGCCACAATTGTAGTAAGTACATTGCTGGCTCAGTGACGTCTGTTTTTAGATCCTTGAACATGTTAGGGAGGTAAATTAAAAGTGCTTCAGCTGGGTAAACAAAAGCCAGAACAGAATTACCATGTGAATCTAATCAAACTCTGGAAGGATGTGGCTGCTCTAGCTAGCCGATTGTCAGCCACCAGTTCTTTGGTGGCAAAAGTTAAAGTAGCTGACACTTTGTTCAAAGCACAGTAGCAGGAAGTTAAAAAGTTTTTGCAGCAAAGTCAGGAGATCTTTCCAGATCTCCCTGTTTGCACCCCTATGATTAAACAGGGCATGATCATGGCATCTCAGGGTTTTGTCTGATTAAAGTCTTATTGAATACCAGAAGCCTGAAGACAGGCAACAGCAGATGGGTTGCAGAAAATGCTAGATCTTTGGATAATATTTAGATCCAAAAGTAAGTGGTGTACCCCAATAGTACTTGTTCCCAAAACTGATGGCTTCATCTAGTCCTGCAATGACAATGAAATTAATGAGGTGTCAGATTTCAACACCTATCCCAGGCTGGGACTGGCCCCATTCATATCCATCTTGGACCTGACAAAAGGGTACTGGCTAATCCTTTTTACCGACAATGGTGACTCTGAGGCAGGTGCAAACTTTTCAGGGTATGATTAATTACTACTGCAGGTTAATTCCTAATTTTGAATTCCTTCACAAACCCAACATTGGTAAGCATTGGCAATGGTTAAGTGTAACTCTAAAGCAGGAAGTGCCTTTCAGCAACTGAAAGTCATATTGTGTAAAGAACTGGTCCTAGTTGCTCTCAACTTCAAAAGAAAATGTGTGGTTCAGTCAGATGCCTGAAGTATGATGCCGGTCTCTCCCTGTAGTCAAAAACATAATACCTTGGAAAAATATGTTATTATAGTGGAGCTGGAGTGTCAGAGTCTGCACAATCAAGGTGGTGGATGTGAGAATTTTTTTGTCTCCCAGAATGTGAAGTGGACAGTTGTAGGCTTGAAGTGAAGTCTGGTGGGGAAAATAGGTTAGTCTCCTTTAAGAGACTGATCCTCTTATGGGTCTGGAGTTCAGGCTGTGAAAGAGATTGGTTGGGTCCACAGCATGGCTTCCCTGGTCCACAAGTCCGCCTGCCAAGATACCTGGCGTTATATAGGGGGCTGAGAAGCCTCAAAGGAAGAGGTTGTGCTATGACTTTAAATAATCTGTTTATAGTGAATTGAGAATGTGTTAGCTGTGCTAGCAAATTATGATTTGTTGGGGCTAAGCAAATCACTACTGCATGGACTCTGAGGTACTTGCTGTAATAGGCAGGGCTTTATTGTATTTTACTGCTGAAGTAAATTAGCATTTACTATTATCTGTGTATGTGAGGATAAACATGAGGGAACCAGTATCCCATCAGAGAATGTATTGTACGGTGCCATCTTTCTACAGAGCTACCTATCAGAACATCTTTTGTTATACTGTATATAAACTAAAGAGAGCCTAGAACACTCACATAAACACTAATGCATGGACGACTATATGAACTTTAAACTCAACGCATATAGTTTACATATTTCATAGTGTCTAAGAGACAACAGGCAAAAGCAATGTTGACATGCAACTGTTATTTAAAAAACAAAACAAAAAAAAACACATTATGAATTCCCCAGAGGTGGATACTATTACATATTTATTTAGTAGTGAAATTAGAATTTTGAAAAGATAGACAACCTAAGCTGCATTTTGTTTTTGGTGTTCATAAAATGTGGGGTGTGTGGAGCTCATATACTTACCGAAAGTAAATTATCCAGACTATATACATTTTTCCTGGGAATTTAAGAAACTGAATAGTAAAAAATTCAGTTGTCATGATAACTAGTTTCAGACACTTACAAACATAAAGATTATGATTATATGTATAATTATCTCATAATTACTCAACTCTATGATTGAGCCATTTTTAGGCAAAATATGTCAGAGTGAGGCATGGTCTGAATTGAGTCTTTGGTAATCTTGTCCTGGAACAATAAAACTTTCTGAAGACTGAGGTCATTGGAGTGCAGCCAGCTTTATTGTTTATTTCATGTGTGTAATTGTGCTGCTGAACAAATGTGTATCAATGCCGCATATCGTCTCCAAACTTTGGGGTGCACGGCTAGTACTGGCACTGCTAGAGACTCAGTGTGAAGAAAGGTCATTACTCCATGTCAATACCTAATTTACTACAATTTTTAATCACTAATGCACATTTTGTGGGCACATAGGTCATCTTCCTCAAAGCATAACAACTGCTACTGTTAACACACCGTAATTACCCCCAATACTCATGAAACCCCAGCTCCATATTCCCTTTTCTCCCCCCACGCCATTAAGAGCCCAGAAATATGTAGAGATATGATGCATAGTCATTTTAGTTGTGCTGCTGTTTGCTACTGTTACATGCATATCTAAAAAAGGCATGGGCTATAGGAAAAGCAACATTTGACCAAATGGAAAAATATGAGATGCCACATTCTCCCTGCTCTAATATGTTTTAGAATTTTCACATTTTCCTTATAAAGGTATTCCAAGACCTACAGTAAATATAAGGAAATTAACATTTCTAAATTGTTCATCACAAGACACAGGAGGTTACTCAGAGGTGTAGGGTTATGCAGCTACCTTCCAGAGATTGGGCATGGTAAACATTCAGAGCTGATAGGACAGCCTAGCATAACTCCTCCCACTCCCAGTATGCCTGATTTTTGTTTTGTTTTTATGTCCAAGGAGAATGGATGCCTTCTCTATGCTCTAAGAAGCAAAAACAATTATTTCCTTGCACATTTTATTAAAACTATATTTTTTCTTCAATCACATTTCTGTGGCTGCAGAGCTCAAACGTGCTTAGTTTGCTGATTTCTGGATTGTCTGGTACTCGGCAAGCCCCGAAAGCTGGGCCTGTACGCCACTGAAAAGATGTAAGGATGACCTGTAGATGACCAAAGTGCACTGAGCTCTGACAGCTCTCTCAAGGCACCTAGGGCCAGATCCACAAAGCACTTACGCCGGAGTATCTCGAGATGTAAATCTCTAAATTTGCGCTGGAATATCTATGCACCGTACCCACAGAACTAGATATGCACCAAAATAGGCTATTCCCGACCGGCCTAACTTGCCTACGCCTGCACATCCTAGGTGCACATTTATTCCGTCCACACCATTAATTTCCTATGCAAATATGCAAATGAGGGAGATACGGCGATCCACAAAAGTAAGTTTGTCCGGCGCAGGCTACGCCCTGTGCGCATCAGCTGCACGTCCGGTTAAAGTTAGTCCTTATAAAAGCAGGTTTAAATTTGGACAATCCGTCTACATGTCAGCTAAAGGAACACTGTTAGGGACGAGCTGAACAGCCAAACTTGCAGGACAACAATCTGTATGCCAACATGCCAGGGGCATCCTTGCTCATAGCTATACTACTGACTTTAGATGAGCGCAGAAGGAGAAGGGCACGGAGGAGGGCATGGAGGAGGGCACGGGAGAGGATCTGCCGACCGCCACTAGGCAAGGTACTGGCAACACTCCATTTCCTTGCCAGTGGCTCTTTTCACCCTAATGGCTAAATATATATTTTATATACATTTGTTCTGTTTAGTATATATTTTAAATTAGTAATATAATAAATATATAATTTTATTTTTTATATCTAATATATATTTAATATTTTAAATATTATTATAATTATATTATTTATTATTATAAACATTTATATATATATATATATATATATATATATATATATATATATGTGTGTGTATATAAATTGGGTGATGGCCCTCAAAATAATGGAACACACCGACACGACACAAACCTACAAACAGCAACAGACAACGGAACAAAAGCACCTTGCTTCAGGGAGGGAAAAAAAAATGGATGTAATTTTGCAATGGAAGGGCGTATGTCTGGGCCTATTTATGCACTGGGCGTATCTCACTAAGTACGCCGGGCCTAGTTCCTATCTCACTGATTGAGAGGCTCTGACCATAATCAGCGTCATGCACATGCCCAGTCTGGCCAGCCCTTCATTTGCATGGGGTCACGGCTCATTTCAATGGAACGCGCCCACATCCTTCCCACTTTGAATTACACCGCCTTACGCCTCGGAATTTAAGTTGCGCCGGAGTAAATTTGGGCGCAAATACTCTGTGGATACGGTACTTACGTCTCTAATTTGAGCCGGTGTAACATAAAGGAGATGCGCTACGCCGGTCTATATATGCGTCGATGTACGTGGATCTGGTCCCTAGTGTATTGTATGTTGTTAGCCGAAGAGCACTTTACAGATCCAGGGTCTTGCTGCAGCTGTCTGGTGAAAACCAGTCCCTGAAGTCTCCTGTGAGACTATGCCTGGTGAATGAGTATAGTCTGTCTGGGTGCCTAATTCCCTGTGGGGTCTGCTTAGGCTCCTCCAGATCATTATTTGTGTGTACTTGTAGAGCTTGTCGTTACCACTGGGAGTGGATTTTATAGCTATTTCTGCACAGTCAGCATAGAACAAAAAGGAAGGGCACCCTAACCCCTTATGGATGGGTTGGTACAAGAATTGTCTCCGTTCTGACTCCGTCACGGCTGCATGCTACTTTTCCATCGGCCTCGGATCGCTGCTGGAGATGTCTCCGAGGCGCGATACTTCATGTTTACTGGAGCTGCCCATTCTTCCAGCCCTACTGGCCTTCGGTCCGGGGACTGTTCACCGGCTGTTTGAGGTAGATGTCCCTCTCTCCCCTAAGTTCTTTTTATTGGGCCTCCCCCTCTTAAACTTTCCACACTAGCTAAAAAGTTGGCCACACAAATTTTAACAGCAGCCAGATGTCTAGTGGCCCTTTACTGGAAGCAACGGGTTCCCCCTCGGTTGGGGGAGACTTTCGAAAAAATAATTTAATTGCGCATACCGCCATTCATTAATCAGCATAAATTCCTTTTTATTTTTTAGTTCCTGAATTGTTAGCAGCCTGTTTAGCTTCATGACATCTCTTAATTGTATATTATCTTGAATTATCCATTTTCCAAACTTTTTTTTAGTTAAAGGTATGAATGGTGAGTTATAATCCTATTTTTCTTTTTTGTGCACTTGATCCCATAGTTTTAATGTGTATCTCGTTATATAGTGAGCTGCAGGACTAATTTCTCTATAATGTGCCGGTACCCATATTAATTTCCCCAGTGTTATTTTACTCATTTTAATTTCCATACTTACCCACCTTTTTTCTGTATTATTTTTTGCCCAATCTATTATTCGTGATATTATAATCGCTTGGTGATATTTTCTTATTTCAGGTGCCCCTAGCCCTCCTTGTGACTTGACGTTATTCAATAAACTAAATTAAATACGTGTTTTTTTCCCTCTCCAGATGAATTTTAGAAATATTGATTGTAATTTTTTTAAATATACTTGTGATATTGGGATTTGGAGCATCTGCATCTTATAAACTATCTTGGGTAAAATTATAATTTTAAAACGATTTATTCTTCCGCTCCAGGATATATGCCCTGGTGCGATTCTATTTCATTCAGTTTTGACCTTGTTTAACAAGGAGATAAAATTAATCTTGTATAAAGTTTCTTTGGATATTGCCAACCTGATGCCCAAATATTTTAATTCTTTTTTCAAGCCAAAAGGGAAATCTTCCTGCAGGGCACCTCCTTTCTTTTTTAGAGATGTTTATACCCAGTATTTCGGATTTTGCTGGATTTATTTGAAGTTGGAAAACATACCGTACTCTTTGATCGTTTTCATGAGGTTAGGCAGGGTTATCCTAGGATTTTTTACGTAGAACAGTATATCATCCGCATAAGCGGCAAGTTTGCGTTCTTCCCCTCCTCATGTTATCCCGCTGATATCCACCTTTCGCCTTATCCCCCTTAACAGTGGTTCTAGTGCGAGAGTGAATAACAGTGGTGATAGGGGACATCCCTGTCGGGTGCCATTTTTAATTTCAAAGGGATCTGATATGGTCCCATTTACTTTAATTCTCTCTGTAGGTCTATTGTACAGCGATCTTATCCACCCTCTCGTTCTGGGTCCTACATCAATTGCCTCTAATGTATGCTGCATGAAGCCCCAGTCTACCTTGTCAAAGGCCTTTTCGGCATCGATTGACAGGAGTAGACCCGGGGTTCTGCTTTTTGTAATTTCCTCTATAGCCAGGAGGGATCTGATTCCGTTGTCCCTTCCTTCTCTCCCTTTAATAAATCCAACTTGGTCCGAGTGGACAACATCCTTTATAACTTTTTCCATCCTGTTAGCGAGGATTTTTGAAAATAGTTTTAAATCGATATTAAGGAGTGAAATTGGTCTATAACTAGAACAAAGGGAGTTAACCTTACCCTCTTTAGGGATTACTGTAATTAAGGCTTCTAGCGCTTCTTTCCTCATCTCCCACTTCTCCCCATTGAAATAGGAGCATAATATTGGGGTTAATATGTCTGAATTTTTTTTATAATACAATGTAGTCAAACCGTCTAAACCGGGGGCTTTTCCCATTAGGTAGTTCTTGAATAGTTTTAGTTATTTCCTCTTCTGTTATGGCAGTTTCAACATTATTAATTTTATCTTCTGGAATTTTAATTAAGTCCAGTTCCCTCAGATATGTTTTCATTTTCTCCTCTTTTTGTTTTATCTCTTCTTTTGTGTTGTTCATATTAATCGCATACAGTTTTTTGTAGTATGCCTGAAAGTTATTTACAATATCTGATGTCTTAAATCTTATTTCTCCGGTATTTGTCTGTATTCTCTCTATACAGTTGGCTGTTTTTTTTTTTTTAGTAAGTTTGCCAAGTATTTCCCCGTCTTGTTACCCCATTGGTACCATTCTTTCTTGATCAAACTTAAAGCTGTTCAGGATTCCTGTTCAATTAGATCTCTCATTTCTTCTCTTCTAATATAAAGGTTCAATAGCGCATCTCTATCACCCGTCTTTTTATGGAATTGTTCTAGTTCGAAGATTTCTTTAGTTAGACTTATTTTTTTCTCCTCCTTTTTTTTTTTTTGGCTCCCTCTTTAATCAGAATACCCCTGATAAAAACCTTATGGGTTTCCCAAACTGTCGCCTCTAACATTCCTTCTGTGCTGTTTTCTATAAAAAAAACTATTCTAATTCCTTCCTTAACTTCTTCTCTATCTCTTTATCTAATAAGAGTTCTTCGTTCAGCCTCCAGCTATTTTTTCTGTTTTCTCTCTCTCCTATTTTTAGTTGGAGTATACTTGGTGCATGGTCAGAAAAAGTTGTAATTCCAATCTTTGTATCTTCCACCAAATCCAGTAACCTATGTTCTACCATAAAATAATCAATTCTTGTGTATGTCCCATGCACAGGGGAACGGAATGTGTAGTCTCTTTGTCTTAAATGTTGGGATCTCCATATGTCTACTAGTTGGTGTTGATACATCTTTTTTAATTTATTCATCTGCCAACTGCGAACCCTATTGATGATCTGTTTTGTGAGAGAAGCTGTAATTAGTTAAGCACTACCTCTGTCTGATACGAAGTGCTTTTCCTTGTTGATCCATGTTTGTGTGTTAATTGTGTGTTAACACAGGTTTGTGTGTTAATTTTGTAATACGTAGACCTCCATGCCCAGAGTTGCTGGTGACTACTAATTCCCTTTTGTTTCTTTATTGTTTTTTTCTTTTGTTTATGTTTTAAACCATTGTATGATGTATGTTGACATCCAATAAAAATTGCCAATTATAAAAAAGAAAAAAAAAAAGAATTGTCACTGTCTATGGACATACAGTAACCCCAAAGCTCAGATATACCATTTTGGTCCTTGTTGATGCTGTACACGCTTGTTTAGACCTGTAGCTACTTGTGTCACTTTCCCCTTAAGTTACAAGCTTGGGTTTCTTTAAGACTCTCCACTTGGCAAAAACTTTCCCTGTACTTTTACTCCTGCTACCTGTGTTGTGCAAGGATTGAAGGACTGACTTACCACTAATGATGTTTTTACCCCCCCCCCCCCCTCAAGTATTTTGCTCTGCACTATCCTATTGTTAAAGGGTTCCTTAAGAAGTGAACCATCCCTGTAGCCATCCCCTGTCTTAACAAGACTTTGACTATTCCCGTGGAAGATGTCTCAGCATTTAAAGATCCTGTGCCTAGAAGCCCCACAACCTGCTATTTCAATTAGGCTAGCATAGCGCCGAGTAAAACCAACAACAAAACCAAAATCACTGATGCCTCCCCCTCCTTAACATTCTTCTATATTAAAGGGATGTATCAGTGTAGGAAAGCGCGTTGCCTTACTTGTCCTCACGTAACGCATCGCCAAAAGAGTTTCACGTGCAAGGGCAAGGAGTATATTCTACCAGACTTTTTCACATGTTCCTCCGAATATGTGGTATACTGTCTCACCTGCCCTTGCGGCCTCTTCTATGTGGGCCGTACGATTCGGACCCTACGGAAGAGATTTGGCGAGCACCGTAACTTTGTAGAGAAAGGTCTTGATAAGTACAGTGTCGCCAGACATTTTAAAGAGTTTCACCAGGAATCTTCCTCTGAGCTTCGGGTTTGGGTTATAGAAGCTATCCCCAGGTCTCTCCCTCAAGCAGAAAGATATAAAAAATTGTGTGAAAGGGAAAACTATTGGATTTTCACCTTAGATTACTTGTCGCCTCGAGGGTTAAATGAGGGCTTGGAGATCAACATCTTACTCTAATACTCTACCCCAGTAAAACAATAAAACAATATAATGGAATTTCTTCTATATGCAGGTATGTCCCGCGTGTGCTTTTTAAATATCCCCTTTTTAAGTCTATTTGTCAGCACACATAGTACATCCACAATAGGGTACCAACCTTCGATTATAGCATATGTGATTATATGACAATATGACTATATGATTACATATCCAAGTCCAGCCCATCCATCTTTTAATTGATTTTAAGCGAGTCTTTTATGCACTTCCAAGTAGTAATTATTCTCTCTCTATATATTTTCTCCTATATATATTTCCTTATATATTCCCCCATTTCTGTTCCAAGTAGTATTATATTTAGTCCCATACTTCGTTTTCTAATTCTGTTCAGGTAGGATGTTTTTGTATTTAATGAGCTGAAAATCTTTCTTTTCTATGCAATGTTTTCCCGATCTCCGTGTGTAATTTGTCTGGCCCAGCCAATCAGCTCCGCTCCAGCTGTATTTATGTCCCTTATCCAATATGGCCCCCATAGAGCCTGACGAAGAGGCACGCATGCCTCGAACGCGTGCACCGCCCCGTG
Organism: Rana kukunoris; assembly: GCA_029574335.1. Lineage (NCBI taxonomy): Eukaryota > Metazoa > Chordata > Amphibia > Anura > Ranidae > Rana > Rana kukunoris. The sequence goes on along the minus strand of CM056051.1, from coordinate 339,925,941 downwards.
ATTCATCCCGGAAGTGACGTTGTGCTGTTTTGCGCTCCAAGGCTGCGTTCCACAGACCGGACAAGGAAATAACACGGCTCCCCTGCTTCCTCCCCGGCGAACCAGCACCGAATTTTCATCCAGGGACCCACACAGCGGTTGAAACCTCTACGGGTTGTGGGAACTGCAGGCCGTGCATGTTCCAGCAAAGAGAGCTGTCACCACTTCATCGCTCCAGCGGACCTCACGAACTGAGGATGTTTCTCACGGATGACATTGTATATTGATGCGCTTTGACCCCCTGCAGTCTTGTGAGTACCCATCTCATAAGAATTGTATTGTTGATTTATTTTAAATAAATTTCATGCTACGCTTAGAGGGCGCCGCTTCTTTTGTCTCTTGTATATTTTCAGAATTGCTTCTTCTCGACAAGCCGGCAGCCCCCTCAGCAACAGTTTATTCATTTTTTAGTACCATATAAACGTGATCCATTTGGACTGAACTACTTTATATATTTTTCCATTTTATATCAACTGTTTCCACTATTCCCTGAATATGCCATTTCCCCCTGCCCTTATATTTGGTGTCATTTTCTTTTTTATTCTCCTTTTCTCGTATATAAGTGTGTATCCACTTATATGATTTTTTATCTACCTAATAATTTTACCTCTTCTGAACAGCGCTTGATTCAATTGTTTGTTGATTTCAATTAGGTTTGCCTACCAGACCATAATCGTTTGGGCTAAGCATATAACCAATAATCGTGGTTGTATCCATTTGGATTCCCCCGGTTCTCCAACAGTTGAATCTCTTGCCGACAGCTCTGTTCTGTGGGGACAGACTACCATATTTCATGGACTCAATTTCCCACATGGGTCTCCTTGTTGTTCATATACAAATAAACATTTGTCTCAAGTGTTGGACTGCACAGCAGCTTTGCATGCTCTTTGATGGGGAACACCTTATTGGTGCATCCCTGGACTCATTTTATTAAGGAAATCACCAGGGGAAAGAGAATCCTTTTGCCTCCGGTAAAGAATGGCTTACCGTTGATCAAGCAAACCTTTTACTTTTACAGAGTTTAGGAGCTCCTTTCATTTCTCTGAGGCTGCCACATCTAATGCCTCGTACACGATTAGTTCACGTGACAAGAAAAGTGTGATGTGAGCTTTTTGTCAGGAATTCCGACCGTGTGTATGCTCCATCACACTTTTTCTGTGAGAATTTTTGCTGGCCTACATGGCTAGTTGGTCCCAGAACATTTTGGACATTTGGGTCAAAAGCATTGTTCCCTCTAGCTTAAATTTTGGTCTCTATTCCTGCCCTGCTTCACGTTGCCCAACCTTCCACCATCACTGCTAAAACCTGCAGACCTACATTTTACTTTGTTGCAGCTCCTCACTCAATGGGTCATATTCCTGGTACCATAAGGGAAAAGGTTTTACGTTTTCTACTCTAAAATTTTCACCATACCAAAACCCAATGGAGGCATTTAACTCATTCAGAATTTAAAGTCTTATGCAGGTGCACATGTTCTGTATGGGATCCACCAGGTTGATCATTGCTTCTCTTTATCCAGAGAATTTTCTGGGCTCTGTGTGGACATCAAGAATGCCTACTGTAACAGAATGGCCCGTGACACCCAGAGACGTTGGAAGGATGAGAGATACTCTTGTGCCAGCAGCAACAATAACTCTTGGGTCAAAATCCACCCTGTGCCCTTTTGGGTGTAGGGTGGCTAATAGTGAATCATAATTCATATATTACATGAGATGGGACATTAATAATAATTCATGTTTGCAGGATGTCTTCAAATATCAAAAGCTGTTAGCTATGCAATCTGGGCACACATGCTTTTAAAAGGTGTTAATTCAGGTCTACAAGACCAGAGTGAGTCATACCTTTGTATAATATGCTATTGAAATACCTTAAGGTGTTGGCCATTCAATGTAAAGACACCCACTCTCACTGCCATTGTGTGATAAAGCTGCCTAGATAAACTTATTCAACTAGATGTCTGTGTTATTATTAAAGGTTAATTGAACACTATTGAAAAAGCGGTGCCGACCGGCCTACATGGTTAGCTTACCTAAATGCCTTTTAGAGTGTGATTGAAGCCCCCCATGGTGTGAAGGGGGGTGGAGATTACATTGTCCTGTGATGAACTGTATTATGCTGTACTGTATAAGAAGCTGAGAAAAATACCAATAAAGGTTCATATCTTTGGAAGCAAGAACGTAGCTCTGTCTCGTCTTATTCTGGGAAAGGATATGGATCGTGTATGCAATATTGTCGGAGTGTGTCAGATAAGCTTGTCGTGGTTGGATGGAAGGTCGTAAGCGGTGGTGACCGTTACATTGGTGGCAGCAGTGGGATGATTCCATCATCAGAATGACGGCTACAACTACACATGACAATGGAGGCGGTGTATGAACGGATGAAGCTCTCTTCCCTCATGGACTTACTGGAGAGCCAGGGCAGACCGGCCAGCAACAGTAAGAAAAGGGACATTATCGCAGAACTGGTCGAAATGGATAGAGCTAAAAGGCCCGCCGTAGCAGACAGGACACCCGAAGAAGCATGTTTTGATCGGGCTGTTAACATAAGACTGACACATTATGGTCCTAACCCTCCACCGGAGATCAGGGACCGAGTTATAGCGGCTCTGAATGCCGCCTTGCTACAGAGGAGAAGTGCTGCAGCAGCTGAAGTCACAGCAGCACCAACTAAAGAGAGAGGAGAGGTGCAGATACCAGTCTCCATGGAAGAGGAATTCCAAAGAAGGGTACAAGAGATGCGGATACAGCATAGAGGACCAGTATCAGAGGGGGACACTGTGGTAGTGGATGGGACTGTGGTCTCCACTCACAGCAACCCAGCGGAAGAGCTGGCAACAGAGCAGAGTGTCATAGGCCTCTGCTCCTCACTAACAGAAGAGGGGGATCCTGTGGTAGTGGATGGGACTATGGTCTCCACTCACAGCAACCCAGCGGAAGAGCTGGCAACAGAGCAGAGTGTCATAGGCCTCTGCTCCTCACTAACAGAAGAGGGGGTTCCTGGAGTAGTGGGTGGGACTTCAGTCTCCACTGGCACAACCCCAGAAAATGGTACAGGACTGGGACAGGAGGATGTCTGCTTTGCTTTGCAAGCACCGGGGGGTTTTCACCAAGCACCAGTGGATGGGACTTCAGTCTCCACTGCTATACCCCAGGAAGGGGGGGCAGTTGGCCCAGACCCCCAACAGCATGATGGACTGAGCCCGGCCACCCTGCCTTCTCCCCAGCGGCAGGCGTGTTCTCTAAGAGAGGCAGAGGTTGGCGAGGTGAGTAATGCTCAGTTTGGAGCCATTTATTTGGGGTACAGTATGGATAACAGCATTGGAGGACTGGAACTACTGACGGAATTCGGAGTCAACCCGTTTGGGGTTCCCTCCTGTGTCCATCTCCCACCAAAAGGGGAGAGATGTAACAGAATGGCCCGTGACACCCAGAGACGTTGGAAGGATGAGAGATACTCTTGTGTCAGCAGCAACAATAACTCTTGGGTCGAAATCCACCCTGTGCCCTTTTGGGTGTAGGGTGGCTAATAGTGAATCATAATTCATATATTACATGAGATGGGACATTAATAATAATTCATGTTTGCAGGATGTCTTCAAATATCAAAAGCTGTTAGCTATGCAATCTGGGCACACATGCTTTTGAAAGGTGTTAATTCAGGTCTACAAGACCAGAGTGAGTCATACCTTTGTATAATATGCTATTGAAATACCTTAAGGTGTTGGCCATTCAATGTAAAGACACCCACTCTCACTGCCATTGTGTGATAAAGCTGCCTAGACAAACTTATTCAACTAGATGTCTGTGTTATTATTAAAGGTTAATTGAACACTATTGAAGATGCGGTGCCGACCGGCCTACATGGTTAGCTTACCTGAATGCCCTTTAGAGTGTGATTGAAGCCCCCCATGGTGTGAAGGGGGGTGGAGATTACATTGTCCTGTGATGAACTGTATTATGCTGTACTGTATATAAGCAAGCTAAGAAAACCAATAAAGTCATTCATACATTTTGGAAACTAGAGAACGGAGCGCTGTCTCGTTTATTCTGGGAAATGGAATGGATCATGTCTGCCTGGTTGTTGGTGTGTCGGATAAGCTTGTCGTGGATGGATGGAAGGTTGTAAGCGGTGGTAACCGTTACACCTACCTACATTCTCTATCTTTCCAGCACATCAATGCTTCCTGCACTTTGCTGTGGGTATACAACACAGCCAGTTTATTGTTCTTCCCAATGAACTGTCCACTGCTTCCTATTCACAAAGAAGCTGGCTCTGCCTCTTTCTCAAGAAATACCCATTCTTGGATACTTTCTTAGAAACTGCACATCAGTAAATATATATCAGTAAATGCTCAACAGACTGTATAGACTCTACATGGGTTTGGGTAGAACCTGAATCTTTAAAAATCGATGTTGGATCTGACTCATGGCCACCTTCTCCTGAATATGGCCCTGTTCAGTTTTTTCTTCCATAGACAATATTTTAGACTCTCTGTTCCAATGTTGGAAAGCTACAGTCCTGAAGTCAACCTTCCTCTGCATTTGCATGAGGGCCCTGGGCTTGCTAGTAATTTATTTTGAAGCAGTCCCATTTGCTCAGTTCTTGGCAGTTGACAACTCAACATCCTGTGTGCCAGGACAAACAAAGTCATTCTCTGGATCATTGCATTAGCTTATTGTCGAATACCAGACTAACTCTTGCCTGGTGGCTTGCAAGTCCAGTCCTAGAGTTAGGGAATTCTATGGCTGGTCTAGAACGTTTCTGGGGAGGTAAGCCTCAGAAAATGTAGCAACACAACAGAAAATGAATATTACTACTCCCAAACTAAATAGTATTTGTTGATTATCCCCTATATCCCACCAAAGACAAAATCTTTAACAACATTTAAAAAAACATCATTAATCGTAAATGACTGCTAAATATAAAGTAGGATAAATCTACATTAACCACTTCAGGCCCGCGCTACCGTCAGATGACGGCAACAGCGCGGGCCTGAATATCCAACATGCCGTCATTTGACGGCATGTCCTTCAGGCGTTCCCAGCGCGCGCTGTAGAGCGCGCTGCGGGGAAGCCCTGTGTTGTCCGTGTCCCTTGGACACGGCCAATCACAGATCGCGGTGAACGGCCAATCAGAGTGGCCGTTTGCGATGCGATCTGTGGGCGAATGAGAGATGATCTCTCATAGATCATCTCTCATTGCCGTTTTACACAGAGACAGCGTCCTGTCTCTGGAGTGGAGGAGCCCGATCTGTGTTCCTTCCTACATAGGGACACAGATCGGTCACCCCCCCAGTCACCCCCCCTCCCCCCACAGTTAGAACACACCTAGGATACACATTTAACCCCTTCCTCACCCCCTAGTGTTAACCCCTTCAATGCCAGTCACATTTATACTGTAATTAGTGCATATTTATAGCACTGATCGCAGTATAAATGTGAATGGCGCCAAAAATGTGTCAAAAGTGTCCGATGTGTCCGCCATAACGTCGCAGTACCAATAAAAATCGCAGATCGCCGCCATTTCTAGTAAAAAAATAATAATAAAAAATAATAATTCTCTCCCCTATTTTGTAAGCGCTATAACTTTTGCGCAAACCAGTCGCTTATTGCGTTTTTTTTTTTTTTTTTTACCAAAAATATGTAGAAGAATACGTATCGCCCTAAACTGAGAAAAAATTTTTTTTTTTTTTTTTAATTGGGATATTTATTATAGCAACAAGTAAAAAATATTGTATTTTTCTTCAAAATTGTCGCTCTTTTTTGTTTATAGCGCAAAAAATTAAAATCGCACAGGCGATCAAATGCCACCAAAAGAAAGCTCTACTTGTGATGAAAAAAGGACGTAAATTTTGTTTGGGAGTCACGTCGCACGACCGCGTAATTGTCAGTTAAAGCAACGCAGTGCCGGAAGCTGAAATTTTACCTGGGCAGGAGGGGGGTGTATGTGCCCAGTAAGCAAGTGGTTAACGACTAAATAATAAGTTGCTGGCATCATATATAAATATCAAGGTAATCAGAAGAATGTAATCTCAAGAGTATTGTTGATGGTATGGATTGGAATGAAATGGTTACAAAAATACAAACTAGAAGGGTTATCGACAAAGAAAATAAGAAATTTGATCTTGAACGTGCACATGGTTTTTCCCATGATTCCCCCATCAACACAGTCAGAGCCGACAGATGAATCCCTCCTGCTGAGACATTGGGGGTTATTTACTAAAGGAAAATCCACTTTGCACTACAAGTGCAAACTACAAATGCAAAGTGCACTTGAAATTGCACTGAAAGTGCACTTGAAATTGCAGTCGCTGTAGATCCGAGGGGGAGATGCAAAGAAAATAAAAAACAGCATTGTAGCTTGCACATGCTTGAATAATAAAATTAACAGAGCTTCCCCTCATTTCAGATATTCCCACAGATCTACAGCGACTGCACTTCCAAGTGAACTTTCAGTGCAATTTCAAGTGAACTTTGCACTTGTAGTGCAAAATGGATTTACCTTTCCTTAAATTACCCCCCATTGTGTTCTCCTGGCGGGGTGGATAAGGGAAGCTGTGATTATTGCTAGCGGCTATAGCAGCCGCTGATGATAATCACAAGTAAATCCTGTAGGCTGGTTGTACCAAAGTTGATCAATTGATCAACCTGGTACATTCAGCCTGTCCACACACAATTTGAATCTTGGATGGTTCAGCAGGCCTAAGTAAACCATATAATAGAAGAAAATACAGATTATGGTGGAAGGTTGTGTTTTCTGAAAAATACATATCTGCTCATTCGGACTGTAGATTCAAATTTTTCCACAAATAACACAGATTAATGAGGATTTAAAGACAAGATGGCAAAACAATTTGGAGAACTGTAGCATACAGATGATGAGGATTCTGTATGACCATTATATTCAACAAATAAAAATTACTGATGAAGGTATCCAGGGAACCTTTGTACCTGAGCCTCAAAATCACTCACCTAGTTATATTTAAAAAATCCATTATCTGTCCCAATATATTTAAAAGATAAACAAAGAAATTGTTTGAGTGAAAGATAATAAATCTAAAGCCCCGTACAAAAGGGCAGAATGTATGTATATTCTGTATGTAGGTCGGTCTGTATGTATGTCGGTCTGTCTGACAGAAGTTGGCTGTTCGGCTGGCTGGCTGCATGGTTAGTACAGCGGCTCAGACCAACCCAAAATACAAACTGTTATTGTGTACCTGGCTTAAGGGAGATTTTAAGGCATAAACATTTGGAAGGGCACACAGATGGGACCGTAAATATAATTTGGGTACATCTTTGTAAAACGCTCCAAATAGTGTACCTGATGAAGACTCAATCTTGCATAGTTCCTCGTATACACTAAGTCTTGACTCTGTTATATTGACACATACCATAAAATCTCAAAGAACTCCAGTTGCCCATTCAACACTAAACTGCTGGATTCAGTCGGACAATGCCAAAGCTTACATCAGGGAGGAACCAGAGGTCTTGATGCTCTAAGGCAGGGATCTCCAAACTATGGCCCTCCAGTTGTTCAGGAACTACAATTCCCATCATGCTTAGTCATGTCTGTGAATGTCAGAATTTTACAATGCCTCATGGGAAATGTAGTTCCGAAACAGCTGGAGGGCCGTAGTTTGGAGATCCTTGCTCTAAGGGAAGCTAAGGATATTCTGGCTGGGAATTAACTTAATATTCCAGCCTTATCCTCTGTTCACATTCCCAGAGTGGAAGAATTTGTCAGTCTACAACGCCTGGGTCATGCAGAATGGTCTCTTCACCTGAAGGTTTTTCAAAAACTCGGTCATGAAGGTTTTTCAAGAAGTCTGTCACAGGTGGGAATGCTGGATGTGGATCTTCTGACTTCCAGATTCAACCATTAAACTACCCAAGTTTGTCTCCAAGATCAGGGATCCTCTGGCATTCTTGGTATATGCCCCGACAGACTCTCTGTGGACCTTTCTAGATCATCTGGATCTCCAGTATGAAGGACCAGTTTACCATCTTGCTTCATAGTTATTGGCATCAACAGCAGAGTTGTTATAAAAGATAGAGGCATTCCTGATTCTGTTATCCCTGTCTTTTCAACAATCTAGACCAGATCAACACCTGGCTCTGAGCACTATGAAGGGCTCTGATATTGGTTCTGGATATTATTTTTTTCAAAGACTGCTTGTTTCTCACTTCCCATGCAAAGGTAATGCACATGTACCCGCACTCCTTCATTCCCCGGTGCCTCTGTGATCTCACAACCTCGGCTCTTCAAAAATCTTTCTTCGAACATATTAGGACATTCTCTTATTTGCATAGTTTTTTGGGTTGCGGTCAACTCCATGAGGTGAATTTCTGAGATGACTGTTTTAACCTGTAATGAGCCCTTTCTTGTGTTACTCAAAGACAAGGATGTATTGATGCCTTTTTTTTTTTATCTAAAGTGAATACATCCTTTTACCTTAACTAGAACATTGCTTTCCCCTTTCTCTGACCTACTCCTAAATATCACAAGGAGTTTTCTTTTCATCGCTCGGATGTGGTGTGTGCTGTTTGAGTTTACATTGCAGCCATCACCCACCTTAGACTGATGGATGCTTTTTCACCATTCCTGAGGGTCAGTTTGTCTCTTGTTCAACTGTTTCTAAATGGGTTTGGTAGCTTATCACTCAAACCATTCATCCTAGCAAAAAAGGTTTCCTCTTTTGGTGTTAAAACACACTTTACCAGGTCTGGTAGTGCATCTTTTCAGCATTAGGCATTTGTTTCTCAAATTTGCAAGCCTGTAAACTGGTCCTGTTCACACATTTGCAAAATTTTGACTGGTATGTAGAAAGTAGTATGTAAAAATGCACAGAAATACTCCAGCTTTCCTGTGGCTCAGATTACAAAGGCTGTGCAGTATAGGAATTGACTGTACCAAAACAAATATTACACAAAGACAGCCAAATATTCAGGTTGAATCTATGTGTGTGTATTTCATGTTTTTCATTCAACATTTCTTTTTAAATATTTGCTGACCCCTAAAATGTTTATGGCTTTGAATATTTTCTTAGATTTCATTTCAATAATTACACTCTTATAGAGAAGTATTTGTTTAAATGGCCTTACTTTCGCTTTTTTGTAATGATGATACTCTATAAACCAAAAAAGTGGTTTCACGTTTCCATTTTTGTGCCCAGACACAGTTCCCAATATTTATACTGGGCACAAGCTCTCCACATGGGGGACTGGAATTCAATGTTCTCTCTTAAAAATGAAAATACATGGCACTACCAAAGATGCCAAGAACAACAGTGAAAAAGGAAATAACTGTTGATTTGCCTACAAGGGACCATGGTGGTATGTGTTTCTAGGATATAATTAACAAGATTCCATTACAGGAAATAGGCTTTAGTGCTAGAAAACATGGAGACTGTATGCTTTGCTTTTTAAGAATATTTTAGCATGTCATCAAAGTATGTGGTGCAAAGAGGCCTGTTCTTATTTTGCTGTTCCATCTTAGTATAATGCCAGATATATCCCACCCTGCCACATCCTATCTGTCAGACTCATTGGTTATGGAAAAAAATACTGTATAGTAGGACTGTTGTAATATATTTTTAAATATGCTATTGCTATGCTTTATTAGACAACTCTATTAAAGGGGGGGTTCACCCTCCAAACAAATTTCAGGCATGCCATGGAGCCCACCCACCCGACCGGCAGTATGCCAGTGTTTTTTTTTTATACATACCTTTTTACGGGCTCTCTTCCCCTCCGGTGATCCCGCGTGACTGGGCGTTTCCAATCACAGGCTGTGATTGATGTCCCTCAGGCCAGCGCATACAGCGCGTCACGAGATGCCGAAGGAACCCAAACGTCGGCGCGGCCCTATACGGCGCCTGCGCACCGACATTTGGGTTCCTTCGGCATCTCGTGACACGCAGTATGCGCCGGGCTGAGGGACGTCAATCACAGCCTGTGATTGTAAATGCCCAGTTCCACGGGATCGCCGGAGGGGAAGAGAGCCCGTAAAAAGGTATGTATAGAAAAAAAAAAACACCGTCATACTGCCGGTCGGGTGGGTGGGCTTCATGGCATGTCTGAAATTTGTTTGGAGGGTGAACCTCCACTTTAAAAGAAAAAAAAACATGTCAATTCACCTTTATGTTCCAAATATACATACAGAAATTGATGGCTCCTGGTCTCTCTTAATCAGTTTTAGGTGTATTATATTCATAGAACATCATGTTATGTTTATAGAGGAATGTAAGCATCTGATTTGTACAGGTTGTACCGTTTTTGAGTCCTGTGGCTTTTACTTTAATAAGCAAACAAAAACTGATAGCTTTAAACATAGCTTTTACCTGATCTAAGTGCTCCTGAAAATCATAATTTGTTGGCCTACTAGAACAGTAGGCTACCTATTTAGTGGTAGTTCACAGCAGATACATATCATAATATAAATGAATCACAATTGTCTGTGTACTGTTAGATCAGAAACATTTCTGCAGTCAATCAGTAAGTCACAAATCCGTTTCCATTGGGGCGTGGCCGGGACTCCATGAGAGAGGCAGCGTGAGAGCTTATCTCCTGCTTCTCACAGCCATCCTGAAGGCATCCTGTACCCGATTTGGCTCCAAAAGGCACCAAATTGATCCTTAGCACGGCGGGCACCCGATCCAGGCATGATGGTCAACAAATACGGGCCCCCCGTGCCCCAATCTGCGGCGGAGCAGCGGACCCGGTCACAGAGGCAAGATGGCGCCCATCCTCCAGCAGCACACGCGGCCATGCAGCAGCCTGCTTCATATGCAGCCCAGGACTCATATCAGGGGGTGAGTGGATCTGTCCCTGCCCTATTCCGCACCCAGGCTGAAACATCCAGCTCCTCTGGATCCCTGGGTTACTCTGAGGACCTTGCATCCCCGAGCCCTCCCCCTGCTGCTGAGCCCACACTGGCAGAGATCCTGGTGGCCATTAAGGATGTTAAAACATCCCTTACAGTGCAGATGGAAACTATACATATTGAATTTTCCCTCCTGAAGCAAGATGTGCAAAATTTAAGGGAAAGGACCGGGGAGGTAGAAGGCCGGGTCAGTTCACTGGAAGATGTAGTGCATCCCCTGTCTGCCACTATGCGCACGGCCACAGATGAGTTGGGGGCCCTGAGGACCAAGCTGGACGATTTGGAGAACCGTTCCAGAAGGAACAATCTTCGTTTTGTGGGGTTCCCAGAAAAATTAGAGGGGTCCCGTCCTGAAAGGTTCTTGCACCAATGGCTGCGTGACGTTTTTGGGATGGAGGAATCCTCCAGAACCTTCGAAATTGAGCGGGCACATCGCACCCCACCACGTGCTCCGCAACCTGGGGCCCCCCCAAGATCCCTCATTGCCAAATTTCGAAACTTCAGGGATAAGGTGGCTATTCTACGCTTGGCAAGAAAAAGAGGCCCTCTCCAGTTCAATGGCAACAACATCTCCATTTATCCTGACTTTTCAGCTGAAGTGCAACGCCAACGTGTATCCTTTGCTGCAGTGAAAGATCGTCTTCGCAACGAAGGTCTCCCCTATGCAATGTTGTTCCCGGCTAAATTGAGAATCATCCATGAAGGAAAGGCTCACTTTTGCTCATGTCCTAAAGAAGCTATGGCCTGGCTGGATGCAAGATTTGGAAAACGCCCCCGGCACCGTCCCAACTGATCCTGCGACTAAAGGCCTGGAAGTTCTTATTTACACCCCCCCTTTTTTTATTTTTCCCTCTTTCCTTTTTCCTGAGTGATCGCTTGGGAAACGGATTCTGGCGAGCTGGGCCTAGGTTGCTCGGTTGTTCTGCGGGAGGAGGGGGGACATGCCCTTTACATCTCCTTTGCATTTCCTTTATGTCGGTGGTATGTCCCACAGGAGGAACCCAAACCACTGCTTGATCGTTGATTCTGCTGTGATCCAGGTCGGTAATGCTGGTTGCATTACATGTAAGGTACTGTTGATATACTGCCACATGCACTGTTCACTGTTGTGCCTTTTGAGAAATGTCCTCATTTTTTATTTTATTTTTTTTATTTTTTTGATCCTACCTCAGGGACGATTATAATACACCTGTGAGCTTATATGGAACTGCCACTCTCCCCATTACCAATAGGTGGCGCGGCCACAGGACTTTCGGCTCCCTTCCAAGACAGTTGCTGAAGGGAGTGGGACACTGTTTTGGGATCCAATGCTCGCTATGTTGGGGTTGGCAGAGCTGGGAGGGGGGTGGGTAGGGGTGGAGGTTTGGGAGGCTTTCCCACAGGATAGTTTGGCAGAATATGTCTGCCCATGGCGGCAGGTGAAGGATAAGTTTGCTCCTGTTTGTTACTACTGTTATTTTTTATTACTGATTTGCTGCATATGTCAACCATCTTGTGAGTATTGCAATGAGTGGGATGCTATAATGACTGTTCACTACTGCTATGCTCATATACTACATGTACATGCTCATGGCTGACACGGTTAAAATTATTTCCTGGAATATTAGAGGGCTGAATTCACATCACAAGCGGTCCCTGATGTTTTTCTATCTGAAAAAACACAAGCCTCATATTATCTGTCTTCAGGAGACGCACCTTATGGGCCCTACGTTGAAATGTCTTAAACGTCCCTGGTTAGCTTCACAGTATCATGCCACTTACTCCAATTACTCAAGAGGGGTCTCGGTCTTGATAGCTAAGACTCTGGGGGCCGAGACTCTGAGTGTACAAACAGATCCAGCGGGTCGTTTTGTTATACTTACTCTTCGTATAGCTCTTTTAATTTTTACGTTGGTGAATGTATATATCCCCCCACCGTTTTCACCGGAGGTTCTTTCTAAATTGTCACTAATGCTTTTACCTAGGTCCCTTGGCCCCCTACTTTTTGTGGGTGACTTTAATGCTGTGCTTGACCCATCTGTGGACCGCCTGCGGGGTGGGGGCAGACCGTACCCCTCATTTGTTGATTGGACCCAGGTTTATTCTCTTACGGAACTGTGGCGTTGGAAACATCCGGATGACAGGCAATTTTCCTGTCATTCGGACTCATTCCACACTATGTCACGCATAGATATGGCATTTGCTCCATCGGATGTATTGTCTTTGGTGCATTCGGTCACGTACCTACCCAGAGGTATATCAGACCATGCCCCCCTAATGGTCAGTCTCCTCCTCCTGCCAAAATCAGGCCCTAGGGCCTGGAGGTTGAACTCCTATTGGCTCGAGGACGAGCTAGTACAGGCTGAGTGTCAATCAGCTATGGTTGACTATTGGACCCTCAATCAGGACTCAACTGGTATCAGCAATGCCTGGGAGGCCTCCAAGGCAGTGCTGAGAGGATCCTTTATGTCAATCACGGGTATATTGCGTAAGAACAATCAAATACACACTGATGAACTTGAACAGGGTATGGTGTTATCAGAGGCTGAATACTCTAAATCAGTGTTTCCCAACTCCAGTCCTCAAGGCACACTAACAGGTCATGTTTTCAGGATTTCCATTTTTTTGCACAGGTGATTCGATCAGTTTCACTGCCTTAGTAATTACCACAGCTGTTTCAATTAAGGGAAATCCTGAAAACATGACCTGTTGGTGTGCCTTGAGGACTGGAGTTGGGAAACACTGCTCTAAATGTTCCAATGCAGATACATTGGCCTCATGGCTCCATGATCGTAGAAAGTACGAACTTCGGCTGTTAGACCTGACTAAAAAACGCATGCTCTGTTACACAGAAGACATTTGAACATGGTAACAAGGCAGGGCGCCTACTCGCGTATATTACAAGAGCGGAGAGTACCCCTATCTCTATCCCCAGGATATTAACTGCAGCAAACCACATTAGTGATGTCCCTCAGGATATAGCGGAGGCCTTTCTTTCCTTTTACCGTGACCTTTATCCCTCCAGGGCTGACTACTCAGACGCGCAGCTTGATGATTTCTTGACCCAGGTACCCCTTCCAAAACTGACAGCCAGGACGAGGGAGGAACTAGATGAGCCGCTGTCTGTGGAAGAGCTGTCACTTGCAATTTCACAGATGCCGGCTCATAAATCACCAGGATTGGACGGGTTCCCAGTGGAATGGTATAGGCAGTTCCAGCATCTTCTTGTCCCTCTACTACTTAAGACTTATAATGCAGCATTAAAGGAGGGGTGCTACCCCCTTCGATGAGGGAAGCTCTGATTGTTCTACTCCTTAAACCCAGAAAGGACCCGTTGAAGTGTGATTCATACCGCCCTATATCCCTCATAAATGTGGATGCCAAAATTCTGGCTAAGGCCCTGGCGAATCGTCTGAACAAGGTGATTGCTCGCTTGGTGGGGAGTGATCAGGGGGGGCTTTATCCCGGGCAGGTCAACCAGAATAAACATACGCAGACTGTTTCATAACTTGTCATATGTACATGACTGCCTCCCGACTCGGGTCGTGGTGTCCCTGGACACCTGCAAGGCCTTTGACAGTGTGGAATGGCCATACCTGTTCCGGGTCTTGCAGATGTATGGTTTTGGCCCCCGTATGGTCGCCTGGATTAGACTCCTCTATACCATGCTGCTTGCTCGTATTCAGATCAACTCACAAATTAAGGAGAACTTCCAAATTACTAGGGGAACCAGGCAGGGGTGTCCGCTGTCACCCCTGCTTTTCGCTTTGGCCATGGAACCCCTCGCTATTAGAATACGCATTTCCCCACTTCTTAGGGGATTGCTCATCAATGGTATAGAGGAGCGAATCTCGCTATATGCTGATGATACGCTGGTGTATTTGGCAGATGCCCAGGACTCACTAGCTAATGTGTTGAAAATGGTGTCTGACTTCGGGGACTTCTCGGGATTCAGAGTGAATTGGGAGAAATACATTATCTATCCCATAGATCAATCACCTACTCCTCACATTCATTCAGACTCTAAATTGATGGTGGCCACCTCGTTTAGATATCTGGGAGTTGTGGTCCAGTTACCCCTGTCCCTGTACATTGCCAATAATCTGAGCCCTGTGCTACTACAACTGCAGTCTCAGACTAAACAGTGGAAAGACTTACCTCTAGATCTAATGGGAAGGGCCAATGCCCTAAAAATGATATACCTACCTAAATTACTGTATGTCCTAGCTAATGCCCCATGCAAAATCCCCAAAGCATTATTTAAGTGCATCGACTCAATCTGTATAACATTCCTGTGGAACGGTAAGGCCCCTAGAGTAGCATTGGAAACACTTAAACTACCCTCCCATTTGGCAGGACTGGCTTTCCCTGACTTCTACCTCTATTATCAAGCTTCCCAACTGGTAAATGTTCATGATTGGTTACATCCTGACTCCAATAATGCGTGTACTACCACTGAAGGGGCTATGGTCACATCGTTCGAGACCTTACACAACATTATCTACTGCGGGCGTACCCCCCCCAGAACCGGGACTGACTGTGCTGCAAACTTCACTGTCCCTGTTCAAAACAGTGACTCTTAAGCATGCCCCGGGATCCTGTGTGACCTCTCCAAATAATCCAATATGGTTCAATATATCACTCCCAGAATTTAATTCTCTACCTGACCCTCAGAGATGGATATCTAATGGAATTAAGTACCTATGCCACCTATATACCTCAGAAGGCTTTAAGTCCTTTGCCCAGTTGAGGGATGACTTTAAACTTCCGCCAAATTATTTATTCTTTTATTACCAGCTAAGACATACCGCGCAAGCCCAGTTTGGCTCCTTGAACAACCCACTTGCGATTCCTGACCTAGAAAAGCTTTTGCGTTCCCCGGACCAAACTAAACTCATTTCTACCTATTACTTAGCCTTAACGGTGAATTCAAATCCTAGATTTAAGGCAGCGCAGAGCAAGTGGGAATCCTTATTACCATGACGGAAGATGACTGGACTGAGTTCTGTGATACTTTTAAAACCTCCGTTATCGCACTTGACCCCGGCCAGAATGCACAGAATGGGCATACTGGCCTCGGCGGATTGTTTCCGCGGATGTGGGCAGGTGGCTGATTTTATCCACTGCTTTTGGAGTTGCCCAGCTATACGAGACTTCTGGAGAGATATAGGATCCTTCCTCTCTTCTGCCTTGGGACTCCCCAATATACTGGACCCTAAAAACTGTCTGTTGGGGGTCTTTGATGACCTTGCGGTTGCCTCCCGGGTCAAAAAATTGCTTTGAATCCTATATTTCTATGCTAAGAAATCCATCCTGTTGACCTGGAAGGGAGCGGCGACCCCGACGAGGGGCCTATGGTTGAAACTAGTAAATGACGCCCTCCCGCTTTACAAGCTCACTTTTGAAATTAGGAAAATAAATAAGTCCTTTGACAAGATTTGGGGCAGGTGGCTGGCTAGCCCCCTGACCCTATCTCCTATACAGCCATAAATAGGGAGGTTGGTGGTGCAGTCTCCATTTGCTAGAGTGACCTTAATATGCAATCCCACAAAGGGGTAATACTACCTTTATACTTTGTTGTATGTACCCTTCTACTCTGACTTTTGACTTTTATATAACTATGCTGTTGATAATAGTATGTAGTAATTGAGGAGCAATCTACTGCCGATGTATGTTCTGTGGTGTTTAAGTTTTGTTTTTGTATGTGTTGTATTGTTGGTTTTGTAAAAATTTTCAATAAAAATATCTTTAAAAAAACAAATCCGTTTCCATATTTTTTTATATATGAGTAACAGTAGGGTTGTCACCATACCGATACTAGTATCGATATCGGGACTGATACCAAGCATTTGCCAGAGTACTTGTACACGGGCAAATGCTCCCGATGCTCCATCCGATACTTGTACTGTCGGCGGTGATCAGTGCGTGGGGAAGTTACAAGCACCGATCACCGCTGTATAGATTTAAAAGTAATTTCTCTGCTTCTCTCTACACCCCTCTCCCCCCGCGCAGCTTTTACCTGCTTTAAAATCAGCGGTGATCGTTGCTTGTAACTCCCCCACACACGATCACCGCTGACTGCCCTGTGTCCTCCTCCAGCCCCCCTCCGTTTTGCTGCAGTCTCCCTCCCTCCCTCCATGTCCACCACCGTGTTTCCCTCTCCCTCCGTGTCCCCCGTGTTTCTCTCTCCCTCTGTGTATCCCTCCTATTCCCCCCGTGTTTCTCTCTCGCTCCATGTATCCCTCCGTGTACCCCCGTGTTTTTCTCTCCCTCCGTGTATCCCGGCGTGTTTCTCTCCCCTTCCGTGCCTCTCCTCCACCCCCTGGAAATGTCAGGATGGAGAGTGGGGTAGAAGCCGGTAAATCCAGCTCCTTACTGCTCCAAATGGACAGAGTCAATGATCACTGACTCTGTCTATTCACATAAGAGTCGGTTCACACTGGGGCGACACGACTTCCAGCACGACTTTCAGAGGCAACTCCAACACGACTTAAGCATGAACCACAGGGCGATCTGGGGAGATTTACAACACGACTTGAAGTCGTCTCCAGGACAGGAGACTTTCCAGTGGCCAATCAAACAACAATCAGCTTTGTGAGAGGGAGGGGGAGAGAGGGGTTTGCCTGAGAAATGTATGTTATCTTCCTGGAAAGTTGCTTCAGTTAAGACAGTGATCAGACTTGGAGGCGACTTCTATTGAAATCAATGGGTACAAATCGCCTAGAAGTCGGATTGAAGTAGTACAGGATCCTCTTCTGAAGTCGGAGCGACTTCAGTAGTGTGTATTAAGACGGCTCCAATTCACTTCCATTGCTTTTCTGGACAGCGCGACTTGGGACGACTTGAGGCGACTTCAAGTCGCATCCCAAGTCGCCCCAGTGTGAACTCTAACTCTAACTGAAACATCGTAAACTGTGATTACAATGTTTCAGTTTATGAATGAAATGAAGACACTGTCTTCTCTCCATTCCTTCAAGATAAAAAAAACTACTGGCACATGTGCTGCTGTCACATGAAATAAATAAAAAAAATGTCAGTATTCGGAATCGGCGAGTATTTGAAAAAAAGTATCGGTACTTGTACTCGGTTTTAAAAAAGTGGTATCGGGACAACCCTAATTAACAGGGCTTTCTTTTATCACATACAAGTGCATATTATCACTAGTTTATTACTAACCTACCATATTATTACTAGCAATGCAATGTTTACATTGAAAAAAGAAAGGGGATTTGTTGGACTTTGAGTGAGGCACAAGACACGTGGTAGGAGAAATTGTAAAAGTGTTTAATTGGCATATAAACAAAGCATACCTCATAAACATATGATACCTAGTTGAACATCAATGTTTACATAGGTCAAATAAGGTTAGCCAAAGTTTTTTCTATAGCTTTGAGGTTTCCATTCATAAGCACTCCTCTTACGTGGGCCGTGTGGTATGATTTTCAAAGTAGTGAGGCAGGCTAGCATTTATTAACTCTGGGTGGGTGGCTTATTGTGGGGTAAACAAAAATTCGGGCATCTTATGATCTTATCTTTCTGCAGTTTATTTTTTTTTAATAAACATCTGTAGAAAGGATTAAGGGTACAGGATACTCCAAAGGAACAACAAATTGCAGGCCTTCTAGTAAGCAACAAAATTGATAGTGGCTCTTTCAGAGCAGCCAGATAGGATAAAGTGACTCTATGTGAGAGAGATGTCACTGTTTGTAGCAGCAGTATTGTTGGTGGCCCTAATCTTTTTAGTAGCAGCCTACCAATAGTAATCGTCCTTTATAAGCAAAAGCAGACAGTTAGCTTTGAAGAGACCCTATGCACAAGAGCAATCACTTAACTTAAAGTGTTAAACAATAAGGTCTTAATGCAATGTTCATTCAAAGGTAGCTTTCCTGGACATGCTTCATTATAGCAGACTCTTGTGAAGATTTTCCATCTGAATGGCATCCTCTCCATTAGGCCCTTGCACAAACTAGCTTATAATTCTTGGGTCTTGGCACAGACCCCTGGCTAGGACCAGGGTCCAGGGAAAGACTTCCTCCTCATTGTGGCGTTCTGATCACTTTAGAAGTTTTCTCCAAATATTTATCCCCTCCCCTTTGTTCATATCACTGGATTAAAACCCTCAGTAATTGGCCAAGGTAGATGGATATTGATAACCCAATACTTTGTTACTTTTCACACTAACTACTGCAGACAACTAAGCAGCATAATATGGGAAAAAAAATCAATGTCCTTGGTTTAGGTGAAACTTAACAAACACAGAAAATATAAACAAAGCCCAAGCTGGTTATAGCAAAGCTGCAAAAATGCACAAATTTTAGCTAGGGACAATCTGGCTTAAGGCCAGAGTGTACAAAATCCTCAACCACTTCCATACCAGGCACTTACGCACCTTCCTGCCCAAGCCAATTTTCAGCTTTCAGCGCTGTCGCACTTTGAATGACAATTGCGCGGTCATGCTACCCTGTACACAATTTTTTTTTCTAATTCTGTTCCCACAAATAGAGATTTCTTTTGGTGGTATTTGATCACCTCTGCGATTTAAAACAAAAAAAAGAACGAAAATGTTGGAAAAAAATATTTTTTTTATTTTTTTATGTTATTTTTTTTGTAAATAAGTAAATTTTCTTCTTCAATTATGGGCACTGATATGGCGGCACTGAATGGGATGGGGATGAGGTGGCACTGATGGGCACCGATAAGGCGGCATTGATGGGCACTGATAGGCAGCACTGATGGGCACTGATAGGCGGCGCTGGTATGCAGCACTGATGGGCACTCATAGACGGCAGTGATGAGCACTCATGGGGGGCACTTATGGGTGGCACTGATGGGTACTTATGGGTGGCACAGATGGGCACTGATAGGTAGGCACTGGGCATGGATGGGCACTGAGAGGTGGCACTGATGGCATTGTTGGGCATCACTTGTTTATTTACTTATTTGTGCCAGTCAGTGCCCATTTGTGGGCACTAATTAGCATCTATTGTGCTAATTTTTTATATATTTTTTTTTTATTGTTGCCCCCTTCCCTGGTGGTCCTGGCGGCTTCCCTGATGGTCCAGTGTGGGCATCCGAGGGGGGCTGCGCTGATACACAATCAGTGCGAACCTCCCATCAGGAGAGCCGCCGATTGTCTCTCCTCTACTCGAATCTGTTAGATTGGACATGGCTGATCATGTGGTAAAGAGCCTCCGCCAGAGGCTCTTTACCGAGATTAGAGATGCAGGGTGTTAGACTGACACCCCGCATCACTGATCACCGCGCTGCCCGCCCCCATGGGCGCGCGCCGGCATGTTATCTTGCTGGACGTCAATAGACGTCCAGTCAGGATAACACAACCACTTCCTGGATGTCAATATACTATTGACCGGGCTTGAAGTGGTTAAATAAAAGAGTATGTGATTATTATTTTTTTTTTACTTTTGCCCTTTCACATCAGAAGCTATTTTTCATCAAGTTACAGGTTTTGGTGATAAAAATAAACAAATGAATCAATAAAAGTGATACGTTTCAATAATGCATTTGCTTTAACATCACCAATGCATTTTTTTAACTGATTTATTGCTAGCTATTTGTGTGAATAAGGCAATTATTGTCAGATGCTATGTGTGATGTTACAGGAAACAGCACATGCAAAGCTTTCTTAAAGCTGAATTGCTGTTGAATAGCATAAGAGTAATTTAAAAATGAAAAGGTGAACTAACTCATTATTTAAAAAATATCCTGGCTACTCCTTCGGACGTATAGCTGTCATAATGCCCCATGCTGCTGTTGTCGCAGTCTGTACATCGTAATACACAATTCTAAAAGGGAGTATCTATCATAATGCTTGTGATGGCAAACACTCATTGGTCAGCACAGCCCTGTAACTATGCTGACCATTGAGAGGCGCATCTGCGGTTTCTTCTGCCAGACCTGAGAAAGTGATTAAATGCGTGACTACTCAAATCAACCTGACCCCTGAAATGCCAGACAAAAGAACCTACTAAACTGGATTGTATCAACTCTCCTACATGTCATGTAAGCCCCTGACTCCCCACACTCATGAAGGAGTCAATATTCTGGGAAGGGTTAAAGTATCTTAACACCAGCTGTATGTATATGGCAGTGCAGCAGTGGGTTTTACCTACAACATGTTGTCATAAAGCCAGTGTTGTTGTTCTTTGGTAAGAGCACACACACTCAACAATGAGGCAGTGTATAGTGTCTCCCTCTCCGGACACCACATATGGGAGCAAACTGTGTCCTAGAGGGAGACCTACTGTCAGGGCTGGGCTCAGCCCTTCCTTCTCTGTGCTGCCAGCTCAGCTGTCAGCTAATTGCCAGCTCTCATCTTTCCACAGTGATCCACCTGTTGATAATCCTGCTCATCAGCTCTGCCTACTTAAAGCCTTCTAGTTCATTTACTCTCTGCTTTAGCCTGTATTCTCCTGCGTTCCTGTTGAAGACCTGCTTGACTTCCCTCTGGCTACAGATCCTGCTTTCTGTACTACTACCTTTATCACTGGCTCTTAGACATTGGCTTGGCCGACTACCCTATCCGATTACCCTATCCATACTGGCTATGTTTTGACTACGCTTACTCTGCTTACCTTTTTATTTTTATTAATAAAGAAGTGTGAATCAACTGTAGAAAGGGAGTCACCGCTCCAGGTGGGTCTACTAAGCAATTAAATATTGTTCAGGATACCGAGGGTGCTGGCTAATTAGCCATGACTAAGCACTGAACCAGTGTGAAACGCGTCGGCTGTCCCTTTTCCTGATTTTTTGCCGTGACTTTGTGGTGCATTTCTACAGTTTTTATCAATAAAGACAACTCAAGAGTTCTTTTGGAGTGCGGCTGTCTGTCCCTTTGAAATCTTCATTATGTGAATTAACTGTACTTCTGTCTCCGTCTGATTCATGGTTTCTGACAGTAGGCGAAGGCCATGAATTCAGAAGATGCAGCCAATCCACTTGTTAATAATATTTTTCCCAGATTGGATGACCTGGATCACCGCATGGATCAGTTTGCCACAGAGATACAGATGCTCCTGAGTCACATGGCTGGTCTAGAATCCCCCACCGTGGCCGCCCACTGTGGTAGTCTCTGTGCAGGTACCCGCCTCGAGTATTACACCTTTGAGAGGTATGTCTGGTTCTGCTCTGCTTCCCCAGCAATTTGGGGGAAATCCAGTCCAGTGGAGAGGGTTTCTCAACCAGGTTGAGATATACTTTGAGATGCTGCCCCAAGTTTTTCCCACGGACAGAGGCAAAGTGGTTGTCGTGATATCTTTGCTTTCTGACAGAGCCTTGGCCTGGGCAAACTCTCTATGGGAGACGCAAAAACCTGTGGTCCTGAGTTACCCAGAATTTGTGGCTTCCTTCAAAAGGGTTCCCGCACACTCCGCTTCTGCTGCCAAGTGCCTCATGTCCATCAAACAGAGTACGAGGACGGTTGCCGATTACGCCATTGAATTCCGTACTTTGGCAGCAGAGGTTGCTTGGATCAATGAGGCCCTCATGGATGCTTTTTCTCATGGTCTCTCGGATAACATCAAGGATGAGATGGCAGCCTGAGATATACCCACTGAGCTGGAGAAGTTGATCACATTTGCCATTGACTCCAGACTCAGAGAGAGACTCTCTCCTAAGGAGCGCTTGCTTTGTCTCTGAGCTTTGCAGTCCCACCCTTGCCTCCCTCACCTTCCATGCCTCCTGGTACCGAGTCGGTATGTGAAGATGAACCAATGCACTTGGGCTTCACTCATCTCTCTGCGGACGAGAGAGCCCTTAGGAGGAGGGAGACATTGTGCCTTTATTGTGGCCAGGCTGGCCACTTTTTGAAGTATTGTCCTACCCATCCAGGGAACACCCAAACTTTTAGGTCCTGTCATGGACAGACCTTAGGTGGCGTTGTTTCATCTCTAGTTTCCCAGATGGATAAGCCCCTGGTTTCTGTCACCCTGTAGTGGGCTAAGTCGTCCGTCGACATACAGGCTCTAATCGACTCAGGGGCTGCAGGCCTGTTCATTGATGTTGCCTTTGTATCGAAGCACTCGATTCCGCTGCAGCTGCGTGACACTCCACTTGCCATTGAGGCTCTTGACGGGAGACCTCTACAGCCTGCCCATGTGACTCATGAGACTGTTCCCTTGTCCATGGCCGTAGGGGCTCTTTACCATGAGATAATCCAATTCCAAGTGATTTCCTCACCTAAGTTTCCGCTTGTTATTGGTTATCCTTGGTTACAGAGGCACAACCCCTCTTTTGATTGGCTCCGTGCTGAGGTTCTGTCCTGGTCTCCACAATGCAGTAAGAGATGCTTTCAGAAGGTAGCCAGAGTCCTGTGCACCTCTTCAGTCTCCTCCCTGCCAAAGTCTTTGACAAAGGTCAAGCCGGTACTTTGCCTCCACACCGGTCATAAGATTGCGCAATTGACCTTCAACCTGGTGCCATACCCCCTCATGGCCGGGTTTACCCATTGACGGTCTTGGAGGATAAGGCCATGAAGGAGTATGTTGCAGACGCACTCTCTCGAAGTTTCACCTGCGTCTCCTTCTGGTGCTGGTTTCTTTTTTGTGAAGAAGAAGAGTGGTGAACTGAGACCTTGCATTGACTATAGGGGTCTCAATCGTCTCACCATTAAAGGGGTTGTAAAGGTTTGTTTTTTATTTTATAAATAGATTCCTTTAAGCTTGTGCATTGTTGGTTCACTTACCTTTTCTTTCAATTTCCCTTCTAAATGTTTTTTTTCTTTGTTTTCTTTGTCTGAATTTCTCACTTCCTATTCCTCCTCAATAAGCTGTTCAGTAAGCTCTTCTAAATGACTTTCCACCATTCGGATGATGGTGGAAATCTTACTGAGGAGAAACAGGAATCGAGAAATTCAAACAAAGAAAATAAACATTTAATAGGGAAAACGAAGGAAAAAGTAAGTGAACCAACAATGCACTAGCTTAACCGCTTCAATACCAGGCTTTTATACCACCTCCATACCGGGCCTATTCTGACACTTCTCTCCTACATGTAATAATCATCATTCTTTTGCTAGAAAATTACACAGTACCCCCAAACATTATATATGTTTTTTTTAGCAGACACCCTAGGGAATAAAATGACGGTCATTCCAAAGTTTTATCTTGCACGGTATTTACGCAATTATTTTTCAAACGCTTTTTTTTGTAAAAAAAATTGTTTTATGAATTAAAAAAATAACAAAACACTAAAGTTAGCCCAATTTTTTTGTATTATGTGAAAGATTATGTTACACCGAGTAAATAGAGACCCAACATGTCACGCTTTAATTATGCGCACACTCATGGAATGGCGCCAAACTTCGGTACTTAAAAATCTCCATAGGCAACGCTTTATTTATTTTTTACAGGTTACAGTTTAGATTTACAGAGGAGATCTAGTGCTAGATTAGTTGCTGGCACTCTAACGCACGCGGCGATACCTCACATGTGTGGTTTAAACGGCGTTTACATATGTCGGCGGGACTTGCGTGTGCGTTCGCTTCTGCACGCGAGCTATCGGGGACAGGGGCGTTTTCATTTTTTTTTTATCTTTTATTTTTTTTTTTTACTTATATTTTATTTATTTTTACACTTTTTTTCATTTTTTTTTTTTTTTTTTACACTTTTATTCCTATTACAAGGAATGTAAACATCCCTTGTAATAGGAAATGTGTGTGACAGGTCCTCTTTATGGAGAGATGTGGGGTCAATAAGACCTCACATCTCACCTCCAGGCTGGAAACCATGAGATCGGTGAAAAAAAATTCACCGATCTCATGAATGGTGACTTACAGCCGCGGCTTTGTTTACATACGGGGACCCGGGCGTGACGTCGTCAGATCGCGCCCGGGTCCTCCGACGGTCATAGAGATGACTGGTGACCATCTGGTCACCAGTCATCTCTATGCTTCCTGCCGCCGCCGACGATTCGTTCTCCGGGCCCCCGAAGGTACAGGTAAGCCCGGAGAAGCACCGGATGGCGGCGGGAGGGGGGGGGATGTCCCCTCCCGCGGCCTGTAAGAACGATCAAGCGGCGGAACCGCCGCTATGATCGTTCTTACTTTGTGCAGAATCGCCAGCTGAAGAGATGGATATCTGGATGATGCCTCTGGCTGCAGGCATCGTCCAGATATTCGCCTGCAATACCCAGGCCGTCAATTGACGGCCACTTAGGATGGTAAATCCCATCCCAGGCCGTCAATTGTCTATGGCTGGGTATTGAAGTGGTTAAAGGAACCTATTTAGAAAGTAAAAGACGAACCTTTACCCCCCCTTTTCAAGGGAGCAACTGTTTTCACAAAGCTTGATTTGAGAAGGGCATACAATCTCGTGAGGATTAATGAGGGCGATGAGTAGAAAACTGCCTTTAATACCAGAACAGGTCATTATGAGTATCTCGTAATGCCTTTTGGCCTCTGTAATGCTCTGGCAGTTTCCCAGGAGTTTATTAATGATGTCCTCCGAGATTTGTTGCAGTTATGTGTGGTGGTCTCGATGATATCCTCATATTTTCCAAGTCCCTGGAGAGCCACCACACAGATGTCTATCGACTGCTTCAGAAACTAAGAGAGAACAATATCTATTGTAAGCTGGAGAAGTGTGAATTCCATCGGGAACAGGTCAAATTCCTGGGTTATGTAATTTTCACGGCTGGTTTTTCGATGGACCCAGAGAAACTTTCTGCTGTCCTACAGTGGCCTCGACCTGTGGGTTTACGTCCTCTGCAGCGATTTCTTGGCTTTTCCAACTTTTATGGGAAGTTTATTCATAACTTCTCGTCTCTGGTCAAGCCCCTGACTAATATGACCAGAAAGGACTGTAACGCACAGAGTTGGTCTCCAGTCCATTAAGGCTTTTGAGAGTCTTAAGGATGCCTTTGTTTCTGCTTTTATCCTTGAAGTTGATGCTTCTGAGACTGGAGTTGGCGCCTTTCTGTCCCAACATCCTAACTCTGACAGCGGTATGCATCCGTGTGGCTACTTTTCCAAGAAATTGTCACCTGCGGAGTGCAATTTACGAGATTGGTGAAAGAGAGCTGTAGCCGATTATTTTAGCCCTGAAAGAATGGAGGCAACTCCTCAAAGGTACCACTGTGCCGGTTCTCATTCTTACTGACCATAAAAATCTCACATTCTTGTCTGAGCGCCTCCCTCCCAGATGTGCTCTATGGGCTCTTTTCTTGTCAAGTTGTAATTATATTGTCTCATTCTTACCTAGTACTAAGAATGTAAGGGCTGACACCTTGTCATAACAATTTTCCTCCACTTCCAAGATGGAGTCAGTTCCAGTTCCTGTGATTGCTCCTGATCACTTCTCCTTTGGAAGACAAAATTCTTGCTGCTCAGGTTGATGCCCCTCCTGAGAAACCTTGTGGTCACTGCTTTGTTCCCAAGTCTCTCTGTACTGCAATGCTCCAGACTTACCATTCTCCCAAGGCTGCTGGCCACCCTGGGAAGAATTAACTCTTTTGGGCCATTTCCCAACAATTCTGGTGGCCTAGTCTACGTGCTGATGTAACCTCCTTGGTAGCTGTCTGCTCTGTGTATGCTCAGAGTAAGACTTCATGACACTTTCCAGTGGGCCTCCTACAACCAATACCCAATCTAGAGAGGCCCTGGACTCACCTGTCTATGGATTTCATTGTGGAGTTACCCAACTCCCAGGGCAGCACAGTTATCCTTATGGTGGTAGACCGGTTCTCGAAAATGTCTCACTGTATTCCACTTAAGGAGTTGCCTATGTTTAAGGAACTGACTTCCATTTTTGCTCGGGAGAGCTTTCGCTTACATGGCCTACCCAAGATCATTGTCACTGACAATGGAAGTCCGTTTCCCTACCGGTTCTGGAGAGCCTTTTGTGCACAGTTGGGAATTCAGCTTGCCTTCTCCTCTGCTTATCGCCCGCAGTCTAATGGGCCTGCACAACGAGCCAATCAGTCCTTGAAGCAATTCCCACGTTGCTACATTTCTCACAATCACAACAACTGGTCAGACCTCTTACCTTGGGCGGAGTTTGCTCACAATAGCGCTCTGAATTCTGCTTCACGTTTGTCCCCGTTTAAGGCGAACTATGGTTCCTGACTCGTTTGTTCCTCAGAGTATTCCTGCGTTAGAGGAACATCTCCATGGTCTTTGTTCCACTTGGGTACAAGTCCAGGAGGCTTTGCGACAGGCTAACAAGAGGTACAGACTCCATGCTGACCGCAGATGCCTGCCTGCACCTTCCTACCAGGTCAGTGACAGGGTCTGGCTGTCTTCTTGCAACCTCCAACTTTGTGTTCCTTCTCTGAAGTTCGCACCTTGGTTTATTTGGCCTTTCCGTATCCTTTGCAGGATAAACCTAGTGGCTTACACATTGGACCTTCCTTCCAGTATGCGTATCTCTAATGTGTTTCATGTCTCCTTATTGAAACCTTTGGTCTGCAATCATTTTGGTCCCATGGGTGCATACAGTACCTGGTGCATTGAAAGGGGTATGGTTCGGAGGAACGCTCTCGGACGTACATGCCCCTATCCTCCTCCATGATTTCCATAGACTTTTTCCCTTCAAGCCCGGTGGTCCTCCGTGGAGGATGGGTTATTAACCACTTAGCAACCACCTGCCGAAAAATAACGGCGGCAAGGTGGTTGCTTAACTCTGGGATCACGTTATATAATGTGATTCCAAAGTCGCGCTCCCGCGCGCCCACTGGGGTGCGCACACGGGAATGTCCGTGACCACCGGGTCCAGAGGACCCGGCGGGTCACGGATCATGGTAAATCGCCACTGATATCGGCGGTTTACCACGTGATCGCTCCCTATAATATATATATATATATATATATATATATATATATATATATATATATAAAAAAGGGGTGGGGGAGAAGGAAAGGGAAGTAATACATGATAAACATAAAATATCA
Source organism: Rana kukunoris (assembly GCA_029574335.1). Lineage (NCBI taxonomy): Eukaryota > Metazoa > Chordata > Amphibia > Anura > Ranidae > Rana > Rana kukunoris. The sequence continues at coordinate 339,898,139 of CM056051.1, read as the reverse complement.
TTCTACATAATAGACTTGCTGTTGGTTTTCCGCAGACTAGAAACACTGCTAGACATTTACATAGATTTCATAAAATACACACACGTTTGCAGATTATAGAGGGCACATTTTATTTATATGTATCGTGTACCATACATGTTCTAAAGATGCCAGTTTGTAGTAACTTGACATACAGTATGTGCTAGCGTCAATGGTGTACATATAAGATAAAGAAGGGACACCAACCAAAAAGGGGGAAGGGGAAAAGGAAACATTTTTTATAATCTAGATAACCTTTTAAAGAAAATAACTGATGCCATCGTTGAGCCTCGATGGTTGGGTTGCCTTAAGCGTTGGGGGGATGTACCTGAGCCAATACCTGGATTCTTAGGGAATCCCTACTGTAGTCATAGAAATCCGCAAAATGTTTGGGTATAGGTTTCTCCGTGACACCTATCTCTATGTGTACTGCATGTTCTTTAATGCCTCTCCAAGAGTTTCTTTTAGTTTTACCCACATAGAATCTACAACATGTGAGCATGTATACAATGCCTGTTGTATCAAAATTTACAAAGTGTTGCATGATTAGATTTTCTACTGTGGGCAAAGCTACACTTTTTCCAACCTGAATTTATTGGCAAAAATATCAGTTGCCACATTGGAAGGTGCCTCGCAGTAAGGTACCACAGGGATCCCAAGATTCCTGGGGTGTAAAATGACTGGAGACTGAGTGTCTCTCAGTGACTTACTGCGTTTGAAAATTACATGAGGTTCAGGGTCCACAAATAATTTTAGAATAGGATTGTCCCTTAAGAAATGCCAATGAGTGCCCAAAATTCTTTGTATAATTCGAAACTGGTTGTAAAATTTAGTAATGGGATGAATCACTGGGGTTTGGCTAGTAGCCCTCTGTTCATTTTGAAAAAGAAGATCATGAGGGCTATCATTGGCAATTTTATAGGCTTTTTTAAGGGACCTTTTTCTGTAGCCAAGGTCCAAAAAAAGCTTTTGCAGCAGGGAAGCCTGGATTTTTAAATCCTCGTCACTGGTACAGTTACACTTGGTCTGTAAATACTGACCTTTTGGAATGGAATTGATAAATGGGATGGATGGGCACTTGTAGCGTTTAATAGTGAATTCCCTGCTGTGTCCTTATGGTGCAGGTTGGTGGTAATGGTTCCCTCGACATCTTTATGGATGTTTAGATCCAAAAATGGAAGAGTATCATTGTGCCAATTAAAAGAATAGATTACAGTTGTTTTGATTAAGTTGCTCCATGAACTGCATGAGGAGTTTGGGTGTTCCTGTCCATAAAATCAGGATGTCATCAGTATACCTGTGCCACAACAAGGTGTGGCGCAGGTATATCGAGGTATCATCCGAGGAAAACACCTCCCATTCCCACCCCCCCAGGTACAAGTTTGCATATGATGGGGCACATTTGGTCCCCATCGCTACACCCTGTACCTGGAGGTAGTGGGAGCCATCATAGGTTAAGGCATTGTGAGTTAGGATGAAATACAGCATTTCTGATATAAAGGCATTGTACGGAATGGCATCAAGGCCCCATTTGTTTAAAAAGGTAGAAGTGGTGGCAACTCCTTTATCATGGGGAATACTAGAATACAGGGCCTCTACATATATAGAAGCTAGTATGGTATTGGGGGAAACTGATAGACCGTCCAAAAAGGTCAAAACATGGATGGTATCTTTAAGATACGTTGGTAGGCTTTCCACATGGGGGCGTAAATATTCATCTCGCTTGATGAGTCAGGCATCCTATCCCTGATATGATAGGTCTGCCGGATGGAAGGGATAGGGATTTATGGGTTTTGGGTAGGGCATAGAAGGTCTGAGTAATTGGATGCTGTACTTTTAAAAATTCACGTGTGTTTTTTGAGATTAGATTTTTTGAGAAACCTCTGTCAATGATCCTGAAGAATTCCTGTTGGTAATTGTGGATCTTCAAGGGGGAGATCCGACGGTACCAAGAGGGATTCTCCAGGATCCTGTAGCACATTCTTCCGTGGTTTGTATAACAAGGTTAACCCCCTTGTCGAAGGGTTTGATTATTATATCTTTTCTATCTTTAATTTGATTGAGAGCTGTTCTATGGCCATATGTTAGATTTGATTTATTTTTTCTCCTGGACTTTTTCAAAATGGCATGTATTTCCCAGAGATCTTGAGTTGTATGGTCAACAACAAGTTTAAGGTTAGGGTTGGAGAAGGCTGAGAATTTTTGTGACTTTTTCCTGTTAGTTTGTGATTCTTCCTTATTTGTCCGCCGCTTCGGCGTCTGGCAGTTACAGCTCAGTGGTAAGTGTCCCCCCTTTTTTTCTCTCCTTCTAATTTAGATGTACATTCAATATGCTTGATTAGTTTAATGCATTTTTATAACCTCTATGGTTCAATATATATATCTCTGTGTATGCCTCCTGAACACACAGAACCACCGCTCCACATAAATGCATTTGTACATATAGCCTGAAGTGTTTTTTTAATGTAATATCTAATTTGTAATAATTTATGTTTTTGTATTGAATTATATCAAATATTCTATTTATGTATTTTTTTCTATCAATACCCTCTGTTTTTAGAGTTCATATAATATTTCATTGTGCCACTTTCAAAGGCCCTGACGAAGCGGAAATCCACGAAATGCGTAGGCCCTACTATCTCCTCTGCTTGGGAATCACATACCCTGAATTTGAAACTTCTAAACTGTAACATAGTTTTATTGCATGCTTTGATTTTGTGGTATTACTGCCCTTTGGCAGAAAAATAAAAGTTTGTTTATTTTTCTATAATTCTAGTATTTCTATATTTATTTACTCCTCCAAGGCACATACAAAGTCCCACCCTATTCAACCTTTTCTTGAAACATTGTCGAGCCTTACTTTTCTGTGCTCAGCTGTCAGGTAATTGCCAGCTGTCATCTCTCAACAGGGATCTACCTGTTGATGATCCTGCTCGTGCTCCAGCTCTGCCTACTTAAAGCCTTCTAGTTCATTTTCTCTCTGTCTTCGCCTGTGTTAATATCATAAGAGACTTTCTCCTGTGTTCCTGTTGAAGACCTGCTTGACTGACATTCCCTCTTGTTACAGATCCGGCTTGCTGTACTACTACCTTTATCGCTGGCTCTTGAACTTTGGCTTCGCCGACTACCCGATCCGGTTACTGAACTCTGGCTATGTTTTGACTACACTTACTCTATTTACCTTTTTATTTTTATTATTAAACAAGAGTGATTTAACTGTACTTCTGTCTCGGTCTGATTTATGGTTTCTGACACCTACCTGCCATTTCCTTGCTTTGGTAGGTTGTGCTAAAAGGTTTAAAACATCTGCAAAGTAATAAACACATTTATATTTAATACTTAATGTGGTGATACTTGTGAGCTTTCTTATTGAGTGAGACCTATGGAATGTGTAGGTCATATCATTGAAAACATAATATGCCGTTTTTAGATCATCTATCTCTAGATGTTTAGGGGTTATGGTAGTTGAGCTAGTCTTAAGACGGTTCAACCATGGTTGCCATAGAGATATTGTCTTGGTGTGTGTACCTCAACAGAAGGCCATAAATATTTCATAAGAGGAGCGTGTGTTCAATAGTTCTAGTGTATCTTTGATATTAGGTGCCTTGCTTGATTTCCGCATATTTGTTAGGCTTGATTTTGCTGCTAGGAGCACATGGGTTGTTACTGTTCTGAATGGGTAAGGAATACTTCCTATCAAGAGGTTTAACAGGGCTAGTGCTGGGGTCTGAGGGAAGTTGCTTTTTGTGATATTTCCTATTTTCCCAATAAGATATGTGCCCAAAAGGATTGTATTACAGGACAGGTTCAGAATATATGGATCATATCTCCTCTTGTCCCTTGGAATCTCCAGCAGGAATTGGAGTGTTGGGGCCCAAATGTAGCTAGCTTGTCAGGGGTCAAGTACCATATTTTTTTCTGGAGTGCATTGTGGAACATAGATATACCCCTTTGTTTTGTGGTTTGATAGGTGAAGTAAAACAGGAGTTTACAGGGATGTAGTATATTTGGTTAGTTAGGTATCGTAAGCATGGTCTTTAGTGGGATAGGTGGGATATAGAATCTTCTAAGGGGGGTGTTGTTGTTTTTGCCAGTCAATGCCATGCTAAAGCTGAGGATCTCATTGTTAGAATGTAGGCTGAAGGGATCAGGGGATTATTGAGGATTTAATGTTACCCCAGAGAGTTCTGGGGTGGGTTGGAACCAGTCGCACATTTGGGCTAAAATTGAGGCTATGTAGTAGTCTTCAAAGTCGATGTAACCTGTGCCTCCCGCTGACCTGTGTTTTATAAGGTGTGAACAGGCGCAATTGGGTTTTTTCCCTTGCAATATGAATTTGTTTAATGTGGTCTGAATAGTTTTGAAGTACTGTTTAGGGATAGTTATTACGATGGTTCTGAATAAGTATGTAGTTGTAACATTTTAAAGGCTGCTAATCTCCCTGACCATGACAGTTCATATTTGGATAAAGATTGTAGGTCTGAATGCAGATTAGCAACAAATGGTTTGTAGTTAACTGCAAAGATGTCTCTCAACGATATGGTAAGTTGAGTACACAAGTATGATATACTGGCATCTGCCCATATGTAAGAAAATCGAGCTTGTAGCAGGTTTCTAGTTGTGGCATCGAGACCTAGATCTAGTATAAATGACTTTGTTTCATTTACCTTATAATACGATACTCTACTAAATCAATGCAAGATGTTTAGTATTTCTACCAGGGAAGAAGATTTGTGATCATGAGGATTACATCGTCCGCAAATAAACTGATTTTGTGGGAGATTTGGCCTAGTTTGAAGTAGAGGTGAGAGTGGGCATCCCTGTCTAGTGTCCTTGCTAATTTTAAATGGTTGTTAGATCTTTTCCAAGGAAAATATTTTCACTGATGGGGTAGTATATAGGGCAAGGATTGCGTTAATTTCTTGCCTTGGAATCCAAATGTAAGTACCGTATTTATCAGGGTATTGCACGCTCCGGCGTATAAAGCGCACCTCCAAACTAGAAGGAAAATTTCAGAAAAAAAATAAAATACTTAGTTTGAATGCCCCTCGTTGGTGTCTTACCCGGCGTCCATCGGCGGCCTTGTCCGGTCCGGCGTCCATCTGTGGCCTTGGTGGTGTCCTCCCCACTTATCCAGCGCTGTCTCTGAGCCGATCCCTGCTTCCCGCGCTGTGTTTGAACGCCGCCGCCGCCGACATATACCGAGCGCAGTACACTCGGGGCACGCTCGGCCAGGCTCGACTCCTGACCACGAGGGGAGCCGAGCCTGGTCGAGTGTACTGCGCTTGGTATATGTCGGCGGTGGCTTTCAAACACAGTGCGGGAAGCAGGGATCAGCGTATATCAAACACCCACGATTTCCCCCTCATTTTAAGGGGAAAAAATTGCGCGGTATACGCCGATAAATACAGTAGGTCCAATGAATCCTGTTGATATCCTCCACGACCAGTTATGGGAGAAGAGAAGGCGCTCCAGAGGACACTGCATGGTGAATTATGCAAAGAGCCTTCTAGTGTCAGACGCTTGGTGTCCTTTGGTGAATCCTGTTTGGTCGCTATGAACAAGAAAGTGTAGGATATCAAGTAGGCTTGATGCTATATATAGTTTTGACATATATTTTTATGTCTAGATTTAGATGGGAAAATGGCCAAAAATGTTGGGAGGTCGGCTCCTTCCCTGGTTTTGGAGGTGTTATTGTCATTGCCTGTAGAATTTAAGATGGGAAAGAGGAAGAGGAAGCAGCTATGTTGAAAATTGTGATCATATGTGGGTCCAGGAGATTCGCCTGCTGGTAGTTCATTAATAATAGACTGGATTTCTTGGGCCATGAAGGTAGCATTAAAGTAAGTGATTAAGAAAGTTTAGAAAGGTATTAATAAGTTCTTGAGAAGGTTGATGCGTGGTTTGGTCGTGAGTATAATTTTTACATTGGTGACAAATACAGTACATATGGTTTCATATTTGTGTGAAAATACATTTTTGCAGAGGAGAATATTTCATTTTGGCTGTAGATGTTAAGTCTAGGTGTGTATCAGGTACAAGGTTATGCTGCGTACACACGATCACTTTTTGTGATGAAAAAAAACGACTTTTTCCAAAACGTCATTTAAAATGATCGTGTGTGGGCAAAACTTTGTTTTATGTCTTCAAAAAAACGACCCAAAAAAAATTTGAACATGCTTGAATTTTTTGTGTCGTTTTTCAAAATGTAATTTTTTGTGTCATAAAAAGTGATCGTGTGTGGGCAAAACGACATTGAAAACGACGTTTTTAAACCCGCGCATGCTCAGAAGCAAGTTATGAGATTGAGATTCAATGGAACAGAGTGCCGTCGAACGTGGTGTACGTCACCCACGCTTTGCTAGAGCATTTTGGAAAAACGATGGTGTGTATGCAACGTCTTTTTGGAAAATGAAGTTTGAAAAACGTCGTTTTTTTTCATGAGATAAAACGTTGTTTTTTTTCATCACAAAAAGTGATCGTGTGTAAGCGGCATTAAGGTCCCCGCAAATGATGAGGTCGCCTTGTTGAATAGGCTTGAGTGAGTGCATGACTTTGTAGAGAAACTGCATTTAGTGGTCATTAGGGGCGTGTACAGTATATATTTAGTAGAGTGTATTTAGCATTGTGAATAGAACAGATTAGTATTGCGTACTGTGCATTGGGGTCCAGGACTGAGTGATGTAACGAGCGATCACGTGTGCCGGGCAGCAGAAGCGCCCATCGGGCACACGCAAGGGACTAAGGGGCGAGCGGGGGTCTTGCGTGCGCGCCCCTAGTGGCCGCTGCGAGAGCTACGGGCTCTCGCACAGGGGAGCCAACCTGCCGCCATATAACTGCGGCGGCAGGTCGGGAAGTAGTTAATAATGCTTAAAGTGAAACAATAAAAGTTAAATATCCCTTTAAATGGCGTGCCTGGTTGGTGTCTATAGTATGCCTGTAAAGTAGTGCATGTTTCCTGTGTTTATAACAGTCCCTGCACAAAATGACATTTCTAAAGGAAAAAAAGTAATTTAAAACTACTATAATAAATTGTCGGATCCCGGCAATACAATAAAAGTCATTAAAAAAAACGACATGGGTCCCCTCCCCAGTCCATTACCAGGCCCTTTGGGTCTAGTATGAATATTAACTACTTGAGGCCCGCGCTATAGCCGAATGACAGCTACAGCGCGGACCTGAATATCCAGCAGGACGTCAATTGACGTCCGCCCCTTTGGGCGTTCCCCACGCGCGCTCCAGAGCGCGCATCGGGGAAACTCTGTGTTGGCCGTGTCCCTTGGACACAGCCAATTACAGATCGCCGTGAACGGCCAATCAGAGTGGCCGTTTGCGATGCGATCTGTGCGGCCAATGAGAGATGATCTCAAATGTAAACATATGAGATCATCTCTCATTGCCGGCTCACACAGAGACAGCGTCCTGTCTCTGGAGAGGAGACCAATCTGTGTCCCTTGTACATAGGGACACAAATCGGTCACCTCCCCAGTCAGTCCCCCTCCCCACATTTAGAACACTATGCAGGGTACACATTTAACCCCTTCCTCACCCCCTAGTGTTAACCCCTTCAATGCCAGTCACATTTGTAGAGCATATTTATAGCACTGATCGCAGTATAAATGTGAATAGCGCCAAAAATGTGTCAAAGTGTCCGATGTGTCTGCCTTAATGTCGCAGTCCCAATAAAAATCGCAGATCGCTGCCATTTCTAGGGAAAAAAATAATAATAATAAAAAAAAATTCTGTTCCCTTATTTTGTAGGCGCTATAACTTTTGCGTTTTTTTTTTTTACCAAAAATATGTAGAAGAATACGTATCGGCCTAAACTGAGAAAAAAAATGTATATTTTTTTTAATTGGGATATTTATTATAGCAACAATTAAAAAATATTGTATTTTTTTTCAAAATTGTCGTCCTTTTTTGTTTATAGCGCAAAAAAATGAAAACCACACAGGCGATCAAATACCACCAAAAGAAAGCTCTACTTGTGGGGATTAAAGGACGTCAATTTTGTTTGGGAGCCACGTCGCACGACCGCGCAATTGTCAGTTAAAGCGACGCAGTGCCGGAAGCTGAAATTTCACCTGGGCAGGAGGGGGGTATATGTGCCCAGTAAGCAAGTGGTTAAGGGGAACCCCAAACCAAAAAAAAAGTGTGGGGTCCCCCCAAATTCCATTACCAGACCCTTCAGGGGCCTTTCCTTAGTTTTAGGCCGATACGTATTCTTCTACATATTTTTCGTAAAAAAATCGCAATAAGCGTTTATTGATTGGTGTGCACAAAATGTATAGTGTCTACAAAATAGGGGATAGTTTTATGGCATTTTTATTAATATTTTTTTTTTACTAGTAATGGTGGCATTCATTCAATGCATTGATTACTGTAAAAATGTCACTGGTAGGGAAGGGGTTAACACTAGGAGGTGATCAAGGGGTTAATTATGTTCCCTCATTGTGTTCTAACTGAAGGGGGGTGGAACTGACTAGGAGAAATGACATTGTATGAACATACGATCAGTCATTTCTCCCCCTGGAAGAACCGAAAGCTGTGTTTACACACACAACTCCCGGTTCTCGCGATGTCACGAGCGATCGCGGGTGCCTGGCGGTGAACGCGCACCCCTAGTGACCGCAATGCAAAATCACGTTATATTACGTGATTTCGCGCAGCCAAGCCGTCAAAACTACAAAAAATAGAAATGGTGTGGGGTTCCCCCCAAAAATCCATACCACGCAACCTGGCAGGCCGCAGGAAAAAAGAGAGCGTCCCCTTCCTGAACTGTACCAGGCCACATGCCCTCAACATGGGAAGGATGTCCCCATGTTGATGAGAACAAGGGCCACATCCCCACAACTAGGGTTGTCCCGATACCTATTTTTTACGACCGAGTACAAGTACCGATACTTTTTTTCAAGTAGTCGCCGATACCGAATACCGATACTTTTTTTAATGTGTCCCCAGATGCAGCCATGTCCCCCCACAGATGCAGCCATGTCCCCCCACATATATTGCAGCCATGTCCCCCCCACATATATTGCAGCCATGTCCCCCCACATATATTGCAGCCATGTCCCCCCCACAGATGCAGCCATGCATGTCCCCCACATATGCAGCCATGTCCCCACAGATGCAGCCATGCATGTCCCCCACATATTGCAGCCATGTCCCCCACATATTGCAGCCATGTCCCCCACATATTGCAGCCATGTCCATCCCCCATATTGCAGCCATGTATGTCCCACACATATTGCAGCCATGTATGTCCCCCATATTGCAGCCATGTATGTCCCCCGCATATTGTAGCCATGTATGTCCCCCATATTGCAGCCATGTATGTCCCCTACATATTGCAGCCATGTAGAAAAGTCGGAAATCCTCATCTACAGACCTGTTCTGGATTTGTGATTCAAAGTTTTAAACATGACAGCCAGGCAGCTGGTATTTCTGGAGACACAGACAATGGCAATCACTGTTCCTCTCTTATTTATTCCTGGTGTAAAATGTTCCCCATCATATATGGAGGAGGAGGAGGGCAGCGGATTGGATCATCAGACCATACACCATAGAGATCATACTGAGCGGGTGACAGAGGGACTACAAGTGTCAGCGGATGCACGTCACATCCACACTCCATCCATACACTCTCTCTATATATATACGGTGTATGTGATTGTATGGAGAGATACAACGTATCCGCCGGTATTCTTTTATCTATTGATGAGAGAAGATCGTCCTCCATCCACACACACCGATCATCTCCGCTCCCAGCCGGGGACTCAGCACAGAGATCGGGGAAGGGATCCGAGTAGCCGGGCTGTAGATGAGGGGCGGGGCTTGTCAGAGGGGGCGTTCCCTGTACTGTGGCCGGACACCGGGCTCTCCGCTCTGTCTGCTCTTTGCTGTCTCGGTCCAGTGATCAGGTAAGGGGGTCTGTGTGTGCAGGGACCGATCCCATGTCACCGATCTACTGATACCGAACTGCTCAGGAGAGCACCGAGTACACGGACCGCTCTGCAGAAAGTGTGGTATGCGACAGCGGTGGGGGGGGAGTATTCTATTTAGGTATCGGGGGTATTTGCGGGAGTACAAGTACTCCCACAAATACTCGGTATCGGTCCCGATACCGATACTGGTATCGGGACAACCCTACCCACAACCCTTGCCCGGTGGTTGTGGGGGTCTGCGGGCGGGGGCTTATCAGAATCTAGAACAAAGGGAACCCCAGATGCCGCCCCCCTATGTGAATTGGTAACGGGGTACATTGTACCCCTACCATTTCACCCAAAAAAGTGAAAAAAAAGGAAAAAAACACACACAAAGTTGGAACAAGTCCTTTAATAATAAAAAAAAACAATTCCAGCTCCGTAATCCTTCTACGAGTCTGACCCGCCTCTACAAACGATACTGTCTCCATAGGAGGCTCCCGGCCAAATGACACGTAACCCGCCTGGCAGCTGTTTTATAACCAAGGGCGGGGCCACCTGTGACATGGATGGGTGTCCCAGCCCCCTATGACGCGTCACGGAAAACGCTGTTGCGTCAGAAATAAATGGGAGGATCCCCCAGTGGGTTTTTATGCAGCGAAGTAGAGCAAATAAACAAGGTGTGTAGTAAAAAGTTTTATTGTATAACATTTAATAGAATAATAAACAGCTGGGATATGAGGTCTGGTATAAACATTTTTTACAAATTTGCACACACAAAAAATTGCAAGCATTTTGATTGTCATACAAATGGACATAGCCATGTCGAATTTGAAGACAAATACTGATGCGTTTCAACCCCTTAATGGGGTCTTCTTTAGAGGTTTTTTGATGCTGTTGTAACGAAATGCATAAATAAATAAACTTTGCTTCTACAAATTACTGTGGAAGAATTATAAAGGTAGGTTGCATAGTTACTAAATTGTTGCGGGTGAACATGGATAAATTAAACCAGAGTGTTCTTGGGAATGGTGAACAGTGCTCTTCGTGAGCTGTATGTCTGGGGACCCTGTATATGCCATATTAGAGTGACTGGTTCATACTGTTGGGACATACAGTGTAAGGAGATGCTAATGCCGTCACCTCCAGCCATCTGTCTTTTCTCTGTGCTAATTGACCCTGCTATTGTGTGAAGATGTCCTGTGTTTACACATGATATGGTGTATTGCATAGCAGGTGAGCGAGGAGACATGACGTCTACCCTGAAAGGTCATATCTATGAGTCACCTAGTCTGGGTAAATTATTAGTTAAATAGCTCATGTTAATTTATGTTCTGGTTACCTCCTCTTTAACTGTATATAAGATTGTATTCTTGGTTCTATTAACCACTTAAGGACCCCCGCACGCACATATACGGCCACAGAATGGCACGTACAGGCACAAGGGCGTAAATTTACGTCCCCGCCTAAGTGCGGTTCGGGGGTCCCATCGGGACCCCCTCCGCGGCGTGCGGGGGTCCCCCTGGCTCCGGGAGCGATCCGGGATCTGGGGGCGGATGTCGGCGAATACCCGCCCCCCCGCGATCGCTCCCAGCCAATGGGAGCGCGCTCCCAACCTGTCACTTCCTCCTCCTGTGTTTACACAGGAAGGAGGAAATGATGTATTCTCTCATCGCAGCGCTGTTTCCCAGCGCTGCTGATGAGAGAAGACATCACAAGTAAGTGTGCACCAACACAACACTGACACACACTCACATAGGCATATTAACCCCTTGTGATCGCCCCCCCCCCCACCCCCCTGTCACAGTGTCACTGAATGCAGTGATCTAATCACTGCATTTAGTGTCAGTGTGACAGGCAGTGTAAAAAACAGTTAGTGTTAGGTTCAGGATATCCCCCCCACCCCCCCTAATAAAGTTTTAACCCCCTGATCACCGCCCTAGTTAACCCTTTCACTCCCTATTGCCAGCGTCACTAAGCGATCATTTTTCTGATCGCTGTATTAGTGTCGCTGTTCCCGCTAGGTAGCCATTTTTTTTTATTGCGATTTTTTTTTTTTACTAAAGACATGTGGCTAAATAAATTTTGGCCTAAATGTTTGACTAAAATTTAGTTTATTTGATTTTTTTTTTAACAAAAAGTAAAAAATTGTGTTTTTTTTCAAAAATGTCGCTCTATTTTTGTATATAGCGCAAAAAATAAAAATCGCAGAGGTGATCAAATACCACCAAAAGAAAGCTCTATTTGTGGGAAGAAAAGGACGCAAATTTTGTTTGGGAGCCACGTCGCACGACCGCGCAATTGTCTGTTAAAGCGACGCAGTGCCGAATCGCAAAAACACCTTGGGTCATTTACCAGCGTATTGGTCCGGGTCTTAAGTGGTTAAACACTCCATGTTCAGCAGACAAACAAGTCTCCTCTCATTGTGTGCTTGTGAGCAGCTGGAATATCTGATATCTATATCCAGACTGATAGGAAGTGGTATATGACGGAAGCACTCAAGCGGAGTGTGGGACGTATGCACTATTGCATATAATAGGTAGGTAGTCTTTTATAGACAAGCCTGAAATGGGCAAGTTAGTAAAATTAATCAGAGAAAAAGTGTTACATATAGTAGGGTATGAGAACCAAAAGACACTCAAAAATTGCAACGTCATAAGATAGCAGGCATAAGAGAGAAAACCCTAAGGCCCCATACACACGATCGGACATATCCGATGAAAACGGTCCGCGGACCATTTCCATCGGATATGTCCGATCGGGAGTTTGATCCGATGGCGTGTACACACCATCGGATCAAATTCCCCGCCGCCGGACGGCGCGGTGACGTGGCGGTGACGCGGCGGTGACGTTGACGCCGCCGCGTCACCGCCACGTCACCGCACCAGGAAGTAAAACACTTCCGCGCATGCGCCGAATCCATTCGGCAGCGGCGCGGCGGCGGTGGGGGACGACATGTCTGCTGGTAAGTGTACTAACCAGCAGACATGTCGGGCGGACAGATCCCCACCGGATAGATTTCAAAGCTTGCTTTGAAATCTGTCGGGTGGAGAAATCTGTCCGCTAGCCCATACACACGAGCGGAGATGTCTGCTGAAACGGTCCATCGGACCGTTTTCAGCGGACATATCCCCTCGTGTGTACGCGGCCTAAGAGGTAAGCCACCTGGGAAGTGGTAAAGGATAATGAAAGGAACTGAGCAGTGCGAGGTGAGTGGTAGGAGATGTGAAAGGGAGGTAAGGGAGAAGGAAAGAAGGAAAAGTGGGAAGAGGAATAAGGAATGGGGAAAAGGAAATGAAAAAGAAAAAAGGAAAAAGAAGAGAAGAAATAAAGGAGGAGTGCCATGAAGAGATATATGAGTGGAAGTACCATGAGGATGTTTGGGACAAGTGTGAAGAAATAAAGTGGGATAAAATCAAATTACAGGGACACAAAAAATGAGGGGTGAATGCAGCAAAAGGCGATTCACTGGAAAGTGATCTAGGTGTCCGTTTTAATAAACTGTGACGTTTTTTCTCCATTCAGTTCATAGCAGTTCACGGCAGTTCTCAGGAGGAAAATTATCTCCTCTGCAGCCGGTTTAATAAAGGTGAAGTTTTTTCTCTGAAAAACAGCTGAGATCTGTGTAAAAGTAGGTGGACTGCCTGTAATCTCGTGAGATATTGTGAGATTATGGTGCAGCCGAGTTCAAAAAGTGAAACTAAAGTTTAAAAGAACATGTAATTAATGTTTTGAGACATGTGATAACATATATATATAAAACTACATATATATTAATACTGTATATATGTGTGTATACATACATATATACCATATTTATCAGCGTATTGTGCGCACCCGCGTATAGCGCACACCCCTACTCTGGACGTGAAATTCCTGAATTTATTTTTATTACTTACAGTTTTGGTGTCTTGCCCGGCGTCCATCGTCGGCCTTGTCCGGTCCGGCGTCCGACCTTCGTGGTGTCCTCCCCGCTACTCCTGCGCTGTCTCTGAGCCGATCCCTGCTTCCCACGCTGTGTTTGAACGCCGCCAACATATACCGAGCGCAGTACACTCGGGCACGCTCGGCCACGCTCGGCCCCTCTAACCGCAAAAGGGGAGCCGAGCCTGGCCGACTGTACCTGAGTGTACTGCGCTCGGTATATGTCGGCGGCTTCAGCGGCGGTGTTCAAACACAGCGCGGGAAGCAGGGATCGGTGGCAAAGTTCAAACACAGCGTGGGAAGCGAGTATCGGCGTATATCGCGCACCCACGATTTTGCCCTGATTTTAAGGGCAAAAAAGTGTGCGGTATACGCCGATAAATACGGTATATATGTGTGTGTGTGTGTGTGTGTATATATATATATCACACACACACGTGTGTATATAGATACTGTATGTGTTTGTATATATATATATATATATATATATATATATATATATATATATATATACAAACACATACAGTATCTATATACACACGTGTGTGTGTATATATATATATATATATATGTATGTGTTTATGTGTATATATATATATATATATATATATATATATATATATACACACATACACACACATATATATATATATATATATATATATATATATATATACACACACACACGTGTGTATATAGATACTGTATGTGTGTGTGTGTATATATATATATACACACACACACACACATATATATATATACACACATATATATATATATATATATATATATATATATATATATACACATACATACACACAGTATCTATATACACGTGTATATTGTTGTTAATATTCATTTTTAACCCACTGGTGTTGATATTTGGAAAAAATAAGCCTTCTTCCTCTTATCACACCAGCTTCTCACCCAGATTCTCCACCTCTGAGCTGGTGAATCTGAAAGGGAGATATTTCAGTGGAAGAGCTGTGAAATCTTCAGATCACGGTTTATTAAACTGCCTGTTTGTGACAAAACATCCACGTGCTGTGATGTGAAGTGGAGAATGTGTTCTCTGCTCCTTATCACAGTTTATTAAACCGGCAATGCTCTGTGATGAGCCGTGATCAGCCGTGATCAGCCGTGATCATCATGATCTCGGCTTATCATGGTTTATTAAACGTACACCTAAGTGTGTTGAAAAATATGAAGATTGAAGGTGATGGTGATGGGTGAAAATGTTTGGAGCGTGAGGAAGTGTGTAGAGAGGGCAGGGTCACCCGTCCATGTCGCGGGTGGCCCCGCCCTCGTTTTTTTGCTTGTTTGCATGTTCTGCTGCAAACCGAACAGGGGGGTGTTCGGCTCATCCCTAGTGAAGCGCTGCTGGAGTGATTAGACTTTTGTTGCTCTATATAAGGACTGTTTAGTTCAGAGCAAGCAGCAGCTACCTGTGGTTATAATATGTGTGGATTTACATGTCTCCAGGAGCTCACATTTCTGTGGATATATAGGCCCGGATTCACAGGCATTGGCGCATATCTATGCCACCGTAGCGTATCTCTTTTACGATACACCGGCGCAGCGCGGAGATACTCCCAACTCTGCGCCGGCGTGGCGTATATTTTGTAGGCGTAAGCTGGCGTAAGTGAAAGTAGGTGGAAGTGGGCTGAAAGTGGGCGTGATCCATTTTAATGAAGCATGACCCCATGCAAATGATGGGCCGGGCACCAGACAAGTACTTAAAATAAACTGCTCATATAGTTATATAGTTAGTCAGGTTGAAAAATGACACAAGTCCATCCAGTTCAACCATAAAAAAAAATAAACAAACAAAATAAAACACAGTACATCCCATACACCCAACTCCATACCCACAGTTGATCCAGAGGAAGGCAAAAAACCCCAGCAGAGCATGATCCAATTTGCTACCGGAGGGGAAAAAAATTCCTTCCTGATCCCCCGAGAGGCAATCGGATTTACCCCGGATCAACTTTACCTACAGAACTTAGTACTCAGTTATATTATGTGTATTTAGGAAAGAATCCAGGCCTTTCTTAAAGCAATCTACTGAGCTGGCCAGAACCACCTCCGGAGGGAGTCTGTTCCACATTTTCACAGCTCTTACTTTGAAGAAACCTTTCCGTATTTGGAGGTGAAATCTCTTTTCCTCCAGACGTAAAGAGTGCCCCCTTGTCCTCAGTGTTGACCTTAAAGTGAATAACTCAACACCAAGTTCACTATATGGACCTCTTATGTATTTGTACATGTTGATCATATCCCCCCTTATTCTCCTCTTCTCAAGAGTGAATAAATTCAGTTCCTCTAATCTTTCCTCATAGCTGAGCTCCTCCATGCCTCTTATCAGTTTGGTTGCCCTTCTCTGCACTTTCTCCAGTTCTCCGATATCCTTTTTGAGAACTGGTGCCCAAAACTGGACTGCATATTCCAGATGAGGTCTTACTAATGATTTGTACAGGGGCAAAATGATATCTCACTCTCTGGAGTCCATACCTCTCTTAATACAAGAGAGGACTTTGCTCGCTTTGGAAACCGCAGCTTGGCATTGCATGCCATTATTGAGCTTATGATCAACTAAAACCCCCAGATCCTTCTCCACTACAGATCCCCCCAGTTGAACTCCCCCTAGCATGTATGATGCATGCATATTCTTAGCCCCCAAGTGCATAACTTTACATTTATCAACATTAAACCTCATCTGCCACATAGTCGCCCAATTAGACAGAGCATTGAGGTCGGCTTGTAAATTGGAGACATCCTGCAAGGACGTTATTCCACTGCATAGCTTGGTGTCATCTGTAAAGACAGAAATGTTACTATTGATCTCAGACCCAATATCATTTATAAATATATTGAAAAGTAAGGGACCCAACACTGAACCTTGGGTACACCGCTGATAACCTTGGACCATTCAGAGTAAGAATCATTAACCACAACTCTGTGAATCCTGTCTTTCAGCCAGTTTTCTATCCATTTACAAACTGATATATCTAATCCTGTAGACCTTACCTTACACATGAGCCGTGTGTGGGGAACTGTATCGAACGCTTTTGCAAAATCCAAGTATACCACGTCCACTGCCACGCCTCTGTCCAGGGTTTTACTTACCTCTTCATAAAAGGAAAACAGGTTTGTCTGACAACTTCTGTCTTTCATGAATCCATGCTGTCTGCTGCTTAAATAGTTTGTTTCCAGCAAGAACTCATCCATGTGATCTTTTGTTAAACGTTCCAGTATCTTCCCAACTATAGAAGTTAAACTAACAGGTCTATAGTTACTTGGTAAAGACTTTGTTCCCTTTTTTAATATAGGCACCACATAGGCTCTACGCCAGGGGTGTCAAACTGGCAGCCCTCCAGCTGTTGCAAAACTACAAGTCCCATGAGGCATTGCAAGGCTAACAGTTACAAGCATGACTCCCACAGGCAGAGGCATGATGGGACTTGTAGTTTCGGAACAGCTGGAGGGCCGCCAGTTTGACACCCCTGCTCTACGCCAATCCAGTGGTACTATTCCTGTCATTAACGAGTCCCTAAATATTAGATACAGTGGCTTTGAAATTTCAGAGCTCAATTCTTTTAGGATCCGTGGGTGGATGCCATCTGGTCCAGGTGCTTTATCCACCTTTATTCTGTCTAAATATTTCTGGACCATTATGGACATGAGCTCCCCCATACTCCATTGTATACACAGAGCTGAAGAAAGCATTTAATAAATTTGCCTTCTCTATGTCCTCAGTCACCCACTCTAGATTATTTTGTAAAGGGCCTACATGCTCAGACTTGACCTTTTTACTATTAATATATTTAAAGAATTTTTTGGGGTTTGTCCTACTATCTTTTGCAATCTGTCGTTCATTTTGAATTTTTGCATCCTTGATTTCCTTTTTACATATTCTATTATATTCTTTGTAACATTTAAACGACACTAGTGTTCCTTCATTTTTATATTTTTTAAAAGCTATTTTCTTATTGTTTATAGCTTTTTTTAACTTTGACCGTGAGCCACATAGGTTTTATCTTTAGCCTTTTAAACTTATTGCCCATGGGAATATACTTTGCAGTGAGGTTCCAAAGAGTCTTTTTGAAGAATTCCCATTTCTGTTCTGTGTTCATCTGTGCCAATATTCCCTCCCATTCCAAGCCCTGGAGAGCAGTCCTCATGCTTTGAAAAATTGCTCTCTTGAAATTAAGTGTTTTTATCTTTCCTGTATGTATTTCTTGCTTATAGTTAATATTAAATGAAATCATGTTATGATCACTGCTACCCAGGTGTTCCTTTATCTGAACATTAGTAATAAGCTCTGCATGGTTTGAGATTACCAAGTCTAACAGAGCATCATTCCTAGTTGGGGCCTCAATAAACTGGACCATAAAATTGTAAATTTTTGTCCTTTAACTGTCCTAGAAATTCCATTATTCCAGTCAATTTCTGGGTAGTTAAAATCCCCCATTATTATCACCGTCCCAGCCCTTGCAGCCCTTTCCATCTGTGCAAGGAGCCGAGTCTCCACCTCCTCATTAACATTGTGTGGTCTATAACAAACTCCAAATATTAACCCACATGTGTCGGGACATGGACGTATCCCCGTGCACATGCGTACAACCACGTCGGAACAACTGCCTAAGATACGCGGATCACTGTGTACACCGTGAACGTAACCTACACCCAGCCAGACCCACGTTGGCCCATATTCACAGACGTCTAACGTAAAATACGTAGGCTTGTGTTCCCTGGTCCATACCTTTGCATTGGTTGCGCCTCATCTATGGGGAACAACTTTACGTCGAAAGTAAATGTTACGCAAACCGCGTAAATCATGCGCCAGGCGCAAGTACGTTCGGGAATCGGCGTATCTCCCTAATTTGCATATTTAAATAGAAAATCAATGGGAGCGCCAGATGCGTCCAGCGTAAATATGCGCTCACTCTACAGCGACGTAGGCAAGTTACGTCGGTGTCATGAAGTCTGTTTTTAGGCGTATCTTAGTTTGTGGGTTCGGCACACACATACGATGGCGCATATTTGTACTTACGCGGTGTATCTGGAGATATGTCTGCTTAAGTGCTTTGTGAATCCGGGCCATAGAGTCTACAAGATATAATTGCATATTACCAGTCTTTTAATAAAGTGTCTTTAAATTTGTGTTTTTTTTCTTGTCAGGCTGTTTCCCTTTATTTGCACCTGGTAATCTTATGAATAACACTCTTCCTGTCCCTGAGTGGCAGGCTCGCTCCTCCACTGTATCTATGTAGGGACATATGGTTGTCACCCAGACTGAGCTTTAATCATACTTGCCTTGGTTCATCTACATTACATGCGGAAGAGGGGGTTGAATTAGTAATTTCTACAAGATAGAGAACATGGCAAGATCAACCTGTATAGGGCGTGGCTTGATGGCGTTTAGAAATGGCCGCTTAGACCGAGTGCTGTTCAGAGAGAACAGAGCGACAGAGACTTGCATCCGCAGCCCAGTCAATACCATCCAATTTCACACACTGCGGGAGACCCAAAGAAGATGTCCAGCAAAAAGAAGGGGAAATACGGGCCAAAAAATAAAATCACGGCCTTCTTCCTAAAGCCAGCTCCGCAGGTTAGTGGTAACCGAAATGGCACCGCCATGACCACCACAAGCAGGGCTTACACAGACCTCCCAGATGCCATCCCAGAAAATACAGGCAATATTCCACCCCTATCATCCCCCATGGATAAGGCAAAAGGCAGCCCCACTCCAGGCAGCCCTGCAAAGGCTAGGATGCGGATGGATACACCATCCATCTATACACATCTTCTATGGCAGCATTCCCTACTACAAGACAGCCTGTCTTAGACACAACCTTAAAGAACATGCTCTTATTACTTCAGTCATCACAAATGACAGAACTCTCCTCCCTAATCTCCAAATTCTTCACCAACATGCATAACATGGGACACGGAATCACATACATTTAAAATAAAATGGAGGACAGCACCACCACTATAAATGATCTAGTGGATGCTTATGATGATGTGAAAGACGAACAGTACTAGATAAAATCTAAATTGGCAGACCTAGAGGATAGGTCTTGTCGTAAAAATGTCAAATTAAGGAGGTCCCCGAATCAGTTTCACTATCTGCTCGCCATCAATATGAAAAGACCGCTATTCTACCTGAAGTTACACCGCTTGAGATCACCATAGACAGGATTCACCAGAGATGTACTAATGAGTTTTTCCTTTAACCACTAGGGTACCGCATGCCGTCAAATGACGGCGGGCGGGATACCCTATTGTTCTGACAGGACGTCATATGACGTCCTGTCATTTAAAGCCGCTAGGGGGTGCGCACCCGTTGCGTTACTGGGAACACAATGCGCGTGCCTGGTGGCCGCGATGGCTGCCGGGCACCCGCGATTGCCCAGTAACTGTGCGGGGACATGGAGCTCTGTATGTAAACACAGAGCTCCACGTCCTGTCAGGGAAAGGAGACCGATGTTGTGTCCCTTGTACATAGGGACACAGATCGGTCACCTCCCCCAGTCACCCCCCTCCCCCTATAGTTAGAACTAGGGATGAGCTTCGCGTTCGATGCGAAAACATGTGCGCATCGAACATTGCCCGTTCGGTCCTTCGTCGAAAACGAACGAAACGGGTCGTTTGCGTCAAATTCGAATGACGCGCAACGGCCCATAATTCACTGCGGCATTGCGCGAATCAAGTTCCGCATAGATCTCCCTTAGAGCCGACAGGTGTAAGTGACTTAAACTGTCGGATCTTAGGCTGCAATCTCCCGCCGGCCGCTAGGTTGTGCTACCGTTTTTCTACGCGACGACTATGCAAATGAGGAGAACCGCCGAATCAGAAACGAGCGCCCGGCCGTCGTTTTTTTTAACGACGTTTGCGTTCGTCTTTTTCCGGCGGATAGTTACCCCTGCTATATGAGGGGTAAGTGCAGCGTATCCTATGTTAAGTATGGCCATGAAATTTTTACGTCGTTTACATAAGTATATGGCCATACGTAAATTGCGTTAACGTCGAAACCAATGACGTCCTTGCGACGTCATTTGGAGCAATGCACGCTGGGAAATTTAGCCGGCGGTGCATGCGCAGTACGATCGGCGCGGGGACGTGCCTGATTTAAATAGTAAACCCCCCCCCTAGCCGCGGAATTTGGATTCCCTCGGGGAATTACGATCCGCCAGGGCAACTTACGAGGCAAGTGCTTTCTGAATACATCACTTGCCTCAAAAACTGGCGCTGGCTGATGGTAAATAAGATAGATCACGCGGATCAAAAGATCCGCTGATCTATGTGAATCTACCCCACAGTGTCTTTTCAGATATATAGATAGATAGATAGATCAGGGAGGCTAGTAGTCAGTATAGTTAAATTTACAGTTTGTAGAGAATATATTGACATCCCTAGGAGTTGTCAGTATATTTATAAACTGCATAGCTTAGCTAGATCTGCTATTAGAATCTGTCAGGCAGGAGATTGTGCTTGATGCAGTGCTCTAACGTGTTGTATTGCCTGCATTAGGGTTTACCTTAAACATAGTACTCCATGTTAGTCAACGTGTGCTAGTTAATTGCACATAGACGCATTACCTGTAACTGCACGTGTGCTATTTATTTGCACAGAAAGGCAGTTGCTGTTAATGCAAGTGGGCTATTGAATTGCACAGAAACGCAGTCGCTCTGACTGTGCTGTTTAATACCACCTTAGCGCATTTGATGTCACCGCACGTGTGCTGTTACATATCACCTGAGCGCAGTTAGTGTCACTGTACGTGTGCTGTTACATATCACCTGAGCGCATTTGGTGTCACTGCACGTGTGCTGTTACATATCACCTGAGTGCAGTTAGTGTCACTGTACGTGTGCTGTTACATACCACCTGAGCGCATTTGGTGTCACTGCACGTGTGCTGTTACATATCACCTGAGCGCATTTGGTGTCACTGCACGTGTGCTGTTACATATCACCTGAGCGCATTTGGTGTCACTGCACGTGTGCTGTTACATACTATCTGAGCGCAGTTAGTGTCACTGTATGTTTGCTGTTACATACCACCTGAGCACATTTGGTGTCACTGTACGTGTGCTGTTACATACCACCTGAGCGCATTTGGTGTCACTGCACGTGTGCTGTTACATACCACCTGAGCGCATTTGGTGTCACTGCACGTGTGCTGTTACATACCACCTGAGCATATTTGGTGTCACTGCACGTGTGCTGTTACATACCACCTGAGCGCAGTTAGTGTCACTGTACATGTGCTGTTACATACCACCTGAGCACATTCGGTGTCACTGCATGTGTGCTGTTACATATCACCTGAGCGCATTTGGTGTCACTGCACGTGTGCTGTTAGATATCACCTGAGCGCATTTGGTATCACTGCACGTGTGCTGTTACATACCACCTGAGCGCAGTTAGTGTCACTGTACGTGTGCTGTTACATACCACCTGAGCGCATTTGGTGTCACTGCACGTGTGCTGTTACATATCACCTGAGCGCATTTGGTGTCACTGCACGTGTGATGTTACATATCACCTGAGCGCATTTGGTGTCACTGCACGTGTGCTGTTACATATCACCTGAGCGCATTTGGTGTCACTGCACGTGTGCTGTTACATACCACCTGAGCGCAGTTAGTGTCACTGTACGTGTGCTGTTACATATCATCTGAGCGCATTTGGTGTCACTGCACGTGTGCTGTTACATACCACCTGAGCGCAGTTAGTGTCACTGTACATGTGCTGTTACATATCACCTGAGCGCAGTTAGTGTCACTGCACGTGTGCTGTTACATACCACCTGAGCGCAGTTAGTGTCACTGTACGTGTGCTGTTACATATCACCTGAGCGCATTTGGTGTCACTGCACGTGTGCTGTTGCATACCACCTGAGCGCAGTTAGTGTCACTGTATGTGTGCTGTTACATACCACCTGAGCACATTTGGTGTCACTGCACATGTACTGTTACATACCACCTGAGCGCATTTGGTGTCACTTCACGTGTGCTGTTACATACCACCTGAGCGCAGTTAGTGTCACTGTACGTGTGCTGTTACATACCACCTGAGCGCATTTGGTGTCACTGCACGTGTGCTGTTACATACCACCTGAGCGCATTTGGTGTCATTGCACGTGTGCTGTTACATACCACCTGAGCGCAGTTAGTGTCACTGTACGTGTGCTGTTACATACCACCTGAGCGCATTTGGTGTCACTGCACGTGTGCTGTTACATATCACCTGAGCGCAGTTAGTGTCACTGAACACAGATAGAGGAAGGCATTGATGTGAGCCCAGGGAGAGGGGGTGGCCGAGAAGGACAGCAATCTGGGAGTGATGTTCCCCCAACTGGAGCATACTGCCAGGTTTTCAAAAGTGATGAAGAGGAGGGAGGGGATGATGAGGTCACTGACTCTACATGGGTGCCTGATAGGAGAGAGGAGGAGGAAGAGGAGGAGGACGAGGCACAGGCACATCTCCAAAGAGGCAGGATGCCCTCCAGGGGTCAGCTTAAGGGCACACTAACTGCATTACAACGCACATCTACGGCGTTTGTGCATGGCGCTGCTGTGTCTGACCGTACAGCAAAAGTTATTTGGTGTGGGCCTTTTTTGAAACATGTCCACAAGATCGTACCTTTGCTATTTGCAACATATGTCGCAAGCGTATCTCGCGTGGCCAAAACATCAACTGACTGGGTACCACATGCTTGTCCAGACATATGTCGACCTGCCATGCAGCTCGTTGGCAAGCACACCAGAAATACCCACACCAAAGACAAAAGCATACCCCCCCTTGCCCTTCTGGGACCTCCAACCCCACTAGACCCCCAGTCCTCTCTGAAGCCTGCAGTGAAGATGTAGAAATAGGTGTGTCACAAGCTAGTAGTAGCGGGCAATCTACTGATAGTACCAGGCAAATTTCCCTGCCCCAGCTGCTGCAGAAATGAAAGAAGTACAATCGCAGCCATCCACATGCCCAGCAGTTGAATGCTAGCTTAGCGAAATTGCTAGCACTTCCACTTCAACTGCTACCTTTTCAGTTGGTGGATTCTGCCCCCTTCCGTGAGTTTGTGCAATGTGCAGTACCTCAGTGGCAAGTACCAAAACTCCACGGAAGGCGATTCCGGCTCTCTACCGGCATTTGGAAGGCAATGTCCATGCCTCGCTGGACAGGGCGGTCAGTGGTAAGGTGCATCTTACCGCTGACTCATGGTCCAACAGGCATGGACAGGGACGTTACCTGTCTTTTACGGCCCATTGGGTGACTCTGCTGGCAGCTGGGAAGGACGCAGGGCAAGGTACAGTAGTTTTGGAGGTTGTTCCGCCACCATGCCTCCAAAACACTACTACTGCTTGTGACACACCTCTCTCCTCCACCCCCTCCTCTTCATCTTCCTCTGTGGCCTCTTCCTGTGCTGATGTTTCCTCAGAACCAGCCGTGCTCCGTAGGCGTACGATAGGCTACGTAGGAATGCAGGCCAAGAGATGCCATGCGGTGCTAGAGCTGGTGTGCTTGGGACACAGGAGCCACACTGGGGAAGAGGTTCTTTCAGCTCTGCAGGGGCAGGCTCAGAGGTGGTTGACGCCACGCCAGCTGAAGCCTGGAATGGTGGTCAGCGATAATGGCACCAACCTCCTCTCTGCCCTACGACAGGGAAAACTCACCTACGTGCCCTGTTTTGCGCATGTCCTGAATTTGGTGGTGCAGCGGTTCTTGGGCAGGTACCCGGGCTTACAGGATGTCCTGAAGCAGGCCAGGAAAGTCTGTGTGCATTTCCGGAGGTCATATAATGCCACTGCTCGGCTGACTGACCTCCAAAGGGAATACAACCTGCCCAAGAACCGCCTAATTTGTGACATGCCCACCAGATGGAACTCTACGTTGGCAATGCTGCAGCGGCTGCACACGCAGCAGCGGGCCATCAATGAGTACCTGTGCCAATATGGCAGCAGAACTGGGTCAGGGCAGCTAGGTTTCTTTTCCCCATGCCAGTGGGCCTTGATCAGGGATGCATGCACTGTCCTGTCACCATTTGAGGAGGCCACAAGGATGGTGAGCAGTGACAGTGCATGCATCAGTGAGACTGTCCCTCTTATTCACATGTTGGAGCACACGCTACGTGGAATAATGGACAGGGCCCTTGAGGCAGAACAGAGGGAGGAAGAGGAGGACTTCCTTACCTCTCAAGGCCCCCTTTACCCAGACAGTGGGCCTGCTTGCCCACCTAGCACACAGGAAGAGGAGGAGGAGGAGGAGGAGGAGGATGATTGTATCAGCAGCATGGAGGTGGAGCCTAGCGCTCAGCATCAGCAGCAGCAGTCTTCAAGGGATCATTTACAGTCCCAAGGAACACGTGGACTTTTACGTGGCTGGGATGAGGTGCCTGTGGATCCTGTCATCCTCAGTGACCCAGAGGACTGTGCCCCAAATGCCTCTGCAAACCTACGCTGCATTGCCTCCCTGATCCTGCAAAGCCTGCATAAGGATCCTCGTGTACGTGCTATCAAGGAGACGGATCATTACTGGCTGGCAACTCTCCTTGATCCACGTTACAAGAGAAAGGTTGCGGACCTTATGTTGCCATCTCAGAGCGAGCAGAAAATCAAACTTCTGCAGGAGGCCTTGCAGAAGCGTCTGTGCAATGCGTTCCCAGAACCGGGGGGATTACGAAAACCTGGCTCTGGACGACATCTTGCTGAGGCTTCGGTGAGTCACAGAAGGAGCGGTGGAAAAGGTGGCCGTCTGACCGATGCCTTCAGACAGTTTTTTAGTCCGCAGCCCCAAGGTCTGACCGGTTCCAGCAACCATCGCCAGCGTCTGGTTTACATGGTCCGGGAATACCTAGGGGCAAGATCCGACTTGGACTCCTTCCCCACGGAAAATCCTCTGGCTTACTGGGTCTTGAGAAAGGATCACTGGCCAGAGCTTGCCCAGTACGCAATTGAGCTACTGGCTTGCCCTGCATCCAGTGTTCTTTCAGAACGCACATTCAGTGCTGCTGGAGGCTTTGTTACCTATCACAGGGTGCGCCTCTCCACCGACTCTGTTAATCGACTGACCTTCATCAAAATGAATCAGGCTTGGATCAACACCAGCTACCAAGCACCTGATGCTGATGTTACTGAATAATATTTTTTTGTTGAAATGTCGGATCCCTTTTAGACTGCGTATGCTGATGCTGAGTGACTGTCCTCTTATGCTGCTGATGGAATATCCTTCTCCTCCTTACTTTTCTTGCTAATAGCTAGTAAGAAATGTTGTGTTTCTGGGCTCCGCCACCAGTGCCTATGGCACAATTTTTCAGCCCCTGTTTAACAGGGGCGCCTAATAACAATTTTTGATGCAATAATTTGCACGTGGCTCCTTGTTGCGCTCCAATTGGAGTTATTGGGAGGGGTTGCAGTGTTGTGTTGTGCCCAAAGCACAATTTTTCTGCCCCTGTTTAACAGGGGTGCCAAATAACAATTTTTGATGCAATAATTTGCACGTGGCTCCTTGTTGCGCTCCAATTGGAGTTATTGGGAGGGGTTGCAGTGTTGTGTTGTGCCCAAGGCACAATTTTTCTGCCCCTGTCTAACAGGGGCGCCTAATAACAATTTTTGATGCAATACTTTGCACGTGGCTCCTTGTTGCGCTCCAATTACAGTATGTTTGAGGGGTGTCCTTTTTTCAAAAAAATGTCTTTCACAAAACAATAATGGTCCCCCACCACCGCTAAAATATTCGACATATTGTTGCCACACAGCACGTGCGCAAGCAGTATTATTTACTTTTTTTTTATAGTCCTCTCATGTTGTGCAGGGACATTTTTAAACACGTGCCACT
Organism: Rana kukunoris; assembly: GCA_029574335.1. NCBI lineage: Eukaryota > Metazoa > Chordata > Amphibia > Anura > Ranidae > Rana > Rana kukunoris. Next base: position 339,871,432 of record CM056051.1, on the reverse strand, counting down.
ACTATAGACACCCAGCAGGTGTGATATTTAAAGGATTTTTTTTTTTCACTTTAAGCATCATTAAAATGGCTGCTCCGGAAAAAACTGCCATTTTTTAAACTTTTTTTTCCATTGATACATGTTCCCTGGGGCAAGACCCGGGTTCTGAACGATGTTTTACAACATTAAATTGAATTTTGGTCTTTGAAATGATCGTTGTTGAATTCGAACGTTCGTGTCCCATAGACTTCAATGGGGTTCGAAAAGTTTGTGCGAACCCGCGGTCTGTTCGAACGTTCTGGTGCGAACCGAACCCGGGGGTGTTCGGCTCATCCCTAGTTAGAACACTCACTAGGCTACACATTTAACCCCTTCCCCGCCCCCTAGTGGTTAACCCCTTCCCTGCCAGTCACATTTATACAGTAATCAATGCATATTTATAGCACTATTCACTGTATAAATGTGAATGGTTCCAAAAATGTGTCAAAAGTGTCCGATGTGTCCGCTGTAATGTCGCAGTCCCGAAAAAAATTGCAGATTGCCGCCATTCCTAGTAAAAAAACAAAATAAAAATAAAAATAATATGTCCCCTATTTTGTAATATAACTTTTGCTCAAACCAGTCACTATACGGTTATTGCGATTTTTTTTTTTACCAAAAATATGTAGAAGAATACGTATCGGCCTAAACTGAGATAACCTTTTTTTTTTTTAAATGGGATATTTATTATAGTAAAAAGCAAAAAATATTGTGTTTTTTTTTCAAAATGTACCCTCTTTTTTTGTTTATAGCCCAAAAAATAAAAAAAACGCACAGGGAATCAAATACCACCAAAAGAAAGCTCTATTTGTGGGGAAAAAAAGGACGTCAATTTGGTTTGGGAGCAACGTCGCACGACCCCGCAATTGTCAGTTAAAGCGACAGTGCCAGAAGCTAACATTTCATCTGGGCAGAAAGGGTGCACAGTAGGCAAGTGGTTAATGTGGAAGAAATGCAAACGGAAGCCAGAGGCGATCAAGTTTGCATGTGCTGCGCTATATAAGTTTTCATTCATTCATTCATTCATTCATTCATTCATCATTCATTCATTCATTCATCACTGACAACTAGTGATGAGCTTTATGTTCAGGTCAAACATGAGTTAGACTCGAGCTGCCATATTTTTCGGGAGCAGTGATTTTAATAATGCTTAAAGTGAAACAATAAAAGTGAACTATTCCTTTAAATATTGTGCCTTGGGGGTGTGCTTAGAATGCATTTTCCTGTGTTTAGAACAATACCACAGCAAAATGACATTTCTAAAGGAAAAAATGTTATTTAACCACTTAAGACCCGGACCAATATGCAGGTAAAGGACCAGCCCCCTTTCTGCGTCGCTTTAATTGACAATTGCGCGGTCGTGCGACGTGGCACTCAAACAAAATTGGCTTCCTTGCTTTCCCACAAATAGAGCTTTCTTTTGGTGGTATTTTATCACCTCTGCGGGTTTTTTTTTTTGCGCTATAAACACAAATAAAGTGACAATTTTGATATATTTTTTACTTTTTGCTATAATAAATATCCCCCAAAAATATATAAAAAAACTGTTTTGTCCTCAGCTTAGGCTGATACGTATTCTTCTACATATTTTTGGTAAAAAAATCGCAATAAGCGTTTATCGATTGGTTTGCGCAAAATTTATAGCATTTAGAAAATAGGGGATAGTATTATTGCATTTTTATAGAATTTTTTTTTTTACTACTAATGGCGGTGATCAGCGATTTTTTTCGTAACTGTGACATTATGGCGGACACATCATACAATTTTGACACATTTTTGGGGCCATTGTCATTTTCACAGCAAAAAGTGCTATAAAAATGCATTGTTTACTGCATATAATTGTAGTTTGGGAGTTAACCACTAGGGGGCGCTGAAGGGGTTAAGTGTGACCTCATATGTGTTTCTAACTGTAGGGGGGCGGGGCTGGACATGTGATGTCATTGATCACCTTTACCTATATCAGGGAACAGACGATCAATGACAGCACCACTGTGAAAAACGAGGAAGGTGTGCTTACACACACCTCTCCCCATTCTTCAGGTCCAGGGACCGATCGCGGGACTTAACAATTTGATTTAACAATCACGTACAGGTACATGATTGTGCCCAGCCGTGGCATTCTGCCGAAGTGGCTAAAACTACTTGCGGCTAAAATGTATTGTCGGGTCCGGGCAATATAGATAAAAATCATTGAAAAAAAATGGCATAGAACCCCCCTCCCGTCCATTCCTAGGTCCTTTGGGTCTGGTATGGATATTAAGGGGAACCCCGCACCTTTGGTGGTGGTGGTGCCACAACACTGTAGCCGCTCACAGATATTATTGTTGGGCACAGGAACGGGCCGTGTTGTGAAATATTATATCAAAAATTGTAATTACATGCCCCTGTTAAACAGGGGCAGAAAAACTGGCCTTGGGTGGTGGTGCCACCAGTGTTAATTTTGTCAGAAAATTTTGATTTAGTTTTAGTTTAATGCCGCGTACACACGACCACTTTTCGGCATGGAAATAAATGAAGTTTTTCATCATGGAAAAAAACTATGTTTTTCCAACTTCATCATTAAAAACGACGTTGCCCACACACCATCGTTATTCAAAAAAATGATGAGCAAAGCGTGGTGACGTACAACACGTATGACGGCACTCTAAAGGGGAAGTTCCATTCAAGCTCCGTCTCATAACTTGCTTCTGAGCATGCGCGGGTTTAAAATGTAGTTTTTAACGTTGTTTTAGCCCACACACGATCATTTTTTACAACCCGAAAAATTACATTTTTAAGAACGACGTTGAAAAATGAAGCATGCTCGAATTTTGATGAAAAAGATGAAAAAGGATGTGAAGCCCACACACGATCATTTTAAATGACGTTTTTAAAAACGTTGTTTTTTTTCATGCCGAAAAGTGATCGTGTGTACACGGCATTAGTATTAGGACTAAAATTACATTTTAGTATTAGTCCCATTTTAGTTTTCTGCAATTGTTTTAGTTTTGGTCGTATTTAGTCGACTAAAACTCGGCACATTTCAGTCGACTAAAATCTCCAGTACATTTAAGTCGACTAAAACTAATTTTAGTCATCTAAAATCGAATGAGTGTAATTAAATTGTAATGCATTAGTTAACATTTCTGTACAATTTCCAAACTCATTATATACTGCTGGAGTGAAAAATCGAATGTTATTATTAATGGTATTCGGGTATGAACATGCACTACAAACAAGTGTTAATTTTGTAGTCTTATTTCAATTTAGTTTTAGTCTTAGTCTTTTTTTTTTGCCCACATCAGCTGATACCAGACCCCGGAGACCAGTTCATGGATCGATACTTGTCTGTCTCCATTAAACTGTTTCGCATCATCTGTGGTATTGTGCTAGTGTTGTTTATTCCTCTGCCTCTTTTTTTTTTTTTTTTTATATATTATTATTTAATTTTCCAAAAGAACACAGGTCAAAAGGAGAAGCAGGAAATGACTCATGTCGCGACTTAGAAACTTAGGTAAAACGAGACCTCACCAACATCTACCAGGGTACGTCGTGTTTGTTTCAAAGCCCCCCCCCCCTCCCCGAATAACCCTCCTCCCCCCGCCCTCATTTCCCGGGTCTTTTAGGTTCAGCAGGCGCCCTAGATCAGGGACTAAAACAGATATAAGGATTAAATATTATTTTCGCGCAGTTCCGATAGGTGTCTACGAGAAAAAGGGATGTGAGAGATCACTTGTTCGGATAGGTGACCCCTAACGCGCCCTGTGTTGGTACCCTATACTCTCAATTGCTCAATATAGCTCCATGTTTTTTTAAACACTTTCCACTTATTCCATTTTTCATGGAAGTCCCCACATGTCTCGGCGATAGTGTTGAGCGGAATACGCCATATTCGATTTCGCGATATTGCGCGAATATATAGAAGAATATTCGCGAATATTCGCTAATATCGAATATTCGTGATATTTTATCCAAAATTTTTTTTGCTAATGCGAAAATGATTGCGAAATTCTCATAAACGGAGATCATTTCCTGTATTACTAAACTAATATGCACTAAACACTAACTCTACACTAACTCTACTTAAAAGAAAGGAGAATAAGGGGGCAAAAGAAGGGCGGAGAAGATAATCGCGCAATATTCCTATTGCGCGATTACCTTCTCCGCCCTTCTTTTGCATCAGAGCCAATCAGAATAACTTGAATATTCGGCAAAAGGAATATCGCGCAATATTCCTTTTGCCGAATATTCGAGTTATTCTGATTGGCTCTGATGCAAAAGAAGGGCGGAGAAGATAATCGCGCAATATTCCTTTTGCCGAATATTCAAGTTATTCTGATTGGCTCTGATGCAAAAGAAGGGCGCATCAGAGCCAATCAGAATAACTCGAATATTCGGCAAAAGGAATATTGCGCGATTATCTTCTCCGCCCTTCTTTTGCATCAGAGCCAATCAGAATAACTCGAATATTCGGCAAAAGGAATATCGCGCAATATTCCTTTTGCCGAATATTCAAGTTATTCTGATTGGCTCTGATGCAAAAGAAGGGTGGAGAAGATAATCGCGCAATATTCCTTTTGCCGAATATTCGAGTTATTCTGATTGGCTCTGATGCAAAAGAAGGGCCGAGTAGCTGATGCGATTCTTTTATATTGCCGAAAATTCGCAATGCGAATTTTCGGCAACATAAAAGAATGGCATCAGCTACTCGGCCCAGGGTCTCTCTCTAATCATACCAGCAATGCTTTTAGACATCGATGGAGATCACTAGGATGTGATCTGTTTTAAAAATAAATTTGAAAAAATACGAATATTCGCCATAGCGAATATTCGCCACAATATTCGAGTTATTCGCGAATAATCGAATATGCAATATTCGTAGCGAATATTCGCAATGCGAATATTCTTGAGCAACACTACTCGGCGATACTCTCCTTCAAATCTTCCATTCTATACATTTCCTCAACTGCGTCTATCCACTCCCATATCAGGGGACACTCGGTGTCCTGCCACTTTTTAGGTATAAGCCGTTTCGCTGCATTCAACAGATGTGGAACTAGAGACTGCTTGTATCTTTTTATTTCCGCACAGCTACCATGAAAAAGTACGGTCCAAAGATCCTTCTTTAGCTCCTTGCCTGTGATCTCTTTGATGTGGATCAGGACCGCCTCCCAAAATTTCTGCATTTTCGGGCAGGTCCACCACAGATGTGCCATTGTACCTCTGTCCGTGCACCCTCGCCAGCACTCCGCGGGCTGGCCAGCTTTATAATGGCAGGTTTTATCAGGAGTGATGTATCAGCCCGAAATACATTTATAGTTAGTCACAGCCGTTCGCATATAGATGGAAGACGAATGGGTCCATTTCATTAGTCTTGAAAACGTGTTATCCCCTCTAAGTGTTCCTAGTTCCCTTTCCCATTTCTGTACGAAGGGGGGTTCCCCCAGTGCATCTAGCTTTATTAATATCTTATATATTTTTGAGACCGTGCCCTTTGAATTCTCTTGATGACATAGTTTCTCCAGTGGGGTCAGCTCCTCCTTCGACCGTAGTGGTCTGGGCAGGTGCTGAACAAAGTGATGTAGTTGGGTGTATCGCCATTTGTTTATGTCCCATAAGTCTTTTCTGGATTTCATCTCGTCATATGTCCTAATTACCCCGTCCTTTATTATATCACCCAAGTGAACTTTTCCTTTTCTGATCCAGTTCCCCCCAATTTTTTTTCCCCCGGTGCAAAATAAGGGTTATCTTTTAGATTAATTAGTGGAGAATTATAATTCTTGCCTATTTGTGTCTGTGTCCTATCCCATAACCTCAAAGTGTCTCGTGTCAGTTCGAGGGTGTGTCTATCAAGTGCTCTAAATTGTGTGGGATTCCAAATAATATTTCCCAAAGTTACATTGGCTTGTGTCGTCTCTATTTGCACCCATCTTTTCCATGATCTATTCCTAGCCCATTCCACCACCGTGACAGGACAGCTGCTTGATGGTATTTTCTAATATCGGGTACTGCTAGGCCCCCATGTTGTTTATCTTGTTTTAAAATTGATAGGGAAATGCAGTGTTTTTTGTTCTTCCACACGTAGTTCATGAGAATTTAATTGAGTGTTCGGATCAGTTGAGGGGGGAGAGCAATTGGGATCAACTGAAATGTATATAATATTTTTGGGATTATTGTCATTTTCAGCATATTTATGCGGCCTATCCACGAGATGGGTTTATTTATTGTTTTTTTTTACCTCGCTTTTTACCTCATTTAGAAGGGGGATATAGTTTATTCTATATATCTAACTGAGCGAATGGGCCAGTTTAATACCTAAATATTTTAGTTCTTTGCTCCAGGGAAAGGTACAAATCCCCTTCACCTGTCTTATCTCAGTTTTGTTGAGATTTATATTCAATATTTCTGATTTAGCTACCGTATTTATTGCGGTATAACGTGCTCCCGCGTATACCGCGCACCCCTAAAGTGACCCCCAATCCTGTGGAAAAAAAGTTATTTTTGTACTTACAGTTTTGGTGTCTTGCGTGGCGTCCATCGGCGGCCTCGGCGGGTCCGGTGTCCTTCTGCGGCGGGTGCGCTGTCCTTCTACGGCGGGTCCGGTGTCCTTCTGCGGCGGGTCCGGTGTCCTTCTGCGGCGGGTCCGGTGTCCTTCTGCGGCGGGTCCGGTGTCCTTCTGCGGCGGGTCCGGTGTCCTTCTGCGGCAGGTCCGGTGTCTTCTGCGGCGGGTCCGGTGTCCTCTTCGGCGGGTGCGGTGTCCTCTCCGCTCGTTTCCCACGCCGAGTTTTGAATACTGCGCCAGCATATAGCCAGCGCAGTACACTCGGGCAGGCTCGGCAACTGTCGCGCTCACGTCCTCTACGTCCAGGACGTGACCGCGGAAGAAGCCGAGACTGGCCAAATATACCCGAGTGTACTGCGCTGGGTATATGTCAGCGCAGTATTCAAAACTCGGCTCGGGAAAGCGGGTATCGGTGTATATCGCGCACCCACGATTTTGCCCTGATTTTCAGGGCAAAAAAGTGCGTGATATACGCCGATAAATTCGGTATATTGATCTTGAAATTGGATATGTCCCCATATTTTTGTAATATCATCATTATCCTAGGGATCGTACTACTTGGTTTTGAAAGGTAGAACATAATATCATCCGCGAAGGCAGACAGCTTATGTTCCTCTTTTCCTACCCTTACACCATTGATATGAGGATCGTTTCGAATCGTAGCAAGTAACGGTTCCAGGGATAATATGAAAAGTAATGGGGATAGTGGGCATCCCTGTCGGGTTCCATTCTTCATTTTGAAGGCCTCCGACAGTATTCCATTTATTTTAATTTTTGCGGTGGGGTGGTGGTATAATGTTTTGATCCAACTGATCAGCCTGTTTCCCAGGCCCATCGTTTTCAATGTTTGCAGCATTAGTCCCCAGTCTACCCTGTCAAACGCTTTTTCAGCATTAACAGACAGGAATAGACCTGGGGACCCATCCCGCCTTATCCTCTGGATCAGGAGGAGTGCTCCTATACCATTATCTTTACCCTCTCTCCAGGGAACGAAGCCCACCTGGTCAGGATGCACTAAAAAATGCATGACCTTTTTCAATCTCTCTGCTAAAACTTTCGCGAAGAGTTTAATGTCTGTATTTAGTAACGATATAGGACTGTAACCTGAACACAATGAGCTATCCTTCCCTTCTTTTAAAATTATTGCTATAGATGCAGTGAGAGCATCCTTACTTATTTCAGCTTCCGATCCTAGTTCATTAAAGTACTTGCATAACCTTGGTACCAGTATTTTGCTAAATTTCTTGTAATATAGGGCTGTAAAACTGTCTGGCCCCAGACTTTTCCCAACCCCTGTATTTTTCAGGGCTATTTTAACCTCGTCTTCGGTTATGGGCCTATCCATGTGGGATCTTTCTATATCGTCAATCTTAGGTAATCTGGCCTCCTAGAGAAAATCTCGTATTTTGGCCTCTTTTACACCCCCCTGCCACCCAATCTGTTTTAAATTGTACAATTCCTCATAATAGTCCCTAAATGTCGCAGCAATGTCCTTGGTGGAATAGGCCAGGTCGCCGTTTGGCTTTTTAATTTTTTCAATATAATTTCTGGTTTTCTTTGTTTGGGCCATTTTAGCTAAATGCTTACTAGGTTTATTTCCCCACAAGTACCTCTCTCTAGCTATGCTGTTAAACTTTGTCTTAGTATCTTGCACCAAGATTTCCTTTAATTCCTCTCTTTTTAAGGTTAGATTACAATAAGTGTTCTTAGAGAGCTCTTTTTTGTGTTTCTGTTCTAGGGAGGTTATTTCTTGGGTTAATGTATCCCTCTTTCTACTCTGCTCATGTTTCCTTCTCGCCCCTTCGGAGATTAAGATCCCCCTGATGTATGCTTTATGTGTCTCCCAGAGGGTGGCACTAGATATATCCCCTGTATCATTTATTAGGAAAAATTGTTTGAGTTACTCTTCCACCCTTTCCGCCCCTCCTACTTCCCATATCAGGCATTCGTTTAGATGCCACGTCGGGTGTTGCTTCTGTTGTGTGGAAATCTGAATTTTCATAGTTATTGGTGCGTGATCAAATATGGTCACCGCCCCAATATCCGTTTCCGTTATCATATCCAGCATCTTGTGATCCACAACAATGTAATCTAACCTTGAATACGTTCCGTGTGGGGGTGAGAAGAACGTATAATCCCGCGTATGGGGGTGGAGAGCTATCTAGGCATCTTTCTTTTTAGTTTCTGTAGCTGGGTATTCATTGTCTCCCTCACCCTGGATGTGCTATCAAGTCTCGGGTTCATACGAAGATTAAGGTCTCCCATTAAGATAGTATAGCCTTCAGAAAATAATTTCAGCCTTCCAAGAATTCTCTGGAATTGGATGAATATTGGGGGCGTAGATATTAGCAAGGGTACAGGCCATGTTCCCTAGTTTTCCTTTTAGAAATAGAAATCTACCCTTTGGGTCTGTCAGCCTTGTCTCCAAGTCAAACCTTATCCCATCTGCAATACCAATTGCCACACCGCGTGCGCGTTTAGAAATGGAGTCCCCATAATACCACGTAGGGAACGTGGATGAGAACAGTTTGACATTTGAGTCAAGGAAGAGATGGGTCTCCTGTAAAAAGACTACGTCCGCGTTATAGTGTTTAATCTCTTCTAAGACTTTGAATCTCTTTCCCGCAGAATTTAGGCCCTTGATATTATGATAAAAACTTTACATCTACCATTACTGCCTTCCTATCCGTTTGATCTTAAGTTTCTTGTAGAGGCTCCAAGAGCCGCCAACCCTATCCTAATCACCTGTCTGAACGAAAAAAGACCCCCGCCTTTCCCTACCCTCCCCATCCAACCTTCCCCCTACATCCGCCCCCCTTGGCCCATTGAGGCCTCGAAACCGTGGAGAACCTCCCTCCCTCCTATCCACCGGCTCTCTTGCATAAGGTGGGACTTCTCTGCACCCGCCCCCGACCTCTGGCCTATGATGGTCTGCCCCTGGCCGTATCTACGAACAGGCGGCAGAATCCGTCCAGTGGGGGAATTACACGGGTAATTTTCAAACTCCACCAAGGAGGAGAGATGTTTTTATAACCAGATCCCCCCCGGCCCACTACTCCCTATAACCGGGTAAATGCTACTGCAATTGGGTCGCAGTGCAATTGAATCCCCTGTGCTAGTGTGTGTAACTGCACTGTATTCAGAGTACCGCTGCTATGAGCCGTCTTGTATTTTTATGACGGTGAATCACACAGTCCAACCCGTCCTATTAATTGTTTGGGACAATAATTCACTCTAGTGGCTCAACGCCCCTTCACTGGTGTGCAACGGCATGGGCAGCACTCATTTATCAGCAATAGTTTTGAGTATGACATAGTAAAGTAGTCTCCTATACAATATTATAGCAAACTGGTATTTTGAGACACTTACATGACATGAAGAGGCCCTATTAGGTATCATAGACAGGAGGATTTGATTTGACAAAGTTCCCAAATCTTACAGCAGCATAGAGTTTTTGGGTTAGTATCTAGCACATCCACCTTCAGAAACAGTCACAAGTTCTCTTAATGCAAATGCGATTTATGGAAATGCAGCTGAGAGTCGATTACCATACATTCTGGATTGCGATGGAGAGAGGTGGGAAGAGTGGGTATTACCTGCATCCTATGGTACAACGGACGAGAGACACAAGCGGGTCCGTGGCGGGGGGAGGAATGCTGGAATAAAATTCACCCCTGGGAGCTCAGCAATTCCTTACCGAACCGTCCGCTCACACAATCCACTGAGCGGAACCATGGGGTGTGGAGGATGAAAGAGGCACCGCTGGGATGGCCCGGCACCGGACCTAGGGAATGCCGCCTGAGAGCCCGCAGCGCTGCTGTTTCGCGCCCGTGTTGGCTCCACCGATCTTCGGGTCCTGTGGCATCCTCTCTCCCAGGTGCCTAGGTCGGTTCGCGGCACATCTCCGTCCCTCCCTTGGCGTGCGTGCGTGCGTCAAAGTGTTTGCTCCAACAGGAAGACTAGAAGGACAGTGTCACTGCTGCATGCATTGTCGTTGCTCACCATCTTTGTGGCCTCCTCAAATGGCGACAGGACAGTGCATGCATTCTTGATCAGTAGCCACTGGTGTGGCAAAAATAAGCCAAGCTCCCCTAACCCTGTCCTGGTGCCATTCTCACACATGGTACTCATTGATGGCCCTATGTTGTGTGTGCAGCCGCTGCAGCATTGCCAATGTTGAGTTCAACCTGGTGGGCATGTCACGAATGAGGCAGTTGGTGGGCAGGTTGCACTCCCATTGAATGGGAGTGGAGGGGAAAAGGTTTTTTAATCACATGTCTTGATTCACCTGGGTTCACAGGAGACACTAGTTTACCAGTCTATTGCTCGTTTACTAGGCCTCCAATCATCATCTCGCTGATCATGTGACCAGTGAGGTGAGGTATATATTTTCAACATTCATTTGGTGTGTGTACTAGCTATGACTAAGCACTGAAGCTACAGTGCAAAACGTTAGCTTTTATTGCAACTTCTGTGGCATGTTTATTCTTGTGATCGATTTTAATTAACTGCTTTGCCGACCGTGCGCCGTCATTTTACAGTGGCAGGTCGGCTCTCCTGGGCGAGAGGCCGTAGCTCTATGTCGGCTCTTTACGCGGCCACCAGAGGGCGCACGCCGCCAGTGGCCCGCGCGCACGCCCCTGAGTCACGTGTGTGTGCCCCCCGAGTCCCGCGCGCATGCCCGGTGGGCACGATCGCCGCCGGGCACCCGCGATTGCTCGGTATAGAGCGAGGACCGGGAGCTGTGTGTGTAAACACACAGCTCCCGGTCCTGTCAGGGGAGAAATGGAAGATCAGTGATTTCCCCTAGTGAGTCCACCCCCCATACAGTTAAAACACACCCAGGAACACACTTAACCCCTTCCCCGCCCCCTAGTGTTAACCCCTTCACTGCCAATGGCATTTTTATAGTAATCCAGTGCATTTTTATAGCACTGATCGCTATAAAAATGCCAATGGTCCCAAAAATGTGTCAAAAGCATCCGAAGTGTCCGCCATAATGTCGCAGTACTGAAAAAAAAACTGCTGTTTGCCGCCATTACTAGTGAAAAAAAAAATATTAATAAAAATGCCATAAAACTACCCCTTATTTTGTAAACACTATAACTTTTGCGCAAACCAATCAATTAAAGCTAATTGCGTTTTGTTTTACGAAAAATATGTAGAAGAATACGTATAGGCCTAAACTGAGGAAAACATTTTTTTTAATATATATTTTGGGGATATTTATTATAGCAAAATGTAGAAAATATTGTTTTTTTTTCAAAATAGTCGCTCTATTTTTGTTTATAGCACAAAAAATAAAAACCGCAAAGATGATCAAATACCACCAAAAGAAAGCTGCATTTGTGGGAAAAAAAAGGACGCCAATTTTGTTTGGAAGCCATGTCGCACGACCGCGCAATTGTCAGTTAAAGCAACGCAGTGCCGAATCACAAAAAGTGCTCTGGTCATTGGGCAGCAATATGGTCCGGGGGTTAAGTGGTTAAAAAAACATTTTTAGAGTGCGGCTATTCAAGTTCTCTTCTTATTTTTGCATAGATACTGAGCATGTGGATGGCTGGGACCAAAGTTCTGTTTTTGGTTCAGCAACTGGGGTTGGGAAATTTGCCTGCTAAAATAAGATGGTGGTGTACTGCTAGCAGATTGGCTGCAAGTACTTGGGACACCTATACCTTCATACCTCTCAGTGCAGGTTTTTGAGAGGCGTGGTGGTATAGTAGGATTGGAGATCCCAGAGGAGGAGCAAGGAGAAGTCCGCCTTTTGCTTTGATGTGGGTCTTTTAAGTGCTGTTTTCAATGGACAGCATGGGAGGTCGTCATATGTCTGGTCAAGCATGTGGTGTCCAAGCGGCTGCTGTATTGGCCACGCATGATCCACTTCAGACACAGGTTGCAATCAGCAATGATCAGCAATCAGCTCCTGCACAAGTGTTGAAAAAGGTCCACACCAAGGAAGTGTTAAAAGTCAGCGGGGAGTCAGCAGCGCCCTGCACCTGCGGAGCTCTGCAGTGTGATGTAATTGGGTGGCTGCCCCCTAGAGGACATCCTAACTCATTGGAGTTGTGCCTCCTCCTCTCTTCTCTTAGGCATCTAAGTACTGTCAGTGACCTCATCATCCCCTCCCTCCTCTTTACTGGAGCAAACTTGGCAGTATGCTGCAGCTGGGGAACATGACTGCCAGTTTCTTGTCCTTCTTGGGCACCCCCTCTCACTAGGCTTACATTCCTCAACCTGTGAACCAACATTGGAGCCTTCAAATCGATGTGCATCCTCCAGCAGCATGTACCCGACACTGTGGTTGAATAATTCTGGGGACTCCTCCATGCATGATGGTGGGGCTATGGAAGGGGTGACTGTGGACAAGGAGCTTTGGCAGCTGCGTTGGAAGGCAAACTATTCTGAGCCTGGGTGACAGAGGATGAGGAGGAAGAGGACGGCTTTGTTATCCACTCCACCAACTCTTCTGCATGTTCTGGCTCAACGGCCAGCAGCAGAAAAAAAGGACAATGTGGCCTTCCGAACATTAGGTATATTTTGTTTTGCAACACCATAATACACTGTATTAGATACTAGGTACACTACCATAAGTGTAGTAGAAACTGTACAAACTGTATTAGATACTGTGTACACTGCCTGCACTGTATTAGAAACTGTACTGTATTTTATACTGAGTACACCACAAGAAGTGTAATAGACACTGTATACACTGTATGAGATACTGTTTACACCTCCTGAAGTGTATTTGAAACAGTACACTACGGAATGCACTGTAGATATAGGCTACACTGGACGCAGAGTATATACAGTATATATACAGTACAGAAAAAAAGTTTGGACACACCTTCTCATTCAAAGAGTTTTCTTTATTTTCATGACTATGAAAGTTGTAGAGTCACACTGGAGGCATCAAAACTATGAATTAACATATGTGGAATTATATACATAACAAAAAAGTGTGAAACAACTGAAAATATATGTCATATTCTAGGTTCTTCAAAGTAGCCACCTTTTGCAGCAGACACATCTCTAGAACAACTGTTAAGAGGAGACTGTGTGAATCAGGCCTTTATGATAGAATATCTGCTAGGAAACCACTGCTAAAGAAAGGCAACAAGCAGAAGAGACTTGTTTGGGCTAAAGAACACAAGGAATGGACATTAGACCAGTGGAAATCTGTGCTTTGGTCTGATGAGTCCAAATTTGAGATCTTTGGTTCCAACCACCGTGTCTTTGTGCGACGCAGAAAAGGTGAATGGATGGACTCTACATGCCTGGTTCCCACCGTGAAGCATGGAGGAGGAGGTGTGATGGAGTGGGGGTGCTTTGCTGGTGACACTGTTGGGGATTTATTCAAAATTGAAGGCATACTGAACCAGCATGGCTACCACAGCATCTTGCAGTGGCATGCTATTCCATCCGGTTTGCGTTTAGTTGGACCATCACTTATTTTTCAACAGGACAATGACCCCAAACACACCTCCAGGAGGCTGTGTAACGGCTATTTGACCAAGAAGGAGAGTGATGGGGTGCTGCGCCAGATGACCTGGCCTCCACAGTCACAGGACTTGAACCCAATCGAGATGGTTTGGGGTGAGCTGGACCGCAGAGTAAAGGCAAAAGGGCCAACAAGTGCTAAGCATCTCTGGGAACTCCTTCAAGACTGTTGGAAGACCATTTCAGGTGACTACCTCTTGAAGCTCATCAAGAGAATGCCAAGAGCGTGCAAAGCAGTAATCAAAGCAAAATGTGGCTACTTTGAAGAACCTGGAATATGACATATTTTCAGTTGTTTCACACGTTTTTGTTATGTATATAATTCCACATGTGTTAATTCATAGTTTCGATGTCTTCAGTGTGAATCTACAATTTTCATAGTCATGAAAATAAGGAAAACTCTTTGAATGAGAAGGTGTGTCCAAACTTTTGGTCTGTACTGTGTATATATATATATATATATATATATATATATATATATATATATATATTAGGGCTGGGGAAATTAAAGATTAATTCCTCGATTCATCTTTAATTTTTTTGATCGATCAAAATTTTTGACATCACCGGACAGCCTGGACAGTGAGACTCACCCTGCTGGATGCGAGCAAACTGCACCCATTGGATTGAGGTACTTTTGTATCTGTGGAGCAGGAGGATGCATCAGGCTCCATCAGAGGAACTGGGCAAAATAATGATTGTTTTCCTGTCCTAAGCAGTTTTGTGCAGACAATTCTTTGTGTATCGGCAACATCTGTTCCGTGCGAAAGACTGTTCAGTTCTTCAGCACTATATCCACAAGGAGCTGCTGGTTTGTTTTGGGTGGCATGATAATAATGGGGACGGTGATAATAATGGGGGATTTTAACTACCCAGAAATTGACTGGAATAATGGAATTTCTGGGACAGTTAAAGGACAAAAATGTAAAAACCTATTGCAGGACAATTTTATGGTCCAGTTTATTGAGGCCCCAACTAGGAATGATGCTCTGTTGGACCTGGTAATCTCAAACCATGCAGAGCTTATTACTAATGTTCAGATAAAAGAACACCTGGGTAGCAGTGATCATAACATGATTTCATTTAATGTTAACTATAAGCAAGAAATACATACAGCAAAGATAAAAACACTTAATTTCAAGAGAGCACATTTTCAAAGGATGAGGACTGCTCTCCAGGACTTGGACTGGGAGGGAATATTGGCACCGAAGAACACAGAACAGAAATGGGAATTCTTCAAAAAGACTCTTTGGAACCTCACTGCAAAGTATATTCCCATGGGCAATAGGTTTAAAAGGCTAAAGATAAAACCTATGTGGCTCACGGTCAAAGTTAAAAAAGCTATAAAAAATAAGTAAATAGCTTTTTAAAAAAATATAAAAATGAAGGAACACTAGTGTCGTTTAAATGTTACAAAGAATATAATATAATATGTAAAAAGGAAATCAAGGATGCAAAAATTCAAAATGAACGACAGATTGCAAAAGATAGTAGGACAAACTGGCTCCACGCATCTGACCAATACGGTTTTGCTTTGTTTTGTATCATCTTAACAAACACCTTACTGTGTCCGAACTGTGGGGCCTGTCCCATCATTTTATTATTGCTGTATTGTTCCTTTTGTAATAAATCTATTTTTATCTGATATATGCCTCTCTATGAGTACCTCGAAAATCCTAACCAAACCCATACTGATCGATATAGTTTAGACAAATAGTGTCAAGCAGCTTTGTTGTCTTTATCTATCTGGTCTTCCCTCTTCCAGTAGTAGGACAAACCCCCAAAAATTATTTAAATATATTAATAGTAAAAAGGTCAAGTCTGAGCATGTAGGCCCTTTACAAAATAATCTAGGGTGGGTGACTGAGGACAAAGAGAAGGCAAATTCATTAAATGCTTTCTTCAGCTCTGTGTATACAATGGATCATGGGGGAGCTCATGTCCATAATGGGGGTGGGAGTCGCACAACCCCAAATCCACAATGGCTCAAAAGTGATATGGTCCAGAAATATTTAGACAGAATAAAGGTGGATAAAGTACCTGGACCAGATGGCATCCACCTACGGATCCTAAAAGAATTGAGCTCTGTAATTTCAAAGCCACTGTATCTAATATTTAGGGACTCATTAATCATGGGAATAGTACCAATGGATTGGCGTAGAGCCAATGTGGTGCCTATATTTAAAAAGGGAACAAAGTCTTTACCAAGTAACTATAGACCTGTTAGTTTAACTTCTATAGTTGGGAAGATACTGGAACGTTTAATAGAAGACCACATGGATGAGTTCTTGCTGGAAACAAACTATTTAAGCAGCAGACAGCATGTATGCGTGGGAAAGGGGCGCTAGAGAAAAAATTAAATATTGTGTATATTATGTGAATAGGTGTAACCTATCCCAATATAGGCATCAATCCCATTGCAAACTAATTGGTACACCTATTATGAAATAAGTGATCAAATAAGTAAACAAATATATATGTGGATTATATATTGATTGGCAATGTGCTGTGAACCATAAATTAAACAATGACACGCTGTAAAACATAAAAAGTGCTCCGTGCTCAAAATCTTCAAAGTGATAAGATCCACCTTCACCAATAAGGACACCTCAAGTGGGGATGGATGGCTCCTTACCAGATGATGTTGACCTATTAGTTAAAATAAGGTCAATAGAGCTTAGGTATCAGCTACTTCCCATGGAGATTCCAATATGCGTATGGAATGATGAGCTCTACACACTAGACGGGCTGGGAAGGATCTTCTGGGTCATGTGACAGCTGAATATCGATTAGGAAAAAGGATATCCGCAATCATCTGCCATTTGTATTGGAATCTCCATGGGAAGTAGAAGGTGGATCTTATCACTTGGAAGATTTTGAGCACGGAGCACTTTTTATGTTTTACAGCGTGTCATTGTTTAATTTATGGTTCACAGCACATTGTCAATCAATATATAATCCACATATATATTTGTTTACTTATTTGATCACTTATTTCATAATAGGTGTAATAATTAGTTTGCAATGGGATTGATGTCTATATTGGGATAGGTTACACCTATTCACATAATATACACAATATTTGATTTTTTCTCTAGCGCCCCTTTCCCACGCATACAATAGTTATAATTCAGCACTCTGTATTATCTAGGGAGCAGCTTTTATTACTTATTTTCATCACCCCTCCCCCTCATTGGCGCAAGATTTCCCACACATTACCTTTAGCAGACAGCATGGATTCATGAAAGACAGAAGTTGTCAGACAAACCTGATTTCCTTTTATGAAGAGGTAAGTAAAACCCTGGACAGAGGCGTGGCAGTGGACGTGGTATACTTGGATTTTGCAAAAGCGATCAATACAGTTCCCCACACACGGCTCATGTGTAAGGTAAGGTCTACAGGATTGGATATAGCAGTTTGTAAATGGATAGAAAACTGGCTGAAAGACAGAATTCAGAGAGTTGTTGTTAATGATTCTTACTCTGAATGGTCCAAGGTTATCAGCGGTGTACCCAAGGTTCGGTGTTGGGACCCTTACTTTCTAATATCTTTATAAATGATAATGGGTCTGAGATAAAAAGTAAAATTTCTGTCTTTGCAGATGACACCAAGTTATGCAGTGGAATAACGTCCTTGCAGGATGTCTCTAATTTACAAGCCGACCTCAATGCTCTGTCTAAGTGGGCGACTAAGTGGCAGATGAGGTTTAATGTTGATAAATGTAAAGTTATGCACTTAGGGTCTATGAATATGCATGCATCATACATGCTAGGGGGAGTACAACTGGGGGGGTCTATAGTTGAGAAGGATCTGGGGGTTTTAGTTGATCATAAGCTCAATAATGGCATGCAATGCCAAGCTGCGGTTTCCAAAGCGAGCAAAGTCCTTTCTTGTATTAAGAGAGGTATGGACTCCAGAGAGTGAGATATCATTTTGCCCCTGTACAAATTATTAGTAAGACCTCACCTGGAAAATGCCGTCCAGTTTTGGGCACCAGTTCTCAAAAAGGATATCGGAGAACTGGAGAAAGTGCAGAGAAGGGCAACCAAACTGATAAGTGGCATGGAGGAGCTCAGCTATGGAAAGATTAGAACAACTGAATTTATTCACTCTTGAGAAGAGGAGAATAAGAGGGGATATGATCAACATGTACAAATATATAAGAGGTCATATAGTGAACTTGGTGTTGAGTTATTCACTTTAAGGTCAACACTAAGGACAAGGGGACACTCTTTACGTCTGGAGGAAAAGAGATTTTACCTCCAAATACGGAAAGGTTTCTTCACAGTAAGAGCTGTAAAATGTGGAACAGACTCCCTCCAGAGGTGGTTCTGGCCAGCTCAGTAGATTGCTTTAAGAAGGGCCTGGATTTTTACTAAGATTTGTAGGTAAAGTTGATCCAGGGTAAATCCGATTGCCTCTCAGGGGGATCAGAAAGGAATTTTTTCTCCTCCTGTAGCAAATTGGATCATCGCTCTTCTGTTTTTTTTTGCCTTCCTCTGGATCAACTGTGGGTATGGAGTTGGGTGTATGGGATGTACTGTGTTTTATTTTGTTTGTTTATTTATTTTTTATGGTTGAACTGGATGGACTTGTGTCTTTTTTCAAACTGACTATCTATGTAACTATGTAACTATATACTGTATTTATTGGCGTATAACGCTCACTTTTTTACCCTAAAAATGGAGGTTAAACTGTGCCTGCGTGTTATACGCAGGGGGCTGTGTAATGTTTTTTTCCTGAAACGTCCCTCTTAAAGTTAGGGTGCGTGTTATACTCCTGTGCGTGTTATACGCCGATAAATACGGTAACTATGTTACCTCTTTTTCCTCGCCGTCTAGTGTATCAGATGAGAGTTGAGAAAAAGTTCAATGTCCACACTTTAGACTTCTTTTTCTTTGCTTTTTTTGTCCAACTTGGTAAAATAATAAAAGTAGTAGCTGAAGAGGTGGAAGGGTAATAGGTCATAGGTTCAGGTGTATAACTTTTGTTTGGAAAAACACTCCTGCTTCCAGCAACGCAGCTTTCGACCCAGTCTGACTACTGGGCCTACTTAGTAGATCACAACTCCGGACCAACGAGGTCCCGGAGCCAGGAACACTTGAACACGCACCCCCGGCCAGGTAGGGCCACACACGGGGGAGTTGTGGCATGACAGACCCAGGATCAACGTCAACCCGGACCAGCGAAGTCTGTCCCTTAAGTACTCCTCCCTAACATGCACAGCAGGACGATCAACTCCCTCTGATTGACTGCTGAAGTGGAACACCCAAAACACCTTGAATTGACTGCTGCCACCCTCGGCCTGGGGCGGTAACAGCACCCCAGACAACAATAGTGGTCACTCCATGGCTGGAACAGAGGCCCAAATTTTGTGAAAAATATCACAGTTTGAGTCAACTAACTCTGATCCCGCGTACACACGGTCGTTTTTTGTCTTGTAAAAAAACAATGTTTTTTCTCATGAAAAAAAAACAATGTTTTTTCTCACGAAAAAAAACAACGTTTTTCAAACTTCATTTTAAAAAACGACGCTGCCTACACACCATCGTTTTCTGAAAATGCTCTTGCAAAGCGCGGTTACATACAACACGTACGACGGCACTCTGTTCCATTCAAGCTTGCGTCATAATTTGCTTCTGAGCATGCGCGGGTTTAAAAACTTAGTTTTAACCACTTTAGCCCCGGACCATATTGCTGTCCAAAGACCAGAGCACTTTTTGTGATTCGGCACTGCGTCGCCTTAACTGACAATTGCGAGGTCATGCAATGTGGCTCCCAAACAAAATTGCCGTCCATTTTTCCCCACAAATAGAGCTTTCTTTTGGTAGTATTTGATCATCTCTGCGGTTTTTATTTTTTGCGCTATAAACAAAAATAGAGCGACTATTTTGAAAAAAATGCAATATTTTTTACATTTTGCTATAATAAATATCCCCAAAAAAGATATAAAAAAAACATTTTTTTTCCTCAGTTTAGGCCGATACGTATTCTTCTACATATTTTCCGTTAAAAAAATCGCAATTAGCGTTTATTAATTGGTTTGCGCAAAATTGATAGCGTTTACAAAAAAGGGGGTCGTTTTATGGCATTTTTATTACTATTTTTTTTTACTAGTAATGGCGGCGATCAACGTTTTTTTTTTCGGTACTGCGATATTATGGCGGACACATCGGACACTTTTGACACATTTTTGGGACCATTGGCATTTTTATAGCGATCAATGCTATAAAAATGCATTGTATTACTATAAAAATGCCATTGGCAGTGAAGGGGTTAACACTAGGGGGCGGGGAAGGGGTTAAGTGTGTTCCTGGTGTGTTCTAACTGTATGGAGGGGGTGGGCTCACTAGGGGAAATCACTGATCTTCTGTCCATACATTGTATGAACAGAAGATCAGCGTTTCCCCCGCTGACAGGAACGAGAGGTATGTGTTTACACACATACCTCCCGTTCCCCGCTCTGTAACAAGCAATCACGGGTGCCCGGCGGCGATTGTACCCGCCGTGCACGCGTGCGGGACTCGGGGGACACGCGGGCGCGCCCTACAAGCTGCTAAAGGGAGGACGTAGAGCTACGTGCTCCCGCGTAGCAGTGCCACCGTCCCGCAGTAATATGACGGCGGGCGGTCGGCAATTAGTTAAACGTCGTTTTAGCCCACACACGATCATTTTTTATGACACAAAAAACAACATTCTGAAAAACGACATAAAAAATTGAAGCATGTTCGAATTTTTTTTGTTGTTTTTCAGAAGACATAAAACAACGTTTTGCCCACACACGATCATTTTAAATGAAGTTTTTTAAAACGTCGTTTTATTTCATCACAAAAAACAACCGTGTGTACGCGGCATCAGACTACCCTCTAAATTTAAAGCAGTGCTGGCTAGAAAGTAGCAGGCCGCTACACCTACATCTCTAATCTCAAACTGCAGGCTTGTGTCTGCTACGGCATACCTGCTTAGAAAAGAGTCCCTTGCTGACATTTTCTGTGAGGACTTCAAGTCCCAGCACTCCCTGAACATGTAGAATGCTCAAGGACAGCTTTGCTGGAATCAGGAACAGAATCATACTCCCACACCTTGCTGAGTGTGAGTGTTTCTTCGCTTCCCTTACAGCCAACTGTGTTGTGCGACTATAGGTCTCAGCAGCCCAAGACATGTTGGCAGGCTCATCACAGCAGGTGTCTCCAGTGATGACAGCATAGAAAGTAGCTGAAGCTGAGCCCCTCTGGGAAGATGGTGTGCTGGAGAATCAGGTTACATTGTGTCAGTCAGTCTCTCTTATCCCATATGGCTAGTCTCTCTGTCCTTCTTCTTAAAGGGGTTGTAAAGGTATAAAAAAATTCACCTGAATGCATTCTATGCATTTAGGTGAAAAAACATCTCAGCATTAGTGCCCCCCTGAGCCCCCTATTTACTTACCTGACCATTCGAAAGTCCCGCGCCATGAACGCGCAGGCTTCTCAGTCAGCTTCTCGGCTCATTCATTGGCTGATTGAAAACAGCGCAGCCATTGGCTGGCGCTGCTGTCAATCACATCCAATAATGCGGTGTGCCGGGGGCGGGGCCGATTGATACAGTGAGCAGCTATGGCCGCCGGCTGTATCACAGGAGTGCCCCCGCAAGAACTCATCGCCATGCGAGCTCACTCACATGAAGGTTATGAGTTCTTGTGGGGGGGACCCGAGACAGCCGCCGAGGGACCCCAGAAGACCAGGTTCAGGACCACTCTGTGCAAAATGAGCTGCACAGTGGAGGGAAGTATAATATGTTTGTTATTTAAAATATATATATATAAATTTCTTTACATACCCTTTAACTTATATACTATAAGAATGGGGTAGAGCTCAGCATAAGCGTGCCAAAAGAAATACCCAGGAAATAAGTTAATTCTTTCCCTCCCTGCCTGGCAGCAGCTAACTAGCAGCTTCTGCACAAATAACAATGCAGTGCAGACAGGGCTAAAATGCTCACAGCACTCTGTCAGTACCTGCTTACATGTTTATAATATGATTATCTTTTGCGATTATCAACTCAAACAAATGGCTATAGTGGCTTTATTTATTTTGATTGGTGTGCTTCAGAAAAATACCACATTAAGGCCACTATATGGAGCTGGAGATCATAGGAGATAATTCTATTAAAAACAATACAGTGATCATTTGTTGTGCCTGTGCGATTTACCACATCTGCATGGTGAATTGTGTTGACTTTGCTCCTTAGCCTTAGATTGTCTGTGGACAGACTGTTTTCCTAAAATCTTACCGTTAGTACGCTCCATTTAACAATTGTTGTCCACTTTTCGGTCCAACAAATTTTCGATGGTCAATGGTTTGACATCTGATTTTCGTATGGTCAGTATACAAATCCGTCACACAAAAGTCGAAAGTACAAACACGCATGCTCGAAATCAATGCTCACCAAACACAAAATTAGCAGAAGGGGCCCAAAGGGTGGTGCTGAAGTTCTGAAATTCCCTGTAGTACGTTCGTGTTAGTATGCAAGACAAGATCCTGGCACACGTCCTTTTGACAGCGTCACGGAGGTTTCAGTAAGAGATGTACACTCAGCGTTCCTAGTAAGAAAATAAATGCTGTAAATGCATTTGTCTGTATTACATTGCCATAAGGAACCGATTTGAAAACTGGACCCTGCACTAGGAAAAAGAATTATGCTGGCCTGCAAGAGCATGCATGATGTACAAAGGACAGTAACCTGTAGCAAGCAATCAAATTCCATCTTTTGCTTAGTGTAGAGTGTTATAAACAGTAGAATATATTTGCTGATTGGTTGCTGTTTTATCTTCAGGAAATCTGACTGGTTGCTATAAGTAACATCTTTGCATTTTTTTTGTTCCAGCTTCTTCAACACCGGTAAGACTGGTATACGAAAGTCGAGACATTTGAAAAAATCACTCATTTTGCACCTACATTATCCAAAACTGTGAGGCGTTTCCTTTTCAACAGATGGAGCCAATTGAAAGATGAAATCAGAAACTTGTAATTTTGGCAGCAGTCTGGGATCCTTGAAAAGAGACTGACTTACGTGTGGGGTCAAGGATACAGAACTGCAAAAAGAAGGCAATAAATATATTTGCTTTTGTTTGGGCCACAGTAGTGTTAGAAAAAGAATTGTAGAAAATACAGGTGGTGCCTTTTGTACGAGATACAATTCAGTTGCCAAATAAGAAACTGATTGAAACGTCCAAGTTTATTGACTGAGCAGCCCTGTTACAGCTGTAAGTGAAATCAGAGCCTCCAAAAAGCGTATGTCACCAATGCAAACTCTTTGGAAACAGGGAGTATGCCAATATTGCTATAACAGGGAGAAGAAGATTTTCTTTCTAAAGCCCCATACACACGGTCAGACTTTTGGCCAACCAACTTCAAAATCTGCAACTTTTCAAATTTGTCTGATCGTGTGTACGCTCCATCGGACCAACTTTTTCAGGTTTCATCTGACAAAAAGTTGGGTCTGCGAACGGACCAACTTTTCAGCAACAAAAGTCTGATGGTGCTTTGTGTGACCGTGTGTACAGCAATCCAACCAACTTTTGTGCAAAGTGCAAATACGCATGCTCAGAACCAATGTTAAAATCAACCAACAATAGCAGAAGTTAACCAAAGGGTGGCGGTAAAGAGCAGAAAAACCACGTGATGATGGGAAAGTTTTAGAAAAGTTTGCAGAAAAGTCTGACTGTGTGTATGCTATGGGTGTGACCGGACAAATCAATTAGGACAAAAATCCAAGGGAAATTTTGTTGGATGTCCTACCGTGTGTATGGGCCTTAACTCGTGCATTTGCTTGCTGGTCAAAAAAATGTATACCTGTAGTTTTGAAAGAAATGGTATTCTAAAAGATGTAGGTAACAACAAAGATTCACTGCCTCTTTTTTTTCATTTCAACTTTGGGGTATTTAGAATGGTGATCTTACATTGCTGTGTACTAACAGTTTACATCTCCAATACCAAATCTGATAACTCTAAATATTTGATACAGTAGAAATTATGTTTAAAAAACACAGTTAGGCGGCGTACACACGACCCAGAACCTCGACGGGCAGAACACATCGTTCCGCCCGTCGAGGTTCTCTCCCGGCCGTCGGATTCGGCGACCCGCCCGTCGGGAATGGCAACCAGCCATTCTTCCAGGCGGGCCGTCGAGGAAATAGAGAGCGTGCTCTCTATTTCGGCTCGACGGGCTTCCCGACGGGAAGCTCGCTGAGACCGTACACACGGCCGAGGTCCTCGCTGGAATGTGCATTCCAGCGAGGTTCTCGCTGATTTTCAGCGAGAACCTCGGCCGTGTGTACGGCACCTTAGACTGGAATACTTATTTTTTTACTATTATTATTATTATTTTGCAATCATATTCTCATTTTGACCTTTGTCCTTCTTCTAAAGTGTCTGTCGTTGTCTATTTATTTAATTACGTGTGCAGAATGTTTTGACAGAGCAATAGAAATAGCAAGGCATACATTATGGTGTAGAACAGGGGTACTGAATTAAAATTCACTTTTTGTTATGTAACTCAGGTCTTTCACATCACAGCCACCCCCCCCCTTTACTTTACTGTCTCCAGTCCCCTCTTTCAAGTCACAGACCATCCTTCACATTAGAGCCCCTTCTTCACATCGCAGCCCCCCTAACATCACAGCCCCCCCTTTACATCACAACCCCCTTTACTTTAGTGTCTCCAGTCCCCTCTTTCAAGTCACAGACCATCCTTCACATTAGAGCCCCTTCTTCACATCGCAACCCCCCTAACATCACAGCCCCCCCTTTACATCACAACCCCCTTTACTTTAGTGTCTCCAGTCCCCTCTTTCAAGTCACAGACCATCCTTCACATTAGAGCCCCTTCTTCACATCGCAGCCCCCCTAACATCACAATCCCCCCAACATCACAATACCCCTTGAAATCACAACCCTTCACATCACAGCTCTCCCCTCCTCACATCAAAGCCCCCATTTGCAATCACAGCCCCCACCTCACTTGACAGCCCCCCTATATAATTACCCCCATTTTACATCAAAGCACCCCTATATTACAGCCCCCCTCAATGTCAATGCTCCACCAAAGACAGTGCTCACTCACAACCACAGCTCTTCAACCTTCACTGCCCTACCTTAACACAGCACAACAAACGGCGGAAGGCACAGCAGGCTGGATTCCTCTTCTGTATATGCATTTGCCTGCCACTGCTGCTGTTGCTGTTAAAGGGGTTGTAAAGGAAAAAAAAAATCATAATAAGCATCCTTTACCTGCAGGCATTCCTCTTTTCACTTCCTCATTGTTCGTTTTTGCTCAGAAGTTGCTCTATTTCTTCTCACTTCCTGTTCACTTCCTGCTTGTCTGATTTTACTGACCACCGTGAAGAGAGACTGATGGGCCGTACACACAATCAATTTAGTCTGATGAAACTGGTCTTCAGGCCAGTTTCATCTGACCGGTCTGATCGTGTGTACGCGGCCTTAGAGACTTCAAGGAGGTGTGAATTACTGGGCGTGCCGGAATTCATACTGGGAAATGTAGTTCTTACATGAACAAGTGATGCAAACCAGGAAGTGAATGAGAGAACAGAAACTAGAACGCCGGAGGTGATATAGATGAAGGAATTTAATAGGTATTTACTCGTTTGTTAACAGAATCATTACACTATTCAGTCTGTCTAACTTGCAGACATTCATTTTAGGCAAAACATTTTTTTCCTTTACGACTCCTTTAAATTTGCAGCCCCCTCTTCCCCACTGCAAGTTTAACAGCAGCAGCAGGCAGGCAGGCAGGCAAGTACTTATACAGAAGAGAAATTCAGCCTGCTGTGACTCCCGCCCTCTGACGTGCTATAAGTTTAAACATCAGCAGCAGCAGCAGCAGCAGCAGCTGCGGCAGGAGAGGCATCCACTAAGGCTCCATTCACACCTAGGCGTTTTTACACCTGAAGCGCGATGCTACAGGGTCGAAATTGCATTGTTCTCTATGGAGACTGTTCACATCTAACACAGAACGCCGTACGTCGATAGAACGCCGAACGACGACTTTCAAACAAGTCCTGGACCATTTTTCGACACGCGTATCGGGCGGCTTCGGCGTTTGGCATAGCCGACAATGACTGTAAAAAAAAACGCGGTTAAATACAACGCGTTTTGTCGCCGCAAATCGCTGTACAAAACGCCTATTTTTTGTTGCCGCAAATCGCGGTACTTTCACCGCAAATCGCCTACGCAAAGCTGTGAATGCAGCCTAAGGTTAAGTGATGCGGCTGCAGTCTGAACAGGACTGTGACTTGGTCCAGACTGGCTAAATTCCATTTAGTTACAGCTGATGAAAAAGGTAGTTTAGAGGTGAAGTCACGAGTAAAGTTGGAAATTTGGCTTTCCCTGTTTCCTGCAGGAAAACCTTCATCAATCAGTGGATTGCATCACCGATCACTTTGTTTTGACAGCACAGGAGTTTCTGCATCCACCTTGCTTGTGTAAAACAAATTCATACCCTGTGTAAGTCGTGCGTTATCAGACACTTTTAGGGCTTGTTTACATTTGCATTAGTCCTCTGAAGAGCAACCCACAGTGGATTGATTTTCAGAGGGCATTTAAAAAGCAGTGGGGCATTTATGTTGGCGTTTACTTTGAATGGTATTCACTTGTACTCATTAAAAAACAAAAAAAAACAAAGCTTTCTCAAAATAGTGGCAATGCTAATTGGGTGCCCCCCCTCCACTCCATGAAGAATTATAGTTAATCGCCACTGGACACAGAAGGCTGCTGCTATCATTGTAGTAGCAGCAACTCTTATAGTGATTGGACTCTTAGACCGCGTACACACGATCGAATTTATCTGCTGAAACTGGTCCGACGGACTGTTTCAGCAGACATCTCCGATCGTGTGTAGGGGCTAGCGGTCATGTTTTCCCAGCGGACAAATTTCAAAGCATGCTTTAAAATTTGTCCACCGGAGACATGTCCGTCGGATCTGTCCGCTGGTTAGTACGCTAACCATGCGTCAAATGGATTTGACGCATGCGTGGACGGATTTCACTTCCTCGTTTGGTGACGTGGCGGCGTCAACGTCACCGCCACGTCACCGCGTTCCCTGGCCGAGAGGATATTCATCCGATGGTATGTACACACCGTCGGACGAAAATCCGGAGGAGACATGTCCGCTGGAAATGGTCCGTCAGACATGTTTCAGCGGACATGTCCCTCTGTGTGTACGCGGCCTTACACAGGGATCAGTCAGGTATGAGGAATGCATAATTACTGTTCAATCTGGACAAATGTAACTATTCCATAAAGAAAATACCTACATTTTAGCTTTAAGAAAAGGAAGGAGACCTTGGCCAATGCACCATAGTAGATAATAAATAGTGTCTGAAAGACTGGTTTGTGCTAGGCATATGAAGGTAATAGGAGACCTTGATATAGAGAGTAAAACCATTCTTGAGTTGACTGTCTTGAAAATGTCTTTGCTTCCTGTGGGCTTTTGATAGGAACATTTGTGGAAGGCGGGGCCGCAGGCCTGCCTGAATTTGTAGGAGGAGTCGGAGGGCTATTTATCCCTCCTCCCCTCTAATTTCCGGCGTCGGTGGGGTTTCTGGGTATTGCACGTCACTTCCGGTCGCGGGTGGAGGACTTCCGGTCGCGTGTGGAGCAGCTGCAGGTGTCTCGTGGGGGTTCGGGTCCCCCACGGGAGAGGTGGTATTACTGGGGGGGGCTCTCCTCAGGATCCCCAGCAGGCCGGACGGTCTGTATCCCATCCTCCTCCCTTGGCTGAGCGCCGTTCACCCAGCTGCCCCCCCCCGGTCCGATGTTCGCGGAGGTGGGGGCTGGTGGTGCATGTCCTCCCACTCCTCCATGGAGTCTGTTAGACTTCCCCCGATGTTGGCGGCTTTCCAGTACGAGTCTGATGGGGTGGTCCATCGAGGGGGACTGTCACCCTTTCAGGCCCGCTTCTCCTTCCGAGCTGACACTGTATGGGGGACCCCTCCGTCCCCCTTCCTCCTCCTGTCAGTATGTTTTGTCTCAGCGGTTCTGTCAGTATGTTTTGTCTCAGCGTTTCTGTCAGTATGTTTTGTCTCAAGCGGTTCTGTCAGTATGTTTTGTCACAGCAGGTTCTGTCAGTATGTTTTGTCACAGCATGTTCTGTCAGTATGTTTTGTCTCAGCGGTTCTGTCAGTATGTTTTGTCTCAGCGGTTCTGTCAGTATGTTTTTTGTCTCAGCGGTTCTGTCAGTATGTTTTTTGTCTCAGCGGTTCTGTAAGCGGTTCTGTCAGTATGTTTTGTCTCAGCGGTTCTGTCAGTATGTTTTGTCACAGCATGTTCTGTCAGTATGTTTTGTCTCAGCGGTTCTGTCAGTATGTTTTGTCTCAGCGGTTCTGTCAGTATGTTTTTTGTCTCAGCGGTTCTGTCAGTATGTTTTTTGTCTCAGCGGTTCTGTCAGTATGTTTTTTGTCTCAGCGGTTCTGTCAGTGTGTTTTTTTGTCTCAGCGGTTCTGTCAGTAGTATGTTTCTGTCGTAGCATGTTCTGTCGTAACGGTTGCAGTCACTGTATGTTTCCTGTCATGTCATAGCGGTGCTGGCAGCATCATGCTTCTGTCATGGAACGTTTTCACTGTCGCCGCTCTGTCGTCAGTATTCGGCACAGCGGCTCAGTCTTTGGCGTTTCTGTCATGGCGTGTTTCTGTCATGGCATGGTTCTGTCATGGCGTGGTTCTGTCATGGCGTGGTTCTGTCATGGCGTGGTTCTGTCGTCACGCAGGTTCAGCTTGCACCAGTGGCCGTTCTAGCTTTGTTCGTTTCCATGTCTCATTATTTTTGCATAGGTTGCTTTCCTGGTCCGGTTGGCTAGGGCTCGCATCTCGGGGTCTGTCACATCTACAGATCCATTTGGGCTGAGGTTTTTTGTTTTCCAGGTGATTGTTCACCGCAAACTTCTCGCCTGTCATGTCACGTCTTACCATGCATTGCGTTTCATTTCTCGGGCAGGACTACCCACCACGGTCTGTGGGTCCACGGGTCCTCAGTGTTCTGCTGTGCAGCAGGTCACTTGCACTCACTCACGTTATTCACGGGGGGGGGGGGCGTCGGGTTCTTTGACATGCTGGGGTCCCTCCGTCACTGCCATGTCTTCATACTTGGGTAGGCACAGAGGGGGTTGTGTTTCTGTTGGGGGTCCTACTCCTGCATGGTTTGGTCACATAGCTTGTCGGTACTATGCAGTCACAGCACGCAAACAGCCTTGTAGCTTTATTTGTTTTCTTTGTCTCGTCATACCGTTCTTTCGGGTATAGTTAGCCAGGGTGCGCATCTCAGGATCTGTCACGTCTACAGATCCATACGGGCTGAGGTTTCGTTTTTTAAATGATTTTTGACCACAATCTTCTGGCCTGTATAACATACGTCATACGTGCACGTTCATTCTCACGCCTATACATCTACCCACCACGGTCTGTGGGTACATCGCCTTGAGTGTGTCGTTTTTAATTACCTGTCTGCGCGGCAGGTTACTCGGGCTCGCTTACTGCTTACACTTATCACATACACTTGGGTGGGATCTGTCGTCAGGTTCATTCACGCGCTGAGGTCTGGTCATTTCTGCTCACATCTTTGGCCCAGGCAGCTACAGTGGGGGGGGGGGGGGTGTCTCATGTTTTGTTGTCTGTTGTCTTTCGGTTTTCCTAGGGTTGGGCGTGCGTCACGTTTCGGGGGCGTCACATTCTGGTACATCCCGGCTGCTCCACTTGGGGGTACAGAGCATGGCAGTACGCCGTCACTCAGGGGTTGGCCCGTACTTGGCTCAGCAGAGCGGTAAGTCTACAAGGGGTTTCCTTTTTTCGGCCGCAGCAGGGTAGGCGGTACGTTTCAGTTTGTCCAATTCCATCACAGCTGCTTCACATACCAGCATGGAGCGTGTTCTGGCCGTTCCTGCTGGGACAATTTTATTAGGGTTCTCATCCATGGAGTCGTTGCTTCTTATCTTTGGGGCTGTTCTCTTGTTCATAGGTTGCCAGATCGTCGGGGCGGGTCCGTCAGGCCAGGCTCTTTGTCCATTGCCCGGCCTGTTGATAGGGGGGGGGGTCCCAGTTACTCGGGTAGGTCGTGTAATACCATGTCTGGTTCTGTCTCTGTATCGTTGCATATCGCTACTGCGTGTTGGCCTCGTCCATTAACATCAGCAACTCATCTTTCGGGTAGCCGGCTCTCAAACCCCTTCCCTCCTATCAGTTTGTCCATTTTTGGCATCTCTCCTTCTCACGTCCCCTTACCAGGTATGGATAGTTAGGCCAGGGGTTATGGGTGTTTGACATGGGTTACTGGTCTTGCGTCCTATTGGATGGTGTTGCTTTCACAGGGCTCCTCAGGGCGGCCCTTGTTCCATTCCCCCACGTATCCTCTCGCCACCAGCAGTTGTTCCCATGTCTGTGCTTTTGGGGGAAAGCTTAGTCGGTCAGGCACGGGACAGTCGTTTGGTTTCGGGGTTCCTTCCAATCATCGGTTCTTGGGACGCTGGTTTTCTGCTGTCGTAACGGATGCTTATCCAACCGTTCTTGAGACTGTCAGGGCGTGCTTTCTCTACCAAACAGATATTCGTGCCCTTCCATTCTTTTATCACACCTACTTCTGGGTCTTTTTGCCCACTTATAGGCGTACTGTCCAGCGAGGCTAATGGCACACCTCAGGCCTGGGTAGTTAGGGTATCGTATTCCTCGGTGTAGACTCTGACTACAAGTGGAAGGCGGGGCCGCAGGCCTGCCTGAATTTGTAGGAGGAGTCGGAGGGCTATTTATCCCTCCTCCCCTCTAATGTCCGGCGTCTGTGGGGTTTCTGGGTACCCACCCACCCGTTCCCCCTTTTTTCATGTTATCATTTTCTTCATTCATTTCTTCATAATTACTTCAGGGTATGCCCACTTATAGGCGCACTGTCCAGCGAGGCTAATGGCACACCTCAGGCCTGGGTAGTTAGGGTATAGTATTCCTCGGTGTAGACTCTGACTACAAAGGAAATTAAGGACTCCCTTTATAAGCAGCAAGATGGGATCATGTTATGGATGAACAGCGAAACAATCTAATAGTGATCTACAAATACTGCTACAAAATCACAAACAAATTTGGCACAACAATAGAGCCCCATAGCTGGGAGCCAAGGACAAACTACAATTGGACTTCGAAGACTATCAGATTTTACAACCTTGAAAGTGTAAAAAAACAAATGTAAAAACGGATCAACTGCAGAAGAATCATATGGGAAAAAAACAAGTTGCGCTAAACATTAAAGAACAATTGGAGTGACCAAAAGCCCTGTGATTAATGGAGTTTGGCAATCCCATTACCATCAATTAACATATAATAAATGCAAACAATAGTCCATAAATAATTTGGTGGAATGTTGAATGAAGAAATTAAAAATGAAGTGCTTAAAGGGTCACTAAAGTATTTTTTTTTTTTTTAGCTAAATAGCTTCCTTTACCTTACTGCAGTGCTGTTTTCATGTCCTCATTGTTCGTTTTTTGCTTTGATGTTGCTGTAATTCTGCTTTATTCTCCACACTTCCTGGTTGTCTGTTTCCTTATAACAAAGTAAAAATATATATACAAAAGTGCATATAACACCGTGTTACCTAACTAAACATAAAAAAGCTGCCAACACAACAGAACTGGATTAGTTCTGCAACAGAAAACAAATAGAAAAACAAAAAGTGTAGCGCTAAAATTATGTAAGAAACAACAATATAACACTGCAAAGCATCATATAGACTTGGAATGAAATAATATATATAATACGTGAAGCAACACATAAACTATGAAAAGAAAAAAGAAATGAGTCTAAAAAAATGATTTGATTCAAAGTGATCCGTACGAGATCTGTCGGAAGTTCCCGAGTGAGGACCTCTACACTTTTAGGGGAGGAGTTTGCCGTACGAGATGTGTCGGAAATTCCCGAGTGAGGACCTCTACACTTTTCGTTACTGAGTGGCTTGATTCAAAGACGGGGAGAGCGGGAGTGGATCGGTGCATAGCATTACATGTCCCACACCTGCTGTGGTGTATTGTGAAGGGGGGCTGAAGCCTGTTTTTTGCACTAATGACCAAGGCTGTGTCGTTGAAGGTACTGAAGTGTTTTGAAGCTGAGCATAAGGCACCTGTTTCACAGAGCTGTTGTATTCAGTGACACTCTCACGCTGCTGCTAATTAACATTGTTTAACCCTATTTTACCATCTACTCTACAGGGACAGTATTCTGGAATTGAGTACTAATTGATGATCTGGATTAATTAGTTTTGTATTTATTTATGGAATTTTACACTTTTTTTTTTCATTCATATACTTTATGTGCCTCACCCCACTGTGGAAACACGTATATCCCCTATTCAGGGTTTTGAATAATTATCACTATTGGATTGATCTTAGTAAGGTATCACACAATTAGTTGTTTCTAGCGCATATGTTTATATTTTCCACACAGCATGATGCTGCCACCACCATGTTTCACTGTGGGGATAGTGTTCTTTGGGTGATGTGATGTGTTGGGTTTGCGCCAGACATAGCGTTTTCTTTGATGGCCAAAAAGTAAAATTTTAGTCTCATCAGACCAGAGCACCATCCTCCATACATTTTGGGAGTCTACCAGATGCCCTTTCGCAAACTCAAAGTGTTCCATTTTGTTTTATTCTGAAAGTAATGGCTTTCTTACATAGTTACATAGTCAGTCAGGTTGAAAAAAGACACAAGTCCATCAAGTTCAACCATAAGAAATAAAATAATAATAGTATCGTACAATCACATATACCCAATTCTATACCCACAGTTGATCCAGAGGAAGGAAAAAAAAACAGCAAAGCATGATCCAATTTGCTACAGCAGGGGATTGCCCGGATCACCTTTACCTATAAATGTCAGTACCCAGTTATATTATGTACATTTAGGAAAGTATCTAGGCTTTTCTTAAAGCACTTTACTGAGCTGGCCAGAACTACCTCTGCAGGGAGTCTATTCCACATTTTCACAGCTCTTACTGTGAAGAAACCTTTCCGTATTTGGAGGTGAAATCTCTTTTCCTCTAGACGTAAAGAGTGCCCCCTTGTTCTCAGTGTTGACCGTAAAGTGAATAACTCAACACCAAGTTCTCTTTATGGACCTATTATATAATTGTACATGTTGATCATATCACCCCTTAATCTCCTCTTCTCAAGAGTGAAAAAATTCAGTTCCTCTGATCTTTTCTCATATCTGAGCTCCTCCATGCCTCTTATCAGTTTGGTTGCCCTTCTCTGCACCAATATCCTTCTTGAGAACTGGAGTCCGAAACTGAACTGCATATTCCAGATGAGGTCTTACTAATGATTTGTACAGGGGCAAAATGATATCTCTCTCTCTGGAGTCCATATCTCTCTTAATACAAGAGAGGACTTTGCTCGCTTTGAAAACCGCAGTTTGGCATTGAATGCCAATATTGAGCTCATGATCTACCAAAACCCCCAGATCCTTCTCCACTATGGATCCCCCCAGTTATACTCCCCCTAGTATGTATGATGCATGCATATTCTTAGCCCCCAAGTGCATAACTTTACATTTATCAACATTAAACCTCATCTGCCACTTAGTCGCCCAATTAGACAGAGCATTGAGGTCGGCTTGTAAATTGGCGACATCCTGTAAGGACGTTATTCCACTGCATAGCTTGGTGTCATCTGCAAAGACAGAAATGTTAGTTTTGATCTCAGACCCAAAATCATTTATAAAGATATTAAAAAGTTAGGGACCCAACACTGAACCTTGGGGTACACCACTGATAAGCTTAGACCATTCAGAGTAAGAATCATTAACCACGACTCTCTGAATTCTATCTTTTAGCCAGTCTTCTATCCATTTACAAACTGATATTTTCAATCCTGTAGACTTCACCTTACACATGAGCCGTGTGTGGGAAACTGTATAGAACGCTTTTGCAAAATCCAGGTATACCACATCCACAGCCACGCCTCTGTTCAGGGTTTTACTTACCTCTTCATAAAAATAAATCAGGTTTGCCTGACAACTTCAGTCTTTCATGAATGCATGCTGTCTGTTACTTAAATCATTTTTTTACAGCAAAAACTCGTCTATGTGGTCTTTTATTAATCTCTCCAGTATCTTCCCAGCTATAGAAGTTAAACTAACAGGTCTATAGTTACTTGGTAAAGACTTTGTTCCCTTTTTAAATATGGGCACCACATTGGCCCTGCGCGAATCCAGTGGTACTATTCCTGCCATTAATGAGTCCCTAAATATTAGATACAGTGGCTTTGAAATGACAGAGCTCAATTCTTTTAGGATCCGTGGGTGGATGCCATCAGGCCCAGGTGCTTTATCCACCTTTATTCTGTCTAAATATTTCTGGACCGTATCACTTTTGAGCTATTGTGTATCATTTAGGGCTTTGTCACTACATTATGGACACATGTTCCCCCATGCTCCTTCGTATACACAGAGCTGAAGAAAGTATTTAATAAATTAGCCTTCTCTTTGTCCCCAGTCCCCCACTCTGGATTATTTTGTAAAGGGCCTACATGCTCAGACTTGATCTTTTTACTATTAATATATTTGAAGAATTTCTTGGGGTTTGTCCTACTATCTTTTGCATCTGTAGTTCGTTTTGAATTTTTGCATCCTTGATTTCCTTTTTACATATCCTGTTATATTCTTTGTAACATGTAAACACCACTAGTGTTCCTTAATGTTTATATTTTTTAAAAGCTCTTTTCTTATAGTTTATAGCTTTTTTAATTTTGGCTGTGAGCCACAAAGGTTTTATTTTTAGCCTTTTAAACTTCTTTCCCATGGGAATATACTTTGCAGTGAGTTCACAAACAGTCTTTTTGAGGAATTCCCATTTCTGTTCTGTGCCCCTTGATGCCAATATTCTCTCCCAGTCTAAGTCCTGGAGAGCAGCCCTCATCCTTGGAAAATGTGCTCTCTTGAAATGAAGTGTTTTTATCTTCCCCGTATGTGGTTTTTGCTTACAGCTAACGTCAAATGAAAATAATGTTATGGTCACTGCTACCCAGGTGTTCTTTTATCTGAACATTAGTAATACGCTCTGCATGGTTTGAGATTACCAGGTCCAACAGAGCATCATTCCTAGTTGGGGCCTCAATAAGCTGGACCATATAATTGACCATAAAATTGTCCTGCAACAGGTTTATAAATTGTTGCCCTTTACCTGTCCCAGCAGTGCCATTACTCCAGTTAATTTCTGGGTAGGTAAAATCCCCCATTATTATCACTGTCCCAGCCTTTGCAGCTCTTTCCATCTGTGCAAGGAGCTGAGTTTCCACCTCCTCATTAACATTGGGTGGTCTATAAAAAATCCAATGAATAACTTTGAACTATGCACATCTGTATGCAGTTCCACCCATAATCCTTCAGCCTCATCACACCATCATCCAGGTCCTCTTTCATGCTTGCTTTAAGGTCCCTTCTCACATACAGACCCCGCCACCTTTCCTTATTACCCTGTCTTTCCAAAAGAGTGCATAGCCAGGAATATTAATAGCCCAGTCATGTGAGGAATGAAGCCAAGTTTCAGCAATACCGAATACATCATAGCTCTCCTCCACCAGAGCTTCCAACTCACCTATTTTGCTGGTCAGACTTCTGGCAATGGTTAACAAACACTTTACTGCATTAATATATTTTGATCACATACTATCCTCTTGGGTTTTCCGAGGTTGCAACTAGGACCTGCTACTCTACTTACCTTGGGTTTATGTGCCTGGTTACCCTACCACTAATGCCCCAAATACTACCCTCTTGAATATGTTCCACACTGACTATCTCTATCTACGGACCCCCCCCCCCCCCCCCGACTTCCAAGTGCTGACAGTTGCTTCCCCAGATTCAGAACCTGGGCTTCCAGGGAAACAATGTGCTTACATTTTGCACAGCAATAATCTCCCTCGATCAGATGATCAAGAAATGCATACATGCCGCAAGATGTACACCGAGTCGCCTCGCCACACCCGCCAGGCATCGTACCTATTAATTTAATGATTAGAGATTATACCCTGACCAAATTACCTGATAACTACTGACACTACTACTCAACAAAACAATACACAGGTACTTAACAAGACAATACACAGGTACTCACAGACCAGTGTGCACTCGCAGACCCACAGACCCGCGTGCACACGCAGACCAGCGGGCACTCGCAGATCAGCGTGCATTTGCAGACCAACAGACCTGCGTGCACTCTCAGACCAGCGTGCACCCACAATACACAAGTACCAATGATCCACCACACTACTCAGACAACACTCAGGTACTCACACTACACAGGTACTATGACCCCTGTTTTGAACCTCCTGTTTTAAACTCTTGATTTTAACTCACCACTTAGTCCAGGTCCACTTGGACACAGTTAGGGTCCTTTCACACAGAGCGGACCGTTTTTGATCCGCTCCGTGTGTGCCCGTCGGCTCAGTGGGGATCGTCCATAAATCCCCGCTGAGCTGTCAGCGGACAGGGCGGTCCCCGCACACTGTGCAGAGACCGCCCTGTCTTCCTCCGCTCTCCCCTATGGGGATTCGGATGAATACAGACCGTCTGTCCGTATTCATCCGATCCACCGGACGGAAGAAGAAATAGGGTTTTCTTCCGTCTGGAAAACTGGAGCTTTGCGGACGTGGATCTGATTTGATGATGCTCCTATAGGGATCATCAAAGATTTGGATATTTTTTTATAACCTAACCCTGACTTGTAATTCTCAAC
Source organism: Rana kukunoris (assembly GCA_029574335.1). Classification (NCBI taxonomy): domain Eukaryota; kingdom Metazoa; phylum Chordata; class Amphibia; order Anura; family Ranidae; genus Rana; species Rana kukunoris. The sequence goes on along the minus strand of CM056051.1, from coordinate 339,834,623 downwards.
AACATTGTCCTTTACTTGTTTGGGGAGTTCCTTGGTCTTCATGGCAGTGTTTAGTTAGTGGTGCCTCTTGCTTAGGTGTTGCAGCCTCTGGGGCCTTTCAAAAAGGTGTGTATATGTAGGAGATTGTGCTGTACTATACGTTTGCTGTGTCTTTGGCCATAAATACAGTCGATCATACTGCACGTTGCACTTTTGCTGTGTTTTGTTGCCCATAAACACAGTAGATCATCCTGCACGTTGCACGTTTGCTGTGTTTTTTGCCCATAAAGACAGGCGATCATACTGCACGTTGCACATTTGCGGTGTTTTTGGCCATAAACACAGTAGATCATACTGCACGTTGCTGTGTTTTTTGCCCATAAAGACAGGCGATCATACTGCACGTTGCAAGTTTGCCGTGTTTTTTTGCCCATAAACACAGGCGATCATACTGCACGTTTCACGTTTGCGGTGTGTTTGGCCATAAACACAGTAGATCATACTGCACGTTGCTGTGTTTTTTGCCCATAAAGACAATCAGTCATACTGCACGTTTCACGTTTGCGGTGTGTTTGGCCATAAACACAGTAGATCATACTGCACGTTTGCTGTGTTTTTTGCCCATAAAGACAGGCGATCATACTGCACGTTTGCGGTGTTTTTGGCCATAAACACAGTAGATCATACTGCACGTTGCTGTGTTTTTTGCCCATAAAGACAGGCGATCATACTGCAAGTTTCACGTTTGCGGTGTTTTTGGCCATAAACACAGTAGATCATACTGCACGTTGCTGTGTTTTTTGCCCATAAAGACAGGCGATCATACTGCACGTTGCAAGTTTGCCGTGTTTTTTTGCCCATAAACACAGGCGATCATACTGCACGTTTCACGTTTGCGGTGTGTTTGGCCATAAACACAGTAGATCATACTGCACGTTTGCTGTGTTTTTTGCCCATAAAGACAATCAGTCATACTGCACGTTTCACGTTTGCGGTGTGTTTGGCCATAAACACAGGCGATCATACTGCACGTTTGCGGTGTTTTTGGCCATAAACACAGTAGATCATACTGCACGTTGCTGTGTTTTTTGCCCATAAAGACAGGCGATCATACTGCACGTTGCATGTTTGGTGTTTTTGGCCATAAACACAGTAGATCATACTGCACGTTGCTGTGTTTTTTGCCCATAAAGACAGGCGATCACACTGCACGTTGCACGTTTGCGGTGTTTTTGGCCATAAACACAGTAGATCATACTGCACATTGCTGTGTTTTTTTGCCCATAAACACAGGCGATCATACTGCACGTTGCACGTTTGCTGTGTTTTTTGCCCATAAAGACAGGCGATCATACTGCACGTTTCACGTTTGAGGTGTGTTTGGCCATAAACACAGTAGATCATACTGCACATTGCACGTTGCTGTGTTTTTTGCCCATAAACACAGTCGATCATACTGCACGTTGCATGTTTGCGGTGTTTTTGGCCATAAACACAGTAGATCATACTGCACGTTGCACGTTGCTGTGTTTTTTTGCTCATAAACGCAGGCGATCATACTGCACGTTTCACGTTTGCGGTGTGTTTGGCCATAAACACAGTAGATCCTACTGCACGTTGCCGTGTTTTTTTGCCCATAAACACAGGCGATCATACTGCACGTTGCACGATTGCTGTGTTTTTTGCCCATAAAGACAGGCGATCATACTGAACGTTTCACGTTTGCGGTGTGTTTGGCCATAAACACAGTAGATCATACTGCACGTTGCACGTTGCTGTGTTTTTTGCCCATAAAGACAGGCGATCATACTGCACGTTGCACGTTTGCGGTGTTTTTGCTCAGTCGATCTTACTATAAGTTTGCTGTGTTTTTGCCCATAAACGCAGTTGATCTTACTATACGATTGCTGTTTATTTCTGATTTTGTCCTGTGCAGGCTAATAAAATGTCTGGAAGGACAACAAAGAAAGGCAGAGCGTCACGAGGGCAAGCAGGCTCTGCATCTAGAGGCAACGCTGGTGGTGGATGCGGTGCATCCTCTTCAGCAAGTGGCCACTGTGTTTTTGGCCATAAACACAGTAGATCATACTGCACGTTGCACGTTTGCAGTGTTTTTTGCCCATAAAGACAGGCGATCATACTGCACGTTTCACGTTTGTGGTGTGTTTGGCCATAAACACAGTAGATCATACTGCACGTTTGCTGTGTTTTTTGCCCATAAAGACAATCAGTCATACTGCACGTTTCACGTTTGCGGTGTGTTTGGCCATAAACACAGTAGATCATACTGCACGTTGCACGTTTGCTGTGTTTTTTGCCCATAAAGACAGGCGATCATACTGCACATTGCACGTTTGTGGTGTTTTTTGCCCATAAAGACAGGCGATCATACTGCACGTTGCACGTTTGTGGTGTTTTTTGCCCATAAAGACAGGCGATCATACTGCACGTTGCACGTTTGCGGTGTTTTTGGCCATAAACACAGTAGATCATACTGCACGTTGCACGTTTGCTGTGTTTTTTGCCCATAAAGACAGGCGATCATACTGCACATTGCACGTTTGTGGTGTTTTTTGCCCATAAACACAGGCGATCATACTGCAAGTTTCACGTTTGCGGTGTGTTTGGCCATAAACACAGTAGATCATACTGCACGTTGCACATTGCTGTGTTTTTTTTGCCCATAAACACAGGCGATCATACTGCACGTTTGTGGTGTGTTTGGCCATAAACACAGTAGATCATACTGCACGTTGCACGTTGCTGTGTTTTTTTGCCTATAAACACAGGCGATCATACTGCACATTGCATGTTTGCCGTGTTTTTTGCCCATAAAGACAGGAGATCATACTGCACGTTTCACGTTTGCGGTGTGTTTGGCCATAAACACAGTAGATCATACTGCACGTTGCCGTGTTTTTTTGCCTATAAACACAGTAGATCATACTGCACGTTGCACGTTGCTGTGTTTTTGCCCATAAAGGCAGGCGATCATACTGCACGTTGCACGTTTGCAGTGTTTTTGCTCAGTCGATCTTACTATAAGTTTGCTGTGTTTTTGCTCATAAACGCAGTTGATCTTACTATACGTTTGCTGTTTATTTCTGATTTTGTCCTGTGCAGGCTAATAAAATGTCTGGAAGGACAACAAAGAAAGGCAGAGCGTCACGAGGGCAAGCAGGCTCTGCATCTAGAGGCAACGCTGGTGGTGGATGCGGTGCATCCTCTTCAGCAAGTGGCCACTGTGTTTTTGGCCATAAACACAGTAGATCATACTGCACGTTGCACGTTGCTGTGTTTTTTTGCCCATAAACACAGGCGATCATACTGCACGTTTCACGTTTGCAGTGTGTTTGGCCATAAACACAGTAGATCATACTGCACGTTGCTGTGTTTTTTGCCCATAAAGACAGGAGATCATACTGCACGTTTGCTGTGTTTTTTGCCCATAAAGACAATCAGTCATACTGCACGTTTCACGTTTGCGGTGTGTTTGGCCATAAACACAGTAGATCATACTGCACGTTGCACGTTTCCTGTGTTTTTTTGCCCATAAAGACAGGCGATCATACTGCACGTTGCACGTTTGCGGTGTTTTTTGCCCATAAAGACAGGCGATCATACTGCACGTTGCACGTTTGTGGTGTTTTTGGCCATAAACACAGTAGATCATACTGCACGTTGCAAGTTGCTGTGTTTTTTTGCCCATAAAGACAGTCGATCATACTGCAAGTTTCACGTTTGCGGTGTGTTTGGCCATAAACACAGTAGATCATACTGCACGTTGCACATTGCTGTGTTTTTTTTGCCCATAAACACAGGCGATCATACTGCACGTTTGCTGTGTTTTTTGCCCATAAAGACAGGCGATCATACTGCACGTTTCACGTTTGAGGTGGGTTTGGACATAAACACAGTAGATCATACTGCACATTGCACGTTGTTGTGTTTTTTGCCCATAAAGACAGGCGATCATACTGCACGTTGCATGTTTGTGGTGTGTTTGGCCATAAACACAGTAGATCATACTGCACCTTGCACGTTGCTGTGTTTTTTTGCCCATAAACACAGGCGATCATACTGCACATTGCACGTTTGCTGTGTTTTTTGCCCATAAAGACAGGCGATCATACTGCACATTTCACGTTTGCGGTGTGTTTGGCCATAAACACAGTAGATCATACTGCACGTTGCCGTGTTTTTTTGCCCATAAACACAGGCGATCATACTGCACTTTGCACGTTTGCGGTGTGTTTGGCCATAAACACAGTAGATCATACTGCACGTTGCACGTTGCTGTGTTTTTTTGCCCATAAACACAGGCGATCATACTGCACGTTGCACGTTTGCTGTGTTTTTTGCCCATAAAGACAGGCGATCATACTGAACGTTTCACGTTTGCGGTGTGTTTGGCCATAATCACAGTAGATCATACTGCACATTGCACATTGCTGTGTTTTTTGCACATAAAGACAGGCGATCATACTGCACGTTGCACGTTTGCGGTGTTTTTGCTCAGTCGATCTTACTATAAGTTTGCTGTGTTTTTGCCCATAAACGCAGTTGATCTTACTATACAAAGGTATAATGGGTGATGAGCGCTACAAAAAAGTGATGCATCAATCCTACAAAAATACCATAGTGAATAGTGTATAGCACACAATATGCAAAGACAAATGCAAAAACAAATGCAAAAAAACAAATGCAAAAACAAATGCAAACACTCAATAGTGGGGTAGGAACAAAATAAAATTGAATGGTGCTAGATGCAAGTGACAGTGAGGAAACAATGATGATCGTGATCATGAATAGAGTTCCGTGTGTCAAATAATTAGGTGACCAAAGATGAATGCGGTGGTGAGTTCCCTTAAGGGTAGTGGGGGGTGCTGGATATAAATCGGTTACACCAGGCCAAGTCAGGCCAGCAACAGCTGGCGGGCTGGATGATAATAAGGTAGATGACTTCTCCCACGATGTTTATTCCGGGTGCTATATAAAGGCATATAGTTAGATAGATCCAGGTGTGGAGGTCTCACTGTTCCAGATAGGTGTCCTCTGTTGTATCCGGGAACCGCTTATTAGTTCAGGCTCGACCGTCCCAGAAAAAATGTGATGGATGATGGATGTGAAAAAGAGAGAATCTCCAATAGTAAAGTACGTTAACCAACGTGGGTTTATTGAATACAATACAGTACATAAAATTCAGTCCAGCAATGACAGGTAAAAATGGGGATAGGACTAAAAAATCCTAAAATAAAATACAATAAAATGAAATTCGGGACAGGGCGATCGTGCCGCCGCCTGTATAGAAAACCGAAAATAAAAACCAACAATGGAGAATGAAGCGATCGTACCGACGCCTGTATACAAATGTGCTCCGGTTGATGTGGATGTAGCGTGAGCGCGGCTTTTCCCTACGGCGTTACGTCACGTTCCTCGTGACTTCATCAGGGGATGCCTATTGGTTGTCGGGTCACGGCTTATATCTGCTTTAAACCGGATGTAAACAAGCCACCATTTTCTTGAAGTCCCGATCTGGGGACATAATACTTAATGCTGGGGGATGCTTGAAAAAGAGAGAACACACTGCTCTGCAAGTGAAAAAATAATCTATATTCCGTACGACTGAGTGTGAAGTGCAGCACTCTATGTGCAATACCAACGAGGGACCTAATGTATCTGAATGGTATACACCTATGGAGAATATGAATCTAGTTGCAGCCTCCGCAAGAATGGCAGCAGGACTCTTCATAGGTGATCCTAAATGGAGCCTAATACGTCGATATTAATATCTCGCACTCAGTATATGACAATCAATATTATATAAACAGCATAGATATTAATCGTACAAATGGACACTATCTGCAGACTGATAGGGTGTGAAATAATGCTGGGTAGACCTAGCATTATTTGCTGTTTATTTCTGATTTTGTCCTGTGCAGGCTAATAAAATGTCTGGAAGGACAACAAAGAAAGGCAGAGCGTCACAAGGGCAAGCAGGCTCTGCATCTAGAGGCAACGCTGGTGGTGGATGCGGTGCATCCTCTTCAGCAAGTGGCCACTTGTCCTTATTTTCGGGAGCTGGCCGTGTTGAGCCTCAACATGCAGACAAAATAGTAGATTGGATGACCAAGCCGTCCTCATCCTCCTCATCCTCTCTCACACAGACTGATCGTAGTTTGTCTGGCAAAGCAGCTGCCAAGGCTTCCTCTTCCCTCTGTACCATGGCATCACACAATCCTTCCCTAGTCCCACCGTGTCCTCCTGAGGAGTCCCCCGAACTGTTTCAACACAGTGTTGGGTACATGCTGCTGAATGAAGATGCACAGCGTTTTGAAGGCTCCGATGATGGAACACAGATAGAGGAAGGCATTGATGTGAGTCCAGGGAGAGGGGGTGGCCGAGAGGGACAGCAATCTGGCAGTGATGTCCCCCCAGCTGGAGCATACTGCCAGGTTGTTGACAGTGATGAGGAGGGAGGGGATGATGATGTTACTGACTCTACCTGGGTGCCTGATAGGAGAGAGGAGGAGGAGGAGGAAGAGGAGGAGGACGAGGCACAGGCATATCTCCAAAGAGGCAGGATGCCCTCCAGGGGTCAGCTTAAGGGCACACCAACTGCATTACAGCGCACATCCACGGCGCTTGTGCATGGCGCTGCTGTGTCTGACTGGTACAGCAAAAGTTCTTTGGTGTGGGCCTTTTTTGAAACATGTCCACAAGATCGTACCTTTGCCATTTGCAATATATGTTGCAAGCGTATCTCGCGTGGCCAAAACATCAACCGCCTGGGTACCACATGCTTGTCCAGACATATGTCGACCTGCCATGCAGCTCGTGGGCAAGCACACCAGAAAGACCCATGCCAAAGACAAAAGCGTACCCCCCCTTGCCCTTCTGGGACCTCCAACCCCACTAGACCCCCAGTCCTGTCTGAAGCCTGCAGTGAAGGTGTAGAAATAGGTCTGTCACAAGCTAGTAGTAGTAGTACATGCGGGCAATCTACTGATAGTACCAGGCAAATTTCCCTGCCCCAGCTGCTGCAGCGCCAAAAGAAGTACAATCCCAGCCATCCACATGCCCAGCAGTTGAATGCTAGCTTAGCGAAATTGCTAGCACTTTAACTGCTACCTTTTCAGTTGGTAGATTCTGCCCCCTTCCGTGAGTTTGTGCAATGTGCAGTACCTCAGTGGCAAGTACCAAAACGCCACTTTTTCTCACGGAAGGCGATTCCGGCTCTCTACCGGCATGTGGAAGGCAATATCCATGCCTGGCTGGACAGGGCGGTCAGTGGTAAGGTGCATCTTACCGCTGACTCATGGTCCAGCAGGCATGGACAGGGACGTTACCTGTCTTTTACGGCGCATTGGGTGACTCTGCTGGCAGCTGGGAAGGACGCAGGGCAAGGTCAAGTAGTTTTGGAGGTTGTTCCTCCACCACGCCTCCAAAGCACTTCTACTGTTTGTGACACACCTCTCTCCTCCACCCCCTCCTCTTCTTCTTCTTCCTCTGTGGCCTCTTCCTGTGGTGATGTTTTCTCACAACCAGCCGTGCTTCGTAGGCGTATGAGGGGCTACGCAGGAATGCAGGCCAAGAGATGCCATGCGGTGCTAGAGCTGGTGTGCTTGGGAGACAGGAGCCACACTGGGGAAGAGGTTTTGTCAGCTCTGCAGGGTCAGGCTCAGAGGTGGTTGACGCCACGCCAGCTGAAGCCAGAAATGGTGGTCAGCGATAGACCAACCTCCTCTCTGCCCTGCGACAGGGAAAACTCACCCACGTGCCTTGATTTGCACATGTCCTGAATTTGGTGGTGCAGCGGTTCTTGGGCAGGTACCCGGGCTTACAGGATGTCCTGAAGCAGGCCAGGAAAGTCTGTGTGCGTTTCCGGAGGTCATATAATGTCACTGCTCAGCTGACTGACCTCCAAAGGGAATACAACCTGCCCAAGAACCGCCTAATTTGTGACATGCCCACCAGATGGAACTCTACGTTGGCCATGCTGCAGTGGGCCATGAGTACCTGTGCCAATATGGCAGCAGAACTGGGTCAGGGGTGCTAGGTTTTTTCCCCCACGCCAGTGGGCCTTGATTAGGGATGCGTGCACTGTCCTGTCACCATTTCAGGAGGCCACGAGGATGGTGAGCAGTGACAGTGCATGCATCAGTGAGACTGTCCCTCTTATTCACATGTTGGAGCACACGCTACGTGGAATAATGGACAGGGCCCTTGAGGCAGAACAGAGGGAGGAAGAGGAGGACTTCCTTACCTCTTAAGGCCCCCTTTACCCAAACAGTGGGCCTGCTTGCCCACCTAGCACACAGGAAGGGGAGGAGGAGGAGGAGGAGGATTGTATCAGCAGCATGGAGGTGGAGCCTAGCACTCAGCATCAGCAGCAGCAGTCTTCAAGGTATCATTTACAGTCCCAAGGAACACGTGGACTTTTACGTGGCTGGGATGAGGTGCCTGTGGATCCTATTGTCCTCAGTGACCCAGAGGACTGTGCCCCGAATGCCTCTGCAAACCTATGCTGCATGGCCTCCCTGATCCTGCAAAGCCTGCGTAAGGATCCTTGTGTATGTGCTATCAAGGAGAGGGATCATTACTGGCTGGCAACTCTCATTGATCCACGTTACAAGAGTAAGGTTGTGGACCTTATGTTGCCATCGCAGAGGGAGCAGAAGATGAAACTTCTGCAGGAGGCCTTGCAGAAGGGTCTGTGCAATGCGTTCCCAGAACCGGGGGGATTACCAAAACCTGGCTCTGGACAACGTCTTGCTGAGGCTTCGGTGAGTCACAGAAAGAGCGGTGGAGAAGGTGGCCGTCTGACCGATGCCTTCAGACAGTTTTTTAGTCCGCAGCCCCAAGGTCTGACCGGTTCCAGCAACCATCGCCAGCATCTGGTTTACATGGTCCGGGAATACCTAGGGGCAAGATCCGACTTGGACACCTTCCCTACCGAAAATCCTCTGGCTTACTGGGTCTTGAGGATGGATCACTGGCCAGAGCTTGCACAGTACACAATTGAGCTACTGGCTTGCCCTGCATCCAGTGTTCTTTCAGAACCCACATTCAGTGCTGCTGGAGGCTTTGTTACTGATCACAGGGTGCGCCTCTCCACTGACTCTGTTGATCGACTGACCTTCATCAAAATGAATCAGGCTTGGATCAACACCAGCTACCAAGCACCTAATGCTGATGTTACTGAATAATATTTCTTTTATTGAAATGTCGGATCCCTTTTAGACTGCGTATGCTGATGCTGAGGGACTGTCCTCTTATGCTGCTGATGGAATATCCTTCTCCTCCTCACTTTTCTTGCTGATAGCTAGTAAGAAATGTTGTGTTTCTGGGCTCCGCCACCAGTGCCTAAGGCACAATTTTTCTGCCCCTGTTTAACAGGGGTGCCTAATAACAATTTTTGATGCAATACTTTGTACGTGGCTCCTTGTTGCGCTCCAATTGGAGTTATTGGGAGGGGTGTTGTGTTGTGCCCAAGGCACAATTTTTCAGCCCCTGTTTAACAGGGGCGCCTAATAACAATTTGATGCAATACTTTGCACGTGGCTCTTTGTTACGCTCCAATTACAGTATGTTTGAGGGGTGCCCTTTTTTCAAAAATATTTCTTTCACAAAACAATAATGGCCCCCCACCACCGTTAAAATATTCGACATATTGTTGCCACACAGCACGTGCGCAAGCATTATTATTAATTTTTTTTTATAGTCCTCTCATGTTGTGCAGGGACATTTCTAAACACGTGCCACTACTATAGACACCCAGCAGGTGTGATATTTAAAGGATTTTTTTTTTTCGCTTTAAGCATCAATAAAATGGCTGCTCCGGAAAAAACGGCCGTTTAAAAAAAAAAAAATTCCATTGATACATGTTCCCTGGGGCAAATCCCGGGTTCTGAACGACGTTTTCCAACATTAAATTGAATATTGGTCTTTAAAATGTTCATTTTTGAATTTGAACGTCCGGGTCCCATAGACTTCAATGGGGTTCTAAATGTTCGCGCGAACCCGCGGTCTGTTCGAACGTTCTGGTGCGAACCAAACCCGGGGGTGTTCGGCTCATCCCTAGCATACACACAGGCACAGGCACACACACACATACAGGCACACATACACACACACATACAGGCACACACATACAGGCACACACACACAGGCACGCACACACACACATACAGGCACACACACACATACAGGCACACACACACATACAGGCACACACACACATACAGGCACACACACATACAGGTGCACACACATACAGGCGCACACACATACAGGCGCACACACATACAGGCGCACACACACACATACAGGTACACAGACACTCACATGTATAAAGCCCTTTTAAAACAAATCTAGGTTTCTCGTTCAGCCGGGTACTGCACTCTAGGGGGAATCAGAGAGCACAGCACACTCCCCTGCATTTACTTTCACTTTTGAGGCCGACGGTGCTACAGTGCCGACAGGGGATCAGGAGATTGGGCTCATCTGACAGCCCTTATCTCCCCTGATACCGCGGCACACCTGAGAACCAGGTGGGCCATCCAAAACCAGCTTGTGGGCCGCGATTGGCCCGCGGGCCTGACTTTGGACATGCCTGGTGTAGATAGTGTATACACCCTGTTCCAAATTATTGTGCAAATTCAATTTTAGTGTTACAAAGATTAAATATTTTGTTTTTCAGTTTAACTCATGGATGGCATTGTGTCTTAGGGCTCTTTTGATCACTGAAAACAATCTCGGACATCTGAGATAATTAGATTGCCATGTGAGCCCGATTAAAGGAAAAACTACTAAAGAAGGGTGTTCCACATTAAGAAAAAGCATCTCTCTGCTGCTGAAATCAGTGAAATAGTTCAATGCTGTGGACGAGGTATTAAAACATTACATATTTCACAAAAACTTAAGAGTGATCATCGCACTATTTAGAGATGTGTGGCTGATTCAGAGCACAGATGGGTTTCGTGCAGATAAAGGCACATTGAGGAAGATTTCTGCCAGATCCATGCATCGGATCAAGAGAGAGGCTGCTAAAACACCATTACATAACAGCAAACAGATATTTGAAGTTGCTGGTGCCTCTGGAGTCCCACAGACATCAAGGTGTAGAGTAAAACTGAAGAGGAAAATTAGGACAGCTGCACTCCAAAAAGACGTTCCTTATAATAAAACTGGTCACAAAAATAACATGTGACAGCAAAAATTAGGAAAAACTGACGCGTTTCACACGATGGTACAGTGCTTAGTCATAGCTGGTGTGCATATCAGACAGAAAAAGAATATATACTCTACCAGACAAAGGAAATGGGAGTCCTGAAGACGAATTAGTTAACACACCTACTACAAACCTGCATCCGCTGACCGTTTATGATTCCTATTGTGTTGGAATATAATGTGTATGTTAACTCTGAAATGTGATAAAAAATGTGCGTGAGTGAAGAAGGAAAAAAAAAAAAGAAAAAAAAAAAAGAGGAAAAAAATTAAAGGTGTGAATGATAAGGAGGTGAAGACAAAGAAAGAATGAGGAAAATGATAAGCGAATGGGTGTGCTAAGTGAATATCATTGTTATAAAAAGTGTAAATATAGGAAAACCCCTTGTAAAAAGGTGTGCTGGACTGAGACTACAGAATGTTCGTACATGTAATTGCTCAAAACCTTAGATAAGGAGTTATGTGGTCATATATTTGTTCAATTTAAAATTTGTTGAGAAAGCAAATTTATGCTATATGGATAGAATATACGAGTATAAAAATAAGGGAGATAAAAAGAATTGATAAAATATTAATGAGCTGAAATAATGTTTAATTGGATTAAACGAGATAGTGAACAATGCACTAAATAAATAAATGGATGGTATGTATGCTCTATTATATTCTTTTGTAACAGACAAAAATGCGTGAGTCGTCTTTTACTAACAATAGTAATAGAACTTCTCCTTTAGAGTGCCGTCGTACGTGTTGTACGTCACCACGCTTTGTTCATAATTTTTCAAAAACGATGGTGTGTGGGCAACATTGTTTTTAATGATAAAGTTGGAAAAAACTTTTTTTGGACATACTGAAAAATTAAAAAAATTTCATGCCGAAAAGTGATCGTGTGTATGAGGCATAAGAGACTTATATGATCCACATCGACACCACTCTAAAAACCTGAGAGAAAAAAAAAATTGTACGAGGCTTCTATGCCTAATGTGAATCTATTTCCTTTGAGTCACTCCCTGCCCCCTACCTCCTGTTCCATTATTCATAACTATTCCAACTACTCCACCTCCTCAGTGTCCATACTTTTCCACCCCACCACACAAGGGAACTGCAGCAAAAGCTCAGGCAAACATTTGCTCTGCCAAAAGCCCTTAAAAATACTCAAAACTGCTCCGTGTGTTGCCCCTATATGTTCTACCATCTCTCTTATTCCTTATCTGCTTTTTTTTTTCATTAGCGGGTAACCGGCGGTGCAGAAGAACACAGCAGATGGAGTAGACGGTCACAGCAGGAGAGATGGCTCTGGGAGAAGACATCTAAGGGAGAAGATGGAGGAGGGAGAGACAGCTCAGGGAGAAGACGGCTCAGGAAAGAAGACTGCTCTGAGTTATTATACAATAAAGGACTTGTCATAAACCGGCTATTGATTTATAGTACATTTCACTGCTTTTATTGATGAACGGGTAGGGGTACCCCTACCTATTCACATAGGGGGCAGGATCTGGGAGCCCCCTTAAAGGGGGCTTCCAGATTCTAGTGAACCTCCTGCCCGCAGACTGGCAACCACCAACCAGGGTTGTCAGGAAGAGGCCCTTGTCTCCATCAACATGAGGACAAGGTGCTTTGGTGCATGTGGCCTGGTACGGTTCAGAAGGGGAGGGTGCTCGCTTGTCCCCCCCCCATCCTGACCTCCAGGTTGCATGCTCAGATAAGGGTCTGATATGGATTTGGGGGGACCCTATGAAGTTTTTTTGATTTTTGGAATTCCACACCATAATATTATTGAATAAGTACATACCATTGCATGCAGTACAAAAATGAAAAAAGGATATTTCAAAAAAAATCTTCACGTAGGAACAATCAGATTAGACTACAGTTATTTATTATTTATCCACATATAAAATCACACTTTAATAATTTGAGTAGATACACAGACTTCCACCACATTAATTATAATTAGACTCTAGTCTAAATGAGGACACAGGTGGCCACCACAACAGGCAAACAGCTTGCAAACCCTCCTGCAGGCGTAACACACTCATCAAGATGTCAGGATCATAGATTTAATGAAGCTTGGAAACAAGCGAAACACGTAAGTATCAGGCCTACAGCGGTGATGACTCTCCATCCATCCAGCTAACAGCAGGATCTACTCAAACACCCCCCTGGCTCAGTTTCCAGCCAGCGGGGAGAGGTAACCACATTGCACGCTGCTCCGGGCCACCCTATACTCACTAGGAACGGCAGAATATTCGGAACTTGGATCCCCTGACTACGTTTGACCCGAACACCTGATAACCGCTACACCTTGCACTTCCAGTAGAGAAATCATTTGTAAACTGCCAGCGTCTGAATGAGTGTCAGCCTGATAACATATGGACAGAGAAATTAAAGAAAGCGACCAGACAAGACTGCAAATGGTGAGCTGTATTTACCCCAATTAATGTGTTGGGATGTATACATGTGTGACACCGTCTGATTATCTAATCTGTCACCACAAAATCTCTGTCTCAGTGGATCCTATCCGTATAACCACTTGCTTCATACACCCTGAGGGGTTAACTTATTACAACACTGTGTACTATTGTGGTTTCCTTCCTCCCCCGCATTCCGCAAACGAAAAAAAAAAAAAGAAAAAAAATTACAGCCAATCAAATGCAGCCACTGTGCCATCAATTGTCACCACTGTGCCATGCCATCAAATGCAGTCACTATGACATGCCAAACGCAGCCACTGTGCCATCAATTCGCATCACTGTGCCATGCCATCAAACGCAGCCACTGTGCCATCAATTCGCACCACTGTGCCATGCCATCAAACGCAACCACTGTGCCCATCAATTGTTGACACTGTGCCAATTGTCACCACTGTGCCTTTTAATTGTTGCCTTCAGACACTGTGCCCATTGTCGCCACTGTGCCCATTGTCGCCACTGTGCCCATTAATGTCAGTGTGCCCTTTAATTGCCGCCACTGTGCCAATTGTCCCCACTGTGCCAATTGCCCCACTGTGCCCATTGTCACAACTGTGCCCATTGTCACCACTGTGCCCATTGTCACCACTGTGCCCATTGTCCCCACTGTGACCATTGTCACTACTGTTCCCATTGTCGCCACTGTGCCCTGTAAAATGCCCCTTCCCCCCCGCCCTGCACTTACCTTTCTGGAAGTCAGCCATCCTCCTAGTCCTTCCACGTCCCTCGATGTCTTCTCCCGCCCTCGATGACGCTTTAGCCAATCAGGTTACCGATAACCAGTACCGGTGATCCTGATTGGCTGAGACATCAGTCTTATCCAGGGAACGTACAGGGGGTGCGTTCCTTGGATAAGCATCCGGAAGGCTGAGGGCCGCTGGCTCTTATAGGCACTTCCGCACACCCAACCAGCTGCCGTTATTCAGGTGGCCGGCGCTCAAGGTCCGGCCATCTGAATAGACCAGCGGCCGGCAACAATAACATAGATTCATGCAATGCATGAATCTATGTTATTGTAATCAGTGGCGGTGCGATAGCCAGAGGGGGTGGCGCTCCAGCACCCTATATAGACACACCGGCCACTGTCTATGAACATATTGCAATATATGAACTGCGCTTTGCCAGACTGTCAGCAATAATACCCAACCAAGTGTATGAGCCCCAACCTATTTTTACTGTTTTTCTACAAGAAGGCTTCTTTAAATCTATGGGCCTGACATCTTGATGAGTGTGTTGCTCCTGCAGGAGGGTTTGCCTGTTGTGGTGACCACCAGTGTCCTCATTTAGACTAGAATCTAATTTTAATGAATGTGGTGGAGGTCCGTGTATCTACTCAAATTATTAAAGTGGGATTTTATATGTGGATAATTAATAAATAACTCTAATGCGATCACTTTTTGCGATACAAAAAAACGACGTTTTATCTCATGAAAAAAAACTACGTTTTTCAAACTACATTTTCCAAAACGACGTGGCATACACACCATCGTTTTTCCAAAATGCTCTAGCAAAGCGTGGTGACGTAAGACACGTTCGACGGCACTCTGTTCCATTGAAGCTCCGTCTCATAACTTGCCTCTGAGCATGCGCGGCTTTAAAAACGTTGTTTTGCCCACACACCATCACTTTTTATGACACAAAAAACGACGTTTTGAAAAACGACACTAAAATTCAAGCATGTTGGAATTTTTTTTGGTCGTTTTTTTTAAGACAAAAAACAACGTTTTGCCCACACACGATCAATTTAAATGACGTTTTAAAAAACAACGTTTTTTTTCATCGCAAAAAATGACCGTGTGTACGCTGCATAATCCTATTGTTCCTCCGTGAAGAATTTCTTTGGAATATCCTTTTTTAATTTCTGTACTATATGCCCTTAATTCAGAGGAACATACTCAGTAGTTAATTGCCCAAAATCACACAGATGGTATCACCTACTGAAAGCTTGCATTGTACTTAGCTGAAATGCAAAACATTATTGTATAGAATCAAACATTAGTAAATGTATTTTCTCTGTAGATATGTGCTCAGCTCTGTAGCATAGTGGTATGCCCTGCTCCTCTCAGGCCGCATACACACGGCAGAGAACCTCGACGGGCAGAACACATCGTTCCGCCCGTCGAGGTTCCCTGCCGGCCGTCAAAATCGGCGACCCGCCCGTCGGGAATGGCAACCAGCCATTCATCCAGGCGGGCCGTCGAGGAAATAGAGAGCGTGCTCTCTATTTCTGCTCGACGGGCTTCCCGACGGGAAGCTCGCCGAGACCGTACACACGGCCGAGGTCCTCGCTGGAATGCACATTCCAGCGAGGTTCTCGCTGGTTTTCAGCGAGAACCTCGGCCGTGTGTACGCCGCCTCAGAGGTTCAAGCCATGAGTTCAAATCCCACTGATGGCATCACCTCCTGAAAGTGTGCATTGTACTCAGTAGCATAATTAGCCAATGCACATCAGTTTGGTTTATTCCATATTACTACTGGGGATGATGTTTTTTACATAGGGAAGGTGTGATCCAACATTACCTGCAGGATCTCGCCGCCTCTCATATCTTGACTACACTGGATGAGCCTCCTGTACCTATTTTTGTGAGGTTTTGTCATACCATTGCATGCATTTGAAGCGTTAAAATATGGAATAAACCAAACTGATGTGCATTGGCTAATTATGCGTTTACATATGTCGGCGGGACTTGCGTTCGCTTCTGTGCGCGAGCTACCGGGGACAGGGGCGTTTAATTTTTTTTTTTTTTACATATTTATTTATTTTTTTACACTTTTTAATTTATTTAAATTTTTGTATTACTTTTATTCCTATTTCAAGGAATGTAAACATCCCTTGCAATAGGAATGTGTGTGACAGGTCCTCTTTATGGAGAGATGCGGGGTCAATAAGACCCCACATCTCTCCTCCAGGCTGGAAACATTGAGATCGGTGAAAAAAATTTGCTGATCTCATGATTACTGTGGCTTAGTAGCCGCAATCGCGGCTTTGTTTACTTACGGGACCCGGGCAATACGTATTCTTCTACGTATTTTTGGTAAAGAAAATCGCAATAAGCGTTTGTCGATTGATTTGTGCTAAATTTATAGCGTTTACAAAATAGGGGATAGTTTTATGGCATTTTTGTTAATCATTTTTTTTTACTACTAATGGCGGCGATCATTGTTTTTTTTTTTTATGACTATGACATTATGGCGGACACATCGAAAATTTTGACACATTTTTGGGGCCATTGTCATTTTGACAGTGAAAAGTGCAATAAAAATGCACTGGTTACTGTGAAAGTTACAATTGCAGTTTAGGAGTTAACCACTTGGGGGCGCTTTAGGGGTTAAGTGTGACCTCATATGTGTTTCTAACTATAGGGGGCGGGGCTGGACGTGTGACATCAGTAATCGTCTTTCCCTATATCAGGGAACAGACGATCACTGACACTGCCACAATGAAGAACGGGGAAGGTGCGTTTACACATACCTCTCCCCGTTCTTAAGCTCCTGTGATTAATCGTGGGACACCAGCGGCGATCGGGTCCCGCAGGTGCGGTCACCGGGTCGCTGGCGATCCCACGGCTGGGCTCTTAAAGAGGATGTACAGGTACGTGCTTGTGCCCAGCTGTGCCCTTCTCCCAAGTAGATAGGCATGAAGGGGTCCTCAAGTGGTTAAAGAGGAAGTAAACCCTATTTTTTTAAAACACCCTGCAAGGCAAAAGCATAATGAGCTAGTATGCATAGCATACTAGCTCATTATAAAGTACTTACCTGAGATCGAAGCCTCCTCCGTCGGCGTCATCTCTGCACGATTCACTTCCGCATATCGTGGCTCTGGCGCTGTGACTGGCCGGAGCCGCGATGACGTCACTCCCTTACATGATCGCCATTAATAATGGCACGCTCAGTGCACCTGCTCTCCATTGTTTATGGCGCATGCGCCCTAGACATCAGTGTCTTTCTTTCGAAAATATCTCCTAAACCGTGTAGGTTTAGGAGATATTTATTGCACCTGCAGGTAAGCTTTAATCTAGGCTTACCTGTAGGTAAAAGTGGTCTGTAAGGGTTTACAACCACTTTAAATCACATCAAAGTTGGACCAAAGTAGTACAGTGACTACTTTGAAGTCGGTTTGACTTGAAGTTCACAGATATGAATGGTAAATAAAATGGTACACATTGAAAATCATGGGGTATGACTTGTCATGCGACTCCGATGTCCAAAGTTGCAGGGAAGGTCACACAAGTGTGAAAGGGGCCTCAGCCCGACTTTGTGAGCGATTTCAGAGACATCAGTGCACATTCCTACACAGATATCAAGTGAAATCACAGAGGTCTCAACTGTCCCTGATTTGGAACAAAGTCCCTCTTTCCTCCTCATTTGTCTCTCATGTTGTTCTGATCTACATAGCTGTATATAAAATGCACTCTTAATCTTTCAAAAAGGGTTTCCCAGTGCTAAACCTTTCATTTAATTTCTAAATTGC
The DNA here is from genome assembly GCA_029574335.1 of Rana kukunoris. NCBI lineage: Eukaryota > Metazoa > Chordata > Amphibia > Anura > Ranidae > Rana > Rana kukunoris. The sequence continues at coordinate 339,816,479 of CM056051.1, read as the reverse complement.
TTTGTTTGTAAATTTCCAAAGCCATTTTGTACATTTCTAAAAAGCACTTGGGGGAAACCAGCATCTGTGCAGGTTTCTACACTGATATCAATACAAATCGCACCCCAAAGCCGCACCAATTAGAACAATGAAATTGCCACCGGTTTGGCATGTGAAATTGCACCAATGTGAACCAGAGCTGACACATACAACACTGCCTATCCACCAGCTGAATTAATTACCTACAATTCTTCACAGCTTTTAAAAATAAAGGGCCAGATTCACGTACATTGGCGCATATTTTGACCGGTGTAGCGCACCTCCTTTACGTTAGACCGGCGCAATGTAGAGGCGCAATCACCGTATCCTCGTAGTATTTGCGCAGAAATTTGCGCCGGTGTAAGGCGGAGTAATTCAAATTGGGAAGGACGTGGGTGTGTTACATTGAAATGAGCCGTGACCTCATGCAAATGAAGGGCCGGCCTGATCGCGCATGCGCACATGAAGCAGACCATGGTCAGCACCTCTGTGCGCATGCTCACAACTCGGGAACGGCGCAATCAGTGAAATTGGAAGTGGACCCGGGCAACTTAGTGAACTACGCAGACAGCATAAATAGACAGACACAATCGCACTTCCTTTGCAAAAGTACATCCCTTTGTATCCCTTCCTATACAGCAAGGTGCTTTTGTTCTGTTGTTTATTAGCGTTTGTTTGTTTGTTTGTGACGTGTCTTTGAGATATTTGGGGACTGTTTTGCAGAGTGATTTTTGTCTTTTCTGTGTTTTCTTTGTTTTTTGTTTTTTTTGTTATTTTTGCTGGGCAATTTTTTTTTTGGCTGGTCATTTTTTTTTTTTGGTTCTGTTAGTGAATGATTTTGGAATGTGGGGGTGACATTCCTGCCGGAAAAGGGGTGTCACCCTCATTTATGGTGGAGAAGTGATCCCCAGGTCCGTGTGAATGGTGTATGAATGTACAGTGACATAATTGGAGCCGTGGCGTGGCGTTGCTGCTCACAAGTCCTGCATGGTGGGCTTGTGCTAATCCAATTTGATGAGGATGTGATGTGTGTGTGCTAGGGACCACAGTGGTGTGCATGCATGCATTCTCATTGTGCCATGATTAATGTGTGTGTTTAACGTGCAAAGATGCCTAATGTGAGCTGTCTGCTGGCTGCTCTTCCCTCAGAAGACGGGGTAGCCTCGGTTAGGGGAGATTGTCTGGTTCAGGGGTCAGGTCATCACTTATGTCAATCTCCAGGCCCTTTCTCACTGCGAAGTTGTGCAGCATGCAACATGCACTGATGATCTGGCATACAAAGTTTGGGGAATACAACAGGGTACCATGGGGGGTTCCGTATAGGAGTCATGAGATGCGGTCCCAGGGCATATGCAGCGTCACCCTGAAGGGATAAGACAGGAGGATGTTAGTAGTGCATGTGCCCCTTGTGATGTGTGCATCATGGGGGGGACAGTCATGCCTGTCACCCATGTCACTCACCAACCAGCCAGCTGTCCCCATACATGTTCTGTTCGAAATCTGTGGGGATGGGGCTAGGATTGTATATGTAGCTGTCATGGGTGTCATGGGTGGTGTCATGTGTTGGGCTGGTGATGTCCTTCTGCAGGGTTGTGGTTAATTCCAGGATGGCATGAGGGGTGAATCTGAAGATGCGAGACACCTCAGAATCACTCATGCCAAAGATGTCTATGCGTGTGTGATATATCAAGTGAAGAGTGAGGGGCTTGTATCAGATTTGATTATTATATCCATCAAGGTTTTAAAGGGCTATTGAAAGATAGTGAGACCGTGTTTGTAATTTGTATGTATGTTATGTATTGATGTATATATGTATGTATATTTTTGGTAAAAATGTTTCTAAAAGCAAAGAAAAAGTTTTTGGAAAAAAAAAAAAATCCTCTCCTGTGCCCTCCTCCGTGCCCTCCTCCTTCTTTGCTCATCTAAAGTCATTAGTATAGCTATGAGCATGGATGCCCCTGGCCTGTTGGCATACAGTTTGTTGTGCAGCAAGTGTGACTGCTCAGCTCCTCACTAACAGTGTTGCTTTAGCTGACATGTAGACGGATTGTCTAATTTTATACCACCTTTTATATGGTCTAATTTTAGACAGGACGTGCAGCTGTTGCGCACGGCGCATAGCCTGCGCTGCACCAACGTTCTTTTGTTGATCCCCGTAACTCCCTCATTTGCATGCATATTTGAATAGCAAATCAATGGTGTGTCTAGCGCAGTTTTGCGCAGACAGATACGCCGGTCTATCGAAATTACGCCGGTCAAAAAAAAGTAGATTTCTTGCGTATCTCGTTTTGGGGATGCGGCGCATCGAAACGAATGCGCAAATTTAGACTTACGCCGCGCATCTCCTGTAACGCCGGTGTAATCGCTCTGTGAATCTGGCCCAAAGATTCCAACTATATCATTTACTTGCAGGTGTGTTGAAGCCTAGGTTTACATTGGAGCGATTTGTCATGTGATTTGAGAGATAAAATGGCATGGCAATCGCATGACAAGCCGCTTATTGGCAGAAATGGCACTATTCCAATCGATGCAACACCGATTTTGCACCACCACACTGATTTGTAAAAGTAGTTCCTGTACTACTTTTGCCAATTTCAGGTGCGATTTCAATAGACATTTGTGTATGAAGCCACACAGATGTCTATCAAGTAGCACCTGAAATCGCGCTGACCTTGCTACTTTAAAATCACGCTACTTCAAGTGAAGTAGCGTGGTTTCAAAGTAGCATCAATGTGAACGAGGGGGAAAAAATTTGTTGTAGAAATCACTTTTTCACACATTATCGCAGATTATCTTTAAATAATATACCGCATATTTCAGTACCATTTAGGCAATTATATCATGCACTAAACATTATTTCCATGTGCAGAGTAAGGATTTGGTTGCTATTTAGTTTCAGGGAACTATAATAAATTTGATATTGGGAGTATTTTCTTACCAGCGCTATTGTGAATATGTTTTAGCGCTAATTAGTGCAAATTCACAGCAATTAGACCAACATAACGCTGCTGTGCTATAGTAAATGACCCCCTATTTCAAACAAAAATTCTTCCAATCAGATTGCGTGCAATATTGATGCTTCCTCTTTATTGGTGTGAACCCTGGCAGGTCTTGTTGGACCTCTTTTGGGGTTACATCTCTTCCCCTCCCTGGCAACTGGAAAGTCACCACTGATTTCTTTTAACCTTTGTGGCTGAAGTATGTAAGCTTTATTTTGTTTCAACATATAAGTGAAACATTCATGGTTTACAAACCAAAATACAACCTTCTAATGCAATCTATATGATGTTTACCTTTGCTTCATCTATAGAAGTGTTCCAATCTACCATTTTCTACACCCCTGATGAAAGAATAACATTCTGATACCTGTCGGGTGTCCCTCTGTATGCCTAGCCACAGGTGTCTTTATCGTGGTGGCACGTGCATATATGTAGAACGCTACATACTATTGTGATCTGCATCATGTTGACTTTATCCTACACCAGCCTTAATCTGCTTTTTTATGATTGTTAAGAAAATGTATACATAATTATTACCATAAATACCTATTTTCAGGGCCGATCCTAGGCAGGGTGCACAGGGTGCATTGCACCCAGGTGCCTGCAGAGGTGGGGGTGCCGAAGTGCCAGAGTAGTGTTCTGAGCATAGGTGTCAGGTCAGGGGTTAACGCTGTTTACAATATTCCATTCCACCAACCCAAGACAGCTTATCCGACACTCCACAATCCAGCAGACACGATCCATTCCATTCCCCAGAATAAAGAGACACAAGCTATGTTCTCTGGTTCCAAACAAATGAATACTTTAATGGTAAACTCAGCTTGTTATATACAGTTTAGAAACCAAATATTGACAATGACTCAACTCCACCCACAACATGACACAAGGAACTTCAATACACATTCCGTTAAATAATGACATTCAGATGAGCTAATTACTCTTCCATTGCGACAGGGAACTGTACCTCTCCTCTCTCTTCAGTTGGTGCTGCTGTGACTTCTGCTGCACCACCTCTTTGATGTAGCCCAGTTGCATCCACAGCAGCTATACCTAGGTGTATGATCTCCGGTGGAGGGTTAGGACCATACTGTGCCAGTCCTCGTTTAACAGCTCAATCAAAACTTTCCTCTTCGGGTGTCCTGTCTGTTACGCTGGGCCTTTCAGCTCTATCAATTTCAACAAGTTCTGCAATAATGTCCCTTTTCTTACAGTTGCTGGCCGGTCTGCCCCTGTTCTCCAGTAAGTCCTTGAGGGAAGAGAGCTTCAGCCGTTCATACTGTGTCTCCATTGTCCTGTGTTCTTGTAGCTGTTCTTCTGGTGATAGAATCATTCAACTGCTGCCACCAAACCAAACGGTCAGGGGTTAACGCTGTTTACGATATTCCATTCCACCAACCCAAGACAGCTTATCTGACACTCCACAATCCAGCAGACACGATCCATTCCATTCCCCAGAATAACGAGACACAAGCTCTGTTCTCTGGTTCCAAATGAATGACAATGACAATGACTCAACTCCCACAACATGACACAAGGAACTTTAATACACATTCCGTTAAATAATGACATTCAGATGAGCTAATTACTACTTATTCCCCAGACGTCCTGACTCTGCGACAAACTTTTCTCACCTGGTACACAATACACAGACGTCTGACCTTTAGAGGGTGCTCAGTCACATTCCACATCTTATCATCAATAGACTTTCACACAATACAGTGTCATTACCATCACACAATAGACAATGAAATATCTTAGGAGCCCGACTCAATTAACACCTCAACAGCCTGTGTCCCCACATGAATGAGTCACTCTCCTATTGACCTGTTGGGGTCAGAATAAACCACTTGTAATATTTCAAGATATCCTGCAATACATGAATTATCATTACTGTCCCATCTCATGAAATCTGAGATATCATTTCTCAGTCATCCTATGCCCCTGTTGGACATAGGATGACCCTAGACCCAAGAGTCATTGGTGAAGCTGGCACAGGAGTACCCCACATCCTTCAAAAGTCTCTGGGTCCCACTGGCCATACCGTTACATTGTGTGTCCGTCCAGAACTGATGTGTGACCATAGGGCAGCCCATCTAGCCTGGCAGTCCTCAGGGGAGGGGCCGCTCCTCTTCCTGACACAAGAGTTCTAGTTTTCAGTGGCTGCTGAGTGCTGAATGAATTCCTCACACTGGGAGTCTTGGATCCCGCACTGTCTCCACCAACTCCAGTTGTAATGCCTCCCCCTCCCATCTTTATCTCGGGCTGCACAGAGAGAGAACAGAGGTGAGTCACAGTGTTCAGTGTGCTATGTGCTGGGGGATGGCACCCCCAGCATCCCTTTACACATGCTTTGGGCTGCCCCTGCTCTAGATGTTTTATGGCATGATAGATTGCATAGGATACACGGTCCCTGCCCATTCCTGCACCTAGTCCATCTACAGATGTGATATATAATGAGATGTACTAAGAGCCCTTTCCCACTGACAGTGCTGGGGCATCGGCGGTAAAGCGCCGCTAGTTTTAGTAGCGATTTACTGTCATTTTAGAGGTACATTTAACCCCCAATAACGGCCAAATAAAGGGTTCAAAGGCACCAGTGCTAAAGCGCTTTGCAGGCGCTTTGATGTCAATGGGCAGGGGCGCTTTAGGAGCGGTGTATACACACCACTCCTAAAGCACCTCAAAGAAGCTACTTGCAGGATTTTTTTGGACATCCTGCCAGCGCACCGCCCCAGTGTGAAAGCACTCTGATCTCACACTGGGATTGTTTTTTTCAGGCGCTATTTTTAACGCTGAAGCGCCTGAAAAATGCCTCCATGCATGTCCTGTCTAATGGAACATCTACTATGTCTGCAGTCTCTGATCGTCTCCTGTACTGTGTCTGCAGTCTCTGACCATCTCATGTATCATATCTGTAGTATGTCTGGGGGCTCTAACAGACTCTTTAACAGAAGCACTCTCTGTGTCCATCAGAGAGGCCCCCCCTTCAGGTCCCAATTACAAAATGTTATTGTTAAGAGATCATGTAAGGATGGAGGAGGAGTTGGTAAAATGACGACGCCCATGTGGGGGGGCCAGAAATATTTCTCCACCCAGGCGCCTGTGACCCTAGGATCGGCCCTGCCTATTTTTCTCCTTCGGACATAACATTTACTTCACTGTGATGTGTCAATTGTACTCTAGGTCCTAAAAGTCCCACATGGGGGTTGTTCTCTTTCTTCTTTTCACATGCACATAATGACCATTCTTTGTCATAAATTCCTGCAACTGCTTCAGGGGTGAGGTAGTGTAGGCCTCTTGGTAGCCTCTCTGACCAGTTTCCTCCTGGCTCTTTCATCCAGTTTAGAGTGACGTCTTGATCCAGGGAGGATCTGTGTTGCACCCAATACCTTCCACTTAATAATAGACTCCACTGTGCTTTTAAGAATTGATAAAAACTTGTAAAAATGTTTTATCTATATCCTGAATTGTGCCTGTCCACAACTTTATGCCAGAGATCTTTTGACAGTGCCTTGCCACCCATAGTTGATTGTTTGCTTCAGTTGCACTACCAGGAACTGAAATGCTCCAGGAAAGCTCTTTTCATGCCAAGCTAATCAAAATAACCACAGCTGATCACAGTTGAATGTCAAATGGATTTGTTTTCAATTGAGGAGGTTATTAGCAACATCTGATAGGCGGCGTACACACGAGGGGATATGTCCGCTGAAAACGGTCCGATGGACCGTTTCAGCAGACATCTCCGCTCGTGTGTATGAGCTAGCGGACAGATTTCTCCAGACAGATTTCAAAGCATGCTTTGAAATCTATCCGGTGGGAATCTGTCCGCCCGACATGTCTGCTGGTTAGTACACTTACCAGCAGACATGTCGGCCCCACCGCCGCCGCGCCGCTGCCGAATGGATTCGGCGCATGCGCGGAAGTCTTTTACTTCCTGGTGCGGTGACGTGGCGGTGACGTGGCGGTGACGTGGTGGTGACGCGGCGGCGTCAACGTCACCGCCACGTCACCGCGCCGTCCGGCGGCGGGGAATTTGATCCGATGGTGTGTACACGCCATCGGATCAAACTCCCGATCGGACATATCCGATGGAAATGGTCCGCGGACCGTTTTCATCGGATATATCCGATCGTGTGTACGCCGCCATAGAGTTTGAAGTTATTTTAGGAGGGTGGTGATCCTTTTTCCAGCTCAGTGATTCTGTTTTTGAATTAATTTTTCTGACATAGTGGTGGCATATCTTTTACTCGCATGTTATAAGTTGCACTGAGTAAATGCGGCTGGATAAAAAGCAACAAAATGTGATTATTTTAATGGGGGTGATTCTTTTCTATACCCACTGCATATAGAGGACTTATATAAAATGTAGATTGTCCTATTTTATCAGATGTGATTAACTTTAAAATGGCAAGGGGACAGTATGTGAAAAACAGGGTTTGTGAGATTTGAATAGTGACTTTTCATTAGGACTTATATTTTCCTTTTCTTAAAATATTACTTGATGTAACCAGTATAAGCAGATAATGTGTAATGTTTTCATAATCCTATAATACCTGTATATGATACGATATTCCACCAAGTAATGTCTCTATAGTCTATTTTCTTTTTGTTACTGAGGGAGGTATTAAAGATAACCACACAGTTGCTACTTTGAGTGTTAAACAAAAATAAATTCTAATGAAAATAATGTACGGAAATACGAATTACATTTGTAGCGTAATAATTAAGTGTGAGATTATTTTCCTCAGTACTGATTGGTACTTGTTTTCCTGCCACCAGATGCTTGTTTCATGATTCATCCAACAACAACAACTATTAGTGGTAAATAAGTCAGGCTGGACCTGTGATTCTAGAATTTTTGTTCTGTTTTCAGCCAAGGGGCATATTTGTTGCAACACTGATCCAGTAATTACAGGCCATTAAGGACAAATTAAGAGTTTAGCTCACAGAAGTCTTTGACTTTACATTGCAGCTAGGCAGTACAGTAAAACAACAACTACTATTTATTTTATTTCATAGAAATCTCTGACTATACATTACAGCTATGTAGTGCAGTATAAGTCCAATTCCATTGTTTAACCACTTCCATACCATGCACTTACGCACCTTCCCACCCAAGCCAATTTTCAGCTTTCAGCACTGTCGCACTTTGAATGACAATTGCGCGGTCATGCTACACTGTACCCAAACAAAATTGGCGTCCTTTTTTTCCCACAAATAGAGCTTTCTTTTGGTGGTATTTGATCACCTCTGCGGTTTTTATTTTTTGCGCAACAACTAATAAAAGACTGAAAATTTAGAAAAAAAAAATAATTTTTTTTTTTTCCTGTTAACTTTTTTGTAAATAAGTATGTTTTCTCTTTCAATTACGGGCACTTATATGGCGGCACTGATGAGGTGGTACTGATGGGCACCGATGAGGTGGCATTGATGGGCACTGATAGGCGGCGCTGGTATGCGGCACTGATGGGCACTTATAGGTGGCACTGATGAGCACTCATAGGCGGCACTGATGGGCACTCATAGGCGGCACTGATGGGCACTCATAGGCGACACTGATGGGCACTCATAGGCGACACTGATGGGCACTCATAGGCGACACTGATGGGCACTCATAGGCGGCACAGAATGGCACTTATGGGTGGCACTGATGGGTACTTATGGGTGGCACTGATGGGTACTTATGGGTGGCACTGATGGGTACTTATGGGTGGCACTGATGGGTACTTATGGGTGGCACTGATGGGTACTTATGGGTGGCACTGATGGGCACTGATAGGTGGGCACTGGGCATGTATTGGCACGGAAGGGTGGCACTGAAGCACACTGTGTGGTGGCACTGATGTATATGTTGCCAGTCAGTGCCCATGTGTGGGCACTGACTGGCATCTTTTTTTTTTTTTTTTACCTGTATTTTTTTTTTATCATGTGTTTTTTTTTTTCTTTACGTTTTTTTTTTTTTTTTGCCCTGCCAGTGTGGGCATCCCTGGTGGTCTAGTATGGGTATACGAGGGGGGGCTGCGCTGATAAACAATCAGCGTGAACCCCCCCTGTCAGGAGAGCCGCCGATCGGCTCTCCTCTACTCGCGTCTGTCAGACACATTGCACATATGCGGGAGTTAAGTCATCTTAGCCTGGCCAATCAAGATGGCCAACAACTCTGTACTGAGAGAAGATGGTGAGAAGATGAACACATTGGTTATGAAGTTACAAGAGAGCAATGATATTGCATCCCTTAAGAGGGGCACTTTGTAAGGGAAATGTGCTTTAATGTGCAAATAAACTATTCAGCCTAAAACTAGCAAACATTAGCCCATTAATGAATGGGCTAATTTTAAAGTGAATGTAATAGAGAAGTGAGCCCAACAGTCTAGCGGTTGTTTTTTTTCATAGAATGGTTTAAAGAATGGAATAAAATTTGATTCTGATTCAGTGAAAGTGGACATGATGTTGGGACTTTATAAACGCAGCAGGTGTTCATTTAAATATAAATTGTGTAATCAGCAGGTCAGCCGAGGTTGTATGGTATCTGTGGTACTCCCTACAGACTTGCCTACAGTTCATGTAGGGTGCTGTAATGAATTGGTGGATGGTGCAACCTTGAAATTATAGCAAAATAAGAAAATTCACCAGCACACCTTGGTATAGTGAAAATCCTATACTTTAGGCTAGGTTCACACTGCTGCAAATTTAAAATTGCGTGATTTTACCGCAATTTTGCGGCCGCGATTTTGCGGGAAAATTTTTTGCTGCGATTCGCGGCTGCAATTTCAGGGAACGGCAGTCTATAGACCTGAATTCGCATTGCACACGGATCAAACTCACACAGGACCCTTTTTTCCCGCAGCTTAGATCTGCACCGCACTTATGTGAACTGCACTAATGGACAACAATGTTATTTTAATCAGTTGTGAATTTGAGAAACGGCTCAAATTCATAATAGAATTTGCAGCAGTGTAAACCGAGCCTTATTCACATAAAGCAACAGGCATCACAGGCTAACATTTGAGGACCTCACAGAATCCCCTTTCTTAGTGTGAAAAAAAGGGAGTCATCAGTCAGTGTCCCTGATCACCGCCACACCCGCTATATGATAACTCTGTAGTGCAGTGGTGACAGTATGAAAAAAAAAATGTCTTCATTTTCAAAACAAATTGTGACAAAAAAAAAACTTCAAAAAACTTGCCATGCCTCTTTTTAAATACCTTGGACTGTCCGCTTTACAAAAGAGGTAATCTGGGGGGTATACTGTACCAATGTTGTTGGGTTCTTTTTACCAAACAAATGTAGAAGAGTACATCTTTGCCTAAATGTATGATGAAAGGTTATTTATTTTGGGTCTTTTCTTGTTTATTTAGCAAAATACCACCAAAAGAAAGCTCTATTTCTGTGAAAAAAAGATACAAATGTCATATGGGTACAGTGGTGCATGGCTGTGCAATTGTCATTTAAAGTGAAACACGAAAGTTGAATATTGGCATGGGCAGGAAGGGGGTGAAAGTGACCTGTATTGAAGTGGTTAATAAACCTAAATGAAGCACTATTTTCTTTTTGTATTATTATAATATTGGTATGTTAGTTTTCAAAAATGTCTAATATTTTTTGTTAAGCACACTCCTCCAATAAATCTTGTGTCCCTGTTGTGTCTCAGTTTGGCAACCTCATGCACACAAGACGCACAGACATCCAGTGAAAGAAAAGCAGTGTAAAAACAGCTTTCGCCCAGGTTCACACTGGGTACGATTTAGTTCGATTTGAGATGCGATTTCACATGTGAAATCACATCTCAAATCGGCGGCAATTGCCGGCAATGACACCGTCCTAATCGGTGCGACGCCGCATCTGTGGCGCTGCACCGATTTCAAAAAGTAGTTCCTGTACTACTTTTTGCGATTTCAGGACGCGATTTACATTGACATCTGTGCAGAAACCTGCACAGATGTCTCCTAAATCGCGCCGAAATCGGGACTGCCAGAGGGAGTGAAATTGTGCGAGTTCAGCTGAAATTGCGCGATTTCACTCCCGCAGCCCAGTGTGAACCAGGGCTGTAACCTGCAACTTGCAAATATGTTTTTAAGTGTGTTTAGGTGTGTCAAGTGTTTAGGTGCTCATTCATTTCAGTGGCCAGAATATAAATTTAGGCAAGTCGGTGTTTTTTCCACCAAAACGCTCATCTTGTGAAGTGTTTTTTGTTCTGCCTTTTTTTTTTTTTCCTCATTTAAGAATTTGTATTTAAATAAATATCAAAGAAATACAAATAATGCTCCCAGTACAATCTTGGAGCGGATAAACAAGAGAGGGAAGATACTGATAGAGTACATATAGTGCAATTCATCCAATAAAATAAAATAAAATACTCTTCCTCAATTTCATACAATAAGGGGGATAGCGATATATAAATAATAGTTAAAACATAAGAATATAAATATGTTTAAATATTAAAGAAGAGGAGAAACAAGGGGTAAAGACCCCAGCCATCATTCAATATGAAATAGTATGTATATAGATTTCCATAGGAGAGAGGAAGCCTGAAACAGGTAATAGACCTAAAGTTCTATTTCGACACCCCTATTGGGAACAAACTGTGCCGAAAGAGAACTGATATCCTAGTCCTAAACCATGACATCAAAATTCTCAGTGTATCCGCACGGCTATCTGAAAGACAAAAGATCTGTGTGCCGTGTGGATGTCCAAAATCAAAAGAAAAATCCAAAGCAAATAAGCGCAACAATCGGTTACAGTGACTGGATAAAATCCAGGATCCTCTTACTAATATAAATAAGAGAACAACCAATCCCAATCATTCCTATGTACTGATAGCAAAAGGATTTTTCTCTCTCCTAAACAATTATATCAACAACGACATATCAAATACAAGTGAACTAGTGAACTGGTAAGGTAAACACGAACACAGGTACCGAGAAAAATAAAGGTGAGAAAAGAAATGGAAAGAAATAGGAAATAGGAAAGAGAGAAGGAAGAGTATACTAGATTTAAGTTGACTGTCAGCCTGTCTATCCAGTGCTCACGGATGGCGTCATAGTTCTAGCCGGAAGGGAAATTCCCACATATCTGGCCCAGGGTTCCCAAACAGCCTCAAAAAGGTCAGAAGTGTTTGAAATAGAACTGATCATTTTTTCCTGAGTCATAACCCATGAAATCTTCATTTGGCTGCCAAATAAGAGACTTTTGGTTGTTTCCACGCCCCCGCCAGAGTAGTTTTTGCTCCCAGAAGCATAACATTTATTAATCTTTGTTTGTGTTTAGAAGCCTGGGGGATAATAGTCCCTAATAGCGCAACCTGTGGGGATTTCTCCACTGGCACCCCCGTGACCTTTCTGATGAGACTAAAGATCCTATTCCAAAATCCTCTAATTCTGGGACAATCCCACCAAATATGAAGCATAGTGCCCTGAGCTTGACACTCTCGGAAGCAAAGTGGCGAAGCGGTTGGAAACATTGACGCAAGCCTATTGGGAACCAGATACCATCTCATCAATACTTTGAGATTGGCTTCTATCAGAGATGTATTGACTAAACCTTTAAAGGTTCTTGTTCCTACCTTATGCCACTCCTCCAGGTCCCAGGTCATCTGCAGATCCCTCTCCCATGCCTCCATATATGCGAACTTAGAGAAAACTTCAGATAAGGATGCATATATTATGGAAATTCCTCCTCTGTGTTCTCTCATCTGGTAACACCAGCGCTCATAATTAGTGATAGCAAGCGGACCGGTACTGTTATTCCAAAATAATGACACAAAGTTGAAAATCAGAGAGTATCGGGACTTCTCGTGGTCAGGCATATCCAATTTCTTCACACAATGCTCCAGGGAAAGTGGTCCTGTGGCTAGAAGGAAGTCTCCTATTCTATAAATCCCCTTGTCCAACCACCACTGGAATGCTTTAATGTCCATTCCTGCTGCAAATTGAGGGTTGTGGAAAATTCGGTTAGGGGCTTAGTTCCCGAAATCAGAGAAGGAAGATGTCTCATATCATCCCAGATTTTCAGTGATTGGGAAAGCATTGGAGACATTATTGCAGGCCTAGATTTTTGGGGTATCCGTAGTAGGTTTTCCAAGGTTAGATCAGGGACTGCCAACCCCTCTATGTCTAACCATTCAGGTTTCTCACATTTAGAGTAGATGGAGGATAGTTGGGCTAATCTGGCCGCTTGGTAATATTTAAACAGGTTAGGCAGTCCAAGACCCCCCGTGTCTTGGGTCCATATAAGACATTTTGAGCTAATCTATAACCTTTACCTTCCCAGATGAATTTAAAAATTTTACTCAGCCCACATCTGAAGATCAATTTCCAATCTACGAAACAGGAGAGGGAAGTTGGCCTGATAAAGCTGTTCAATCCTGGGAGTTAGGTTAATACCTAAATAGCGAATAGACGTATCCGCCCATTTAAAATCAAAATGAGGTTTCAGGATATCGATTATCGAGGGTCGTATGGAAATATTTAGTGCCTGGGATTTATCGAAGTTGACCCTAAGTCCCGAAATCTTTCCAAACGACCTGAGTAAATTACAAATGATAGGGAGAGAAGTAATAGGGGAGGTGACAAAAAGGAGGAGATCATCCGCGAAAAGTGCGCATTTGTGGACTTGAGGTCCACAGGTCACCCCCTTTATGTCAGGCTCAGATCGAATGGCTATAGCCAACGTTTCAATTGCTACGGCAAAGATCAAAGGGGAGAGGGGACATCCTTGCCTCGTACCCCTTGCAATACTAATGGGATCTGAAAAATATCCCTGCAACTTAACCCTCGCCTTGGGATCAGAATAAAGAGATTTCAGAAGTCCCCGGAAGCATTCTCCAAAGCCCCACCGTTGCAGGATCTCAAAAGGTATTCCCAAGATAGGAAGTCGAAGGTGAGGACCTAAGGTTTCTGCAAAAATGTTATAATATGGCGAAGAGAAGCCGTCAGGTCCTGGTGCTAAACCCCCCTTAAGGTTTTTGATTACCTCCAATGTTTCGTCCACTGAGATCGGGGCATCCATTAAGTCAATATGGCATTTTTGCAAAGACGGGATCGTTAGCTGATCTAAAAAAGATTTGATATCAGAGTGTCTGGCTGTACCCGACCTTTGATACAGGGATGAGTAAAAAGTTTTAAATTTGTGTAATATGCGCATAGGATTAAGAGTGGTGGTCCCATCTTGTGATCAAATTTTTGGGAGTGTATCTTTCTGCAAATAAAATCTTGCGTTACTCCAATTTAAAGATTTTTCAGCCCTGACTGTAAGTGATAAGTTCAATGCCAGTCTAGCTGTATCTAGCTGTGAGATATGGACCTTCATCTGGTCCTTCTTGTGTTCCTTGCATAATAGTGTAAACTCCCTTTCGAGTTTAGCTATCTCCGCGTTTTTTTCCCTTTTTCGTTTAGAGGCTATTTGAATTAGCTTACCGCGGACAACAGTTTTGTGAGCAGCCCACAAAATCTCAGCCGAGGTTCCATCAACGTCATTTAACGTAAAATATTCTTCTATTGTTTTGTTAATCTCCGAGACTACATTAGGATCACCAAGAAGGGTCTCATTTAATTTCCAGTGTGATTTGTGGGAGTCTAAATGTTGCGTTTGTATCGAGCAGATCACTATCGAATGGTCTGAAAGTGATGTGTCTTTTATAATGGCTTTATTCACCAATGGGACATGTCTAGTAGAAATGAAAATATGATCAATCCTGGAATAGGAATGATGTGGGTTCGAATAGTGGGTATAATCTCTTTTTGTCGGATTGAGTTCCTGCCATATATCTACAAGATTTTGTTGGAATATTAATTTCGCTATATGAGAGCTGGCTTTGATCGGACGGGTTAGTCTGCTAACCAATGGTCTGGACTTGCCTAAGCTCTGGTCAAAAGCTATATTTGAATCACCTCCGCAGAGTATCGCTCCCTCTAGAAGGGGTTCTAAAGTAGTAAACATAGACTGAAAAAAGTTTGTCTGACCTCTATTGGGGGCATAGTATGAGACAAAGGACATTAATTGTTCATTCATCATTTCCTTAACCAGCAGAAACCTGCCGTCTGGGTCTCTATGTATTAAAAGAGGATTAAATTTGCAGGTTTTTGCAAAGAGAATTGCTACCCCTCTAGTTTTGTCCTCCGCATTTGCTAAGAAAAATTGTGGATACTGAGCATGCAAAAATGTGGGGATGAAACTGGTTGGAAAATGGGTCTCCTGTAAAAGGATCACCGAAATCTTCTGGGAGTGGTAAGATTGAAAGATCTTCCTCCTCTTAATAGGTGAGTTCAGTCCCTGAACATTATGTGGGGCAACTTTCATAATACTAGGAGGTAGGGAGATATGGGATGCAGCTATAATGGTGGAGTAACAAAGCGATCAATATATCACTTACCCTGAACAATGTGAGGCATGAGAGAGGGAGGCACAAACTGCAGACTTTGGGTGAACCCAGAGTGCGGCGAGTAAGGTATTGCTGGAACAGGCTGACAATCAACGAGAAGAGGTTAAGTAAGAGAAAAACAGAAAGGCAAGACATACAGAGATGAAAACATTTTATGAAATGAATCAGTGTGAACCAACAAGGGTAGGAGAAAAAAAGGATTCCCATATCCTCGTCATGGGAAAGGAAAGCGAGTAGCCGTTTAGGCTCTCCTTTCCTCATGGGTCCACGGCAGGGGCATTTAGATAAGGTTAGTTTAAGGTTATAGTAAGGGCAAGGGGTTAGTTTAAGGTCAGGCAGATGGTTGGAGCGTATAGGGTTAACAGCAGTTCAGGGGGAGTTAATGAGGAACAGCTGGTTGAGAGGGTTCTGGAGGGATGGTAGCCTTTGCGCAGCGATTGGCTAGTAAGAGTCAGGTGTCTAGCTGGAAAGTTCTGGACGCCGGCCCAAGGCTATTTAAAGGCCCATTGCGGTATGGGTCAGGGCCGGTGACCAGGAAGCAACAGCTGGAGGAGCTCCCCGGACGGTATACGCTATGGAGTCCCTGATTCAGCAGCTTTTGAGGAAAGCAGAGAGCGCGGGCGGTGTAGCATGGATTCAGCAGTGCTTGGCCTTACCTGTGGAGGAGACAGGAAACTTCAGCAGCATGGACACCTATCCGGCGGCAGGAACGAGCGGTCTGTGCGACGCAAGCACGCAGCCATTGATGTTCCCTGAGGAGGATCTTCCAGCAGCCGCACCCCCGGAGAAGGTGGCAGTAGAGGACACGGAGGAAGAGGATGGCGTCGGGCAGAGGACAAGCAAGCGAAGGCGTTCCCAGACGAGGAGCGCAACCCCGCCTTCCCGCAGGTCCAGCGATGGTGGCCGAGATTCTCCCCTTTTGTTTTGCAGGAACCAAGGTGCCGGCGCTGCAGCTCCCCCTGGCGGTCGAGGAAAGAACAACAAGTCGGCAGCACGCCCAGCTAAGGCACCTGCCCCACAATACAGAATACCTGAGAGAAGCCAGACCCCCCGGAAAGGCAGCAAAGGAAGCAGTAAGATTGCTAGCCCACCTACACAGCAGAGCAGCCAGCAAGCCGGCAGCATTGATGTGCGGTGTGAGGTGCCTGCAGCATTCCCCAGAGCGCAACCTGCTCAGGATAAGGAGGGTGAGTGCCAAACGGCGTCACAATTATTGATGTTATCTGCAGCTGTTGAGGAATTAGTGTCAGTGATGAAAAGGCAGGCTACCCCCCCAGTTTTGGGTACAGTCAGCAAGGAAGCAGGAGTCTGGTCCGCTGACTCAGCATCTGTACCGCAAAACCCCTGCAGTAGCAACAGTTTTAGCCAGCCTGACAAAAGTTCCAAGGAATGTATGCCATGTATACTGTCACCTTTGGGTTTTCATTTACAGGTATCCATTAAAGAGAGAATATGGAACAATGAATATGTGGATTTAGCCACTATTCTCCCTCCCTCCAAGGAGGTTGCTAGGTACGATAGGAGGGAGGAAAAGCAGGATGAGCGCAAGCCAGCTATAAAAACCTTTTACAGTTGGTTACAGGCGTTTGTCATCTACGCCAGCGTGCTTTGTGAGAAATCCCCAGATAAAAGCCCCTTTTTGTTTCAGCATGTGGATATAATTTTGGAGGCTTACAGAAGTTTCAGTGGGCTATCATGGTTGAGCTACGATGAAGCCTTCAGACAAAAACTGGCAGTGCAGCCATCGCTGCAATGGGGGTCTAAAGACGTGGGTCTGTGGTTAAATCTATTTTTGCCCCAGAAACAGCCCCCGGTATGATTAAACACAGCTGCTGCACAGCAAGCACCTACTGGTAGCGCTTATAGGAAAGGTTTGTGTTTTGCGTTCAACGACACTCAGTGTAAGTGGGCTAATACCTGTAAATACAAACACGAATGCGCTTTTTGTTCTGGGAGTCATCCAGTCTCCAAGTGTTTTCGTAAACAACAGGCCCAATCAAAAGAAGGTTTTCCCAAAAGCAGCTACCCCGGTGATATTTCTAAACATGTTCCCTTGGCTGCAGCTTTATCCAAACCGGCAGATGGCTTCCCTACTAATTAAAGGTTTCTCCGAGGGTTTTCTCGTGCCGAGTTTTGAAGGTAGAGGTTGCCATATTGTAGAGAACTTGAAGTCTGTCAGGGAAGCACCCAGTTTAGTAAAATCAAAACTTCTGAAGGAGGTAAGGGCGGGAAGGATGGAGGGTCCTTTTGACCACCCCCCCTTTGCAAACTTCAGGATCTCCCCATTGGGCCTAGTCCCCAAAAAAGAACCTTTTCAATTCCGTTTGATTCATCATTTATCTTTTCCTTTCGGTCGCTCGTTAAATGACCAGATCGACACAAGTGAGGTCTCAGTGTCGTACTCATCATTCGACGCAGCGATCAACAAGCTACGCCTCCTGGGCAAGGGTGCATTAATGGCTAAGGCAGACATTCAATCTGCATTTCGGTTACTCCCCTTGAACCCTAGGAGCTTTAATTCTCTAGGCATTTGTTTTGAAGATAAGTTCTACTTTGCAAAGGGGCTGCCCATGGGCTGCTCAATCTCGTGCTTTTATTTTGAAGCCTTTGCAACCTTTTTGGAGTGGGTGGTGAGCATGGTGGCCGGTACCGGACAGTTGATACATTATTTGGATAATTTTTTATTTTTTGGGCCTGGAGGTTCACCCGAATGCTCTCAACTCCTGTATTTTTTCCAAATGGTGTGCAAACATTTTGGCATTCCGTTAGCGGACGGGAAGACGGTCCCTCCGACAACTTGCATTGATTTTCTGGGAATAACGATAGATTCGGTCGCAATGGAATTTAGGTTACCAGACGACAAAATTTATAAGTTATCCCAAACCCTAAAATTATTTTGTAGAAAGCGTAAGGTGACGCTGAGGGAAATGCAATCCCTCCTGGGTCAGCTGGCGTTCGCGTCAAGAGTGTTACCTATGGGCAGGGTTTTCTCCAGAAGCCTATACACTGCAATATCCGGTCTCAAGAATCCTGCAGCGCATATCAGGCTGTCAGCCGACATTAAGAGGGATCTCTTGGTTTGGTTGAAATTCCTGGAATTTTTTAATGGGAAAGCCGTATGGCAGCAGGATTTTGTGCTAGACAAAGATTTTCAGCTGGAAACAGACGCAGCGGGTTCGGTTGGCTTTGGGGCGGTTTGGGGGAACCATTGGTGTATGGATACCTGGCCTGAAAGGTGGATCGCCAATGGTTTCTGCAAGAATATAGTGCTTTTAGAGCTATTTCCTGTTATCGTATCCTTAGAAATATGGGGTCACCAGTTTGCCAATAGAAGGATACTGTTAAGCACGGATAATAAAGGCGTATCCTTTGCGGTTAACACACTATCATCAAAATCTCCCGTGGTTGTTGCATACCTACGCCATCTGGTCTTTTTGTGTTTAAAGTGGAACATCTGGCTGAAAGCAAAGTATATACCTGGTAAGATGAATGTAATTGCTGACGCTCTTTCTCGTCTGCAGATGGACCAATTTTTCGGTTTTCTCCCAGGGGCAGACCCAGTAGGTATGGCGTGTCCCCCCTATCTGTGGGATCTGATTTAATCGAGCAAAGTATCCGCAATTCGGTGGCAGTCTCTACCTGGAAGAATTACACTTCCTCTTGGTTGCTATGGTCGGCATTCTTAGTTTCTTTAGGTACACCCGTAACAGGTTATTCAGAAGAACTGGTGATGCTGTTTATCGAGTCTCTAATGCGGAAGCAATATTCCTGGTCCCATATCAGCAAGACTTTATAAGATTTAGCAAAACAGATGTGTTGGGAAGAGGGGCCTGGGTATCGCTAAAAGAATATAGTGTTAGGCATATCTGCCCGCTGGCAGTCATGCAGGAGTACTTGCGTATACGCCCACCTTTTCATGGTTTGTTATTTATGCACAAGGATGGCTCTCCAGCATCCAGCTACCAATTTTCAGCAGTATTGAAGAAATGTATGTCACACATTCATCTAGGTCATGTTAGAATAACATCACATTCGTTCCGTATCGGAGCGGCCACAGAAGCCGCCAAGATTGGGTTGGAAGAAAGTATAATCAAAAGGATTGGTAGATGGAAGTCAAGTGCTTTTAAACTGTATATTCGCCCTTATTAAAAGGTTTTTGATTTATTTCAGGTCATCATCGTTCAGTTTGGATTTTAGGTCACTCATTTGTTTTTTGGGCGCAGAGGAGAGCAAGGAATAGGATCTATTCAGAAAATCTGGGCCTGGATCCTTCAGCATTCAAAGTACACTGGCATGGTCGCAGAGGGATGGTGTGGGATGATTTATTTTTCGAGTTGGGCAGGTTGTATACATTTTTTCCTCCCCCAGACATACTGTTGTTACATCTAGGAGGTAACGATATTGGTAATATAAAAACATATGAGTTGGTAATCAGAATGAAGGATTCTTTTAATTTTCTGAGGATGGTTTCTCCCAATACGGTCCTAGTTTTTTCCGAAGTAGTCCTGCGCCTGCGCTGGTTAGAATCTTTAGTTTGCAAACCGTTGGAGAAAGTCCGTAAACGAGTTAATAGAACGATGGAAAAGTTCTTATCTCCCGGGCTGGGTGTTTCTTTTAGGCATCGGGAACTAGAGGGTGGTTGTCCGGGCCTGTATAGAATAGATGGGGTCCATCTGTCGGACATAGGCCTGGATATCTTTAATATGGGCCTCCAATCGTGCATAGAGGCGGCCGCGGTTTGGGGTAGGGACAGAGGGGTGGCTATGGCCCCTCCCTCTGTCGGTTGGGAGAAATGAGGATTTGATGAGGAATCGGCTCGAGTCTCAAGTGGCTGAGCTGGGATTGGTGATGGTGGTTTAAGTGACTAAGTGGTATACAGTTACGTTTTACGGTATGGATCATTACCTGTATAATTATTAAACCAATGAATCAGGCCGTGGCCAAATTATTTTCCAACAACTATTTGTACCTTTGTTAAATAAATATTTAAAGGATTATTGTTGTTTGGTCTTTTATTTCTATATGCACGATTGAGGTTTGTTTATTGCATAATGCCTGTGGTCCCATGGGAAAGGAAAGCGAGTAGCCGTTTAGGCTCTCCTTTCCTCATGGGTCCACGGCAGGGGCATTTAGATAAGGTTAGTTTAAGGTTATAGTAAGGGCAAGGGGTTAGTTTAAGGTCAGGCAGATGGTTGGAGCGTATAGGGTTAACAGCAGTTCAGGGGGAGTTAATGAGGAACAGCTGGTTGAGAGGGTTCTGGAGGGATGGTAGCCTTTGCGCAGCGATTGGCTAGTAAGAGTCAGGTGTCTAGCTGGAAAGTTCTGGACGCCGGCCCAAGGCTATTTAAAGGCCCATTGCGGTATGGGTCAGGGCCGGTGACCAGGAAGCAACAGCTGGAGGAGCTCCCCGCCCTACCCCCCCCCTTTTTTCTTTTCCCGTCGCGGCCAAAGATTCATGTGGTAACTCACTCAGGCTTGTGCTTGAGGGGAGAAATGAGGATTTGATGAGGAATCGGCTCGAGTCTCAAGTGGCTGAGCTGGGATTGGTGATGGTGGTTTAAGTGACTAAGTGGTATACAGTTACGTTTTACGGTATGGATCATTACCTGTATAATTATTAAACCAATGAATCAGGCCGTGGCCAAATTATTTTCCAACAACTATTTGTACCTTTGTTAAATAAATATTTAAAGGATTATTGTTGTTTGGTCTTTTATTTCTATATGCACGATTGAGGTTTGTTTATTGCATAATGCCTGTGGTCCCATTCAAACCACTAACGTAGCCCTTAAAATGGGCTACAGGACCACCCCTCGACAGTGAATAATCCACTGTCCAGAAGCAGTCGGAGGCACACGACAACCACCCCAGCCTCCATCAGCCTTCAGATTAAGCAAATGAAGGATAAAAATTTTAAAAAAAACACACTCAATCCAAAACTATAACATTACAGAAAAAAGAATAATATGGAACACGGTCGGTGCAAACATATTAGTACTAAAGGATAGAAAAATTCTTCCCTTTCCTCTCTCCCCCCAGTCAAAAAAAAAAGAGGGGGGGAGAGAGGATGTGTGACAGAGAAAGCCGTCAATCGGGAAAAGTAGTTTTGTAGATGAAATATAAAGACATATGAGCCTCCAACCACAGATAGGAGACCAAATTCGGAAATACCCTAAAGGTATTTAATCGGGAGAAAAATGAAATTGAACAGTTTCAGTCCCCGGATCAGGTTTTTGCAGGATCCTTGGTGTGTCTGCTTTTAGCCATCTTCCATGTGGGGGAAATAGGACTGGTCGGAGTGGGTCGTTTGGATGACCCTGCTTGTGAATTTGAAGTGTCCATTGCTGATTCCAACGAGATGAACCGCAGTGCATGCAGGATTTTTTCTCCCTCAGCAAGTGTGGTGAATGTGTAGGTCTTGCCTTTGTATGTGAATTTTAGAGCGAAGGGGAATGCCCACCAATATTTGATTTCTTTCTGCCTCAGGATCACCAGCAGTGGTTTTAGTGTTCTGCGTCATTGTATAGTCATGGGGGAGATGTCGGTGAAAATTTGTATATCTTGACCCTGGAAAGAGATGCGGGATTGCCGACGTGAGATTTTCATAATCTCCTCCCTCACAGTGTAATAATGCGGTTTTACAATTATGTCCCTGGGTCCTTTCTTAGAGGGCCCAAAGTTCTATGAGCTTTATCCAGCTCTAGCTTATGTGGAGCAATAGATGGGAGTAAGCTCTTGATGAGGTCCTGAATGGCTTTAGGGACATCTGATATGGACTCAGAAAGGCCTCTAACCCTTAAAATTGTCCTTTCTGGAACGATTCTAAAGGTCGTCTATTCTGCTAAGGGCCACATCCAATTGCTCTTGAAGAGATTGTATTTGGTCTGTGTTTTGGTTGGCTCTAGAAACTGTAATATCAAGCTTATTTTCTATTATCTCCATCCTGGAGCTCAAATTCTGAAAATCAGAGCGTATGTCATTAGTTATTTTCAATGCTGTTTGTGCAAGACCCCTTTCAAGTAGTTCAGAAAACTTCTGAAAAAGCTCCCCTGCATTCTGAGGGACCATAAGGTCAGTGTTTCCTGAGGGAATAAGGGTATTGAGGTAAACAGGTGACGAATCCTGAGGAGAATCAGCATAATGGGGCAATGTAGATACCAGTTGATATTCTGGAGCAGTTAATGTTCCTGACACAGTGCCTGAAGTACCTTGAGCTGATTGTGAGGGAAAGTGCAGTGTGGTAGGAGACGGTACTTGCCTCACTTCAGTGTCTCCTTCAGCATAAGACGCCAGCGGCTGAGGCGCGGCCGTCATCTTGGATTCGGCCTGAATTTCCAGCGCCGTATATTTCGGTTCCAGGCCCCTCCGAACCACACTGCTATACATCAGGGTGATCACAAGGCTTTCCCCCATCAAATCCTCTCAAAACGGGTCGCCGCACCGCTGTGAATCCGGTGCTATGGTCGATGGATGGCTGTGGTAGAGCGGAGCTCCCTGCTTAAGCGGCCATCTTGGACGCCTCCGCGCATGCGCCTTTTTAAACTCTCCTGCCTTCAATTACCTTTAAATGCCTCTGTGTGCAAGGACTCATAGGCTAACATAGAGGGGCATTTAGAGGCAGAGCAAAGTTGCATGTCTCTAACAGGCCTAAAGACTAATTCTTTTGGTGTAGTGTCTTTTAAAGAGCGTAACAATAGCATTTGAAACACATAGGCACATTCCATCATTATACACATTTATAATTTGTTACAATAAAAAAACGAATTTGACCAATGGAATCGTTTTGTAACCATTTGCAAGAGCAAGACTATTCTTTTCTGTGTTTTTTTTTGTTTTATATATAAATATACATATATTTTCTAAACTATTTGTCCGTGATCTGGCGCTGGGTTTTACCTCCTGTTCGGGTTGCTCAGGATCCTGCCAATACACCCGAAACCTAGGTATTATGGGCCAGATTCAGGTAGATGGGAGCATCTTGCTCTGGAGTAACGCTTCTCATTTACGTTACTCTGGCGAAATTTTAGGAGCAAGTGCTGTTATTCATGAACCACTTGCTCCTAAAGTTGCAGCAGCGCATCGCAAATGAGACGGCGGAATTCAAATTGGGCGGGTACGGGGCGTGTATTATTTAAACTAAGCGCGATCCCGCGGCGAACGTACTGCGCATGCGTCGAGTGTCAATGCATCCCAGTGCGCATGCTCCAAATTCTGTCAGTGAACGTCAATGACGTCACATCCCCATTCATTAAATTTTTACGCAAGCGATGCGATTAGTTTTTTTTCCTGACGCGATGACGACGCCTATACTTAACATAGGATACTCCCACTAGGGGGCTGCTTTATCTTTACGCCGCGTATCGCTTCCGGAAACGTCGGAAAGTCACTGCGTCGCGCCCGAATACGATCGTGAATTGCCGATTCCCGCTGATTAACATATTTTTTCATCGTAAATCAGCAGGAATGCCCCCGGCGCCATTTTTAAATTAAAGTTGCGATGCGATGGCGAAATTCAATTGCGCTGATCGCATCGGAACTCCAACCCGGCGTTTCTTGTTTTCTGGTTACAGAAAACAGAAACGCCGGCTTAAAGTGACAGTTAGGCTGGAGTATCACAGATACTCCAGCCTAACTCTACCTGAATCTGGCCCTATATGTTGGAAGTACAACAGCACATTAGCTGTGTGTGGGAAACTGCATCGAACGCTTTTGCAAAATCTAAGTATACCACATCCACCACCATCCCTCTGTCCAAAGTTTTACCTACCTCTTCATAAAAAGAAATCATTTTTTTCTGACAACTTCTGTCTTTAATGAATCCAATAATGCTTAAAACATTTTTTTCCAGCAAGAACTCGTCTATGTGGTCTTTTATTAAACTCTCCAATGTATGGTGACGGAAGGGGGGTTGTCCTATCCCGTCACCTGTAAGAACGATCAAGCGGTGGAACTGCCGCTATGATCATTCTTATGGTGCGCAGAATCGCTGGCTGAAAACAAGGATATCTGATTGATGCCTGTAGCTGCAGGCATCATTTAGATATTCCCACTGAAAATCAATCGCGTCATATGACGTCCTTGGGCTGGAAGTGGTTAAAAAAGCACTGCTCTATCTGGAAAGCCGACAGTTACATTCCCTTTGGTTTCCCCTCATTTCCTGTTGCTGTGTGTGTCTCTTTCAGAATAGTGTCTGTGTGTACCCTGTGTCCTTCCTGCTATTTGGTTGCACCGTGCCCGCACTGGTGTGCCAGAGAGCAACAACCTGGGGGCTGCCTCGAAGCGCAACATTCACACCTTCAGTGCATCTGGTGAAGACTGGGTGGCTCCTTAGACCCCGCGACTGGCACACCTCAGTTTGCATGTGGTCACACTGTACCAGCTGTGAGGATCCATTCCTGGGTACACCTGGTTAGTTGTTCATGGGTCCGCTAGATTTTGAGTCACACTCCTCTGATCGTGACACTGTTTCTTTGAGTCAAGGATGGGTCTTGAAATGGGTCTGCCTATGCAGGGTGAAGGGTTCTAGGGTAAGGGGAAAACTGACCTGCAGTTACCTCAGGATTGCGAAATTCGAAAATGGGACCCGGAATTTAGAGACTGTGGTCCAGAAAGGATTAATCGTCCTGTAAGATTGGGCTGAAAAAGGGCAGGAAGCAGCCAGCAAGGAGTCTGTGATGTGGAACAGGACAGGATTGTGTGGAAGGGCTGAGACACTGCTGGCTGGTTTTACAGGTGAAAAGCCAAAGTTTTATTTTGACCCAGAGTTATGGACTGCTTGCAGTTTGTATACTGAAGGAAAGCTATTTTTAATTGTTTATTTTGAGAAATAAAGGACACCTAACTTTTTCAAAGTCAGCTGGCTGGTGATCTGAAACCCCTGAATATCACAATTTATGAGAGGGGAAATATGTGCTCATTGAAAAAATGCTATTCTTTCCCTTTATATGTCTGGAATAATACTTCTGTAGATTAAGGTGTATTTTCTCTTTTGCAACCAAACTGGGATAACCACTACTGACTGGAATGGTACCAGCTGATTGGAGATAAAAGGTAGCACCAATATATAAAAAGGGCCAAGACACATCCCTGGGAATTATAGACCAATTAGCCCAACATCAATTGTATGCAAGCTCTTTGAGGGCATGATAAGGGACTACGGTATCATTAGCAGTAATCAGCATGGATTCATAAAGAATCATTCTTGACAAACCAATCTTTTAAACTTCTATGAGGAGGTGAGTTGCCATCGAGATAAAAGAAGGCCGTAGACATGGTGTATCTGGATTTTTCAAAAGCATTCGATACAGTTCCCCATAAATGTTTACTGTACAAAGTAAGGTCAGTTGGTATGGACCATAGGGTGAGTACATGGATTGAAAACTGGCTACAGGGGCGAGTTTAGAGGGTAGTGATAAATAGAGAGTACTCTGAATGGGGAGGGGTTGAAAGTGGGGTCCCCCAGGATTCTGTCCTGAGACCAATTTTATTTTATTTATTCATGAACGAGCTGGAGGATGGAATAAACAGCCATAGCATAACATATAACATTAAAAATATTTAGAAAGTGCTGCGTACTTTGTTATTTGCTGACAAATCCTATAATAATACTATGTAGCACCCCCTAGCTTTGCTAGAATAGGATGTTTCTGTGTTTGTGCAGGTAACATTTAGGGCTTGGCTGGCAGCCAAGCCTGTGTGGGTTTTTTTCTGAGTCAGGTGAGTGACTCAGGTAGGTAGCTTGTGTCAGGTGAGTGACTCAGGTAGCAGCTTCTCTGGTAACTCCTCCCTCCTTGCTGGAAACTTGGAGAAGGTTTCAAAAGCAGCTAGGAGGAGCTAGATGGAGTATTCTGAGAGCTCTGACCAATCTCCAACAGGAGGGTTGCCAGGGGTTACGCCCCTTCAAATACTCAGGGTTAACCCAGCAAGGGCAGGGTGGATTTCAGGTGGAGATGGAGTGTTAGGTTGTCGGGCCTTTGAGAGTAGCTCCCCAGTCTGGGGGGGAGAACTCGGGCCTGGGCTCAGGTGCGGAAGGGACCCCCTTTTTTTTACAGTGAAATGCTTGTTATTGCATTGTAAGTTGTAATGCAGTGCCATTAAGATTTATTGAATGGCTCTGCATCGCACCAGCACACTTAACATGCATTACAGTAACCACAATACATAATATGGATGGGTTCTTAAAGCTTGATGTCTTTGCAAAGTGAGGTCTCAATAATGCTTGGCTGACAAAAATGTTTTGTATTTCTGAAAAAAATAGCAGAGCGAGAAAACATTTAGGGCCAGATTCTCGTAGATGCGCACATATTTATGCAGGCGTAGCGCATCTCAGATGCACTACGCCGACGTAACGCGGAGAGGCAAGTACCGTATTCTCAGAGCAAATGCCTTTCAAGATGCGCCTGCGTAGCGGAAATTCATCGGCGTAAGCCTGCGTAACTCCAAAGTAGGAGGGAAGTGGGCGTGATGCGCCGTGACGTGGATGACCCGCGCCGTGACGTGGATGACCCACGCCGTGAGGTGGATGCCCTCTGCGCATGCGCAAAGTCTCCCTACGATTCGCCGGCCCATCGTATAAATAATGCGCCCACACATGCACCCGTGCAGCGCAAAAGTCTCCCATTTTTGGTTTGGCCTGGGCAAACTTTTGCAGGACCATGTCTGCTATTGGGAAGGAAAGGAGGAAGAAGAATTTCTCACCAGAGGAGAGGGCCATTGTGATTGCGGCCATGGAGAAATACGATTCGCGGCTCCATGGTGCAGACAGTGCTCGAACCAGCAAGTCACGTAGGGATGAAATTCTGATGAAGGTGGCTTGTCAGGTTAATGCCCTATCACACGAGGTCCGGACACCACAGGACATTCAGAAAAAAATGAATGACCTGCGGCGTCTAGTGAAGGGCAAGCTGGCTACGAGTGCTCGGCATGCCATGGGCACTGGAGGGGGCCCACTCTGTACCATCCGCCTTACTGAGGAGGAGAAGGTGGTCGCCCGCTGCCTGCAGAGGGAGCAGGTGGAGGGAGTCTTCTGCTTCTACGAGTCTGAAAAGCCAGCCATGAGGACAGGTAAGTGTGTTTGATATACTATCTGTTGTGTTGCATGTGTGGGGGTGGAAGGGAACATGTGCCAAGTGTGTGGGTCCACCAACATGTGCATCTTTTGTGTCATCCACAGATGTGCAGGACGGAGCGGGGCCATCTGTTGCTGACAGGGCCCGTCCGGTTCCATCCCCCGAGCATCCAGTCCCTCTGGCTGCCCCCCTGGAAGAGGCCTTGTTGGAGGGAAGTGGGCACACCTCTTGTCAGGGAACCCCTGTGAGATGTTTTGCACACAGACGTGCGCAAGCGCATAACCTTTGCAATAGAACGGCACGCATGCGCGCACGGACGAGCCTAATTACCTCTGACACCTGACAGCCTATTTAAAGGGAGTCTGGGCTCTTGTGCTTTGCTGACTGATCTTCAGCTGTGTTCCTGAATCCTGATCTGATCCTGTGTGTCTTCCCAATATTCTGACCCGGCTTGCTCTTGACCTTGGCTCTGTGTTCTGTTCCTGTACTGATGCCCATCCCTGACCCGGCTCCGTCCCTGACTCTGGCTCTGTCTATGATTTTGTACCTCACTGCCCGCTTGCTGACAAACCTGGCTATCCCTGAGACCTTGCTCCTGTCCATGTTCCTGGTTGCTGTTAAACCTTGGTTACCTGCCTGGCTGTTACCTGGGCCTGCACAGCTCATCATAGTCTGCTTCAGGCCTCTGAACCCTACCAAGCCGTTCTCCTGGGACCTCCTGCTCCAGGCACTCGTGTCCCTCTTGTCCTTCGGCTTCCTCTGTTTCACCTTCAGCGGAGCCAGGACAGGAGATATAAGAGAGGCCGACCTCATCAAATCAGTCTCCCACCTGATCCCTGACACCTCTACGGAGGAGGTGGTTGAGGAGGAGGTTGTCGAGCAGGACCAGGAGCTATACCAGATTTTGGAGGAGGCGCATGGGGTGCCCGGACCAGCCCAAGACACCACCCCATATATCTCCAGCCCATCAGTGTCCACCCCCCACCTCTCCAGTCCCTCCGATTCCATCCCCCTCATCTCCGGCCCCTCAACATCCTCCCCATATGCCGGGTCCCCAGCCACTCCCAGAAAGGCGACTAGGAAGACGAGGGGTGTTGCCAAGATCATGCCGGAACAGCTGGCCAGGCAGCAGGACCAGCAGAATCGGCACCTTGCAGAGGTTGTTGGGGAGATGAGGCGCCTGGCCGACAGCCTGGTCTCCTCGGGTCCGTTAAGGGATGCCATACAAGACGTTGCTGGCAACAGCGCAGCGACGGTTACCAGCCTGGGGGAGCTGCAGGCAACCACCTCAGACCTTGTGGTGGAGGTCAAATCCCTGCGGCTTGCAGTCCAGGACCAGACAGCTGTGCAGACCCGCATAGCGGTGGCCTTGGAGGGCATGCAGGCAGCCAGGGAGGGACGTGGGGATGCTACTGTACTCCTCAACCTGATGCCCCACCCCCCCCCCACCTGAGGCTGCCCCCAGGCAAGTGAGGGGCAGGAGCCGTGGCAGCAGGCGGAACCCACGCCAGGCCCAGTAATTTTTAGATTGTTATTTTTTGCTCTGGTGAAGAGCTTTATATGTTATTTTTTGCTCTGGTGAAGAGCTTTATATGTTATTTTTTGCTCTGGTGAAGAGCTTTATATGTTATTTTTTGCTCTGGTGAGGAGCTTTTTATTTTATTTTTTGATACTGCACACAGTGCAGTGTGAATGGTGTGGGAATGTTGGGGGGGTGGCACTCCTGCCAGTAAGGGGTGTCACCCTCGGCCTTTGGGGATAAGTTATCCCCACGGCTGTGTGAATGGTGTATGAATGGACAGCAACATCATTGGGGCCTTGACATGGCGTGGCTGCTCACAAGTCCTACATGCTGGACTTGGGCTAATCCAATGTGATGTGGATGTGGTGTGTGTGATCTAGGGACCACAGTGGTGTGCATGCGTGCATTGTCTGTTTGCCATGATGAATGTGTGTGTTTAACAGTCAAAGATTCGTAACACGAGGCAACTCCTGACTGCTCTTCCATCAGCAGACGAGGTCTCCTCTGGCAGGGGGGGCTGTCTGGTTGGGGGGTCAGGTCATCACGTAGGGCAATCTGCAGGCCCTTTCTCATTGCAAAGTTGTGCAGAATGCAACATGCACCGATGATCTGACACACAAAGTTTGGGGAATACAACAGGGCACCCCCGGACCTATCTAGGCATCGGAAACGGGACTTCAGAAGGCCAAATGTGCGCTCAACCACTGCACAGGTTTTGATGTGTGCTTCATTGTATTTTCTCTCTCCTCTGGTTTGGGGGTTCCGGAAAGGAGTCATGAGATGGGGTCCAAGTACATATGCCGCGTCACCTGGAAGTGAAAAGACAGGAGGATGTTAGTAGTGCATGTGCCCCTTGTGATGTGTGCATCATGGGGGGGGGGGACAGTCATGCCTGCCACCCATGTCACTCACCAACCAGCCAGCTGTCCCCATACATGTTCTGCTCAAAATCTGCTGGGATGTTTCTTTGACGGTATATGTAGCTGTCATGGCTGGACCCGGGGTCTTTGGCACGGACGTGCCGTATGAGGTATTTGGCATCAGCTATCACCTGTACGTTGATGGAATGCCAATGCTTCCGATTGCAGTAAATGTGCTCTGTGGCACGGGGGGCCTGTAGTGCCACATGTGTGCAGTCAATGGCCCCGATGGTGCATGGGAATCTGGCAAGTCTGTAGAAATCTGTCATTGCCTTCTGCCGCAGTTGCTCAGTGGTGGGTCTGATGATGTGGTGGGACATGCATCTGAGGATTGCGGGGATAACCTGGTGCAGACATCTGCTCATGCTGGTTTGTGACATCCCAGCCACAACTCCACTTGTACGCTGGAATGATCCACAGGCAAGAAAATGGAGTGTTGCCAGTACCTTGTCCAGTGGCTGCAGTGCATGTGAGCGGTGTGTCTGGCTGGTTATGTCATCCTGCAGGGCTGTGGTTATTTCCAGGATGGCAGCAGGGCTGAATCTAAAGATGCGAGACACCTCCTCATCACCCATGCCAAAGAGGCTCATGCGCGTTCGGTAGATCCTCTCACGTGCCCCCCTCCTCCTCCTCCTCCTCCTTCTATGCTCCTCTTCCTCTGCATATAATAGTAGTGCTAAGACCATGCCTGCCCCTGGCATGTTGGCATACGAATGTGTTGTCCAGTAAGTGTGATCGCTCAGCTCGTCCGTTATGGTGCTGCTGTAGTTGCTCTCTAGCTGACTTGCACATTGCTTTTATGAGGGGGAAGTTTAGGCCAGGCTTTCGCGCTACGCGCACCACGCGTAGCCTACGCTGAACGCGCGTAGTTTCGTCAATCGGCGCATCTCCCTCATTTGCATATTTGCATGATAATTCAATGGGAGCTGCAGATGCGCAATGCGTAACTATGCGCCTACGCCGCGCTAGCTTAAAACATTTACGCCGCTCAGGAGAAGCAGATTTTCTGGCGTATGTGGTTCTGTGTTTACGGCGCATCGATACGACGGCGCACATTTACAATTACGCCGCGCATATCCATTTACGCAGGCGTATCGCCTCTGAGAATCTGGCCCTTACTGTCTGTGATATAAAATTTACCAAGTCTAATGCCGCGTACACACGGTCGTTTTTTGCGATGAAAAAAAACGACGTTTTCTGTGAAGTAAAAAACAACGTTTTTGAAACGTCACTTTTCAAAGACAATTTTGCATACACACCATCGTTTTTTCACAAAAAGCAAGGTTACGTTCACCACTCTTTTCCATTGAAGCTCGCTTCATAACTAGCTTCTGGGCATGCGCGGGTTGAAAAACGTCGTTTTAAAAGACGTTTTTGCTACACACGGTGACTTTTTGTGAAACAAAAAACGACGTTTTGAAAAACGACACAAAAAATTCAAGCATGTTGGAATTTTTTTTGGTCGTTTTTTTTAAGACAAAAAACGACGTTTTGCCCACACACGGTCAATTTAAATGACGTTTTAAAAAACGTCGTTTTTTTTCATCGCAAAAAACGACCGTGTGCATAACTGATGGAGATATCATAATAATAAAAATATTTTAATGAATTGGAAGTCACACATAAAAGTCCCATTAATACAAAATTAAATGAAGTCGGCAATGGAAAAGAATGGCATAGAGAGGCGCAATTTATTTGTACCCACGTGCATGGGTTTGCAGCTGCTCCTCCTCCTGAGGTTGCTGTCTCTTTAAATTTTCTAAGCTACCCGCACAGTTGTGACCTGAATGGTCAAGGTGAAGCATGTGACAATACAAAGCTTTTCAGAACTTATCTGGCCGGTATATAAGGCTGCATAGAGCGCAGGGGGAGAAGACTGGAGAAAGAAAATAAAAAAATAAATATCATACAAGGCCTTTTGGGTCTGGCATAGATTCTAACTGCTTGCTGACCAATCGCCGCAGTTATACGGCGGCAGGTCGGCTCTGCTGGGTGAGATCACGTAGCTATACCCGAGATCGCACATTACAGAGCGAGAACTGGGAGCTATGTGTGTAAAATGCCTGATTGTCTGTTCATACAATGTATGAACAGCGATCAGTCATTTCCCCTAGTCAGTCCACACCCCCTTCAGTTAGAACACACCCAGGGAACATACTTAACCACTTCCTCACCTCCTAGTGTTAACCCCTTACCTGCCAGTGGCATTTTTAAAGTAATCAATGCATTTTTATAGCACTGATCGCAATAAAAATGCCAATGTCCCAAAAATGTGTCAAAAGTGTCCGAAGTGTCCGCCATAATGTTGTAGTACCGATACAAATCGCCCATCGCCGCCATTACTAGTAAAAAAAAAAATATTAATAAATATGCCAAATAACTTGCTTATAAGCCTTTAAAATTAGCACGTTTGATTTCTCATGTTCGTGTCCCATAGACTTTATTGGTTTTCGCATGTTCTCAAATTTTTTGCCTGCTCGCATGTCCTGGTGCGAACCGAATCAGGGGGTGTTTGTCTCATCCCTAGTAGTGTGCAGTCAGTCAGTGTAGTATATATAATATACAGTAGTTCAGAGTATATAGTGCAGTTAGTGCAGTATTTATAATATAGTTCAGAATATATAGTACAGTCTGTGTAGTTTATATAATACAGTTCAGAGTACAGCAAAACCTTGGTTTGAGAGCATTTTGCAAGACAAGCAACATTTTTAAATACATTTTGACTTTATATACAAGCAATGTCTTGATATACAAGTAGCGTTGTGTCAAAACTGGGTAAAAAAAGAGAAGGTACAACATTTAGCAACTTACATATGTGATGATTAAATCAGGCACAACTAAGTATGCAGGCATCTGGGGTAAAGGTGTCCACAGTCTGTGCTCCTCATCACCATCAATGTGGTTCCTTCCACCCTCCACAAGCGATTCAAGCCTTGCTTTCAGATCGCTCTACTGCAGGGTAGTCTTCCTGGTCACGATTGCAGACTGACAGCCGTGAGAGTCGGCGGTGCGGGGGATGATCTATGTGGACAGGTTTCCCCCCAGATGCCTGCATACTTAGATGTGCCTCTTTTAATCATTAACCATGTGAGTTGCTAAATGTTGTACCTTCATTAAATGTAACCATATTGCTACACCTAGGCCTTGTACACACGATCAGACATGTCTGATAAAACTGGTCTGTAGACCAGTTTCATCAGACCAGTTTGATGGTGTGTATGGCCCATCAGACCGTTGTCCGTCAGACCAAAGTTTTAAAACATGCTTTAACCACTTGCCTACTGTGCACCTACACCCCCTTCCTGCCCGGACAAAATTTAAGCTTCCGGCACTGCGTCGCTTTAACTGACAATTGCGCGGTCGTGCGACGTGGCTCCCAAACAAAATTGGCATCCTTTTTTCCCACAAATAGAGCTTTCTTTTGGTGGTATTTGATCACCTCTGCGGTTTTTATTTTTTGCGCTATAAACAAAAATAGAGCGACAATTTTGAAAAAAATTCAAAATTTTTTACTTTTTGCTATAATAAATAACCCAAAAAATATATTAAAAAACATTTTTTTTCCTCAGTTTAGGCCGATAAGTATTCTTCTACATATTTTTGGTAAAAAAAAAAATGCAATAAGCGTTTATCGATTGGTTTGCGCAAAATTTATAGTGTTTACAAAATAGGGGATAGTTTATGGCATTTTTTTAAATTTATTTTTTACTATTAATGCGACGTTATGGCGGACACTTCGGACACTTTTCTGACATTTTTGGGACCATTTACATTTATACAGTGAACAATGCTATAAATATGCATTGATTACTGTATAAATGTGACTGGCAGTGAAGGGGTTAACCACTAGGGGGCGGGGAAGGGGTTAAATGTGTGTCCTATGAGTGTTCCAACTGTAGGGGGGGGTGACTGGGGGAGGTGACCGATTGTGTCCCTATGTACAAGGAACACAATCTGTCTCCTCTCTCCCTGACAGGGACGTGCAGCTCTGTGTTTACATACAGAGCTCCACGTCCCCGCTCAGTTACTGGGCAATCGCGTGTGCCCGGCGGCGATCATTGCCGCCAGGCACTCGCACCGGGATCCCAGCAGAGCGGCGGGTGTGCGCCCGCCCGTGGCTTTAAAAGGACATCACGTCATATGACGTGATGTCAGGACAATGGAGTCTTTGCGTTTCTTTTTGCGTTTTTATATATATATTTTTTTTGCATTTTGTAAAGGTCATGTGTTGCAAGAGTCTTAACAAGGGTGTCAGGCTGCTGAGATGACTTGCATGGTTGCAAGGTCTCAATCAATAAGAATTGGGTTACTGAGAAAGGATAGAAACATCTGGTTTGTTTGTACCTTAAGCAAGCAGTATAAGGTAGAAGGACAACGCCTGTTTGAATCGAAGGTT
Organism: Rana kukunoris; assembly: GCA_029574335.1. Lineage (NCBI taxonomy): Eukaryota > Metazoa > Chordata > Amphibia > Anura > Ranidae > Rana > Rana kukunoris. The sequence goes on along the minus strand of CM056051.1, from coordinate 339,782,177 downwards.
CCGTAGGGGCCACTAATGAACCATATGGGAGACAATGAATGGTAGCAAATTGATAGGACATAAAGAATGTAATAAAAATCTTACTTGCGACAGTGCAAGTGAGTTTGCGGCGGACTGTGGCTGGAGTGAAACATGTCGAGAAGGTGTAGCGTGATGCCGTGCATGGGGCAAAACAATGAGGTTTGGTGTAGAAAATAGAACACGAGAAGTGTGTATCAATGCTTTGTAAGCTCCACTGCAGGAACCAAACATATGGTACGGGTGACACCATGAGTGGCCACGAATTTGACATGACAAACAAGCTAACGAATCCTACCTGGGACAGTGAACGTGCGACTGGGTTTGCTTTGGACTGGAGTGGATGTGCAACACATCCGAAGAGTGTGGTGTGGCGCCATGCATGACGCACAGGCAATAACTTTGGTAAATAAATGAGAGAGAAGAACCGTGAACAAACAATTCGTAAGTTCAGCTGCAAGAACTAAAAACACACGGCATGGGGGAACAATGAATGACAACGGTATAAAGCATGCAATGTATCTGATACAAAACGGTTGTAAAATGCATGAAACAAATTTGATACGAATCGGTAGTAAGGAGTATTGAACTAATCTGATACTAATTGGTTGTAGAGTGTATGTTACCCCTTGCTTTGAAACTGAACACCTACCAACCACCCATCCCCCCAGGCTAATCAAGTGCAGACAAGGCACCATGTGAGTCCAATTACCACCTCAATCTGCCAAAGAACCCATACAAACACATGCTAATCTCCAAATGGATTTACAAATGAATCGTATGTTTGGCAGAAGGAAGTTACAAATGTACTACGCCTGAGCCAAATGATGTTGGAACATGAGCAACAGTAACTCAGAGGCAGATTTTTTCCAAAAGGGATGCAGGATAGAAAGCATAACGAATTGCAAGATTGCACAAGATACGAAAAGGTTTGAATCCTACCTGCGACAGTAAGCGGGAACCGCCGGCGAAGACCATAAAGGGAGAAGCCGCAAAGCGATTGCGATGTCGAATGCGATTGAATGCGCAGACTCACGGACATGAGGTGAGCTGGGAAGAGTCGGCCCAGTGACATGTAGTACTGCACACTGAACCGACAAATGGCATGTGTGAGTGGGCTGCTTAAATACCCTCCGGGCTCCTCCCATAAACTCAGGCCACCATACTGGCCTTCTTATATATACTACACACATTGCACTATATACTCTGAACTGTATTATATATACTACACGCACTGCACTATATACTCTGAACAATATTATAGATACTACACAGACTGCACTATACATTTTGAACTGTATTATATATACTACAGGGACTGCACTATATATTCTCTGCAATGTATTATATATACTACACTGACTGCACTATATACTCTGGAATGTATTATATATACTACATGCATTGCACTATACACTCTAAACTGTATTATATATACTACACGGACTGCACTATATACACTAAACTGTATTATATATAGTTACATAGTTACATAGTTAGTCAGGTTGAAAAAAGACACAAGTCCATCCAGTTCAACCATAAAAAATAAATAAAAATAAAACAAAGTAAAACACAGTACATCCTCCCATACACCCAACTCCATACCCACAGTTGATCCAGAGGAAGGCAAAAAACCCCAGCAGAGCGATGATCCAATTTGCTACCGGAGGGGAAAAAATTCCTTCCTGATCCCCCGAAAGGCAATCGGATTTACCCCGGATCAACTTTACCTACAAAACTTAGTACTCAGTTATATTATGTGCATTTAGGAAAGAATCCAGGCCTCTCTTAAAGCAATCTACTGAGCTGGCCAGAACCACCTCTGGAGGGAGTCTGTTCCACATTTTCACAGCTCTTACTGTGAAGAAACCTTTCCATATTTGGAGGTGAAATCTCTTTTCCTCCAGACGTAAAGAGTGCCCCCTTGTCCTCAGTGTTGACCTTAAAGTGAATAACTCAACACCAAGTTCACTATATGGACCTCTTATGTATTTGTACATGTTGATCATATCCCCCCTTATTCTCCTCTTCTCAAGAGTGAATAAATTCAGTTCCTCTAATCTTTCCTCATAGCTGAGCTCCTCCATGCCTCTTATCAGTTTGGTTGCCCTTCTCTGCACTTTCTCCAGTTCTCCGATATCCTTTTTGAGAACTGGTGCCCAAAACTGGACTGCATATTCCAGATGAGGTCTTACTAATGATTTGTACAGGGGCAAAATGATATCTTTCTCTCTGGAGTCCATACCTCTCTTAATACAAGAAAGGACTTTGCTCGCTTTGGAAACCGCAGCTTGGCATTGCATGCCATTATTGAGCTTATGATCAACTAAAACACCCAGATCCTTCTCCACTACAGATCCCCCCAGTTGTACTCCCCCTAGCATGTATGATGCATGAATATTCTTAGCCCCCAAGTGCATAACTTTACATTTATCAACATAAAAACCTCATCTGCCACTTAGTCGCCCAATTAGACAGAGCATTGAGGTTGGCTTGTAAATTGGAGACATCCTGCAAGGACATTATTCCACTGCATAGCTTGGTGTCATCTGCAAAAACAGAAATGTTACTTTTGATCTCAGACCCAATATCATTTATAAATATATTGAAAAGTAAGGGACCCAACACTGAACCTTGGGGTACACCGCTGATAACCTTGGACCATTCAGAGTAAGAATCATTAACCACAACTCTCTGAATTCTGTCTTTCAGCCAGTTTTCTATCCATTTACAAACTGATATATCTAATCCTGTAGACCTTACCTTACACATGAGCCGTGTGTGGGGAACTGTATCGAACGCTTTTGCAAAATCCAAGTATACCACGTCCACTGCCACGCCTCTGTCCAGGGTTTTACTTACCTCTTCATAAAAGGAAATCAGGTTTGTCTGACAACTTCTGTCCTTCATGAATCCATGCTGTCTGCTGCTTAAATAGTTTGTTTCCAGCAAGAACTCATCCATGTGGTCTTTTATTAAACGTTCCAGTATCTTTCCAACTATAGAAGTTAAACTAACAGGTCTATAGTTACTTGGTAAAGACTTTGTTCCCTTTTTAAATATGGGCACCACATTGGCTTTATGCCAATCCAGTGGTACTATTCCTGTCATTAATGAGTCCCTAAATATTAGATACTACAATGCAGACTTCACTATATACAGTAAAACCTTGAATTGCGAGCATAATTTGTTCCAGAAACATGCTTGTAATCCAAAACACATGTATATTAAAGCAAATTTTTCCATAAGAAATAATGGAAACTCAAAAAATTCATTCCACAACCATTTATTCATAAGTCCTTTAGTTTTTACAAAGATTATAGCAATGTTACCAGGTTGTGTAACCATAATATATCATACACAAATTGCAGCCTCCACAAGGAGATTAGAAGCAAAATACAGCAGAATCTACAGAGTATAAAAAAGAAGAGAGACGCCTCTAAGGCCCTGTACACACGATCAGACATGTCTGATGAGACTTGTCTGATGGACCGTTTTCATCAGACAACTCTGAACTTGTCTGATGGTCTGATGTGCGTACACACCATCGGACCAAAATCCGATCAGAACAGAACGCGGTGATATAGAACACAACGACGTGATGAAAAAACAAAGTTCAATGCTTCCAAGAATGCGTCAACTTGATTCTGAGCATGCGCGGGTTTTTGGTCCGATGCTTTTGTGTACTAACCATCGAACCTGTCCGACGGACAGGTTCCATCAGACAGGTTATATTGGTAATATTGTCTCTGCAACTTGACACTCATTTGAGACCCTTGCAAAATGTAATATCATCTCAGCTACCTTTGCAACCACACAATCTCGTCTCAGCAACCTAACGCCCGTTCAGACCTTTTCAGCCATACAAAGTCGTCTTAGCAAACTGACACTCATTTGACACCATTGCAAACGCAATATCGTCTCAGCAACCTGACACCCGTTCAGACCTTTGCATAGTCATACATAGTCATCTCAGCAGCCCGACACTCACTTGAGACCATTGCAAACGCAACATCGTCTCAGCAACCCCTCACTTGTTGAGACCAGTGCAACCACACAAGGCCATCTCAAAACAAACCTCATAATCATCGAGACCTTTGCAACCACGCAATATCATCTCAGCAAACCAGACTGAGACCCTTGCAACCACACAATATTGTCTGCAGCAGTATAAAACACTTTGCAGCACGCACCTACGTGCAAACCCGAATACAAACTAAACTTGCAAGCACACCTCAGTGACAATCAGCCAAACAAACACACAGTGGCACCCAGTTGGCCATTCATCTTTAGTGGCACACGGGCCACTCATCTTTTCCCTGTCTTTTTCCCTGCAGTTAGTTCAGGTTTCCAACCAGCACCAGCGAGTGCACGTTGGTCAGCGAGTGCACGTTGGTCAGCGAGTGCACATTGGTCAGCGAGTGCACGTTGGTCTGCGAGTGCGCGTTGGTCTGCGAGTGCACGTTGGTCAGCGAGTGCACGTTGGTCAGCGGGTGCACGTTGGTCAGCGGGTGCACGTTGGTCGGCGAGGGCACGTTGGTCGGCGAGGGCATGTTGGTCAGCGAGTGCACGTATATCGTCTTGTTGAGCACCTGTGTATTGTCTTGATTTTCTCACACCAATGCAAGATCCAGTCCAAGTTCTCAAACTAGACCAAGCATCAGTAGCAGACTTAGTGTCACGTACCTGGTAGGAGTCTGATGTGAAGAGGTCGGCCTCTCTTGTATCTCCAACCAGAGCCCCTCTGAGGGTGAAACAGATGGCGTTCAGGTAGGAGGAACACGAGTGCCTGATGGTATTTGCTTGAGTGCCGTCGGATGCAGGAAGGGCTGAGAACCCCAGATGAGCAGCAGACACAGGGCTAGAGCCCCTAGCAAATCAGGAGGACCTGTGGCGGGAGCCTTGGAAGCAGGAGTCTTAGGATGGCCGGTTGGCAGCAGGCAGGCAGTGAAGTACAAGGGATCGAGCAGAGGCGAGGTCAAAGGTCACAGGCCGGGTCGTCAGCAGGCAGGCGGCAGAGTATACAAGGGTTTAGCAGGAGCAAGGTCGAAGTCACAAGCCGGGTCGTCAGCAGGTAGTCAGCAGAGTATACAAAGGTTTAGCAGGAGCAAGGTCAAGGTCACAAGCCGGGTGGTTTAAACAGGTATCGTGGTGAGATATACAGGCGTCAGGAATTCAGGAATCATAGAAGACCGGTCAGCACCGCCCAGATATCAGAGCGTCCTTTAAATAGGTTAAGAGGGGTCAGGAACGCCCCCTGCGTGAGCGTGCCGTCCGCCGCACCCGCGCATGCGCGGAAGTGCGCCGTTGCGGTTGGTGGATGCGCGCATGTGCGCGCAAATGCGTGCCATTGGTCAACAATGTATTTTGCGTTCCAGGTATGCGCGCATGCGCGCGTGTGCGTGCCAGCGGCGTTTCTGTCCTTTCCTTACACTTAGCTATGTGGGACAACTTCCCCTACCTGATAGAACAGCATTTCAATCTTCATCCCGGCAGTGTCAGCCGAGCCACCATGGGCTTTTGCCTGCATTTTTCGTCCGCCACTGGTTCTCCAAACCTTGGCCCCCAGAAATTCTCTTAAATTTCTGCTTCACCCAGTCTTCATCACGCCTCGTACTGTACCCCATTGTGGCAGCTGCCCAGGTCTGGGGCCACACTTGAACTGGACAGACAGTGTTCTTCACCACAGACAATCAAGCCACAGCCGACTTCATCAATTAAGGTAGATCAAGCCTCTCCCCATCACGTCCTTCCTGCGCAGGCTCGCGGAGCTGTCACTCCGTCACCAGTTTAATATCTTCTGTAGACATATTCCAGGCAAATGCAAAATCGCAGCTGATGCTCTGTCCCATTCCAACCTTACTTTGTTTTTCCAGCAAGAGCCTGGAGCTGACCCAATAACCATCCCTGTCCCACCCTGGTCATTGCTGACGATGGATTGAAGTAGCATCTCACCAACTCAACCCAGCTTATTAACCACTCCTTGGCACGCAACACACTGAATGCCTATCGCACTGCTTGGAACACTAACTGCTAATTTTTGGCCACTTGCCTCGGAGCAGCAATAGGCAACGTTAGACACGTCCTAGCCTTCATATCGTATTGCCACACGCAGCTGACCCTTTCTCACCATACTATCACTCCATATCTAGATGGCGTCCAGCAATTCCTGTCCCTGCAGGACCCCAGTAAACTGTCAGTATTCTCGAGCCCATGCAGTCAAGTCCCTTCTACAGAGCATACAGAAGCACCAACCTATAGTCAGTGGCAAGCGCCTACCTTTCAAGAGTGCCCTATTTAGGGACATGTCTGAAATCCTTACTCGCTCCCCTTTTAGGGCCTTGCCCAGCATAGTCATCCAAGCAGCCATCTACCAGGCCTTCTGCGGTTCCCTACAACCTAGTGAATTTACAGTCAGTGGCTCCGGCAGTCAGACACTGCTCTGATGCCACCCGACTCGCTTTTAAACCCCTACACTCTCAGTCTGCAAACGCAACAAACCAACCTGTTTCAGACTAACAATGCCTGACGCCCAGTGACGGTGCTCGACCGACTACTGCTCCATCTACCCAGCCAATCTGATGGTAGCTTGTTGCTACCCTTTCTAAACCAGCTCCCTGAGTGGCAGCCAGTTGTCAAGCATGTCAGAATCCTAAGCAACTTGGGCTTCAAATCCCAGTCGGTTCTCTGGACATTCTTTCCGAATTAGAGCAGCCTCAACTGCCTCCCAACAGGGAGTACCAGACCACGTAATCCAGATACCAGGATGATGGGAAGTCTCCTTGTTTTGCCACATACATCCCAAATCCTCAGGAAGAAATGGCACAAGCCTTTACCAAGCTGGCTCAATAAATACCAGAAATCAATATAAGCTATTTCCCTATCTGAGTCTTTTGCCCCCTTTTCTTGGCATACTGACCAGACCACCAAGACACACTTCAGGTCTATTTATGTTGTAAGTCTTGTCGCGTGTTTATGTGATCCACATCACTCTCAGTCAGAAGGCCACGACCATAAATAAGAAGGCCAGTATGGTGGCCTGAGTTTATGGGAGGAGCCCGGAGGGTATTTAAGCAGCCCACTCACACATGCTCTTTGTCGGTTCAGTGTGCAGTACTACATGTCACTGGGCCGACTCTTCCCAGCTTACCTCATGTCCGTGAGTCTGCGCATTCAATCGCATTCGACACCCTCCCGCCCTTCCCTTTTTTAGGGCACTTCTCAGCATATCCTTCTTCAAATAACTACCCATTACTTACTTTGGGTATGCCCCCTTTTCTTGGCATACTGACCAGACCACCAAGGCACACTTCAGGTCTATTTATGTTGTAAGTCTTGTCGCGTGTTTATGTGATCCACATCACTCTCAGTCAGAGGGCCACGACCATAAATAATGCATTGCAGAGTATATAGTGCAGTCAGTGTAGTATATATAATACAGTGTATTGAAGTTGTTAAGGGGAACCCTATGACAGAATTAAGAAAAAAACTGCATGGGGTTTCCCCAAAATACACACCAGGCCCTTTGGGTCTGGTATAGATTTTAAAGGGAACTCCAATACTTTTTTTTTTTAAATGGCATGGGGTCCCCCCCCAAAATTCACACCAGACCCTTATCGAGCAGACCTGAATCTGCTACTCATCTTTCCTCATCTATCTTTACTGTCTCCCTCAAGTTTTGCTGTTTGCTGTGTTGGGCAAAAATAAAAGCACAAGGAAAGAAAGTTACTTGATGTTTGGACAGTCCATCATTGTCTCTCATCAACTACCCTGGACGGCGGAGCTATAGAGTAACAGACCATCCCAAATTCTATCCAGCAGCTCCTGCGGGGTAGCGCTACACACTTATCAACATTAAACCTCATCTCCCACTTAGTCGCCCAATTAGACAGAGCATTGAGGTCGGCTTGTGAATTGGAGACATCGTGCAAGGACGTTATTCCACTGCATAGCTTGGTGTCATCTGCAAAGACAGAAATGTTACTTTTGATCCCAGACCCAATACCATTTATAAAGATATTAAAAAGTAAGGGTCCCAGCACTGAACCTTGGGGTACACCACTGATACACTTGGACCATTCAGAGTAAGAATCATTGGGCCAGATTCAGGTAGAGTTAGGCTGGAGTATCAGTGATACTCCAGCCTAACTTTCACTTTGAGCCGGCGTTTCTGTTTTCTTTAGTCAGAAAACAAGAAACGCCGGGTTGGAGTTACTATACGAGCGGCGTAATTGTACTTCGCCGTCGTATTGTAACTTCAATTTTAAAAATGGCGCCCGGGGCGTTCCCGCTGATTAACGCCGAGAATATGTTAATCAGCGGGAATCGGACATCCACGATCGCATTCGGGCACGACGCAGTGACTTTCCGACGTTTCCGTAAGAGATACGCGGCGTAAAGATAAAGCAGCCCCCTAGTGGAGTATCCTATGTTAAGTATGGCCCTCGTCATCGCGTCGAAAAAAAAAAAATTGAGTCGTTTGCGTAAAACGTCCGTGAATGGGGATTGACGTCATTGACGTTCACTGACAGAATTTGGAGCATGCGCACTGACAGTCGACGCATGCGCAGTACGTTCGCCGCGGGATCGCGCCTAGTTATAATAATACACGCCCCCTACCCGCCCAATTTGAATTCCGCCGGCTCATTTTCGCTACGCCGCCGCAACTTTAGGAGCAAGTGCTATGTGAATAACAGTACTTGCTGCTAAAGTTTCGCCGGAGTAACGTAAATGAGAAACGTTACTCCACAGTAAAGAAGCGCCCATCTACCTGAATCTGGCCCATTAACCACTACTCACTGAATTCTGTCTTTCAGCCAGTTTTCTATCCATTTACAAACTGATATATCCAATCCTGTAGACCTTACCTTACACATGAGCCGTGTGTGGGGAACTGTATCGAACGCTTTTGCAAAATCCAAGTATACCACATTTACTACGCCTCTGTCCAAGGTTTTACTTACCTCTTCATAAAAAGAAATCAGGTTTGTCTGACAACTTCTGTCTTTCATGAATCCATGCTCTCTGTTGCTTAAAATATTTTTTCCAGCAAGAACTCATCTATGTGGTCTTTTATTAAACTCTCCAGTATCTTCCCAACTATAGAAGAACTAAGAGGTCTATAGTTCCTTGGTAAAGACTTTGGGCTAGATTCAGGTAGAGTTAGGCTGGAGTATCTGTGATACTCCAGCCTAACTGTCACTTTAAGCCGGCGTTTCTGTTTTCTGTAACCAGAAAACAAGAAACGCCGGGTTGGTGTTCCGATGCGATCGGCGCAATTGAATTTCGCCATCGCATCGCAACTTTAATTTAAAAATGGCGCCGGGGGCGTTCCCGCTGATTTACGATGAAAAAATATGTTAATCAGCGGGAATCGGCAATTCACGATCGTATTCGGGAGCGACGCAGTGACTTTCCGACGTTTCCGTAAGCGATACGCGGCGTAAAGATAAAGCAGCCCCCTAGTGGAGTATCCTATGTTAAGTATAGGCGTTGTCATCGCGTCGAAAAAAAAAAAATCGTGTCGCTTGCGTAAAAATTTCATGAATGGGGATGTGACGTCATTGACGTTCCCTGACAGAATTTGGAGCATGCGCACTGGGATGCATTGACACTCGACGCATGCGCAGTACGTTCGCCGCGGGATCGCGCTTAGTTTTAATAATACACGCCCCGTACCCGCCCAATTTGAATTCCGCCGGCTCATTTGCGATGCGCTGCCGCAACTTTAGGAGCAAGTGCTTCATGAATAACAGCACTTGCTTCTAAAATTTCGGCAGCGTAACGTAAATGAGAAGCGTTACTCCAGAGCAAAGATGCTCCCATCTGCCTGAATCTGGCCCTTTGGGCCAGATTCAGATAGGACTTATGCCGGAGTATCTCGAGATGTGCCGCCTAAGTCTAAATTTGCGCCGGAATATCTATGCACCGTACCCACAGAACTAGATACGCACCAAAATAGGCTATTCCCGACCGGCCTAACTTGCCTACGCCTGCACATCCTGGGCCAGATTCAGGAACACTTGCGCTGGAGTATTTCGATATGCGCCGCGTAACTGTGATGATGCGCCGTCGTTTCTATGTGCCCGTACCCACCAAACTAGATGCGCCCAATAACGGGTCATTTGCGACCGGCGGAACGTTCCGACGCCAGAGTATCGTCAACGCTTAATTTCGCTTGGCGCATCAGTCGCGCCTATTGATTTCCCCTGCAAATATGCAAATGAGGGATTTTTCCCAATTCACGAACGGATTAGCACCATACGCTGGCTACATGCGCCGCGCGTATCTCGTCCGTCCGGCGCAAAGTTATTTCTACAAAAGGCTGCTTTATCTTTACTCCAGACGGTCACAGGTCAGCAGGAGAGCAGCTACAGCAGCGTTACCGACGATAAGAGCTAGCTGAGCACCCCCACTTGCAGGACAACACCTCTGTCCATGCTTGTCTGTCAAATTTTACAGCCATGGAGGAAGACATCATAGGTCTCCATAGCCGAGATGACGGCTGACAGCTCCTGGCCATTAAAGTTCAGCTTTCTCCTGTGTGTTTGCGGGGAACGGGAGCAGCCATCTCAGAACAAAAGTAACATCACTGCGGGGAGGGGGAGCAGGATATACTTTAGTGCCGGAATGGCGCTTCTACGGGCGCATTTAAACGCCCAACGGAAGGCATTGCGCTGACGTTTCCCGTGAAGTGGTGCCGACGGAAGTTGTGAACATGCGCACAAAGGGGGCGAGTGGAGCCTCACTCACTGCGCATGCTCCGTGGTTGATGCGCTGAACGTAAGCCTCTGCGCTGGGCTCCGCCCATCATTTACATATAATCACACCCACTTCCCCTTGCGTCGGGTTACGCCAGCGCATTATCGTTACTCTGGCGCAAGTTTACGCGCAACTGCTATGTGAATAACAGTACTTGCGCCGAAAGGGTCTTCAGAGTAACGTAAATGAGAAGCGTTACTCCAGAGGAAAGATACTCTCATCTACCTGAATCTGGCCCCCTCCTAGGTGCACATTTATGCCGGACGCATCTGGCAAACCCATTGGGCCAGATTCAGGTAGAGTTAGGCTGGAGTATCCATTGATCCGCCAGCCTAACTGTCACTTTAAGCCGGCGTTTTTGTTTTCTGTAACCAGAAAACAAGAAACGCCGGGTTGGAGTTCCGATGCGAGCAGCGTAAATGAATTTCGCCCTCGCATCGTTACTTCAACTTAAAAATGGCGCCGGGGGCGTTCCCGCTGATTTACGCTCAAAAAATATGTTAATGAGCGGGAATCGGCAATTCACGATCTTTTTCGGGCGCGACGCAGTGACTTTACGACGTTTCCGGAAGCGATATGCGGCGTATAGATAAAGCAGCCCCCTAGTGGAGTATCCTATGTTAGGTATAGCCGTCGTCATCGCGTCGAAAAAAATCGCGTCGCTTGCGTAAAAAGTTCATGAATGGGGATGTGACGTCATTGACGTTCACTGACAGAATTTGGAGCATGCGCACTGGGATGCATTGACACTCGACGCATGTGCAGTACGTTCGCCGCGGGATCGCGCTTAGTTTAAATAATACACGCCCCGTACCCGCCCAATTTGAATTCCGCCGGCTCATTTTCGATACGCTGCCGCAACTTTAGGAGCAAGTGCTTCATGAATAACAGCACTTGCTCCTAAAATTTCGGCAGAGTAACGTAAATGAGTAAAGAAACTCCCATCTACCTGAATCTGGCCCATTGATTTCCTATGCAAATGAGGGAGATACGCCGATTCCCGAACATAGGCCCGTTCGGCACAGGCTACGCGCGGTGTGCCTAAGCTGTTTGGCCGGCCTAAAGTTACCCCTCATAAAGCAGGGGTAACTTTGCACCAGACTTGCTCAAGTCAGCTGGAGAGCAGCTTCAGCAGCATCGTTACAGACAAGGGGCCAGATTCAGGTAGATGGGAGCATCTTTGCTCTGGAGTAACGCTTCTCATTTACGTTACTCTGACGACCCTTTCAGCGCAAGTACTGTTATTCACATAGCAGTTGCGCGTAAACTTGGGCCAGAGTAACGATAATGCGCTGGCGTAACCCGACGCAAGTGGAAGTGGGTGTGATCACATGTAAATGATGGGCGGAGCCCAGCGCAGAGGGTTACGTTCAACGCATCATCCACGGAGCATGCGCAGTGAGTGCGGCTCCACTCGCCCCCTTGTGCGCATGCTCACAACTTCCGTCGGCACCACTTCACGGGAAACGTCAGCGTAATGCCTTCCGTTGGGCGCTTAAAAGCGCAGGCGGAAACGCCATTCCGGCGCAAAAGTATTTCCGTTTCCCCCCACCTCAGGGAAGATACTTTTGTGCTGTGATGGCTGCTCCCGCTACCCCCAGAGAGAGGAGGAACCTCAATTTTAACGTCCAGGAGGTCTCAGTGATCATCTCTGCTATGGAGACATTTAATCATTTCCTCCATGGCAAAAAAAGCCGTAAGACCAGCCGGGAGAGGAAGCAGGGCATCCTGGACACCATTGCTGGCCGGGTCAATATTTTGGGGTACTCCACCCGGACTGATCTGATCTGCGGCGCAAGGTCCGTGGCAAGGTGGCCACCATCAGGAGGCATGAGAGTGGCACAGGTGGTGGTCCCCCATGTCCGGTCACCCTGACCGCGGAGGAGGAGGTGGTCTCTCGCTGCCTGGAGAGGGAGCAGGTGGAGGGGGTCCCTGGCTATGACTCCTATGACTGTTTCATTTGGGGGGGGGGAGGGTACATGTGCCAAGTGTGTGGGACCACCAACATGTGTCTGCTTTGTGTCATCCACAGATGACGGAGCTGGGACATCATCTGTCGGCGGCCAGTCCACCCCATCCCCCCCACGCCATCCTGTGCACGAGCCCCTGGGTGGTGAAGAGGTGGAGGAGGAGAGTGGCCACACGACACCTGCCGAGGTGGTTGTGGAGGATCCTGCTGTGGCAGAGCAGGACTTTTCCTTAGTGTTGGAGGTCTCCTCCCCTTCTCCTGGGCCGTCTGTCATCCCCTCCCCCATCCTTGGAAGCCCCTCAAGGGCGACTCCATCCCCCCGGGGACAACCATCTTCTGGCCCCAGGAAGGCGACCCAGAAGACCAGGGGGGTGTCGGATCTTGTCCAGGGCCAGTTGGCGAGGGATCACGCCAGACAGACCCAACACATGGGGGACATAGTTGGGCACTTGGAGAAAGTGGCTGACAGCCTGTGCTCCGTTGGCCAGATAAGCAACGCAGTGCAGGATGTGAGTTGCAACTGCGCTGCAGTGGTGACCAGTTTGGGGGAGGTGCAGGGGGATATTAGGCACCTCACTGCAGCCATCCAGGCCAACACTGCTGCCATCCATGGAAACAGAGCTGCCATCCGGGACCAGGGGAGGCTGAGTCGGCGGGCCCAACACTACTAAGTGACCCGGCAGCTCAGGATGCAGGCCCAGCAGCTGAGGATGCAGGGCCAGACAAACAATTACCTCGGCCAGATAGCCATGGCCTTGGAGGGCATGCAGGCCACACCTGCCAGGAGTGGCCCACCCGGGGATCAGCCACCTCCAGATGCCCCCCCACCCCCACCCACTCCATCCAGGCAGCTGAGGAGCCAGAGAGGTTCGGCAAGAAGGAGCCCCCGGCATCCCCGATGATTTTGTTTTTTGTTTTTGTCTGATTTTTACTCAGGATATGAGATTTTTATTTTATTTTGATTTTTACTCAGGATATGAGATTTTTATTTTATTTTGATTTTTACTCAGGATATGAGATTTTTATTTTATTGATACTGCACACGTTGCAGTGTGAAAGGTGTGTGAATGTGAGGGGGTGGCACTCCTGCCAGTAAGGGGTGTCACCCTCGGCCGTGGTGGTGAAGTTAACCCCACGGCTGTATGAATGACGTATGAAAGGTGTATGAATGGACAGTGACATCATTGGGGCCTTGACGCTGGCGTTGCTGCTCCCAAGTCCTACATGCTGGACTTGGGCTAATCCAATGCGATGTGCATGTGGTGTGTGTGATCTAGGGACATCAGTGCTGTACACGCGTGCATTGTCTGTGTGATTAATGTTTTGGTTTAGTGTCCAAAGATGCCTACGGCAAGGACCCTCCTGACTGCTCTTCCATCAGCAGACTGGTTCTCCTCTGGCAGGTGGGGACTGTGTGGGTCGGGGGTCAGGTCATCACGTATGTCAATCTGCAGGCCTTTTCTCATAGCAAAGTTGTGCAGAATACAACATGCACCGATGATCTGACACACAAAGGTAGGGGAATACAACAGGGTCCCCCCAGACTTATCCAGGCAGCCGAAACGGGACTTCAGGAGCCCGAATGTTTGCTCCACCACTGCACGGGTTTTGATGTGTGCTTCATTGTATTTTCTCTCTCCTCTGGTTTGGGGGTTCCGGAAAGGAGTCATGAGATGGGGTCCCAATACATATGCAGAGTCACCTGTAAGGTAAAAGACAGGAGGATGTTAGTGATGCATGTACCACTTTTGATGTGCATCACGGGAGGGGATAGTCATGCCTGACTCCCATGTCACTCACCAACCAGCCAGCTGTCCCCATACATGTTCTGTTCGAATTCTGCTGGGATGGGGCTCTGACGGTATATGAAGCTGTCATGGCTGGACCCGGGGTGTTTGGCACGGACGTGCCATATGAGGCGTTGGGCATCAGCTATCACCTGTACGTTGATGGAATGCCAATGCTTCCGATTGCGGTATATGTGCTCTGTGGCACTGGGGGGCTGGAGTGCCACATGTGTTCAATCAATGGCCCCCACAGTGCGTGGGAATCTGGCAATGTTGTAGAAATCTGTCATTGCCTTCAGCCGCAGCTCCTCAGTGGTGGGTCTGATGAACTGGTTGGACATGCGTCTGAGGATTGCAGGGACAACCTGGTGCACACATCTGCTCATGGAGGACTGTGACATCCCAGCCACCACTCCACTTGTACGCTGGAATGATCCACTTGCAAGGAAATGAAGTGTTGCCAGGACCTTCACCAGTGGCTGCACTGCTTGTGAGCGGTGTGTTGGGCTGGTGATGTCATCCTGCAGGGTTGTGGTTAGTTCAAGTATTGCATCAGGGCTGAATCTGAAGAGGCGATACACCTCCTCATCCCCCATGCCAAAGAGGTTCATGCGCGTGCGATATATCCTCTCACGTGCCCGGCTCCTTCGTTCCCGGGGGACCCATCAGTAGTGCTAGGACCACGATTGACCCTGGCATGTTGGCACACAGAGGTGTTGTCCTTGCAAGTGTGGTTGTTCAGCTAGCTCTTATCGTCGGTAACGCTGCTGACCTGTGACCGTCTGGAGTAAAGATAAAGCAGCCTTTTGTAGAAATAACTTTGCGCCGGACGAACGAGATACGCGCGGCGCATGTAGCCAGCGTATGGTGCTAATCCGTTCGCGAATCGGGAAATCTCCCTCATTTGCATATTTGCAGGGGAAATCAATAGGCGCGACTGATGCGCCAAACGAAATTATGCGCTGACGGGACTCTGGCGCCGGAAAGTTAAGCCGAACGGAAATGGCCCGTTTTCGGGCGCATCTAGTTTGGTGGGTACGGCCACATAGAAACGACGGCGCATCTTCACAGTTACGCGGCGCATATCGAATTACTCCAGCGCAACTCTACCTGAATCTGGCCCAAGCTGAGCAACCACATTTGCAGGACAACACATGGCAGCCGTGGTCCTAGCACTACTAATGGGTCCCCCGCCACCAGGGCTGCCATCAGGAGGGTACAGGTAGTACACCTGTAAGGGGCCCGGGGGTCCCCAGGGGCCCGGATGGAAACCCCCTTAAGCAAAAAATAAACCTTTTTTTTTTCTTTTTTTTTTTTAGGGGTCCGGAGACCACCAGGGCCCAGATGGCAACCTCCCTTTTTTTTATATAAAAATAAATTACCAAATAAAGGGGGCTTTCCATCCGGGACCTCTGGGCTCTTTAATAATAATAATGATAATAATAATGATATATATATTTTTGTCCGAAAGGCACTGGCCGTGAACTTGTTATGCATACAGACGGCAGAACTTTTTCAGCCAACATTCACGAAACTACGTTGTTTTTCTGCTCTTTTGTCCGATGGAGTGTACAGACGGTTTGATCATACAACAAAACACGTCCATCGGAATATTCGATCGTGTGTGCGATCCTTTAGCCTGTAGGGTTCAATATTGGGTTGGCTCACCCTTTGCAGCTATAAAAGCTTCAACTCTTCTGGGAAGGCCGTCCACAAGGTTTAGGAGTGTGTCTATGGGAATGTTTGACCATTCTTCCAGAAGTGAATTTGTGAGGTCTGGAACTGATGTTGGACAAGAAGGCCCGGCTCACAGTCTCCGCTCTAATTCATTCCAAAGGTGTTCTATCGGGTTGAGGTCAGGACTCTGTGCAGGCCAGTCCAGTTCCTCCACCCCAAACTCACTCATGTATGTCTTTATGGTCCTTGCTTTGTGGACTGATCCAAATCATTTGATAAAAGGGGGTTATGGTCTGGGGTTGTTTTTCTGGGGTTGGGTTTGGCCCCTTAGTTCCATTGAAGGGAACTCTTAAGGCGTCAGCATACCAAGACATTTTGGACAATTTCATGCTCCCATTTTTGTAGAAACAGTTTGGGGACGGCCCCTTCCTGTTCCAACATGACTGCTTACCAGTGCACAAAGCAAGGTCCATAAAGACACGGATGAGCAAGTTTGGGGTGGAGGAACTTGACTGGCCTGCACAGAGTCCTGACCTCAACTCGATAGAACACCTTAGAAATGACTTAGAGCAGAGACTGCAGGCCTTCTAGTTCATCAAAAAAATGTAAATAAAAATATATGATTTTTTTTTTTTTTTTTTATAAAAATAAAATAAAAAAAGGGGGTTCCCATCCGGGCCCCTGGGGACCCCCGGGCCCCTTACAGGTGTACTGCCTGTACCCCCCTGATGGTGGCCCTGGTCATAAGTCTCCATTGCTGTTATGAGGGCTGACATCTCCTGGGTGTTAAAGTTTTTTTTCCTCCTCTGCCTGTGGGGAACGGGAGCAGCCACCTCACAGCAAAAGTACCTTCCCTGGGGTGGGGGGGGGGGAATAAAACTGGATGTACTTTTGCATTGGCTGGGCGTAAGTTGGACCGGCGTATCTCTGTAAGTTGGGCCGGCATAGTTGTGGGCATGCTCACAAGGGAACGAACGTACTGAGCATGCTCCGTCCAAGATACGCCGGGCGTAAATCACTAGACCATCATTTGCATAACGTCACACCCACTTGCAGTTGCACCGGCTTACGCTGAAGGAATTAAGTTACGCCGGCGCAAAGTTAGGTGCAAGTGCTTTATGAATACTGTAGTTGCCTCTCTGAGTTACATCGGCGTAGTGTATCTGAGATACGCTACGCCCGCCTAAAGATAGGCAATTCTATCTGAATCTGGCCCTTTGTTCCCTTTTTAAATATAGGGGCCAGATTCTCATATATTTTCGGCGGCGTAGCGTAAGCCATTTACACTACGCCGCCGCTGCGTACTAGAGCAAGTGCTTTATTCTCAAAGCACTTGCTCCGTAGTTTTCGCCGGCGTCTCGTAAATCGCCAAGCGTAAACCCGCGCAATTCAAATGGGGCGGCTTGTATTTAAATTAAGCGCGCCCCCGCGTCGAACGAACTGCGCATGCACCGGCCGGGGAAAAAGCCCAGTGCGCATGCTCCAGCTCACGTCGGGAAGCGTCGTTGAAACCGACGTCAAAACGACGTGAGCGTCATTTACGCAAGTCCCTATTCGCGAACGAGTTAGTAAAACGACGTAAGCGACGGAAAAAGCCGACGCTGACCCGACGCCATACTTAACATGGCGTCCGACGGCATCCGACGGAACTTCGTAAGGTTACTCCACATAGAAGCTGGGGTAACCTTACGAGTCCGTAAACGACGTACGCGACGACGGGGCGGCGTAAAAGCGTTCGGGAATCGCCGTACTAGCCTCATTTGCATATGCAAATGAAAAAACAACGTGAAGGCCACCTAGTGGCCGGTGTTGTCATTACACCTACGATCCGAAAGTGTAATGCTTTTACACTTGTCGGATGTAGAAGCGTATCTATGCAAAAGTGATGCTAAGCATCACTCGCATAGATACGAGGACAAAAAAAAGGCGATACGACGGGGCATCTGAGATACTCCGTCGTAACGCCTCTGAGAATCTGGCCCATAGGCACCACATTGGCTCTAAGCCAATCCAGTGGTACTATTCCTGTCATTAATGAGTCCCTAAAAATTAGATACAATGGGCCAGATTCACGTACATTGGCGCATATATTGACTGGCGTAGCGCACCTCCTTTACGTTAGACCAGCGCAATGTAGAGGCGCAAGTACCGTATCCTCGTAGTATTTGCACACAAATTTGCACCGTTGTAACGTAAATTCCGAGACGTAAGGCGGTGTAATTCAAATTGGGAAGGACGTGGGCGTGTTCCATTGAAATGAGCTGTGACCCCATGCAAATGAAGGGCTGGCCGAATTGCGCATTGTGCATGAAGCAGACTATGGTCAGCACCTCTCTGCGCATGCTCAGAACTCGGCACGGCGCAATCAGTGAGATTGGAACTAGGCCCGGTCAACTTAGTGAGCTCCGCACAGTGCTTAAATAGACAGAGAGAAATGCCCTTCCTTTGCAAAAGTACATCCATTTGTTCCCCTTCCTACAGCAAGGTGCTTTTGTTCTGTTGTTTGTTCGCGTTTGTTGGTTTGTGACATGTCTTTAAATTTTTCCTTGCGGGAGAAGGCAATTATTGCCAGGGCCATTACCCAATATGGGCGATTCCTGCATGGCCCGGAGAGTGCCAACACCCCCCCCCCCCCCCCGGCCAGGAAGGCTCAGATATTGCAGGACATCGCCGACGAGGTAAATTCGTTGGGGGGGGGGGGGAGAGGCAGCAAGTAGAGGGGCTGCCTGGCTTTGACTCCAATAAGGAGGCCATGAGGACAGGTACGTTTTTTTTTTCTATCTGGTGTGTAGCATGTGTGGGGGGGGGGGGGGAATATGTGCCAAGTGTGTGAATCCTCCAACCTGTGAATGTTTGTGTCATCCACAGATGTGCAGGAGGGTGCTGGGCCATCTGGCCTGTCTGCATCATCCCCGGGACAACAGTCGGAAGAAAGACCCCCAGACAAGGCCGGAGTCCTCTGAGGAGGTTGAGGAGGAGGAGTTTGAGTTGGAGGAGGAGGTCATGTCAGGGAATGACTTGTTAATTTTGGAGGAGTCTTCCCCTATGGCTGGCAGCAGCCAGGCCTCCATCAGGGGTAGCCCCTCCCACTCCTCCCAACAGGGCTCCCCTCCCAAGGGGCTCCCCTTCTCCCCGGCCACAAGCCTCATCTGGAGGCAACCCACAAGACTAGGGGGGTGGTCGAGGTTCTGCCTGCCAATCTGAGAAGGGACCAGGCCCTTCAGACCCGCCATCTGGGACAGGTCAGCCAGACTTTGGGGCGGATGGATGAGAGCCTGTCCTCCATAAAGGATTCAGTTGGGGACATGGCTTGCAACTCCCTGGCTCAGATCAATTGCCAAAATGAACAGCAGACTACCACAGCAGGCATTGGTCAGGATGTGCGGGCCCTCACCCAGGCTATCCAGGCCAATATGGCAACACTCAATGCTGGCCTGACCAGAATAGCGTGGCCTTGGAGGGCAGGCCGCCAGGTGGGCAGAGACCAGGGGATGCTCCTCCTTCCCCGGATTATCCCCCCCATGAGTCTCCCCTGAGGAGCCGGGGCCGTGGACGTGGCCGCCCCAGGCGTGGGTCACGCCAGCGGCGGCAGTTTTTCTTGTCTTTTCTTATCTTTTTTGCTGGGCAAATTTTTTTTGGGGGGGTTTGTGAATTATTTTTGAATGTGGGGGTGACATTCCTGCTGGAAAAGGAGTGTCACCCTCATTTGTGGTGGAGAAGGGTTCCCCAGGACCGGGGAGAAGTGATCCCCAGGTCCGTGTGAATGGTGTATGAATGTACAGTGACATAATTGGAGCCGTGGCATGGCGTTGCTGCTCACAAGTCCTGCATGGTGGGCTTGTGCTAATCCAATTAGATGAGGATGTGGTGTATGTGATCTAGGGACCACAGTGGTGTGTATGCATGCATTCTCATTGTGCCATGATTAATGTGTGTGTTTAATGTGCAAAGATGCCTAATGTGAGCTGTCTCCTGGCTGCTCTTCCCTCAGAAGACAGGGTAGCCTCGGTTAGGGGGGGGATTGTCTGGTTCGGGGGTCAGGTCATCACGTATGTCAATCTCCAGGCCCTTTCTCACTGCGAAGTTGTGCAGCATGCAACATGCACCGATGATCTGGCATACAAAGTTTGGGGAATACAACAGGGTACCCCCAGACTTATCCAGGCATCGCAAACGGGAATTCAGGAGGCCACCACTGCACGGGTTTTGGCGTGGGCTTCATTGTATCTTTCCTCTCCTGGGGTTTGGGGGTTCCGATAGGAGTCATGAGATGGGGTCCCAGTGCATATGCAGAGTCACCTGGAAGGGAAAAGACAGGAGGATGTTAGTAGTGCATGTGCCCCTTGTGATTTCTGCATCATGGGGGGGACAGTCATGCCTGATTCCCATGTCACTCACCAACCAGCCTGCTGTTCCCATACATGTTCTGCTCGAATTCCATTGGAATGGGGCTATGATTGTATATGTAGCTGTCATGGCTGGATCCGGGGTGTTTGGCACGGACGTGCCATATGAGGCCTTGGGCATCGACTATCACCTGTACGTTGATGGAATGCCAATGCTTCCGATTGCGGTATATGTGCACTGTCTCACGGGGGGGCTGGAGTGCCACATGTGTGCAATCAATGGCCCCCACAGTGCGTGGGAATCTGGCAATTCTGTAGAAATCTGTCATTGCCTTCTGCCGCAGGTCCTCCTGGGTGGGTTTGATGATTTGGTTGGCCATGCGTCTGAGAATTGCAGGGATATCCTGGTGCACACATCTGCTCATGGAGGATTGTGACATCCCAGCCACCACTCCACCTGTTCTTTGAAAAGAGCCACTGGCAAGGAAATGGAGTGTTGCCAGGACCTTGACCAGTGGCTGCACTGCATGTGAGCCGTGTGTTGGGCTGGTAATGTCCTCCTGCAGGGTTGTGGTTAATTCCATGATGGCATGAGGGGTGAATCTGAACATACGATACACCTCAGAATCACTCATGTCAAAGATGTCTATGCGTGTGCGGTATATCCTCTCCCGTGCCCTCCTCTGTGCCCTCCTCCTTCTGCGCTCATCTAAAGTCAGTAGTATAGCTATGAGCAAGGATGCCCCTGGCATGTTGGCATACAGATTGTTGTCCTGCAAGTGTGGCTGCTCAGCTCGTCCCTAACGGTGTTGCTTTAGCTGACATGTAGATGGATTGTCTAATTTTAAACCTGCTTTTATATGGACTAATTTTAGACAGGACGTGCAGCTGATGCGCACAATGCGTAGCCTGCGCCGGACAAACTTACTTTTGTGGATCGCCGTATCTCCCTCATTTGCATAATTGCCTAGCAAATTAATACATCGGTCGAAAATTTCTAGATTTCAGGCGTATATCGTTTTGGGGATACGGCGCATAGATACGCAGGCGCATATTTACAATTACGCCGCGCATCTCCTGAAACGCCGGCTTAAGTGCTTTGTGAATCTGGCCCAATGGCTTTGAAATTACAGAGCTCAATTCTTTTAGGATCCGTGGGTGGATGCCATCTGTTCCAGGTGCTTTATCCACCTTTGTTCTGACAATATATTTCTGGACCATATCACATTTGAGCCATTGTGGATTTGGGGCTGTGTCACCACCACCCCCATTATGGACACAAGCTCCCCCATGCTCCTTTGTATAAACAGAGCTGAAGAAAGTATTTAATAAATTTGCCTTTTTTTTTTGTCCCCAGTCACCAACTCTAGATTATTTTGTAAAGGGCCTACATGCTCAGACCTGACCTTTACTATTAATATATTTGAAGATTTTTTGGGGGTTTGTCCTACTATCTTTTGCAATCTGTCATTCGTTTTTAGTTTTTGCATCCTTGATTTGCTTTTTACAAATTCTGTTATATTTCTTGTAACGTTTAAACATTGACACAATCTGTATTTATATTGGCACATATTGCACAGAAAAAAGATTGGATACAGATTATATCACATCATTGTTTATTTTGTATCTATGTTAGTACAATAATACCTTGGCATACAAGCATTTTGAAAGACGAGCAACATTTTTTTAAATTTGTCTTGATATACGAGCGCTGTCTTGATATACGAGCAGTAGTTTTACTGTAAAAACAAAACAATTACACTCAGGAGTCTGGTGTTCATCCATGTAAAGCTGCTGTGTATATGTACAGTAAAGCTGTCGGAAACACCCAGAGACTTTCAGCTGGGTGGGGCAGGCGTATCGTGCTATCGGAGCATCCGAAGGTGATTTCAACAGTCCCTGAGTGTCTCCAAATTTTTCAGGAAGCGCTGGGAGCCACCATCGACCCCAAACCTCTGGCCACATATAGCGCTGTATCAGTGCTTTAAGTGGGCCAAAAGAGGTGCCGGTACTCTATTAGGCGCTGGTGCCCCCCCCCCAATACTGAACACTGTACAATACTGTGATGTCATGACGACGACGCCGAGGAGGAGGAGCCGGAGGAGGGTGAGTGACGGGGCCGGGGGCCGGGAGCCGGGAGGAGGGAGCAGGAAGTTTTAGCGCCGCGGCCGCTGCTGCTCTGCATACAAGGGCCTGATACTAGTATCAGGCCCTTGTATGCTGCAGCTAAAGCAGGGGTCTGCAACTTTTAAGACACAAAGAGCCACTTGGACCCGTTTCCGAAGAAAAACTGGGAGCCGCAAAACCATTACGACATTTCAAACAAATATAAAACTGCATATATTGTTTCCTACCTTAATGCTATATACACCATCATCATCATCATTAATTACATCACCATACGCCCCCCCCCCCATACCATCATCATCATCAGCCCCCCCCATCATCATTACAAAATCATCAGCCCCACCATCACCATCATTAATTACATCACCATCAGCCCCCCCCCCCCACCATCATCATCATTAATTACATCACCATATGCCCCCCTCACCATAATCAGCCCCCCCCCCCACCATCGTTACAAAATCATCATCCCCCTCAGCATCATTAACAGCTCCCCTGCCACCATCATCATTACAAAATCATCAGCCCCACCATCATCATCATTAGAAAATCATCATCCCCCCCTCACCGCCATCATCATCATCAGCCCCCCCCCCCCCAAACCATCATCATCATCATCATCACTAAAAAAAATCAGGTCCCCTCACCATCGCAAGCCAGCCCCCCACCCCCACCCCCACCATCATCAGCATTAAAAAAATACATCAGTGTCCCCATCAGCAGCCCCCTTACATCAGAGTGTGTCCCCATCAGCAGCCCCCTTACATCAGAGTGTGTCCCCATCAGCAGCCCCCTTACATCAGAGTGTGTCCCCATCAGCACCTCCTTACATCAGAGTGTGTCCCCATCAGCAGCCCCCTTACATCAGAGTGTGTCCCCATCAGCAGCCCCCTTACATCAGAGTGTGTCCCCATCAGCAGCCCCCTTACATCAGAGTGTGTCCCCATCAGCACCTCCTTACATCAGAGTGTGTCCCCATCAGCACCTCCTTACATCATCGGAGTGTGTCCCCATCAGCAGCCCTCTTACATCAGAGTGTGTCCCCATCAGCAGCCCCCTTACATCAGAGTGTGTCCCCATCAGCAGCCCCCTTACATCAGAGTGTGTCCCCATCAGCAGCCCCCTTACATCAGAGTGTGTCCCCATCAGCAGCCCCCTTACATCAGAGTGTGTCCCCATCAGCAGCCCCCTTACATCAGAGTGTGTCCCTATCAGCACTTCCTTACATCAGAGTGTGTCCCATCAGCACCTCCTTACATCAGAGTGTGTCCCTATCAGCACTTCCTTACATCAGAGTGTGTCCCATCAGCACCTCCTTACATCAGAGTGTGTCCCCATCAGCAGCCCCCTTACATCAGAGTGTCCCCCATCAGCACCTCCTTACATCAGAGTGTCCCCCATCAGCACCTCCTTACATCAGAGTGTCCCCCATCAGCACCTCCTTACATCAGAGTGTCCCTCATCAGCACCTCCTTACATCAGAGTGTCCCCCATCAGCACCTCCTTACATCAGAGTGTGTCCCCATCAGCAGCCCTCTTCACATGAGAGTGTCTTGCCTCTCCTCCCCCTCACACGTGTACTCACAGTTCTGAAGGCAGGAATCGGATCTTCCTCTCTCCAGTCTCACGGTGAACAGTTCTGGCGCGCTGATACATGTCCCGCCCTCCTCTTCTAGACCAGCTTGTGTGACAGACAGCACACTGGCTCTATCACACGAGCTAGGAGGAGGAGGGCGGACATGTATCACAGCGCGGCGCGCCCTTTTTATTCTTTATTTTTTTTAATGCCCGTTTTAAAGTCCACCGCGGCCGGGAGCCGCGGCAAAGCTACAAAAGAGCCGCATGCGGCTCCGGAGCCACGGGCTGCCGCTCCCCTGAATGTGCCGCCTGGGGCTGCGTTCCGGTACGGGAAACCCACGTACTGGGCGCACGGAGAGGTGCTGGTACTCTCCAGGGCCATTTTTGGAAGTGGTGGTACTGAGTACCGCCGCGTTCCGGCCCAGTTAAAGCACTGCGCTGTAAACTGTACACCAGCTTTTTTACTGTAGTATACACAGTGGCTTTACATGGATGAGCTCCAGACTCCTTAACATTGTGAGTGTGATTCTTCTTTTTTTTTTTCAACACAGAGGTACAGTACTTCTACTACAGTACTGCACAGTATTAATATGAGCTTTTGCTCATATTTTGCTCATTTTTATCACAACATGCGACCAGACCTTAGCGTTTAAAATTATAGCATATACGTGAAGATTCCAATGCACTTCTATATGCAAGTGATTATCAGTACGGGACCCGAGGCGTCACTCCATGCAAACATGAGTTTGGGGGTTCTGTACATCATATCACTTTAGCGTAAAGAATGCATTAGGCCACTAAGGGAGTTGGTATGAAATTCCTTCAACCCTTAGCATAGAAAAGTTACAGCAAACATGTTCAGTAACTGAGGGCATGGGCCCATAAACAAGTAAGAACTTATGTCAAGCATGTAGTAATTATGGCCCGGATTCACATACATTGGCGCATATTTATGCCGCCGCAGCGTATCTAATATACGCTACGCGGACGCAGTGCAGGGAGGCAAGCACAGTATTCACAAAGCACTTGCTCCCAAATCTACACTGGGTTTTGAAAGCGTAAGTCGTCGTAAGTGGAAGTGGGCGTGAGCAATGCAAATGAGGCGTGACCCCATGCAAATGATGGGCCGAGTGCCAGACAAGTACTTAAAACGAACGGCGCATGCGCCATCCCGTGGCCGCATCCCAGTGCGCATGCTCACAATCATGTCAAAACAACTGGCTAAGATACGTTGAATCACTGCCTACGATGTGAACGTAACCTACGCCCAGCCCTATTCATGTACTACGTAAACAACATAAAATACGACGGCTGTGTTCCCTGGTTCATACCTTTGCATGAGTTGCACCTCATATATGGGGAATAACTTTACGCCGGATGTGCGACTTACGCAAACCGAGTATATTATGCGCCGGGCGCAAGTACGTTTGTGAATCGACGTATCTCTTCCTTATTTCCATATTTAAATAGGAAATCAATGGGAGCGCCAGATGCGTCCACGATACGCCGGCGTAGGCAAGTTACGTCGGTGGATTGAAGCCAGTTTTTAAGCGTATCTTAGTTCTGTGGGCACAGCGCACAGATACGACGACACATATTTAGACTTACGCAGCGTATCTCGAGATACGTCGGCGTAGGTGCTTTGTGAATCCGGGCCTGTGATGGCAACTATGGGCCAGATTCAGGTAGAGTTAGGCTGGAGTATCCATTGATCCGCCAGCCTAACTGTCACTTTAAGCCGGCGTTTTTGTTTTCTGTAACCAGAAAACAAGAAACGCCGGGTTGGAGTTCCGATGCGATCGGCGCAATTGAATTTCGCCATCGCATCGTTACTTCAACTTAAAAATGGCGCCGGGGGCGTTCCCGCCAATTTACGCTCAAAAAATATGTTAATGAGCGGGAATCGGCAATTCACGATCTTTTTCGGGCGCGACTTTACGAAGTTTCCGGAAGCGATACGCGGCGTATAGATAAAGCAGCCCCCTAGTGGAGTATCCTATGTTAGGTATAGCCGTCGTCATCGCGTCGAAAAAAAAAAATTGCGTCGCTTGCGTAAAAAGTTCATGAATGGGGATGTGACGTCATTGACGTTCACTGACAGAATTTGGAGCATGCGCACTGGGATGCATTGACACTCGACGCATGCGCAGTACGTTCGCCGCGGGATCGCGCTTAGTTTAAATAATACACGCCCCGTACCCGCCCAATTTGAATTCCGCCAGCTCATTTTCGATACGCTGCCGCAACTTTAGGAGCAAGTGCTTCATGAATAACAGCACTTGCTCCTAAAATTTCGACAGAGTAACGTAAATGAGATGCGTTACTCTGGAGTAAAGAAACTCCCATCTACCTGAATCTGGCCCTATTAGTTGCATAGGAGAGGCAAATATAGCTCAGGTAATTTGAGCATGTATGTCCCTTTAGGACACTGCACAGTGATCAGCTGAAGACACAGTAAGTAATCCCAAGCAGTGCGGTAGTATAACGTAAAGGTAGATTCAAATACACTACTTAGAAAAGGTGTATATGATCCGGGTATTTCTAGAGTAACAGGGGTAGATTCATGTAGAGATCCGACGGTGTATCTACTGATACACCGTCGTAGCAGGGGTGAATAACAGTACTTGCTCCGAAAGTGTCGGCGGAGTAACGTAAATGAGAAACGTTATCTGTGTGATCCGACGCTCGGATCTATGCGGCTGATTCCTCGAATCAGGTTCCGCATAGATCTCCCTTAGAGCCGACAGGTGTAAGTGAGTTACACTGTCGGATCTTAGGCTGCAATCTCCCGCCGTCCGCTAGGTGGCGCTTCAGTTATTATACGCGACGAATATGCAAATGAGGAGAACCGCCAATTCAGAATCGAATGCCCGGCCGTCGTTTTTTTTTACGTCGTTTGCGTTCGGCTTTTTCCGGCGGATCGTTACCCCTGCTATATGCGGGGTAAGTGCGGCGGATCCTATGTTAAGTATGGCCGTCGTTCCCGCGTCGAGTTTTGAATTTTTTACGTCGTTTACGTAAGTCGTTCGGGAATACGGCCATACGTTAATAGCGTTAACGACGAAAACAATGACGTGCTTGCGACGTCATTTAAAGCAATGCACGCTGGGAAATTTAGCCGCCGGCGCATGCGCAGTACGATCGGCGCGGGGACGCGCGTGATTTAAATAGTAAACTCCCCCTAGACGCGGACTTTGCATTCCGCCGGGGGATTTACGATCCGCCAGGGCTACTTACGAGGCAAGTGCTTTCTGAATACAGCACTTGCCTCAAAAACTGGCGCAGATCATATAAAAGATAGATCATGCGGATCAAAAGATCCGCTGATCTACATGAATCTACCCCACAATGTAACAAAGCAATGGTACTTGTGTAAGGCTGACTGCAGGTCAAGCCTGTATTTGTAGGAGGAGTCGGGAGGTATTTAAACCCACCCTCCTTCCTCTTTCTGGGCGTCGGTTTTCTGGTGGGACGACCCATCTGATGTCACTTCCGGTTTCGGCTCTGTCAGCAGGACGTGAGGCTCCACGTGTGGCCCCCATGTCTAACTTTTATTCCAACAGGTTTCCGGAGTCAGTCGGGGGGGGGGGCCCCCACAGGCGAGCGGCGGCCACCTCCATCTGGGCTGCATGGGGGATCTACGGGCTGGGGAGCTCTCCACGCTACTTCCCTGTGTGACGTCAGAGTGCCGACTGGTGCTCCAGGAGTCGCACGCTGCGGCGGCTGATGGCTGCAGCAGAGCGGGAGTTGCTTCCTCCCTCCTTACTGATCGGGGACCCGCTCCTCTTTCTACGGTGGAGTGGTTGCAGGGGGAGCGTGTGTTCGCTCTTGGTAGGTGGGGGGGGCTTGGCTGAGTGGTTTGGGGGGAGGGGCTGTACGAGGTCTGCTCGTTCTCAGGAGTGAGTTAGGGGGGCGGGCAGAGCAAGGTTCACTCCACATGGTGTCAGGGGGAAGGATCTGTGGCTATCAGCCTGGCCATATGCAGCATTCTATCCACACGGTATGTATACTCCTTACAACACAAGTTCAGCTCCTTTCATGTGTATACTCCATGTCCAGCTCTGTTTTTCACTACTGTCATGCATCTCCCCCTGTCTCAGGTTTCTGGTTGCTTTTTGTTTTCATGTTTCTTGTGCGTCCACATGTCACGGTTCTCACGGTTCAGGGTCGCATGCGACTACTTTTCATTCAGTATATTTTTCCCATGCGTTTCGTTTCCCTTGCATATTATGTCTCTGATGCGATTATGTCTCTGATGCGATTATGTCTGATGGTAGTTCTCATGCGTTTACATTTCTCATGGTATTTTCTCATACGGTTCATTTCTCATGCAATTACGTTTTTACATAGTAGGTTCTTATGCGTTGACGTTTTTCATGGTAGTACTTGTGCATCATGTTTCTTGTGTAGATACATTTCTCGTGCGATTGCGTTCGTGTGGTAGTTACTCAGGCGTTCACGTTTCTCACGTTAGTTGCTTATGCGATTATGTTCTCATGCGATCACCTTTCACATGGTGGTCTCATGCGATGGTGTTTTGCGTGGTTGCACATGCGATTGCGTTGCGTTTGCGTTGCGCATGCTTGTGTTGCGCATGCGATTTACGTTCCATGCGATTCACGTGGTAGTTGCTCATGCGATTCACGTTTCTTGTGGTAGTTGCTCATGCGATTTACGTTTCTCGTGGCGGTTGCTCATACGATTCACGTTTCTCGTGGCGGTTGCTCATGCGATTCACGTTTCTCGTGGCGGTTGCTCATGCGATTCACGTTTCTCGTGGTGGTTGCTCATGCGATTCACGTTTCTCGTGGTGGTTGCTCATGCGATTCACGTTTCTCGTGGTGGTTGCTCATGCTATTCACGTTTCTCGTGGTGGTTGCTCATGCGATTCACGTTTCTCGTGGTAGTTGCTCATGTGATTCACGTTTCTCGTGGTAGTTGCTCATGCGATTCACGTTTCTCGTTGTAGTTGCTCATGCGATTCACGTTTCTCGTGGTAGTTGCTCATGCGATTCACGTTCTTGTTGTAGTTGCTGATGTGATTACATTGCTGATGCAATTACGTTCTCATGTGTTTACGTTCGCATGTGTTTACGTTTCTCTTGGTAGTTGCTCATGCGTTGTCGCATTGTAGTCGCTCATGCGATTATGTTTCTCATGGTTGATTGTCATGCGATTAGGTCTTCGCATGCGGTTACGTTTCGCATGTTTTTCTCACGCATCTACGTGTCTCATGCAATTTTATTTCTCATGGTTTTCACGTTCTCAGGCTTTCACGTGGCACATGCTAGTCATGTTCTTGCATGGTTGCGATTCATGTTCTCATGCAATCACGGTTGTCGAGTGTACACTTTTCTCTTGTTTTTTTGTTCTCATGTTCTTCCATTTCTCATGCTATTTCACGTGTCTACTTTCCATTTTTCGCTGCGTTTCTCACGCTATTCATGTTCGCACGTGTCTACGTTCCTCGTTCAGGTTTCTGTGGTGATGCATTACGTGTCTCACGTTCTCCTGCGTTTTACATTTTTCTTACAATTACGTTTCTCATGTGTCATGTTCTCAGATGTTACGTTTCTCATGTTTTGTTTCCCATGCTATTTTATGTTTTCCGTTTCTCATGCAATTTTACGTTTGTACTTTCCTTTTTACGTTACGTTTCTCACGCCATTCATGTTCTCATGTGTTTACGTTACTCATGCAGGTTTCAGTCGTGATGCTTACGATTCCGTTTCTCAGGGTCTTTTTTTATTTTTTATTTTTTTTTATGTTCTCAGGCATTTACGTTTCCCATGTTTTTGTTTCCCATGCTGTTTATGTTTTTAGGTGTGTGCGTTTCATGCAATTTACGTTTCTCATGCAGGGTTCAGTTGGGAAGTTTTCTGGTTGGTAGCTTTGGTATGTTCATTTTGATTCATGGCGTTCCCCGCCGGGGGGGGGGGGGGGGTCACCCATCACGTCTACGTTTCATACATCTTGACATTTCATCTCTCACAATGACCTGACACATCTTCAGGTTCATCAGGCCTGAGTGTACGTTTTTGATTTGCCTGCTACGCCTCAGGTTGCTCGGCCTTGGTAAGTCACGGGTTTGTCACTTTCTCAGTCCAGCTGCACTAGTCCTACACTTACCTACATTTCATTTTCATAATCTGGGCATGCATGTTAGGTTATGGCCGCTCTCCACTGCTGGTTACCTGTCACGTCTACAGGTACGGTCGGATTGAGATGTTTCGTTTCTAATTGGCTTGTACAGTGGCAAGTCTCCTCATCCGTTTCTCATACGTTTTCATGCATCTCGGCTTTGCATTTCTCACACGTTAACCTGACACGTCTTCAGGTTCATCGGGCCTGAGTGTACGTTTTTAATTTGCCTGCTACGCCGCAGGTCGCTCGGCCTTTGCATTCATGGGGTTGTCACATTCTCAGTCCAGCTGCGCTAGTTCTACACTTACCCACATTTCATCTTCTTAGTCTGGGCATACATGTTAGTTCATTGCCACTCTCCACTGCTGGTTACCTGTCACGTCTACGGGTACTGTCGGATTGAGATGTTTCGTTTCTAATTGGCTTGTGCAGTGGCAAGTCTCCTCATCCGTTCTCATACGTTTCATGCATCTTGGAATTAATTTCTCACACGTTAACCTGACACGTCTTCAGGTTCATCAGGCCTGAGTGTATGTTTTAATTTGCCTGCTACGCCTCAGGTTGCTCGGCCTTTGCATTCATGGGGTTGTCACATTCTCAGTCCAGCTGCACCAGTCCTACACTTACCCACGTTTCATTTGCACAGGCTGTGCATACATGTCACGTTCATATCCGCACGTTAGTTCATGTCCACTCTCCACTGCTGGTTACCTGTCGCGTTCACAGGTTCTGTCGGATTGAGATGTTCGTTTTAATTGGCTTGTGCGGTGGCAAGTCCCCTCATCCGCTTCTCACGGCTTTCATTACATTTTTCATACGTAATCTCGTCACTTACATCACCTTCCCGACATGTCTTCAGGTTGTTAGGCTTGAGTGTTACGTTTTCCGTTGGCCTGCTTTGCCTCAGGTTGCTCAGCCTCGTCAGTTTCCTAGACTGACACGCTCTCTGTCCTGCTCTACATCACTGCATGTGTCAATCACGGACACTTACGTAGGTAGGGGTAAGGGGAGGTAGGGGTTTTCCTTTTCCTAAGGTAAGTTGGGGCTTGTTGGTTTTGTTTAACGATGTCTTGCTTCTTTGCAGAGTTCATGTCACGGGCAGCAGATATCGCAGATTGTGCCGTCATCCATCCTTCTCCAGTTACGGGTTTCTTCACATGGTTGTGCACCCTCCTTGTATATTCCGATTTTGTCATAGACGAAGCTTGATCTTCAAGTCCTTTTCATACAGCCCGGAAACTCGTGACTCGGCCTGGGATATCTTCCAGGCGTTCCTATCTCGGTATCCTGGGTTCTTTTCTCACAAACATGCCAGTACCTACTTGCGTTTGCTTTCTTTTGCCACTTGCAGCTTCAAACGGGTTTAGCTGGGTCCAGGACATTCTGGGCGCTAGACCGTTGCGGACATACTCAGGGATAGGCCACTTTTCCTTTTCCCTAGTACCCCCTTCCCTGCTAGCACAGGGCATGACACTTACTTATTACCTGCTTCCTATCTAGGGTAGCACTTCATCATTCACTCCGGGCCATGGTTTCAGTACAGGTGCAGTTTCTGCTGCTATTTGTAGGGGGTTTGTTTTCTTGTTGTTGAAGAATTAGGTGGGCGGTAGGTAGCTTTCTTTTCCAGACATATCCCAGTTCACATGTCAGTCACAGGCATTCTTGCATTAGGGGCTTGTGGTACATTCAGTTACTTTCATTTCAATCCCTTCCCTAGCTCATCCTACTGTGTTATTTTTGGCCCCTTTTAGGCATACTGACCACGTGACCCCGGCATACCTCAGGTCAATTTCCCTCCGCAGGTCGTTTTCCCTGTCTCCCCTCAGTCCTTTCCCTAGCACGATTACCTGAGACTCTGAGTACAAGTGTAAGGCTGACTGCAGGTCAAGCCTGTATTTATAGGAGGAGTCGGGAGGTATTTAAACCCACCCTCCTTCCTCCTTCTGGGCGTCGGTTTTCTGGTGGCCCACCCACCCATCCCCTTTTTATTGCATTTCTTCTTTTACTTCTACTTGGGTATGCCCCCTTTTAGGCATACTGACCACGTGACCCCGGCATACCTCAGGTCAATTTCCCTCCGCAGGTCGTTTTCCCTGTCTCCCCTCAGTCCTTTCCCTAGCACGATTACCTGAGACTCTGAGTACAAATCCGTTTGTAGAGGATCAGTGTTCTCTGGTAAGCAGGTATTGTAGCAGCCTAGGGTTTCTGCAGTGCAGGGTCTGCTGGTGGGGGATCCCCAGTAATGCCAGTACGGAGGGTAGCGTTGATCCAGTATGACAGGCTCTCTCCGACGGACCGTTTTCATCGGACATGTCTCCTGGGAGATTTTGGTCTGATGTGTGTACACACGATCAAACCAAAATCCCCGTGGACAGACAGCATGGTGACGTGGCGGTGACGTTGATGCTGCCACGTCACCAAACCAGGAAGTAAAATACTTCCACGCATGCGTCAAATTCATTTGACGCATACGGGAGATTTCGGTCTGCTGGTTAGGCGTACTAACCAGCGGACATATCCGACAGACAGCTTTCCAGCAGACAAGTTTTAAAGCATGCTTTAAAACTTTTGTCTGCTGCAAACCTGTCTGCTAGGCCGTATACACGATCTGATATGTCCGCTGAAACTAGTCTGCGGACCAGTTTCAGCAGATATGTTCGATGGTGTGTACGCGGCCTTACACACAATGGGCCAGATTCAGGTAGATGGGAGAATCTTTACTCTGGAGTAACGTTTCTCATTTACGTTACTCCGCCGACACTTTTGGAGCAAGTACTGTTATTCACATAGCACTTGCGCGTAAACTTGCGCCAGAGTAACGATAATGCGCTGGCGTAACCCGACGCAAGTGGAAGTGGGTGTGAGCATATGTAAATGATGGGCGGAGCCCAGCGCAGAGGCTTACGTTCAGCGCATCATCCACGGAGCATGCGCAGTGAGTGAGGCTCCACTCGCCCCCTTGTGCGCATGCTCACAACTTCCGTCGGCACCACTTCACGGGAAACGTCAGCGCAATGTGTTCCGTTGTGCGTTTAAAAGCGCCAGCGGAAGCGCCATTCCGGCGCAAAAGTATTTCCGTTTCCCCCCCACCCCAGGGAAGTTACTTTTGCTCTGTGATGGCTGCTCCCGCTACCCTCAAAGAGAGGAGGAACCTCAATTTTAACTCCCAGGAGGTCTCAGTTATAATCTCCGCTATGGAGACTTTTAATGATTTCCTCCACGGGAAAAAAAGTCGTAAGACCAGCCGGGAGAGGAAGCAGGCCATCCTGGACACCATTGCTGGCAGGGTCAATGTGTTGGGGTACTCCACCCGGACTGCTGGGGATATACAAAAAATAATCAATGACCTGCGGCGCAAGGTCCGTGGCAAGGTGGCCACCATCAGGAGGCATTAGAGGGGCACAGGTGGTGGACCCCCATGTCCGGTCAGCCTGACCACGGAGGAGGAGGTGGTTGCCCGCTGCCTGGACAGGGAGCAGTTGGAGGGGGTCCCTGGATATGACTCTGTGGAGGAAGGCTCCAGGACAGGTAAGTGTTTTTTATCCCCTATTTGGTGTGTTGCATGTGGGGGGGGAGGGTACATGTGCCAAGTGTGTGTGACCACCAACATGTGTCTGCTTTGTGTCATCCACAGATGACGGAGCTGGGCCATCATCTCTTGCCGGCCAGTCCACCCCAACCTCCCAATGGGATCCTGAGGACGAGCCCCTGGGTGCTGAAGACACCGAGGTGGAGGAGAGTGCCGACACCACCTCTGCAGAGATGGTTGTGGAGGAGCCTGTTTCTGAACAGGACTTTATTTTATTGTTGGAGGAGTCCTCCTCTTCTGCAGGGCCCTCTGTCATCCCCTCCCCCATCCTTGGTAGCCCCTCAAGGGCGAGTCCATCCCCACGGGGACAACCTTCTCCTGGCCCCAGGAAGGCGACCCGGAAGACCAGGGGGGTGTGTGATATGGTCGAGGACCAGGTGGTGTTGGACCACGCCAGACAAACACAGCAGATGGGGGAGATTGCTGGCCACTTGGACCGGGTCGCTGACAGCCTGGGCTCCATGTCGCAGCTGCCCAGTGGTGTGCAGGACGTTGTGACCAGCCTGGGGGAGGTGCAGGCTGATGTACGGCACCTGACAGCAGCCGTCCAAGCCAACACAGCTGCCATCCGGGAAGAGGGGAGGCAGAGGCAGCGTGCCCAGCTGCATAATATCACCCGCCAGCTGAGGATGCAGGCCCAGACCAACCTGTATCTCAGCAGGATTGCCGTGGCCTTGGAGGGCAGGCAGCCAATAGCTGCCAGGAGTGGCCCACCCGGGGATCAGCCTCCTCCAGATGCCCCCCCACCCCCACCCACTTCCTCCAGGCAGCTGAGGAGCCCGAGAGTGCCCACAAGGAGGAATTTTTTTTTGTTTTGGTTTATATTATTTTTCTTTTTTATTACTCAGGTTATGAGTTTTTGTTTATTTTCTTGCTCATGTTATGAGATATTTATTTTATTTTTAACTGCACACGGTCAGGAGTGCAGGGGACAGTGTGAATGTTGTGTGAATGTGAGGGGGTGGCACTCCTGCCAGTAAGGGGTGTCACCCTCGGCCGTGGTGGTTAAGTTAACCCCACGGCTGTATGAATGACGTGTGAAAGGTGTATGAATGGACAGTGACCTCATTGGGGCCTTGACGCTGGCGTTGCTGCTCCCAAGTCCTACATGCTGGACTTGGGCTAATCCAATGCGATGTGGATGTGGTGTGTGTGATCTAGGGACATCAGTGGTGTACACGCGTGCATTGTCTGTGTGATTAATGTTTTGGTTTAGTGTCCAAAGATGCCTACGGCGAGGACCCTCCTGACTGCTCTTCCATCAGCTGAATGGGTCTCCTCTGGCAGGGGGGGGCTGTCTGGGTCGGGGGTCAGGTCATCACGCATTTCAATCTGCAGGCCTTTTCTCATAGCAAAGTTGTGCAGTATGCAACATGCACCGATGATCTGACACACAAAGGTAGGGGAATACAATAGGGTCCCCCCGGACTTATCCAGGCAGAGGAAACAGGGACTTCAGGAGCCCAAATGTTTGCTCCACCACTGCACAGGTTTTGATGTGTGCTTCATTGTATTTTCTCTCTCCTCTGGTTTGGGGGTTCCGGAAAGGAGTCATTAGATGGGGTCCCAGTGCATATGCAGAGTCACCTGTAAGGGAAAAGACAGGAGGATGTTAGTCATGCATGTGCCACTTGTGAGGTGTGCATCACAGGAGGGGATAGTCATGCCTCCCAGCCAGCTGTCCCCATACATGTTCTGTTCGAATTCTGCTGGGATGGGACTCTGATTGTATATGAAGCTGTCATGGCTGGACCCGGGGTGTTTGGCACGGACGTGCCATATGAGGCGTTGGGCATCGGCTATCACCTGTACGTTGATGGAGTGCCAATGCTTCCGATTGCGGTATATGTGCTCTGGGGGGCTGTAGGGCCACATGTGTGCAATCAATGGCCCCCACAGTGCGTTGGAATCTGGCAATGCTGTAGAAATCTGTCATTGCCTTCAGCCGCAGCTCCTCAGTGGTGGGTCTGATGAACTGGTTGGACATGCGTCTGAGGATTGCAGGGACAACCTGGTGCACACATCTGCTCACGGAGGATTGTGACATCCCAGCCACCACTCCACTTGTACGCTGGAATGATCCACTTGCAAGGAAATGAAGTGTTGCCAGGACCTTCACCAGTGGCTGCACTGCTTGTGAGCGGTGTGTCTTGCTGGTGATGTCACCCTGTAGGGTTGTGGTTAGTTCAAGTATTGCATCTGGGCTGAATCTGAAGAGGCGATACACCTCCTCATCCCCCATGCCAAAGAGGCTCATGCGCGTGCGGTATATCCTCTCACGTGCCCGCCTCCTCCGTAGCGAGGGACCCAGTACTAGTGCTAGGACCACGATTGCCCCTGGCATGTTGGCACACAGAGGTGTTGTCCTTGCACGTGTGTTTTTTTAGCTTGCTAGTTTCGTCGGTAACGCTGCTGTAGCTGCTCTCCTGCTGACCTGTGGCCGTCTGGAGTAAAGATAAAGCAGCCATTTGTAAAAATAACTTTGCGACGGACAGACGACATATGCTCGGCGCATGTAGCCACCGTATGGTGCTAATCCGTGCGAGAATTGGGAAATCTCCCTCATTTGCATATTTGCATGGGAAATCAATAGGCGCGACTGATGCGCCAAGCTGACGATACTCTGGCGTCTGAAAGTTAAGCCGGTCGGGGAAAGCCCCTTTTCTGTCGCATCTAGTTTGGTGGGTACGGCCACGGAGATACTACGGCGCATCTTCACAGTTACGCGGCGCATATCGAAATACTCCAGCGCAACTCTACCTGAATCTGGCCCAATAAGTGCTTTCTAATCTATTTCTAATGATTATACTTTATATTTTAAAGATATAATTTCTCTTTAAGTATATTTCACAGATTTATATTTAGTGAGTTGTTTCTTTTTATACTGTTTAAAATAATATTTTGTATTTATGTTATAAACTTTGTATAACATTTTTATGTATTTACAGATTTGCATCCATCCATCTGAAGCCTTCCCCCAGGGTGGGATGACAGTGGTAGTGCAGTTTGCATGTCTCACCACTGGGGGACCTAGTACCACCTCTTGAGATCCTGCATTGGGTAAGGGCTTTGCCCTCTTCCGGTATGGCGCCCAGAGCATCGGCGCGGGACCTGCGTCACGGGCCAGTTATTTGGGTCATTCGTGACCCGCCCGGTGGACACATAGCTCCGGTGGGGGGTACCCCAGTAGTTATCACACTGGGGTGCCCACAGTATTCCTGGTGGAGTACCCTCGTGTACATCCGCCAACTTGGGACCATTGTGCATGCGCCGTTTGACGCATGTGCACCACGGGAACGAACCATGTGACGTCAGATGCTGGGCGTCATGGATGTCGCTGGGTGGGAACCTCATAAACACAATATAAGCAGACACAGCGGCTAACTCATCAGCTGTGTGCTGCTGGTGGGAGCTATGTGTTGCCATAGGAGATATATACATATCACATTTTGGGCCAGATTCAGGTACAGTAAAGGGTTGGGCATATACTACCTATGTACATGTTATACAGGAATGTTGACCGTTTGTCATCTGTCTCTATGATCTCTGACCCATGTGAATATTTGGAAATTGTGCAATAAATATTGCTTTATACAACCTTTACTATACCTCAATTTGTTACTTTGCTGCCTAAAAGCCCATCTGGGGAACCTTTCTCTTTTTTTTTTTTTCGATTCAGGTACAGTTAGGCTGGCGGATCCAGTGATCCGCCAGCCTAACTGTCACTTTAAGCCGGCGTTTTTGTTTTCTGTAACCAGAAAACAAGAAACGCCGGGTTGAAGTTCCGATGCGAGCAGCGTAAATGAGTTTCGCCATCGCATCATTACTTCAACTTAAAAATGGCGCCGGGGGCGTTCCCGCCGATTTACGCTCAAAAAATATGTTAATGAGCGGAAATCGGCAATTCACGAGCGAATTCGGGCGCGACGCAGTGACGTTACGACGTTTCCGGAAGCGATACGCGGCGCATAGATAAAGCAGCCCCCTAGTGGAGTATCCTATGTTAGGTATAGGCGTCGTCATCGAGTCGGAAAAAAAATAAATAGCGTCGCTTGCGTAAAAAGTTCATGAATGGGAATGTGACGTCATTGACGTTCATTCACAGAATTTGGAGCATGCGCACTGGGATGCTTTGACACTCGACGCATGCGCAGTACGTTCGCCGCGGGATCGCGCTTAGTTTAAATACTACACGCCCCGTACCCGCCCAATTTGAATTCCGCCGGCTCATTTGCGATACGCTGCCGCAACTTTAGGAGCAAGTGCTTCATGAATGACAGCACTTGCTCCTAAAATTTCGGCAGAGTAACGTAAATGAGAAGCGTTACTCTGGAGCAAAGATGCTCCCATCTACCTGAATCTGGCCCTTTGGCTTCAAAGGTAAGTGTCAATTCTGATCTTTTCACTAATGAAGGCTTTAATTCATGAATCCTTCCATGCATAACTAAAATACATGCTATTATCATCTACAGAACTTTAATCCCTAGTGGGAAGTCTGCCAGATTTAAGGAATTGAAAGCGATTGTGAGTCTGCATTGTGATTAATTACACCAATTACAAATCGCCTAATATTATTCAAGGTAATATTGGTTTAGTCACATACACTCAGGGCCAGATTCTCATATATTTTCGGCGGCGTAGCGTAAGCCATTTACACTACGCCGCCGCTGCGTACTAGAGCAAGTGCTTTATTCTCAAAGCACTTGCTCCGTAGTTTTCGCCGGCGTCTCGTAAATCGCCAAGCGTAAACCCGCACAATTCAAATGGGGCAGCTTGTATTTAAATTAAGCGCGCCCCCGCGTCGAACGAACTGCGCATGCGCCGGCCGGGGAAAAAGCCCAGTGCGCATGCTCCAGCTCACGTCGGGAAGCGTCATTGAAACCGACGTCAAAACGACGTGAGCGTCATTTACGCAAGTCCCTATTCGCGAACGAGTTAGTAAAACGACGTAAGCGACGGAAAAAGCCGACGCTGACCCGACGCCATACTTAACATGGCATCCGACGGGACCCGACAGCATCCGACGGTAGTTCGTAAGGTTACTCCACATAGAAGCTGGGGTAACCGTACGCGGACAAAAACGACGTACGCGACGACGGGGCGTCGTAAAAGCGATCGGGAATCGGCGTACTAGCCTCATTTGCATATGCAAATGCGAAAACAACGTAAAGGCCACCTAGTGGCCGGAGTTGTCATTACAACTACGATCCGCAAGTGTAATGGTTTTACACTTGTCGGATGTAGAAGCGTATCTATGCAAAAGTGATGCTAAGCATCACTCGCATAGATACGAGGACAAAAAAAAGGCGATACGACGGGGTATCTGAGATACTCCGTCGTAACGCCTCTGAGAATCTGGCCCTCAGTATATAATAGTATATACCTTTTCACATTTCACTTTATTTATTACATTTTATTTACACTGTAACTGCCTCACGTACTTATTTCTGATTATATACCGTATTTATCGGGATATTGCGCACACCCGCGTATAGCGTGCACCCCAACCTAGAAGAAAAATTTCAGAAAAAAAATACTTGCGGTTTCGTCGGTGTCTTGCTCGGCGTCCATCGGCGGCCTTGTCCGGTCTGGCCTCTGTCTGCAGCCTCGGTGGTGTCTTCCCACGTTGTCTCTGAGCCGATACCCGCACTGTGATGGAACAACGCGCGGTACACTCGGGCACGCTCAGGCACGCTCGGCTCCTCTCGTGTAAAGCACGTACAGGACACACAGGACGTAACCGCGAGGGGAGCCGAGCCTGGCCGAATGTACCCGAGTGTACTGCGCTCGGTATATGTTGGCTTCTCAGTTCAAACACAGCGCGGGAAGCGAGTATCGGCGTATATCGCGCACCCACGATTTTGCCCTGAGCGGTATACGCCGATAAATACGGCATATTTCTTTAAATACACACAGGTGCACTACCTTGAACACCATAAATGTTCCTAAATCAATTCCATCCAAGTGAATATTCCTGAGTGTATTTTACACTCAAACTTTCAGGTAAAACATTTATATCCACATTATTGGTCAGGCCCCCAACAAAGAGTATGAAAAGTTATATATAATTTGATATCATGTTTATTTTGTTATTGACCACCCTATACACCGAGGGGTTAATGATCATTATTACTAGGGTTGTCCCGATACCACTTTTTTAGGACCGAGTACAAGTACCGATACTTTTTTTCATGTACTTGCCGATACCGAATACCGATACTTTTTTTAAATGTCAGGTGACAGTTTTCAAACCACAATACAGACTAAGGATATTTTCTTTAGAATTATGAAGAACTCTAACTCAAGACATTATAAAAGAATAAAAATGAGTAAAAATTTATAAAAAATAATTATTTTCTTGTCACGCAGTAGTAAAAAACTCAAAGAATTTTCACAGAACATGTTGATAAATACAAAAAAAGTATTCTATTTAGGTATCGGGAGCATTTGCGCGAGTACAAGTACTCCCGCAAATACTTGGTATCGGTACCGATACCGATACTAGTATCGGTATCTGGACAACCCTAAT
This sequence comes from Rana kukunoris, assembly GCA_029574335.1. NCBI lineage: Eukaryota > Metazoa > Chordata > Amphibia > Anura > Ranidae > Rana > Rana kukunoris. Next base: position 339,741,652 of record CM056051.1, on the reverse strand, counting down.
TATTACATATCGCCACTTTTTGATGCCTTTGGGATGAAATGGATATATCTCCATCGGAGGTATAATTAATATGAATACTTGGATCTTGAATATATCTTATCACCTGGCTATTACCGTATTTATCGGCGTATACCGTGCACTTTTTTGCCCTGAAAATCAGGGCAAAATCGTGGGTGCGCGATATACGCCGATACCCGCTTTCCCGCGCCGAGTTTGAATACTGCGCCTGCATATACCAAGCGCAGTACACTCATGTATAGTCGGGCAGGCTCGGCTCCTCTCGCGCTCACGTCCTGGAGGTACAGGAAGTGAACGCGAGAGTAGCCGAGCCTGCCTGACTATACACGAGTGTACTGTGCCGGCATATACTGAGCGCAGTACACTCGTGTATAATCGGGCAGGCTTGGCTCCTCTCGCACTCACATCCTGGACGTACAGGACGTGAGCGCGAGAGTAGCCGAGCCTGCCCGACTATACACGAGTGTACTGCGCTCAGGATATGCAGACGCAGTATTCAAACTCAGCGCGGGAAAGCGGGGATCGAGCAGGGAGGATGCCGCAGAAGGACGCCGGACCCGATCAAGAGGACACCCGAAGCCGCAGACGGACACCGGACCCGACGAGGCCACCGATGGACGCCGCGCAAAACACCAAAATGTACAAAAATCTTTTTTCCACAGGAATGCGGGTCCACTTTAGGGGTGCGCGCTATACGTCGGAGCATGCAATACCCCGATAAATACGGTATATATAAACCAGGAGGAATGTATCAATATATTGATATATATTAAATAATTGTATTTATTTCGAATTTATCATCGGAATCGTGTGTTATTTTGTGAGTTCCTATGCCCTCCGGGATGGGCCACCCTCCTGATCCATTTATCAGTCTTTTATGGCGCAGTACCCACGGTGAGATCACGGGTGGACTGGGCTTGGTTCATGGGATGGATGCACAACCATTTTTAAATAAAACGTGTAGTCTATTATATTATGTATCCACAATGTATAATAATACTAATGATGTGCTTTCTATTTATAGTTCATGTGACAACATTCATGCATATCCCTTGACAAATTTATATATGTATCTAGCTCTTGAGGAAGCTGATTCTACAGAATTAAACTGCGAAACATGTATGGCCTCTGTACCATGTATTGTTGTTAAGTGGATATTTCGGGCCAGATTCTCATAGAATTTTGCTTGCGTATCATAAGCCATTTGCACTACGCCGCCTCATCGTACTAGAGCAGGTGCCGTATTCTCTAATCATTTGCTCCGTCGTTTGCGTTGGCGTAGCGAAAATCGCCCAGCGTAAGCACGTGTAATTCAAATGAGGCGGCTTGTATTTAAATTAAGCGCGCCCCCGCGTCGAACGAACTGCGCATGCGCCGGCCGGGGAAAAAGCCCAGTGCCCATGCTCCAGCTCACGTCGGAAAGCGTCGTTGAAACCGACGTCAAAACGACGTGATCGTCACTACGCAATGCCCCTATTCGCGAACGAGTTAGTAAAACGACGTAAGCGACGGAAAAAGCCGACGCTGACCCGACGCCATACTTAACATGGCATCCGACGGCACCCGACGGCATCCGACGGAACTTCGTAAGGTTACTCCACATAGAAGCTGGGGTAACCTTAAGCGGGCGAAAACGGCGTACGCGACGACGGGGCAGCGTAAAAGCGATCGGGAGTCGGCGTACTAGCCTTATTTACATATGCAAATGAGAAAACAACGTAATGGCCACCTAGTGGCCGGAGTTGTCATTACAACTACGATCCGCAAGTGTAATGGTTTTACACTTGTCGGATGTTGAAGCGTATCTATGCAAAAGTGATGCTAAGCATCACGCGCATAGATACGAGGCAAAAAAAACGGCGATACGATGGGGTATCTGAGATACTCCGTCGTATCGCCGCTGAGAATCTGGCCCTTCATTGGTAACAATAGAGGGCCAGATTCACGTACATCGGCGCATTTTTGGACCGGCGTAGTGCAACTCCTTTAAGTTAGACTGGCTTAATTTCGAGGCGCAAGTACCGTATCCTCGTAGTATTTTCGGCCAAATTTGCACCGGTGCAATGTAACTTCCGAGGTGTAAGGCGGTGTAATTCAAAGTGGGAAGGACGTGGGCGTGTTCCATTGAAATGAGCCGTGACCCCATGCAAATGAAGGGCAGACCAGACTGGGCATGTGCACATGAAGCAGACTATGGTCAGCACCTCTCTGAGCATGCTTAGAACTCGGCACGGCGCAATCAGTTAGATAGGAACTAGGCCCGTCAGACTTAGGGCCAGATTCAGGTAGAGTTAGGCTGGAGTATCCATTGATCCGCTAGCCTAACTGTCACTTTAAGCCGGCCTTTCTGGGGTAGATTCATGTAGATCAGCGGATCTTTTGATCCGCGTGATCTATCTGTTTTACGATCCGCCTGCGCCAGTTTTTGAGGCAAGTGCTGTATTCAGAAAGCACTTGCCTCGTAAGTAGCCCTGGCGGATCGTAAATCCCCCGGCGGAATGCAAATTCCGCGGCTAGGGGGAGTTTACTATTTAAATTGCGCGCGTCCCCGCGCCGATCGTACTGCGCATGCGCCACCGGCTAAATTTCCCAGCGTGCATTGCTTTAAATGACGTCGCTAGGACGTCATTGTGTTCGTCGTTAACACTATTTAACGTATGGCTGTATTCCCGGACGACTTACGTAAACGGCGTAAAAAATTCAAAATTCGACGCGGGAACGACGGCCATACTTAACATAGGATCCGCCGCACTTACCCCGCATATAGCAGGGGTAACAATCCGACGGAAAAAGGCGAACGCAAACGACGTAAAGAAAAAAAGTTGCCCGGGCATTCGATTCTGAATCGGCGTTTCTGCTCATTTGCATATTCGGCGCGAAGAAGAACGGAAGCGCCACCTAGCGGACGGCGGGAGAATGCAGCCTAAGAATCGACAGTGTAACTCAGTTACACCAGTCGGCTCTAAGGGAGATCTATGCGGAACCTGATTCGAGGAATCAGCCGCATAGATCCGAGCGTCGGATCTCACAGATCCGACGGTGTATCAGTAGATACACCGTCGGATCTCTACATGAATCTACCCCTCTGTTTTCTTAACCAGAAAGCAAGAAACGCCGGGTTGGAGTTCCGATGCGATCGGCGCAATTGAATTTCGCTATCGCATCGTTACTTCAACTTAAAAATGGCGCCGGGGGCGTTCCCGCTGATTAACGCTGAAAAAATATGTTAATCAGCGGGAGTCGGAAATGCACGATCTTTTTCGGGCGCGACGCAGTGACTTTACGACGTTTCTGGAAGCGATACGCAACGTAAAGATAAAGCAGCCCCCTAGTGGAGTATCCTATGTTAAGTATAGGCGTCGTCATCGAGTCGGAAAAAATAATAATCGCGTCGCTTGCGTAAAACGTTCATGAATGGGGATGTGACGTCATTGACGTTCACTGACAGAATTTGGAGCATGCGCACTGGGATGCATTGACACTCGATGCATGCGCAGTACGTTCGCCGCGGGATCGCGCTTAGTTTTAATAATACACGCCCCGTACCCGCCCAATTTGAATTCCGCCGGGTCATTTGCGATGCGCTGCCGCAACTTTAGGAGCAAGTGCTTCATGAATAACAGCACTTGCTCCTAAAATTTCGCCAGAGTAACGTAAATGAGAAGCGTTACTCCAGAGCAAAGATGCTCCCATCTACCTGAATCTGGCCCTTAGTGAGCTATGCACAGTGCTTAAATAGACCGAGAGAAATGCCCTTCCATTGCAAAAGTACATCCAATGGGCCAGATTCACAAAGCACTTACTCCGGAGTATCACGAGTTAGGCACGCGTAAGTCTAAAAATGCACACGCTTATCTATGCACCGTATCCCCAAAACGATATACGCCTGAAATCCACATTTTTTAGACCGACGTAATTTGGATAGACCGGCGCTGAGTGCGTGCAAAACTGCACTAGACACACCATTGATTTGCTATGCAAATGCGGGAGTTACGGGGATCCACAAAAGTAAGTTTGTGCGGTGCAGTCTACACGATGTGCTTATCAGCTGCACGGCCAGTCTAAAATTAGACCAAATAAAAGCAGGTTTAAAATTAGACAATCCGTCTACATGTCAGTAAAAGCAACACCATTAGGGCCGAGCTGAGCAGCCACACTTGTAGGACATTAATCTGTATGCCAACATGCCACGGGCATCCTTGCTCATAGCTATACTACTGACTTTAGATAAGCGCAGAAGGAGGAGGGCACGGAGGAGGGCACGAAGGAGGGCACGTGAGAGGATCTTTGTCAGGTATATGCGTGGGGTGAGCCCAATGGAAAAAGGCCCCCCTTTTGGCTGGAATTAGGGTGCAATTGGAGAGATAACCTGTGTTAATAGGAGGGTAGATGTTGGTTCCTCAGCTTCCACTAATTTCTGTGAAATTGAGTAAAGGTGGATTAATTAGGTCAGGAGCCTGTGCAGGCCAGCAGGCCCAAAGATTGCTAAAGTAAAATTATCCTATGCTGCTATAAGGATGCCAGTTGTGACCGATGCACCCTAAACCATATAAAACAAAGAAAAAAATGTGTCTCTAGAGTCTAATAGGTAGGAATCCCTACTAGTGTGGTTGATTACACTAGTAACCACACTAGTAGGGATTCCTACCTATTAGACTCTAGAGACACATGTTTTTCTTTGTTTTATATGGTTTAGGGTGCATCGGTCACAACTGGCATCCTTATAGCAGCATAGGATCATTTTACTTTAGCAATCTTTGGGCCTGCTGGCCTGCACAGGCTCCTGACCTAATTTAATCCACCTTTACTCAATTTCACAGAAATTAGTGGAAGCTGAGGAACCAACATCTACCCTCCTATTAACACAGGGTATCTCTCCAATTGCACCCTAATTCCAGCCAAAAGGGGGGCCTATTACCATTGGGCTCACCCCACGGATATACCCGACAAAGGTATTAATTTAGCAGTGCCATTTCCCTTTCTACTATTCATATTTATATTAGCTCCCTACATAGGGATCCTACTGGGAGGCAACAGCTACTTTATTCCCCATGGCGCGGACTCCCCTGTTCTTACACGGGAGAGGATCTGTCCACCGCCACTGGGCAAGGTACTGGCAACACTTCATTTCCTTGCCAGTGGCTCTTTTCACCCTAATGGGTAAATATATATTTTATATAATTTTTTTTCTGTTTAGTATATATTTTATAATAATTAATATAATACATATATATATATATTTTTTTTTAACTAATATAAATTTACTAATTTTAATATTATTATAATTATCTTATTTTAATTTTATATATATATATATATATATATATACACACCGACACGACACAAAATTGGATGTACTTTTGCAATGGAAGGGCATTTCTCTCGGTCTATTTAAGCACTGTGCATAGCTCACTAAGTCTGACGGGCCTAGTTCCTATCTAACTGATTGTGCCGTGCCGAGTTCTGAGCATGCTCAGAGAGGTGCTGACCATAGTCTGCTTCATGTGCACATGCCCAGTCTGGCCGGCCCTTCATTTGCATGGGGTCACGGCTCATTTCAATGGAACACGCCTACGTCCTTCCCACTTTGAATTACACCGCCTTACGCCTCGAAATTTACATTGCACCGGTGCAAATTTGGCCGAAAATACTACGAGGATACGGTACTTGCGCCTCGAAATTAAGCCAGTCTAACTTAAAGGAGTTGCACTACGCCGGTCCAAAAATGCGCCGATGTACGTGAATCTGGCCCAATTTTTTTCCCTTCCTGAAGCAAGGTGCTTTTATTCCGTTGTCTGTTGCTGTTTGGAGGTTTGTGTCGTGTCGGTGTGTATATATATAATATTAAATAAGATAATTATAATAATATTAAAATTAGTAAATTTATATTAGTTAAAAAAAATAAAAATATATATTTATTATATTAATTATTATAAAATATATACTAAACAGAAAAAAATGTATATAAAATATATATTTACCCATTAGGGTGAAAAGAGCCACTGGCAAGGAAATGGAGTGTTGCCAGTACCTTGCCCAGTTGCGCTCGGCAGATCCTCTCCCGTGTAAGAACAGGGCAGTCCGCGCTATGGTGAATAAAGTAACTGTTGCCTCCCAGTAGGATCCCTATGTAGGGAGCTAATATGAATATGAATAGTAGAAAGGGAAATGGCGCTGCTAAATTAATACCTTTGTCGGGTATATCTGTGGGGTGAGCCCAATGGTAATAGGTCCCCCTTTTGGCTGGAATTAGGGTGCAATTGGAGAGATACTCTGTGTTAATAGGAGGGTAGATGTTGGTTCCTCAGCTTCCACTAATTTCAGTGAAATTGAGTAAAGGTGGATTAATTAGGTCAGGAGCTTGTGCAGGCCAGCAGACCCAAAGATTGCTAAAGTAAAATGATCCTATGCTGCTATAAGGATGCCAGTTGTGACCGATGCACCCTAAACCATATAAAACAAAGAAAAAAATGTGTCTCTAGAGTCTAATAGATAGGAATCCCTACTAGTGTGGTTACTAGTGTAATCAACCAGCCAGCTGCTGCTGCCAGCCAGAGAGGAAGACTCCTCCAAAAATAACAATCCACTGGCTGACATGACATCCTCCTCCTCCTCAACCTCCTCCGAGGACTCCGGCCTTGTCGGGGGGTCCTCATCAGGCTGGGATGGTGCGTCAGCCCAGATGGCCCAGCACCCTCCTGCACATCTGTGGATGACACAAAACATTCACAGGTTGGAGGATCCACACACTTGCCACATATTCCCTTTCACCCCCTCCCCTACACATGCTACACACCTGATAGGGCAAAAAAACCTTACCTGGCATCACGCCTTCATGACTGGGGTCATAGCCAGGCAGGCCCTCCACCTGTTGTCTATGAAAGGTGTGGGCCACCGCATGCTCCTCTGCTGTCAGCCGAACAGGGCATGGTGGGCCCCCTCCTGTGGCCCTGGCATGGGCTGCCATTTTGGCCAGCTTCTTTCTGACCAGACGCCGGAGGTCATTGATCTTCTTTTCAATCCCCGACCGTGTCCGGGTCTCCCCCCCCGGTGCATTCACCTTGTCAGTAATGTTCTGCAAGATCTCACTCCTCCTGGCTGGGGGGGTGTTGGCACTCTCCGGGCCGTGGAGGAAACGCCCATATTGGGAAATGGCCCGGGCAAGAATTTTTCTCCCCCAAAGTAAAATTTAACTTCCTCTTTCTCTCAGTCATACTCATACAAAAACTCTCTCCCAAACAGTCAGCAAAAATCACTCGGAAAAATCAAGCAAGAAAACAAACAAACAAAAAACTATCAACCAAAAAGTCTCACAAGCAGTCACCAAAAAACACTTTCAAATATATTCTACCAAACACTAGCTCAAACAGTCCACAAATATAGCAAAGACAAATCACAACGCAACAAACAACAGAACAAAAGCACCTTGCTGTATAGGGAGGGATACAAAGGGATGTACTTTTGCAAAGGAAGTGCGTTTGTGTCTGTCTATTTATGCTGTCTGCGTAGTTCACTAAGTTGCCCGAGTTGTGAAAATGCGAACAGAGGTGCTGACCATGGTCTGCTTCATGTGCGCATGCGCGAGCCGGCCGGCCCTTCATTTGCATGGGGTTACGGCTCATTTTAATGTAACACGCCCACGTCCTTCCCAATTTGAATTACTCCGCCTTACGCCTCTGAAATTACGTTGCACAGGCGCTATTTTCTGCGCAAATCAATCGAGAATACGGTGATTGCGCCGCTACATTGCGGCAGTCTAACGTAAAGGAGGTGCGCTACGCCAGTCAAAAAATGCGCCGATGTACGTGAATCTGGCCCTATGTGTTCTGTCACTCTTGGATCAATAGGGGGGGGGGGGGGGCTTACAGTTTGAAGTTTGTTATTTGCTCAAGTCCTATGACTGAGCAGGGTTTTTTCCTGAAAATATATTTATTATTCAATGTGTGGTTAAATTTTGATGATTAAATTGTCTGTAATTCATTCATTCATACCAATAAAAGTGCTGCGGCCATTATTCAAGCCATATTTTTGTTTCCAGTGTTGGGGGGAGGAGCGAGTATGCAGCCTGTGATCCCATGTTTTTTTTTTTTTCAAGGAGAATGCAAATAACAGACATAGATGCTTGGCCAGATTCTCGTAGATGCGCGCATAATTATGCAGGCGTAGCGCATCTCCGATGCACTACGCCGACGTAACGCGGAGTGTCAAGTACCGTATTCCCTAAGCAAATGCGCTCCAAGATGCGCCTGCGTAGCGGAAATTTATCGGCGTAATCCGGCCCAACTCCAAAGTAGGAGGGAAGTGGGCATGTTGCATTCTAATGAAGCGTGACCCCATGCAAATGAAGGCCGGGACGAACGGAGCATGCGCTGTGACGTGGATGACCAGCGCCGTGACGTGGTTGACCTGCGCCGTGACGTGGATGCCTTCTGCGCATGCGCAAAGCCTCCCTACGATTCGCCGGCGCTGGGTATATAATGCGCCCACACATGCGCCCGTGCAGCGCAAAAGTCTCCCATTTTTTGGATTGTCACGGGAAAACGTTGTGCTGTACCATGGCTTCTATTGGGAAGGAGAGGAGGAAGAAAAATTTCTCCCCAGAGGAGAGGGCCATTGTCATCGCGGCCATGGAGAAGTACGATTCCAGGCTCCATGGTGCTGACAGTGCCCGGACCAGCAAGTCCCGGAGGGATGAAATCCTCATGAAGGTGGCTTGCCAGGTTAATGCCCTCTCACATGAGATGCGGACACCACAAGATATACAAAAAAAGATGAATGACCTGCGGCGTCTGGTCAAGGGCAAGCTGGCTGGAATAAGTCGGCATGCCAGGGGCACTGGAGGGGGCCCACCCTGTACCATCCGCCTGACTGAGGAGGAGAAGGTGGTCGCCCGCTGCCTGCAGAGGGAGCAGGTTGAGGGAGTTGGGGGCTATGAGTCTGTTGTGCCAGCCCTGAGGACAGGTAAGTGTGGTGTTTCATATACTCTCTGTTGTGTAGCATGTGTGGGGGTGGAAGGAAACATGTGCCAAGTGTGTGGGTCCACCAACATGTGCACCTTTTGTGTCATCCACAGATGTGCAGGAGGGAGCGGGGCCATCTGTGGCTGCCAGGGCCTGTCCGGAAACATCTTCCGAACATCCAGTCCCTCTGGCTGCCCCCCTGGAAGAGGACTTGTTGGAGGAATCTGGGCACACCTCTACGGAGGAGGCGGTTGTGGAGGAGGTTGTTGACCAGGACCAGGAGCTCTACCTGGTTTTGGAGGAGGACCATGGGTTGCCCGGACCAGCCCAAGCCATCCCCCCATCTTTTTCCAGCCCCTCAGTGTCCACCCCCAACCTCTCCAGTCCCTCTGTTTCCACCCCCCTCATCTCCGGCCCCTCAACATCCACCCCTTATGCCAGGTCCCCTGCCACTCCCCGGAAGGCGACTTGCAAGACAAGGGGTGTTCCCAAGGTCCTGCCTGAACAGCTGGCCAGGCAGCAGGACCAGCAAAATCGTCACCTTTCCAAGGTCATTGGGGAGATGAGGCGCCTGGCCGACAGCCTGGCCTCCTCGGATGCCATTATGGATGCCATCCTTGATGTCGCTGGCAACAGTGCAGCGACAGTCACCAGCCTGGGGGAGCTGCAGGCGACCACCTCCGACCTTGTGGGGGAGGCCAAAAGTCTGCGGTCACCTTGGAGGGCATTCAGGCAGCCAGGGAGGGACATGGGGATGCTTCTCCTCAACCTGAAACCCCCCCCCCCCACCTGTGGCTGCCCCCAGGAAAGTGAGGGGCAGGAGCCGTGGCACCAGGCGGAGCCCACGCCAGGCCCAGTAATTATTTTATTTGGATATTTTGCTCTGGTGAAGAGCTTTTGATTTTTTTTATGCTCTGGTGAAGAGCTTTTGATTTCTTTTTTTTATACTCTGGTGAAGAGCTTTTGATTTTTTTTTTGATACTGCACATGGTGCAGTGTGAATGGTGTGTGAATGAGGGGGTGGCACTCCTGCCAGTAAGGGGTGTCACCCTCGGCCGTTGGGGAGAAGTTATCCCCACGGCTGTGTGAATGGTGTATGAATGGACAGCAACCTCAATGGGGCCTTGACGCGGCGTTGCTGCTCCCAAGTCCTACATGCTGGACTTGGGCTAATCCAATGTGATGTGGATGTGGGGTGTGTGATCTAGGGACCACAGTGGTGTACACGCGTGCATTGTCTGTGTGCCATGCTGTATGTGTGTGTTTAACGGTCAAAGATTCGTAACACGAGGCAACTCCTGACTGCTCTTCCTTCAGCAGACGGGGTCTCCTCTGGCAGGGGGGGCTGTCTGGTTGGGGGGTCAGGTCATCACGTAGGGCAATCTGCAGGCCCTTTCTCATGGCAAAGTTGTGCAGAATGCAACATGCACCAATGATCTGACCCACAAAGTTTGGGGAATACAACAGGGCCCCCCCGGACTTATCCAGGCATCGAAAACGGGACTTCAGGAGGCCAAATGTGCGCTCAACCACTGCACAGGTTTTGATGTGTGCTTCATTGTATCTTTAATCTCCTGGGGTTTGGGGATTCCGGAAAGGAGTCATGAGATGGGGTCCAAGTACATATGCCGCATCACCTGGAAGTGAAAAGACAGGAGGATATTAGTCATGCATGTGCCCCTTGTGATGTGTGCATCATGGGGGGAACAGTCATGCCTGCCACCTATGTCACTCACCAACAAGCTAGCTGTCTCCATACATGTTCTGCTCAAAATCTGCTGGGATGGTGCTTTGACGGTATATGTAGCTGTCATGGCTGGATCCGGGGTCTTTGGCACGGACGTGCCATATGAGGTATTTGGCATCAGCTATCACCTGTACGTTGATGGAATGCCAGTGCTTCCGATTGTGGTAAATGTGCTCTGTGGCACGGGGGGGCTGTAGTGCCACATGTGTGCAATCAATGGCCCCGATGGTGCGTGGGAATCTGCCAAGTCTGTAGAAATCTGTCATTGCCTTCTGCCGCAGGTCCTCAGTGGTGGGTCTGATGATGTTGTGGGAAATGCGTCTGAGGATTGCGGGGATAACCTGGTACAGACATCTGCTTATGCTGGTTTGTGACATCCCAGCCACAACTCCACTTGTACGCTGGAATGATCCACAGGCCAGGAAATGGAGTGTTGCCAGTACCTTCACCAGTGGCTGCAGTGCATGTGAGCGGTGTGTTGGGCTGGTGATGTCATCCTGCAGGGCTGTGGTTAGTTCCAGGATGGCAGCAGGGGTGAATCTGAAGATGCGATACACCTCCTCCTCACCCATGCCAAAGAGGCTCATGCGCGCTCGGTAGATCCTCTCACGTGCCCCCCTCCTCCTCCTTCTATACTCCTCTTCCTCTGCATACATTAGTAGTGATAAGACCATGGCTGCCCCTGGCATGTTGGTATACGAATGTGATGTCCAGTAAGTGTGATTGCTCAGCTCGTCCGTTATGGTGCTGCTGTAGTTGCTCTCCAGCTGACTTGCACACGGTCTTGAGCAAAGTAACCCTTGCTTTTATGAGGGGTATGTTTACTCAAGGCTTTTGTGTTACGCGCACCACGTGTAGCCTACACCGAACGCGTGTAGTTTCGGGAATCCGCGCATCTCCCTAATTTGCATATTTGCATGCTAATTCAATGGGAGCTGAATATGCACGATGCGTAACTATGCGCCTACGCCGCGCTAGCTTAAAGCATTTTCGCCGCTCAGACGAAAAATATTTTCTGGTGTATGTGGTTCTGTGTTTGCGGCGCATCGATACGCAGGCGCACATTTACAATTACGCCGCGCATATCCATTTACGTGGGCGTAGCACCTCTGAGAATCTGGCCCGATGTATGTATGTTCAGTATGTGCACAGTTTTAGGGATATTTACTAGCAGAACATAATCTCTAGTTAACTTCTTTTTGCTAAATTCTTTATATTTTCCCCATGTCTGGTAATGACCTTAACATTCCACTCAAAGATCTGTGTCCAATTACTTTGTGCTGGTGAGTGCAAAGAACTTCCTTGAAAATGGTTGTGATGATATAATTAGAGACATTACACATAATTGAATGTGATTGCCAGTTTTTCCAAAACACAATAAGTGGATTTGGCAGTGTACTGCCAATGTGTTTGTGTGTGTGTATGTTTTTTCTTCTTACATGCAAAGTTTTGTGTTTAGTTTACGTTGCCATATTTTCAGTCCAAATAACTAAAGTAGCCCATGCACAAGAATTACTTTTTGCTCATATTAGATCAAGTGCCTGATGTGCTCATGCTATAAGCATTACAATACATGAAGATGCTCAGCACTAGATCTTTTCACCAGCATCAAAGTACAGCAGCAAATACATTTTCCAGCCCATCCTATTTTAAAGCTTGGAAGTGATTTGTTAAAAAAAATTCACTCCATGCAGAAATAAGATAATTTCACAATGCCACAAGAACAATCATAGTATGTGACTGTTTGACTGCATACGCTATCCAAAACATTATACTTAGTTTTTGGGTTGAGTGAAGCAGAGATCAATTTCCTGCCTGCTTTAATGCACACTTTGTGGGTACATACTCCCTCCCTACCATTGTGTCCGTGACAGCAGGTGGGGACCTGCTACCTGGGCTTCTGCAGGAATTAATTATTCATGTATTGCTATAGATTAAAACTTGTTTGTCACCCACCCTGGATAGAATTAGTTGTTCACTGAATTGGTTACCTGGTATATAACTTATGCAATAGTACTTACTGTATACAAACACACACTTGTGATAAAACCATGTGTAAAAAAGACTCAATGGTTTTATAATTATTATTCTTTATTAATGATGCAAAGGTAAACTGGAATCATGGTACATGAAATACTGTATATGTAATATACAGGATAGGCTTCTCGAAAGAGAAGGGTGTTCAGGGATCGCCTAAAAGTAGATAGATTGTGATTGGCTTAGTAACTTATTGTTAGTATTTGAATTTAATTCATTGGGTGACACCCAATAGAGAGATTGGCAAAGAGGGGTAGCAGACACTGAGTGGTTTGTAACGTGGACGAGCCTGGCAGCAGCATTCATGATGGACTGAAGGGGGGATAGTCTATTTACGGGTAAGTCAATGAGGAGAGAGTTGCAGTAGTCAAGACAAAAGATAATCAGGGAGTGAATCAGGATCTTTGTGGTTTCATTGGTTAGGAAGGGATGTAATTTGGAGATGTTTCGGAGGTTGAGGCGGCAAGCTTTGGAAAGGGATTATTCAGAGTCAAGGATAACACCTTGATTGGTGGTTGTGCCATTGCTCTTAACAGAGAAGTCAAAGGAAGAGGTACTTGGGGGAGAAAATATTATGAGCTCGGTTTTGGACAAGTTGAGTTTAAGGAAGTGGTGTGATATCCAGACAAATATGTCTGTTAGTAAATTAGTGACGAGTGAGGAGACTGATGGAGTGAGTTGAGGGGTGGAGATATAGACTTGGATGTCGTCAGTGTAGAAATAATATTGAAAGCCATATAAAGCCATATAAAGCTATCAGCTGACCTAGGAAAGAGGTATAGATTGAAAATAAGAGAAGTCCAAGAACAAAACCTTGGGGGACCCCAACAGAGAAGGGAAGAGGAGTGGAGGGAGTAGAATTGTAAGTGACACTGAAGGGACGTTAAGATAGGTAGGATGTCACTTACCCCATTCTTGTTAAACACAGCAAAAGTACTAATACCGAAACACTGGAAAGTGAAGGAGGCGCCAAGGATAAAAGAATGGTTCAAGGAGATAGACTGAACGAGGATAATGGAGAAGTTAATAAGCTTCCAAGGGGATGCTGAAATAAGATTTCAGAGCACATGGGCAAAATGGATGGAATTCAAGCAATCCCTGGTTTACTTGGGAATTATGGGGAATGAGGAGAGTATATAGATGCCTTTTGGGGTTACCTCGTATGATACTCTTATTCTGTGGTGGCTTATCTGCCCCCCCTTTTTTTTGAGGTTTCCTCTCCCTCTTCTCCTTTGAAGCAGGAATATATACAGTAAATACACAAGTACACAGATGTGGTAAGGGAATATATGAGGGAGGTGACCATGTGTGGATGTGCATAAAAATACGCCTCTGGATATGCTCCCCCCTTTTTCACCCTTTTTTTTCACACGTAATTTGAAGGGATACTGTATAATGGGGATAGAGGAATATAAGCTTTCCTCTCCCCTCCTGAAGTTATATACATGTGTATGTTTTACATGTATATATAAGTACACGGGAACAGGTATAGAATTGGGATACACTTCGTTGGGTAATTAGAGGCAGGCGGGTGAAGGGGGAGATCCCTCTGCTTCCAAGAGACCTCGGAAGATAAAAATAATTTGCTAGGGGATAGATAAGAATACCCGAAGCGTATGCCTAGGATGCTGGACCTTTTTTTGTACCCGTATATATGTTTTATATATGTTTTATATATGTTTTATCGTATGTTTTTACAAATGTATATATGTGAACCTGAAAAGGTTTTTGTATTTGTATAAATGTTAGAAAAGTGAATGGGCCAGATTCAGGTACATCTGCGCATTATTGGACCGGCGTAGCGCACCGGCTATACGTTAGACTGGCTCAATGTAGTGGCGCAATCACCGTATTCTCGATTGATTTGCGCAGAAATTAGTGCCTGTGCAATGTAATTTCAGAGGCGTAAGGTGGAGTAATTCAAATTGGGAAGGACGTGAGCGTGTTACATTGAAATGAGCCGTGACCCCATGCAAATGAAGGGCTGGCCGGCTCGCGCATGCGCGCATGAAGCAGACCATGGTCAGCACCTCTGTGCGCATGATCATAACTCGGGAACGGCGCAATCAGTGAAATTGGAAGTGGACCCGGGCAACTTTGTGAACTACGCAGACAGCATAAATAGACAGACACAAACGCACTTCCTTTGCAAAAGTACATCCCTTTGTATCCCTCCCTATAAAGCAAGGTGCTTTTGTTTTGTTGTTGCGTTGTGGTTTGTCTTTGTGATATTTGTGGACTGTGTGATCTTGTGTTTGTTAGAAGATATTTGTAAGTGATTTTTGGTGACTGCTTGTGAGAGTTTTTGGTTGTTAGTTTTTTGTTCGTTTGTTTTCTTGCTTGATTTTTCCTGTTTGTTTTTGTGACTGATTTTTTCTGCTTGTTTTTGTGACTGATTTTTGCTGACTGTTTGGGAGTGAGTTTTTGTCTAAGTATGACGGAGAGAAAGAGGAAGCTAAATTTTACTTTGGGGGAGAAACAAATTCTTGCCCGGGCCATTTCCGATTATGGGCATTTCCTCCACGGCCCAGAGAGTGCCAACACCACCCCGGCCAGGAGGAGAGTGATTTTGGACAGGATTACTGACCAGGTGAATGCATCGGGGGGGGGGAGAGACCCGGACACGGTCAGGGATTGAAAAGAAAATCAATGACCTCCGGTGTCTGGTCAAAAAGAAGCTGGCCAAAATGCTAGCCCATGCCAGGGGCACAGGAGGGGGCCCACCATGCTCTGTTAGGCTGACAGCGGAGGAGCGTGCGGTGGCCCAGACCTTTCATAGGCAAGAAGTGGAGGGCCTGCCCGGCTATGACTCAAGTCATGAAGGCGTGAAGCCAGGTAAGGTTTTTTGGCCCTATCAGGTGTGTAGCAGGTGTGGGGGAGGGTGTGAAAGGGAATATGTGGCAAGTGTGTGGATCCTCCAACCTGTGAATGTTTTGTGTCATCCACAGATGAGCAGGAGGGTGCTCCTCTCCCAAGGGCCTCCCCTTCTCCCCGGGCCACAAGCCTCTGCTGGAGGCAGGAAGGCGACCCAGAAGACCAGGGGGCTGGCCGATCTCCTGCCCGCCACTCTGAGAAAGGACCAGTTCCTTCAGACCCGCCATCTGGGAGAGGTCAGCCAGACCTTGGGGCGGATGGAGGAGAGCCTGTCCTCCATAAAGGATACACTTGGGGACCTGGACTGTCACTCCCGGGCTCTTACAAACTGCCTAAATGACCTGCAGACTAAAACAGCAGGCATTGGGCAGGATGTGAGGGCCCTCACCCAGGCTATCCAGGCCAATACGGCATCATTAAGTGCTGGCCTAGACAGAATTGCCGTGGCCTTGGAGGGCAGGCCGCCAGGTGGGCAGAGACCAGGGGCTGCTCCTCTTTTCCTGGTTTACCCCCTCCCCCATGAGTCTCCCCTGAGGAGCCGGGGCCGTGGCCGTGGGCGCCCCAGGCGTGGCTCACGTCAACGGCATTAATTTGTTTTTCCCCTTTTTTTTTGGCCTGTTTTATTTTTTTGCCATTTTTTTTTTTGGTGCTGGAAATTTTTTGCTTTTGCTGGGCATTTTTTTTTTGGGTTGTGAATGCTGTTTGAATGTGGGGGTGACATTCCTGCTGGAAAAGGGGTGTCACCCTCAATTTTGGTGGAGAAGGGTTCCCCAGGACCAGGGAGAAGTGATCCCCAGGTCCGTGTGAATGGTGTATGAATGTACAGTGACATAATTGGAGCCTTGGCATGGCGTTGCTGCTCACAAGTCCTGCATGGTGGACTGGTGCCAATCCAATTTGATGAGGATGTGGGGTGTGTGTGCTAGGAACCACAGTGGTGTGTATGCCTGCATTCTCATTGTGCCATGATTAATGTGTGTGATTAACGTGCAAAGATGCATAATGTGAGCTGGCATGAGATGGGGTCATGAGATGGGGTCCCAGTGCATATGCAGAGTCACCCTGAAGGGATAAGACAGGAGGATGTTAGTAGTGCATGTGCCCCTTGTGATTTCAGCATCATGGGGGGGGGGGGGGGACAGTCATGCCCGCCACCCATGTCACTCACCAACCAGCCAGCTGCCCCTATACATGTTCTGTTCGAAATCTGTGGGGATGGGGCTCTGATTGTATATGTAGCTGTCATGGGTGTCATGGGTAGTGTCATGTGTTGGGCTGGTGATGTCCTCCTGCAGGGTTGTGGTTAATTTCATGATGGCATGAGGGGTGAATCTGAAGATGCGAGACACCTCAGAATCACTCATGCCATAGATGTCTATGCGTGTGTGATATATCCTCTCCCATGAAGAGTGAAGAGTGAAGAGTGAGGGGCTTGTATCAGATAAGAATATTGTATTAGATTAGATTAAATGGTAAAGTTTATATAAGCCACAAAAAAGTTGAAAAAAAAAATCCCGTGCCCTCCTCAGTGCCCTCCTCCTTCTTTGCTCATCTAAAGTCAGTAGTATAGCTATGAGCATGGATGCCACTGGCATGTTGGCATACAGTTTGTTGGGCAACATATGTGACTGCTCAGCTCCTCACTAACAGTGTTGCTTTATCTGACATGTAGACGAATCGTCTAATTTTAGAGCAGCTTTTATATGGTCTAATTTTAGACAGAACATTTAGCTGTTGCGCACAGCGCGTAGCCTGCACTGCACCAACGTTCTTTTGTGGATCCCCGTAACTCCCTCATTAGCATATTTGAATAGCAAATCAATGGTTTGTCTAGCGCAGTTTTGCGCGGACGGATGCGCCTGTCTATCTAAATTACGCTGGACAAAAAAAAATAGATTTCTTGCGTATCTCGTTTTGGGGATGCCGTGCATCGAAACGCACGCGCACAATTAGACTTACGCCGCGCATCTCCTGTTACGCCGGCGTAATCGCTCTGTGAATCTGGCCCCATGTTCGTAATGTTTGTGAAAAAAATGTATGTGAAAAACAATAAAAATGATTTAAAACAAGATAGGTAGGATAAGAGCCACTGAAGAGCGCAGTTATGGAGAAAGAGGGAGTAACGTTTTTTGAGGAGGAGGTAGTGCTAAATCGTATCAAAGGCCGCTGAAATGTCCAGAAGTAGGAGTACAGAATAGTGTCCGTTGATTTTTGCAGTTAGCAAGTCATTTGTGGGTTTTAGAAGAGCAGTTTCTGTGGAATGTTGAGGGCAAAATCCAGACTGAAGGGGATCAAGAAGGTTATTCTTAATGAGGTGGTCAGACCAGGCATTCAAGGAGTTTAAAGGAAAGGGGCTGCAAGGAAATAGGCCATAGATTGTTAAGATTGGTAGGGTCTAAGAATGGCTTTTCAAGCATGGGGGTGATCAGTGCATGTTTTAGAGCATTGGGGAAGATGCCAGAAAAGAGGGAGAGATTTAAGTTGTGGGTTATAGAGTGTAAGATAGAGTCAGAGCGTGAACGTAGTATTTGAGAGGGAATAAGGTCCAAAGGAAAGGTTGTTGGGTGGGCGTTAGAAAGAAGTTTAGCAACTTCATCTATAGAAGCAGATTTGAATAAGTTGACATGGGGTGTTAACTGGGGTAGATACCTACAGAGTGGAGATTTCATCACAAATCGTATCAATCTTGTTTTTGAAGTAATTAGCAATCTCCTGGGCAGTGAGTGAGTTAGTGGAGGGAGGCAGTGGAGGACAAAGTAGAGAATTGAAGGTAGAGAAGAGTTGACGGAGACTGGATAGGAAGGTGTTGATGAGAGTGGTAAAATAGGTCTGCTTGGCAGTTTGGAGGCAAGAATTGTATTTTTAAAGGGAATATTTGTATTGGTTGAAGTCTTATGCCACAGATGTTTAAGAGCACGGCTACCTTTTTCGAGATTTCTGGTGTCATCTGTTTGCCAGGGTTGTAGGGGTCGAGGCCTCATTCCGTGTGTCTTGAGGGGCACAAGCTTGTCTAGGGTGGAGGACAGGGATTTATTGTAGACAGGAGTAGGTTGGTTGGGGCAGGACAGGGGTAAGATTTTGTCATAGAGGTGGTCAGTAGTAGTGTTGCTCACGAATATTCGCATTGCGAATATTGCATATTCGAGTATTCGCGAATAACACGAATATCGCGGCGAATATTCGCTATTTCGAATATTCGAATTTTTTCAATTTTTTTTTTAGAACAGATCACATCCTAGAGATCCCCATCGACGTCTAAAAGCATTGCTGGTATGATTAGAGACCTTGGGCCGAGTAGCTGCAGCGCTCATTTTATATTGCCGAAAAATCGCAATGCGATTATTCGGCAATAGCGATATCGCGCGATTATTTTATATTGTAATATATCACGAATATTCTAATTCAATCAGAGTGCTCCATTCCGCATTTCTCGAAATTTCGCAATTATTTTGTATTGTAATATATCACTAATATTCTGAGCCAATCAGAGTGCTCCATTCCGCATTTCTCGAATATTCGCAATTATTTTATATTGTAATATATCACGAATATTCTGAGCCAATCAGAGTGCTCCATTCCGCATTTCTCGAATATTCGCAATTATTTTATATTGTAATATATCACAAATATTCTGAGCCAATCAGAGTGCTCCATTCCGCATTTCTCGAATATTCGCAATTATTTTATATTGTAATATATCACGAATATTCTGAGCCAATTAGAGTGCTCCTTCCGCATTTGCCGAATATTCGCAATTATTTTGTATTGTAATATATCACGAATATTCTGAGCCAATCAGAGTGCTCCTTCCGCATTTCTCGAATATTTGCAATTATTTTATACTGTAATATATCACGAATATTCTGAGCCAATCAGAGTGCTCCATTCCGCATTTCTTGAATATTCGCATTCGCAATTCGCATTCGCATGCGATAGCGAAAATTCGCAATAATTTCATTTCCAAAAAATATCACGAATATTCGTATTTAGCGAATATATCTCGAATATTCGACTATATATTCGAGATATATCGCGAAATCGAATATGGCATATTCTGCTCAACACTAGTCAGTAGCAGAATAGAGGAGAGAAGGGTTGAAGATTAAATGTCTCTTCGGTGGAGGCAAGTTTTAGGGTCCTTATCAGATGGTATATGGTCCCGAAACGTCTTGCAAGGCTTTTTTTTAACCGCCTCACCCTCGTGTTTTCGGGGCTATCAATCTCTGGGCACCATGCTTCAAATTTGGTGGGAATGCCCCAGATTCAAGGGCTTCTAGAAAAAGTATTTTGATATTGCGTAAGGTTATTAAAATACCTGTTCCACAGCTACCCCGTATTACTTTACTGAATGAAAAGGTTGCAGATAGCTCTCGTTCCACACAAAAGTTGATTAATTTTATGTTGCTAGCTGCATAAGTTGCCATACAGTAGCTTGATGCTGGAAGTGCTCCTCAGCTCATATTGCTATGTTCAGGTGTAAGGATGAGCCGAACACACCCCCCGGTTCGGTTCGCAGCAGAACATGCGACCAGGCAAAAAATTTGTATGAACACCGTTAAAGTCTATGGGACACGAACATGAAAAATCATGCAAAAAAAGTTTTAAAAACAACAGTTTTTTCGGGAGCAGTGATTTTAATAATGCTTTAAGTGAAACAATAAAAGTGAAATATTACTTTAACCACTTCAATACTGGGCACTTTCACCCCTTCCTGCCCAAGCCATTTTTCAGCTTTCAGCGCTGTCACATTTTGAATGACAATTGCTTGGTCATGCAACACTGTACCAAAATTAAATTTTAATCATTTTTTCCAACAAATAGAGCTTTCTTTTGGTGATATTTGATCACCTCTGCGGTTTTTATTTTTTGCGCTATAAACAAAAGAAGAGGGACAATTTTGAAAAAAAAAGCAATATTTTTTACTTTTTACTATAATAAATATCCCCCAAAAACATATAAAAAAAATGTTTTGGCAGATACAAATTCTTCTCCTGAACCGTACCAGCCCACATGCCCTCAACATGGGAGGATATCCCCATGTTGATGGGGACAATGGCCTCATACCCACAACCCTTGACCGTGGTTGTGGTGGTCTGTGGGTCGGGGCTTATCAGAATCTAGAAGCCCCATTTAACAAAGGGGACCTCCAGATCCCGCCCCCGATATGTGAATTGGTAATGGGTTACATTGTACCCCTAACATTTTACCCAAAAAAAGTGAGAAAAAAAGGGGAAAAAAACACACACACAAAGCTGGAACAAGTCCTTTAATAAAAAAAGAAAAATTCCAGCGCCGTAATCATTCTACAAGTCCGACCCGCTGCTACGAACGATACCGCATCCATAGTAGGCTCCCGGCCGAATGATGTACGACCCATCTGACAGCTCTTTTATAACCAAGGGCGGGCCACCTGTGACATGCATGTGTGTCACCTCGCCCCCTCTGACGCAACAGGGGTTTCCCGTGATGCGTCAGAGGGGGCGGGGTCACCCATGACACCACATGAAAACTACGGAAACCCTGTTATGCTGGAATTATTATTATTTTTATTAAAGGACTTGTCCCAACAGTGGGCCAGATTCAGAAAGGCTTTACGCCAGCGTATCAAAAGATACACCGTCGTAAGTACAAATATGTGCCGTCGCATCTTTTCGCCGATTCAGAAAGCAAGATACGCCGAAAAACATGGCTTCAGTCGTGTGGCGTAACTTGCCTACGCCGGCGTATCTGTGGCGCATAGTTACGTTAGACGTTCCCATTAAAAATATGCAAATGAGTAAGATACTCCCGGCCGCTTCATATACGCGCTTTGTGTAAGGCTTATGTCCGGCGTAAAGTTACCCCTGCTATATGAGGCGCAGCTAATGCAAATGTATGGGTCAGCGATCTACGCTGTCTAATTTTACGCCGTTTACACCGTTTACGTAGTACGGGAATATGGCTGGGCATAGGATACGTTCACACGTCGTAGGCATTGACGTCACTTAGGGAGTTTTTTCGATGTGATTCTAAGCATGCGCGCCCATGCCCAGTTCGAGCGGCCATTAATTAGCATGGGGTCATGCTTAATTTAAATACATGACGCCCACCTCCTTCCTACTTTGAATTAGGCGGGCTTACGCCGACCCATTTACGCTACGCCGCCGTAACTTAGGGAGCAAGTGCTTTGTGAATACAGCACTTGCCTCTCTAAGTTGCAGTGGCGTAGCGTAAAGAAGATACGCTATGCCTGCACAAATATACGCCGATCTTTATGAATATGGCCCTTTGTGTGTGTTTTTTTCCTTTTTTCTCACTTTTTTGGGTAAAAAAAAAAGAAGAACGTTGTGACTTTAAATGAGGTGGTGACTGGCTAAGGTCAATTGCCTCCATCCCTATCTAATTGAAACAAACAGATGGTATGGATTAGGGCTGCGCATCTTCACTGGTCTCACAATTCGATGCGATTACGATTATCAAGTCCGCGATTCGATTCGATTCCGCGATGCATCACGATTGCAGCACAAGTGTGCATAACTCTCCCCCCAAAATACTAAAGTAGATCATCAGAGACTGCAGACATGGTACAGGAGATGATCAGAGACTGCGGGCATAGTACAGGAGATGATCAGAGACTGCAGACATGCTACAGGAGATGATCAGTGTAACGGCATGAACCGTGCCAACCAGAGACGTTGGAAGGATGAGAGATACTCCTGGGCCAACTGCACTAATAACTCCTGGGTCGAAGTCCACCCTGTGCCCTTGTAGGCGTAGGGTGGCTAATAGGATCATAATTCATATATTACATGAGATGGGACATTAATAATAATTCATGGGGGTGTGGCTTGGCGCGCAGCAAAGATGGCAGCTCACTGAGAAGGCTCTCTGGCACACACGGCCCGTTAGCAGCCTATACCCGACCGTGAGCTCACAGATGCCTGGCAAGAAGACCCATTCCACTCCCTCATCCCGCATACGGAGGAGTTTGGTGCCTTCCTCGGGTAAGAACATAGCAGAGCTCTTCAAGCCTAAGACAGCGGGACGCGGTGCGGCTGCTAAGATGGCGCCGATCCACCAGGAAGAGGATTACAGCGACGACTCGCAGTCTGCTTCGGAGGGTTCGGCGAGGGGTAAGTGCACCCCTGATCGCCCACTGACTCTTGCAGATATGTCGGTGATTGCAGCAGATATTAAGGCTACCTTCTCGGCCGCCCTCATGGACTTAAAAACGAGCATGGTAGTACTCAATGAGAAGATGGCGGCCACAGAATCAGCAGGGAAGCGCAGGGACAGGGCGATCCATAAGATAGAGAGAGTAACAATGGCTCATGCTCAGCACCTAATTGACATGAATCGCCACATTGAGGACCTCGACAACAGAGGTCGAAGGTGCAACATACGTGTTCGGGGCATTCCAGAATCCGTGGATACGGACCAAATTGCTATCACGTTAAGGAGTGTCTTTAACAGCCTGCTTGAACGACAGGAAGATGCTGAAATTACTTTTGTGAGGGCACATAGAGCACTGCGGCCTAGGGGATCTGATGCAGCACCCCCGAGAGACATAATTTGTTGTCTAGAAAGCTACACGCTTAAGGAGGACATAATGCGCAAAGCAAGAAGGAACGACAACATCATCTTTAATGGCGCCGCGATAATGCTGTTTCAGGATCTCTCCCAAATAACATTGCGGAATAGGAGAGCTCTGCGCCCCCTGCTGGAAAAGTTGCGGGAGAAGGAGCTAAGGTACACATGGCGCTTCCCTTTTGCCCTGAATGTTTCTTCCAATGGACATCAGTTCACGCTGCGCACCCCAGCTGATCTTCCCGGAGTTCTGTGAAGTGCTGGACTTGGGCCAAATAGATTTACCTGACTGGTACGCGGAGTTCCTGCATCCACCTCTGGCTCATACCCCACCGGATTCTCCGCTCTCCAAACCAGATAAAAGGTTGATGAAGAGACCCAAGCAAGGCAGGGGAGGAGGACAGAAGTATGACACCCCAAATCGCTCAGCTGCTGCACCCGGAGACAGGATTGAGGACTAACTGTGAGTTAAAAGCTTCCTGTTTAACACGTATGCCCCGTTGATGCCCCCACACTTATCACCCCCCCCCCTGCCCTACTCCTCGATGCCCAGGGCTGCTCCCATGTACGCACTTCCAACCCCTGACTTCCCATCGCTAGCCCTGGTGCCTCACGTGATGGTTGCCCTGTGATCATAACCTAGACTTGCTTTATCGGCTGATGGCTGGTTCGTTCTACATGTTGGAGCTCCCACAGAAGCTGTGGCCTCTCACAATGGGCATAGGATGGGGGCTTTTCACCCTGTGCCATACCCAGCCCTGGACATGGCTCTCTTCTAGGTATGGGGAAATCTTGGCTGACACTGTCACTCGCATCCTAGAGGGGTTTCTCCCATTGAACTGGGGAGATGCCTTACAAATGGGAATTATGGATCCTTTACCTGTGGACATTTTCATCCCTTAAGCGGCCATGGTTTTGTTTTGTTATATTATGTTTTGCCGCATGGGTTTCCACTGACATGCTGGAAGGTGGGGGGGACCCTCTCGCACAATGTTATTACTACATGTATGGGGGTGAGGGATACGTGACTGTTATTCTACAATGCTTCCCAATTTTTACTTGCCATGTTTATATAGATATATTGCCTATTTGATCATATCGATCTAGCTCTTAGGGCTGTGTGTGCTGCCTGCTGCACGATAACGTCTCTTCCCTACTCCACCCCTTGCTTTTTTCTTCCCCAACCCCCCCCTTTTTTTCCCCTTTGTTACTAAGGTTCATTAGCCTAACCATTGTGTTGTGATGATAACAGGTTCACGAGTGTTGTTGCTAACTTGTCTGCTGCAGTTGTTTCTTCTCAGGCTGCTCCACCGACCAACCACTTCGTCTGAATTTCTCAATATGGCCTACTTCTTCTCTAGGGAATCGGCCTCTGGTGATCTCACATAACGTCAGGGGACTGAACGTCCCGGAACGTCGCTCCTCCCTCTTACGAGAACTAAAAAAAGGTAGGCCCCATTTTGTTTTCCTCCAGGAAACTTATTTTAAGACCCATCAGGTGCCTAGACTTTCCAATGCCCATTTTCCTGACGTGTTCCATGCGACCAACAATGACTCAAAATCAAAGGGGGTGTCTATATTAGTGAATAGGGACGCCCCCTTTCAGGTTACAGATCAGTTGAGCGACCTCGGGGGCAGATTTCTTTTTATTAAAGGCACATACGGGGGATCACCGCTGACTCTGGTGAACGTTTACTTCCCCAACAGGGCTCATGGTTCATTCTGCCGGAGAGTTGTTGGGGAACTTGCTGGGTTTGCCAGTGGGTGTATCATCCTAGGGGGGACTTTAACGTGCCCCTGAACCCCCTTGTAGACCCCTTGTATTACTTACAGGATCCTGAAGCGACTAAAAATGATGCTACAATCTCTTCAGCTAGTTGATACATGGCGATTCTCGCATCCTGATGGGTGTGACTTTACTCACTACTCGGTTCCTCATGCGAGATATGCTAGATTAGACTATCTTTTTATCACCCAACGAGACCTCACGAGACTGACAGGAGCGCACATAGGAATACAGACGTTCTTGGACCATTCTCCAGTCTCAGTGTCACTGGATCTGATACACCCTATCCGATGCTCCCCTTCCTGGAAGCTTAATGCGTCCTACTGACCGACCCGACAACGCTTCCCTCTATAACTGAATCCCTGACGGAGTTCTTTGCACACAATTCTATCCCTGGGTCCGACCCACTTTCGGTCTGGGAAGCACACAAATGTACGGTGAGGGGAGTTTTAATAGGCCTGGGTTCCAAACGTAAAAGAGATAGGGAGGCCCTACTGCTTAAACTGTCGACTCAAATTAATAGACTGGAAACTCTACACAAACAGTCGCTCTCTGTGGAGTCAGCCACGCAGCTGCTTGAGCTACGGTGGGAATTCCAGCAATTGCTGGACTCCTCAGCCAAGTGCCTATTGTTTTTAAAAAAAAGACTTTACTACGAGTCGGGAGATAAGACAGGTAGATTCTTGGCGAGAGCGCTCCGTGAGTGCTCTTCTGCCAACAACATTGCTGGCATAAAACGGGATGATGGGAGACTAGATGTGACGACTGAAGCGATCGCAGATCACTTCCACAGTTTTTATACAAAACTTTATAACCTCCCTCCTCAACACAAACAACCCCACATGTCGGGAGACAGACCACAAGTTATAAGAGAATATCTGGATAGGAGTGGCCTCCCGACGCTCTCAGCCCCTGATGTTGCCTTGCTGGAGAGCCCTATCACGGCAACGGAATTGGGCCAAGCGATCGGGCAGTTGAAAGCTAATAAAAGTCCGGGAACGGACAGATATTCAGCTATTTACTACAAGACCTTTGCTGAACACCTCATTACTCCACTCAAAAACGCTCTGAACTCGCTGTCTACACCCCGAACAGTGACCCCGGATTTCCTATCGGCTCACATAGCAGTGATTCCGAAACCCGGTAAGGACCCTGCGTCGTGCTCGAGTTATCGCCCCATTTCACTCCTCAACCTGGACGTGAAGCTGTTTGCCAAAATTCTGGCCACGAGACTCAGCCCACTACTCTCCGGGCTGATTGGCCTTGAACAGGCGGGCTTCATGCCGAATCAGGAAGCTAAAGACAACGTCACCAAGGCGCTGCTGTTGACCCATGCGGCGAGGGTTCGGAAGATCGAGGGCGACCTCCTCTCTACGGATGCGGAGAAGGCCTTCGATCGAGTGGCGTGGGATTTCATGACGGCGGTGTGTGTGAGCGTGTGGGCTTGGGCCCGCACATGCTGGCGTGGATTGCTGCGCTCTATCAAAATCCGTCGGCACGTCTAAAGATTAATGGAAGCCTTTCGGAAAAAGTGGGAATCACTAACGGGACAAGACAGGGCTGCCCATTGTCACCCCTGCTCTTCATCTTGATGCTTGAGCCCTTTATTAGGTCGATCAAATTAAATATAGCAGTGAATGGGTTCAAAGTAGGAGACAGCGAGTTCAAAGTTGCGGCCTACACTGACGACCTTCTTTTCTTCATATCTGACCCTCACATTTCCCTTCCCAATTTAATGAAGGAGTTCGCCCATTACGGTTACATGTCAAACCTAAAGATCAACTATTCCAAATCGGAAGCGCTCAACATTTCGCTCCCGGACAGACTTCTGACCCTGACCAAAGCAAACTCGCCCTTCCGTTGGGAAGATGGTGCTCTCCGGTATTTGGGGGTGTGGCTGACCCCCCACCTCCGAGACGCTTTTGAGAGGAACTTTCCGCTGCTCCTTAGGAGCTGCGGTGAGGAACTCAAACACTGGGGCCTATGAAACATTTCTTGGTTTGGACGTGCGTCCATAGTCAAGATGGTAATACTGCCCAGGTTCCTCTACCTGTTGCGTACCCTTCCGATTACAGTCCCTAGACGCTTCTTTGACTCATTACACACCATTCTACTTCATTTTCTGTGGTCCGGACGGAAACCCAGAATCAAACTGCTTAGTCTAATGCAACTTAAAGAGAGGGGAGGCCTGGGGTTCCCCGATTTCAAACAATATTACCAAGCGGCCCACTTAGCTAGGATCATTGACTGGCATTGCCACGGACATGTGAAAGACTGGGTGTCACTGGAGATGGAACTCAGCCCCGTGGCCCTTAAGTATTCACCGTGGATCTCGTGGCCCAAGTGTCCACTACTCCTTCGTAGAAACCCTATCACGGGAACCACCCTGGGAATACTCCACTCTCTTTCCAGACTGAAGAAGCTCACTTCCTTCCCCAGCCCTCTCACTCCTCTAGCTGACAACCCTGATTTCTCACCTGGACTGCACACTCCGACTTTCAGGTCATCGCACTCTGGTGGTCCCCTGCTGGTTAGAGACTGCTATGACGGAAACAGACTTAAAGACTGGTGCTCCCTAAAACTTGGCAATAAATTCCCCCACATGAAACAATGGTCGTACTTCCAGTTGCGTAGCTACCTACATGAATTCAAAAACTCACCTGACCTCTACAGACCACTGACTGACTTAGAGTCTACATGCCACGCCCAGATACCGGTGGCTAGAGCCACCTCGGTGGTGTACAGCTGGCTGAAATGCATGGGGGAGGAGGGCTTGGACGGACAGAGGCAGAGGTGGTCGGAGGATGTCGACTTAACCATAACTGATGGACAATGGCGGCATGTCTGCATATTGGCGCACAAGTGCTCAATTAGCACAAAACTGCAGGAGACAAGTTACAAACTGTTAACCAGATGGTACAACACACCAGCGAGGCTTCACAAGTGGAATCCCTCGACACCTGACACTTGCTGGAGGTGCCAATCAGGTGTGGGGTCGTTGCTCCACATCTGGTGGTCTTGCCCCTTGATCTCGACCTTCTGGGATGAGGTTTGTGGCTTAATCAAAAAAATCACAGACACATCTTTGGAACTGTGCGCTGCATGTTGTTTGCTACACCTGTCCTCTTTCTCGCTTTCGCGCTACAAGAATTCGCTAACCAAGCACTTTCTGAACGCAGCCAAGTCCTTGATCCCCCTCTACTGGTGCTTCTCCAGAGTGCCTTCCATTCAGGAGTGGCTCCGCAGAGTGGCGGACGTGTGAGAGATGGAGGACACACTGGCTCAGGACAGGGGGACAGCTGAGAAATTCCTCGATAACTGGCAACCTTGGTTTGCCTTCAGATTTTCTCGAGAATATGAATCTTTGATGCATTAGTACTACACTGGAGACCCTAACGTGCTCTCTGCCACTGAGACAGCCCTATTGGGGCCTTTACCAGTGATCTGTCGCTGAAAAAACCGAAACCGTACAGAACCTTGACACTTCTTTGCCCTGTTTTCCCCTTACCCACCCTTCTTCATTGTGTCTCTTTGTCAGTTCCTTTCCTCTATTGCTCTGCCCTACGCTTCCCTTCTAAGATAATATTTTTCGAAACATACAGATGCACATGGATCTCTGACCTTTTTGCTGAGGCATATTTGAATAGAAAGACAAATAGTTGCGCTCAGAAAGCACAATATGACATTGTGAAAAGGTTAATAATACGTGTCAATATAAATGAATAAATCAATAAATCAATAAACCACATCTAATTTGAAAATAAAGTCCATAAATGGTGATGTGATCAAGTGTAAAAATGGCTTACACTACAACCCAATCTTAATTAGTCCATTTGAGCTGGTATCACAGAGGTGTAATTAGATGGTATGTGTAAATGATTGTCCAATATTAAACAAAGAGCAATGGTGGTCGTAGATTAAAATATCCTGGATAAAATTCACTATCGATCTCACGGAATTCTGCAAACACATCAAAAGGTAAGTAAAGATGTACCCTTACCGGATCCTAGTGTAATTCAGGCATATCAATCCACTGGCATCTGAAGGGGGAGATCACCTCGACCACTTGCAGTACTTCCACATAGGACTGATGAGTTTCACTGGAACCAATACTTCCCACTGGTGTAGACTCCTCGTCCAGTTCAAAGAACCGAGGGGGAGAAAAAACGAGGGCTCGCAATGGTGAAATACTTCCAGGAAGTTTTATTTAAAATATGTGCAACAGATTACACATTTCAAAGTTGGCGGCTAAACAAGTATAAAAATATAAAAACAAAGCAGCAGCAGAAAAACAATTACATGCGCCCGCGCTTCCGGGGTCACGTTAGTGCGTGGCTCCGCCCTGACCGGTTTCGTCACAAAATGACGTTGTCAAAGGGTACGGGCGACGCACTGAACGTTCACCTTATATTCAATTGGAGATGCAACCAAGCCTCTCTTTCACATTGCGGTCTCCAATGAAAAGAGACCGCAAAACCGGAAGAAGTAGAAGTAGGGGTGGCCGGGAATCCGGAAGTGCCCTACAAGCGAGAACAGACTGACACAGATAGGCATAATCTGTGTAAACATAGTCCGATCCAGCCTGAAAAGGAAACAACTCCCTGGTCTCCCGACCTCCAATCCTCCACATCATGTAATACCAACGATAAAAACGTTGTCTGGACTTCCGGTTCCGGCGCCGCATGGAGTAGCTGCTCCCCTCAGCAGCTCCCGCAACCAGGCTAAAATTCAGCCTATAAACTCTGCAAACCCGCCACAGACTACCCCCAACGCTGCCCACCATCCCCGAGGGGAAGATGGACAAGTACCTAGAAAGAAACGGCGCGCGATCGTACGCGGGCGCGGCGGCGCGGACGGGGCAGCCGCAAATCGAGGCCCCGGCTTCGGCCTATCCGGATCCATCTGTGGAAACGGCTCCCGCGATGGAGGTGAGTGCTGAACCTTCACCCCCACCACATATACAGACTGCCTCAACGTCCCCAGCCTCTCCACACCAAGGGGACCTCCACAATATAGACCTGATAGCACAAGCAGTAGCAGCGCTACTGGCCCCTATGATAGCTGCTTCTGTGGAAAAGGCAGTGGGAGCAGGCATGCAAAAACTGCAGGCCCAGGTGGGGGAACACGCGTCCAGGCTGAACGAGGCAGAGCATCGTATCGCCAACATTGAGGAGGAGCTGTACCAGGCCCAATCCACCGAAATGGCCCAGGATAAGACCAATAAATACATACTGGACAAGCTGGATGACCTGGAGAACAGATCTAGGAGAAGTAACTTACGTTTCGTTGGTGTCCCGGAGTCGCTCCAGCCCGCGGCACTCTCAGACCTCTGCTCACGCCGCATTCCAGAGGCTCTAGGTCTTCCAGGTCCCTGCACAGTCGAACGTGCTCACCGTATGGGTATCTTCAATTCCGATCGTAAATCACCCCGTCCTGTGATTGCCAAGTTCCTGAATTACTCGGAGAAAGCCCTCATCCTACAGAAGTTCAGACAATCCAGAAACCTCCGGATAGACGGCATGAATATGCTGGTCTTCGCGGACTACTCGGTTGACGTCTCTAAGAAAAGGAAGGCCTTCCAACAGATTTGCTCGGAGCTTCATCGGATGCAAGTTAAATTCACTCTCGCCTTCCCAGCTGTGCTCCGGCTCAGGGCCCCCAACGGGGAACAACTCTCTTTTCACGATCCATCTGCAGCAGAAGCATTCCTGAGGTCACACCGCTCTGGGTCTCATGCCAACCCTTCTCCTAGTCCGGCGTCATTGAACCGGGCCCTGGAACAAGGCAGCCCACGGAAAGACTCACCCAAACGCTTCAGAGCCTCGGGACCGGAGCAACGTCAGCTCTCCTCATCCTGAACCCCCTCCACCTGGTACACGGCACAGTTTCCTGCTGACACAGCTTTTGGTCCCTTTTGTACCCCGCATATCATGCTCCTCTCCTCTGACGAGCCATCCCCTCTCCCTTATGCCTGAGGTCGACCGGTAGGCTGAAAGTTTTTCTTTTTTTCTTATTTTTTTTTTTTTGTTCCATCATATTTCTTCTTTGTACAACCCCTGCAATTACTATTCTGTGTTCTTGCTCATTGTTATACATTTGTACATTGTTATCTGCTGTTGACAATTGTTTTACATGCGGGCTACTCCCCCCCCTTCCTTCTTTTCTCCAATGGTGCCCCTGCACGCTACTCATCCCCCACACTTTACTCCGCTGGCCTCCGGCCACCCCCCTCTTAAGCGTGGCGGTGACCTATCAGCGGTGCGAGTCCTGTGCGAGTGTTGGGAGCTGACCTACTCAGTGACTCCATGTGGAAAAAAGTGAAGTCCCCTAACTATGTTTGTTGTTATCCTTGCCCCCCCCCCCACCACTCCCCCATCTGAACCTTTTACTGTGTGCTCTGTCCTATGTGCTATGGTCACTCATACACCCACAAACATGTCCATTCCTACATCTTCGCTCCCTTCCTCAATCTTCCCCATGGTTAACTACAGCTCATCGCTTCCTCTACGCTCTCTGCCCATGCAGTTCCACATTCTACCATACACTCTGGTCCCGAATGCAGCCCACATCCCTCTTCTGGCCCTCCCACCATGAAATAATCTCTTGGAATGTCAAGGGGCTTCGTTCCCCCAACAAGAGAATGAAAATCCTGCGCCACCTTAAACGTCTAAAAACAGATATAGCCCTCCTTCAGGAAACGCACTTATCCACTCCCGACTTCCCACGTATGAGAAAACTATGGGTGGGCCCGGTCCTTGGCTCCGAGTCCAACGGCCGTAAGGGGGGTGTAATGATCCTTATAAACAAAAACCTCCCATGCACGGTCCTGTCTACAGAATCAGACTTTGAGGGCCGTTTTGTGTCTGCACGAGTCCAACTGGGTGCTAGGATCATAGTGATCACCAATGTCTATGCCCCTAACAACCCCACAAGCAAATTCTTTGGGGACCTTACGACGTGGGTGCTGCGCGACCCCTCCCTCACTTGTTGGGCGGGGACTTTAACTCCATCATGCACCAGACAGACGACAGATCCTCCAACAGGAAGCAACGACCCCCCTCGCCGTCCCCTGGCCAGACACTTTTGGCATCTACGATAGACTCCCTCCACCTCCACGACATATGGCGCCTGCACCACCCGGCAGATAGGGAATTTACATTCTATTCCAACCCCCACAACGTCTTCACGAGACTAGATTACTTATTTTGTTCTGACGCCCTCCTTCCGGTTCTTACTGATGCTGACATTCATGACATCGCGATCTCTGACCACGCCCCGATATCCTCCACTCTCGACGACCCCGACCTGCACTCCAACCCCAAAATTTGGCGTTTCCCCTCTTACCTCCAAAATAACGCTGACTTCCAACAACACCTAGAGACGGTCTGGACTGATTACGCCTCTAACAACGCACTGCATTCCAACAACCCCAACCTTTTTTGGGAGGCGGGCAAGGCAGTCCTCAGGGGCTGTGTAATAGCATATGCTGCCTCTTTCAAAAGAAATGCCCTCAAGCACTACAAATTGGCCAGTGCACGACTACACCTGGCTCAACGTTCCCTCTACACGGACAACTCCCCGTCCAACCGAGATGTCTGGCTTACGGCTAAACAATCTTTTGACACATGGGCTGCGACCCTTGAACAGACCCAAAAGGCACGCTTGGACGCCTCCTTACACAAATTCGGGAACAAGGCAGGGAAATTGCTTTCGAAACTGAGCAAGGGCCCGAATCGCCCTACGCATATCACCTCTCTCAGGAACACTTCGGGCACTGTACACACCACCCCAAAAGATATCAATGACACTATGCGTCAATACTACTCATCCCTATATGCCCCTGACCCGATAGATATCCCAACGGCCCTAAATTTCCTACAAAACATTACCCTAGATCGAGTCTCCCCCCCCCAATTGGAGACCCTGAACGCCCCCATCTCCGCTTTGGAGATTCATAATGTCATTAAAAACCTTGCCCCCTCCAAGGCCCCAGGCCCCGATGGCTTTACGGGTGAGTTCTATAAATCCTTTCGCGAGACATTCGTCCCTACCCTCCACAAAGTCTACCAAGACATCTGGGCAGGCGGCTCCTACCCACCCACAGGCAACCAGGCCATTATCAAGCTATTAGAGAAAAAAGGGAAAGACCCTCTAGAACCCGGCTCCTACAGGCCCATATCCCTCTTAAATCTCGACATAAAGATCCTCTCCAAAATTGTTGCCACCAGATTGGCAACTATCATACCCTCCCTGATACATCCGGCTCAATCTGGTTTCGTGAAAGGGAGGACAGCCACTATGAATATCCGTAAGGTAATGCTAGCCCTAGAGCATGCAAAAGGCGACCCGGAAGGTGACCATGCCATCATCACGCTAGACGCAGAGAAGGCCTTTGATAATGTCAGCTTCGAATGGCTCTCCATGGTTATGGCCACAATGGGCTTCCAAGGCCCCTTCGCCCATCTCATAAAGGCTATGTACACTGCCCCCTCCGCAAAACTGGTGGCGGCGGGCCTCCTATCAGACGAATTTCGTCTCCACAAAGGCACTAGACAGGGCTGCCCACTATCCCCTCTCCTCTTTAATATTGCCCTAGAACCCCTATCTCGATATCTATCCCAAGTCGCCCCCCCTTCATGGTATCAAGATGGGCGACCACGACATACGCACCTCCCTCTTTGCTGATGATGTCCTCATATTCACTTCCAACCCCTCACAGGACATGATCACGATCAAGGACACCTTCGATATCTTCAGAAAGTGCTCGGGGCTCCGCATAAATTATAGCAAGTGCGAAATCCTCCCCATAGGTTCCCTTGGGGTCCCCCCCTGGACCCAGGGTTCCCTGTTCACGGTGGCGAAATCCCATATCACGTACCTGGGAATTAAAATAGGTAGGATACCCTCCTCCCTATACCATCTCAATTATCCTCCGCTGTTTGCAAAAATAGCACAGGAACTGGTTAACTGGATGGATTTGCCTCTCTCGCTTCTGGGAAGATGTCACTTAGTGAAAATGGTCAGTTTTGCCCGTCTACTGTACCCCCTACAAACCATTCCCTTACTACTACGCCATTCAGATGTCAAAACCCTAAATTCAGCCATATCCAAATTTCTCTGGCGGGGTAAGCGGGCACGTATAGCTTTTGCCAAACTCCACCTTCCCAGACGCGAGGGTGGTATAGCCCTGCCCAATATCAGGACATATAACTTAGCCTGCCTACTCAGGACGAGTCTAGATTGGGTGACCCAGTCCTCCCGGTACTCAAACTTCGTCCTGGAATCAGTCATGGTCAACCCCTTCTCCCTCACCGCCCTGCTCCACTGCCCATGGAAATCTGTTCCCCCACCCCTCCAACATAACCTTCTCCTCAGAGATACGGCCATCGCCTGGAGAGAGGTCAGAAAATCCCTAAATCTCCCTTCTTACATATCCCGCTACCTCCCAATCCGGGGAAACCCGAACTTCTCCCCTGGCCTTGAGACTCAACCCTACGTCCTCTGGCACAGTAGGGGACTAAATGATTTTTTCTCACTATGCGACCCACAGACGGGCCGCCCCATCGGTTTTAGAGCGCTAGCCGACAAATACTTACTTCCCCCGTCACATATTTTCCAATATGGGCAATGCATTAGCTTCCTGAAAAATGCTTGTAGAGACGATACTAAAAGATTCAAAAGTTCCTTTATTGAATCCCTCCTCGCTCTGGGCTCCTACAAGATCTCTGACATATACCTACCTCTCCTTCTGCAAACTACCCCCCCCCTAACACTCTCATCGGCCGCCAACTGGGCAAAGGACTTCCCCGACACCGAATTGGTGGAGAAGCTTCTACATGGTCTCAACACTGTCCACAAGCTGGTTCCCAACGAGGTCTGGAGGGAAACTCAGATTAAGATAGTCCACAGGGCCCATATCCCTTTTAGTCGTGCCCACGCCTCACCGGAATGCCCACTGTGCAAACAACCTAAGCCTAACCTCACTCATCGCTTCTGGTCCTGCTCTCATATCGCCACCTTCTGGGACCAAGTCCTCCAGTATATCTTCGACATAACCTTGTTACGGATACCCAAGGACCCCTTGTTACTTATCTTTGGCCACTGGGACCCCCTTTTGCTCCCCTGGTCACCTCCCCAAGCCTACCCCGGGAAAGACTGGATCCTGATTTGCCTCCTTCTTGCTAGAAGAGCCATCCTTCACAACTGGATTTCCGACACCGCCCCAACCACTGCCCAAATCAAAAAGGATCTCCTGAAACTACTCTACAAAGAGAAACTCAACACGGACCTAACCCACGAGCGATCTAGGACTCGCTTCTACCATATCTGGAAATCGTTTATGGTGCACACCCTCACCCCTACGGATATAACGAACTTTGAGAAGATGTCTTTCTTGTACTGTGACCCCCCCCTCCCCCCTGACCCCACACCCTTCCCCCCAACCTAGACCACAGATAGGCTGCGTTATGTTCTCAGTATGTGTTATTTAGAGACGCAGCTCCCCCTCTCTCCCATCCTCTTCCCCCCTCCCTTTCCCTGTTACCTCTCCCTTCTCCTTCTTTTGCCATTTCAAAAGTTTACAGTTGTTGTCGCATCATACTCTGTTTGAAATTTCTTTAATAAAAATATGTTTAAAAAAAATGAAAAAAAAAAAAAAAAAAACGTTGTCTGTCACAAAATTACATGTCATTAAACTTTTTTTTAAAAAAGGAACAAAAAAATTCGCATTTCTATGTCCCCAAGTCGCAGACTAATTAGGCCGCCACACAGAAAATTAAATCAGATTTCTATACCTCATCATGACGTGGGCAAGAAGTATACATTTTCATCATACTGACAGAAAATTAAAATTAAAATTAAGAATCTACATACAGAAATTAGATATAGATTAAATACAATTATATATACAATTATATAAAATTAGCACATGCATTTATGCCCCCATAAAATCAAAAGAGGAAAAAGTTAGTATACCCTATTTAATGCCATATGTGGCCCTCTAGTGGTTGAAGAGGAAAAAATTAAAAATTATCTAATGCAAGAGGTGGCCAGTGGGAACACAGTCCACTCCATCTCTCGCATCCACTAGAGGGGGGGGAAAGGATAATAGGGAAAGGGGCCAAGAGCGGAATTATGAGTTGTCTAAAAAGGCATTCACTTCTATGTCCACTTCTATGTCTGCGGTTTGAGACATTTTAAGCGATAAATCCAACTCATTTCTAATTTAGAAATAGCTATCCTCTTTGATCCTCCTCTCCAGTGGGATTTAAGAATGTCAATGGCAATGATAGAGGTGCCACTAGGATCCTTAGCGTGCACTTCTCTATAGTGTCTGGAAACCGAGTGTTTTTTGTACCCCCTTCTTATATTGCCAATATTATATTGCCAATATGCTCATTGACTCTGACCTGAAAGGCTCTCACTGTGCGTCCCACATATTGAAGCCCACATGGACTGGTCAACAAATAAACCACATGGGTCATTTGAGAATTAACATTGTATTGGATTGAGTACTTCGGTGCCCAACACTTCAATTGATATGACTTGTTCCTTTGTTAATCTGCTGAACCCACAACTCCAGTTGAATCATTTATCAGGTCTTAGTTTTTTTTTTTTTTCTCTTATTTTTCTTTTTATTATTAGCGTGTTATTTAAGGGAGTTGTATGGCTGATTTTGTACCATGCCCGGACTGTTCACAGTTGCATCTGTGTTGAACTTTTTTTCTGTTTGTATCTTGCATCCTTCTTTTTTCTTGACTATCAATAAAGTCATTTGAATGTTAATAATAATTCATGTTTTCAGGATACTGAGATATTAAGGTGTTTCTACTAGACATCTGCTTTTAAAATGCTAAGTGACCCGGCTTGTGAAAGACATTTCATTGTAGAAAGGTGTTAATTACATCGACTCCTGAAAGACCTTTACATTGTGTTCTGCAGGTGAATAGATGTTGTCACAGACGGAATGTCTCATGGAGATAATTAGCCTAACTGAATGCCTTTTAGAATGTGATCAGAGACTGCAGATATGCTACAGGAGATGATCAGTGTAACGGAATGAACCGTGACAACCAGAGACGTTGGAAGGATGAGAGATACTCCTGGGCCAACTGCACTAATAACTCCTGGGTCGAAGTCCACCCTGTGCCCTTGTAGGCGTAGGGTGGCTAATAGGATCATAATTCATATATTACATGAGATGGGACATTAATAATAATTTATGTTTGCAGGATACTGAGATATTAAGGTGTTTCTACTAGACATCTGCTTTTAAAATGCTAAGTAACCCGGCTTGTGAAAGACATTTCATTGTAGAAAGGTGTTAATTACATCGACTCCTGAAAGACCTTTCCATTTGTGTTCTGCAGGTGAATAGATGTTGTCACAGACGAAATGTCTCGGGGAGATAATTAGCTTACCTGAATGCCTTTTAGAATGTGATTGAGGTTTCTTATATGTGTGTGAAGATTATCTGTGATTGTGTATTATTCAAAAGGTTAATTGAACTCTATTGATGATGCGGTGCCCAGATGTCTAGCTACTGATTAGATAATTAGCCTCAGTGTGTGAATAGGGGGGTGGAGATTGCATTGTCCTGTGATTAACTGTAACATCTTGTACTGTATAAAAAGCTGAGAAGAAACCAATAAAGTGTTCATTCATTTTGAAACCAGTACCAGAGCTTGTGTCTCGGTTATTATGGGAAATGGAATGGATCGTGTATGCAGGATTGTCGCATGTGTCTCAGATAAGCTTGTGGTGGGTGGATGTAAGGTCGTAAACGGTGGTGACCGTTACAATCAGAGACTGCAGACATGCTACAGGAGATGATCAGAGACTGCAGACATGCTACAGGGGATGGTCAGAGACTGCAGACATGCTACAAGGGATGGTCAGAGACTATGGACATAGTACAGGAGATGATCAGAGACCGCGGACATGCTACAGGAGATGATCAGAGACTGCAGACATGCTACAGGAGATGATCAGAGACTGCAGACATGCTACAGGAGATGATCAGAGACTGCAGACATGCTACAGGAGATGATCAGAGACTGCAGACATGCTACAGGAGATGATCAGAGACTGCAGACATGCTACAGGGGATGATCAGAGATTGCGGACATGCTACAGGAGATGATCAGAGACTGTGGACATAGTACAGGAGATAAGAGACTGCGGACCTGCTACAGGAGATGATCAGAGACTGCGGACATGCTACAGGAGATGATCAGAGACTGTGGACATGCTACAGGAGATGATCAGAGACTGCGGACATGCTACAGGAGATGATCAGAGACTGTGGACATAGTACAGGAGATGATCAGAGACTGTGGACATAGTACAGGAGATGATCATACAGCCCAGTCCCTGCCTGCAGTGACAATGACTTATCACAGGTGACACATCAGATTCCACTACATGCCCGTACCCCCCCTGTGCCCCTGGATCACAGCACCCCCCTCCTCCTCTGTTATCGACAAGATGCACACGAGTAGAAGCAATAGCACTTATTAGAGAATCATACATTAAGTGACCGCTCTGCTTTTTAATATCACATAGATAGTGCCACACCACAAAAAAATAGGGCTTGTAGAATACAGTCATCTTTTCAGAGGTTGCAAAAATAGGGCTAGCCTGCAATGACACAAGTAATGTGTAATTCAGCTTAGATAACCAAGCTGAATTACATATTACTTGTGTCATTGCAGGCAGTAATGAGATGGGCGATCTGCCTGCTCACCATCCCCCGATCTCCATCCCATATAATACCTTCTCATATTTTGTGCTCATAAAACATACAAGGCATTTGAGGAAAGCAAAGCAGCAGTTATTCCTATTCACCTACTATTCGAGATATTATATTATATATAATATAATATCCCGAATAGTAGGTGCATAGGAAACAAATTAAAAGCCTGTAGTTCCTCTTTGCCACTGTTCCACTGCTGCTTTGCTTTGATAAATCTTTAACCCTGATGTGCTTCTGTGCTTCATAACTGGAGAACATTTACAGATCCTCAGCTTACAGTACTATGTCTGTCTGTGTGTGTGTGTGTGTGACAGTCAGTGTCTCTTCTCTTGTGTAATGTTGTGTACCTGTCTGATGACGATGAGAATGAAATGTGTCCTCTCCTGCTGCCTGTGTGATGAGACAACCAAGGCCTGGCTCGCTCGGGTCTCTCTCCCTGGTCTCTGAGTCCTGCTCTTGCAGCTGCTGCCTGTGACTGGATGAGTCGGGTGAAGGGCGGACAGTCTCCCCTGGCCTGTTTGCAGTGCAGTTCACGCAACTGCACACAGTGATACAGTAGTGTACTGTCTGTCGAACACATGTCTTCTCCTCTGTCTCACTCTGGAGTCGGACTTGCGACACACTCTCAGGGCGGCTGGGGATGATGTCAGCGGGAGGCGGGGAAAAAAGTAGCCAAAACTGATAGGCTAATTTCGGCTCCGCGCGGCGGTCGGCATGACGTGGCGATGATGTCATCAACATGCATCGATTATTTAAAGCTACAGCATTGATGCAGCATCGCCGGCGGTCGAATCTCGAAGCATCGATTCTGCGATTATATTCAGCAGCCCTAGTATGGATATTAAGGGGGACCCTGTGCCGAATTAAAAAAATGGTGTGGGGTTCCCCCCAAAATCCATACCAGACCCTTATGCGAGCATGCATCCAAATTTATTTAATTCATTAGGTGTGAACACTGAGCACATTATCACGGTTTATTGCACATAATTTTATGATTCCTTTGGCCGTTTGGAGCCTTAATGATCAACATATGTAATCAATCCTTACCTGATTTTTCACAATATTAGTTGTATTTTTAGCGCGTATTTAATTATCATTATTCACTATTTTGGTTGGTGCACCAGTTATATATACAGCTGCTTTATACATTTGGTTATTAATTTTTGTGGTGTATTTTAGAGATTAGTAGCGCTGTATTTTTTCCTATACTATGCAACCTGGCAGGCTGCAGAAAAAGAGGGGGAACGATGGGAACAAGGGCCTCATCCCCATAACCCTTGTTTGGTGGTTGTGGGGGTCTGCGGGTGATGGGGTTATCAGAATCTGGAAGCCCCCTTTAACAAAGGGGACCTCCAAATCCATGTGAATTGGAGTGAATAATTTGTACCCCTACCATTTCACCCAAAAATGTGAAACAAGCAGA
This sequence comes from Rana kukunoris, assembly GCA_029574335.1. Taxonomy (NCBI): domain Eukaryota; kingdom Metazoa; phylum Chordata; class Amphibia; order Anura; family Ranidae; genus Rana; species Rana kukunoris. Next base: position 339,701,488 of record CM056051.1, on the reverse strand, counting down.
ACAACTAAGGGTTGGGACTTTGAATGAAGCAGGCAGGTGTAAGTAGTTTAAATTTATTGGAAGTCAATGATAAGTTACATTGAGTCAACAAAGAAAACCAATATAATTAATTCAATGAATATGCTTACAGCAAAGACAAGTTACTACCTAATAATACAAATCACATAATACAAGTGATCACTAAAAGGCAAAACATATAGTTGGCATAAAAACATGGCATCTAATAGCTCTATGCATTTCATGGATTCATCCACTCTTCAGGAGCATGCACACAGAAAACTGAATGCTGTAGTATAATTTATAGTAACAAGAATATCTGTAAGGTCTGACCCTGTCACGGAAAGGAGATTGAAATGACATAATTAGAGGTATTATTGCCTAGGTAAAAACTTCCAAAACCACTCTCAACAGTAATTACATTGTCTGTGTCTATGCAGTAGCAATGTGCCAATATGAAATCAGAAAACCCCTAGGGGTGTCACTGGTGGGAGCTGAGGTGGTTATGACAGACCAGGACTCAACAGGGAATGGTTTCCAAAGAAGGAGATTCCAAAAACGAATGGTCAGGAAAAACTACAAGTGCTGGAAACAAAGGTGAAATTAGAAAATAAATTGGGAACTCATATTATGTGGTATAATGGGTCATCTGTCCTAAATTTGGTAAAGGATAGGGTAATGAGATGCTAATGAGTGTATAGGTAAGGTAAAGTTAGTGAGAGTAGAAGGTAAAATGAAGAAGTGAAATACATGGAGAATTAAGAAACCGTGTCACCCAGAGGAATAAGATAAGATCAAATAAAAGTGCAGCATGAATGAGTGATGAGAAAGTGAGGTCAAATTACCTAATAAACACTTCAATTATGAGTGATCCACAAAGGTGTGCAGGTAAAAAGCTGGAACAAGCATGTGAGTCAAACCGCCCCAGAATGGCTTTAAAGGGCTGGTCTGCCTCACCCACCACTGTCACTGTCACCACTGTCACATGGGCTTACACTATGGAGAGTAGGCAACTGCAGCTGGGAGGAACTGCCCCGCAATATTGTCTCTAATAATATCATTTTAATCTCATTAAAAGGTCAGACCTTACAGGTATTCTTGTTAATATTATTATACTACAGCATTCAGTTTTCCACGTGCATGCTCCTGAAGAGTGGATAAATCCACGAAATGCATAGAGCTAATATATGCCATGTTTTTGTGCCAACTATGGGCCAGATTCAGAAAGACTTGCGCTGGAGTATATCGATATGCGCCGCGTAAGTGTAAAGATGCGCCGTAGTATCTATGTGCCGTACCCACCAAACTAGATGCGACAGAAAAAGGGCTTTCTCGGACCGGCTTAACTTTCCTACGCCAGAGTATGGTAAGTGCATATTTTTGCTTGGTGCATCGGTAGCGCCTATTGATTTCCCATTCAAATATGCAAATGAGGGAGATATGCTGATTCGCGAACGGATTAGCACCAGACACTGGCTATGAGCGCCGCGCGTACGTCGTACGTCTAGCGCAAAGTTATTCCTACAAATAGCTGCTTTATCTTTACTCCTGATGGCCACAGGTCAGCAGGAGAGCAGCTACAGCAGCGTTACCGTCGAAAATAGCAAGCTGAACAACCACACTTGCAAGGACAACACCTCTGTGTGCCAACATGCCAGGGGCAGCCGTGGTCCTAGCACTACTAATGGGTCCCCCGGTACGGAGGAGGCGGGCACGTGAGAGGATATACCGCATGCGCATGAGCCTCTTTGGCATGGGTGATGAGGAGGTGTATCGCCTCTTCAGATTCAGCCCAGATGCAATCCTTGAACTAACCACAACCCTGCAGGATGACATCACCAGCAAGACAGACCGCTCACAAGCAGTGCAGCCACTGGTGAAGGTACTGGCAACACTCCATTTCCTTGCCAGTGGATCATTCCAGCGTACAAGTGGAGTGGTGGCTGGGATGTCACAGTCCACCATGAGCAGATGTGTGCACCAGGTTGTCCCTGCAATTCTCAGACGCATCACATCATCACCACAACATCAGACCCACCACTGAGGACCTGCGGCTGAAGGCAATGACAGATTTCTACAGCATTGCAGGATTCCCACGCACCGTGGGGGCCATTGATTGCACACATGTGGCACTCCAGCCCCTTCGTGCCACAAAGCACATATACCGCATATACCGCAATCGGAAGCATTGGCATTCCATCAACGTACAGGTGATAGCCGATGCCCAACGCCTCATATGGCACGTCCGTGCCAAACCCCCTGGATCCAGCCATGACAGCTACATATACAATCAGAGCCCCATCCCAACGGAATTCGAACAGAATGTGTATGGGGACCACTGGCTGGTTGGTGAGTGACATGGGTGGCAGGCATGACTGTCCCCCCCCCATGATGCACACATCACAAGGGGCACATGCATGACTAACATCCTCCTGTCTTTTCCCTTACAGGTGACTCTGCATATGCACCGGGACCCCATGTCATGACTCCTTTCCGGAACCCCCAAACCCCAGGAGAGAAAAGATACAATGCGGCACATATCCAAACCCAGGCAGTGGTGGAGCAAACATTTGGGCTCCTGAAGTCCCGTTTCCGATGCCTGGATAAGTCTGCGGGGGCCCTCTTGTATTCCCCTACCTTCGTGTGTCAGATCATCGGTGCATGTTGCATTCTGCACAACTTTGCCATGAGAAAAGGCCTGCAGATTGACATACATGATGACCTGACCCCCGACCCACACAGTCCCCATCTGCCAGAGGCTACCCCGTCAGCTGATGGAAGAGCAGTCAGGAGGGTCCTCGCCATAGGCATCTTTGTACAATAAACAAAAACATTGATCACACGGACAATGCACGCATGCACACCACTGAGGTCCCTAGATCACACACACCACATCCACATCGCATTAGATTAGCCCAAGTCCAGCATGCAGGACTTGGGAGCAGCAACGCCGCGTCAAGGCCCCAATGGTGTCGCTGTCCATTCATACACCATTCACACATCATTCACACAACTGTGGGAATAACTTCTCCCCAACGGCCAAGGTGACACCCCTTACTGGCAGGAGTGCCACCCCTCACATTCACACACCATTCACACTGTTCCCTGCACTACTGACCATGTGCAGTTTAAAAAAAAAAAAAAAAAGCTCATAACCTGAGCAACATATACCAAAAAATAAAAAGCTCATAACCTGAGCAACATATAGCAAAAAAAAAAAAAGCTCATAACCTGAGCAACATATACCAAAAAATAAAAAGCTCATAACCTGAGCAGAAAAAAAACCCACCAAAAAGCCATCATCTGGGCTGACGGGGGCTCTTTCTGGTGGGCCCTCTCTGGCTCCTCAGCTGCCTGGAGGGAGTGGGTGGGGGTGGGGGGGCATCTGGAGGTGGCTGATCCCCGGGTGGGCCACTCCTGGCAGGTGTGGCCTGCATGCCCTCCAAGGCCATAGCTATCCGGCCGAGGTATGAATTGGTCTGGGCCTGCATCCTCAGCTGCCGGGTCACTTGATACTGTTGGGCCCGCTGCCTCTGCCTCCCCTGGTCCCGGATGGCAGCTGTGTTGGCCTGGACGGCTGCAGTGAGGTGCCCAAGATCAGCCTGCACCTCCCCCAGGCTGGTCACCACTGCAGCGCAGTTGCAGCTGACATCCTGCACTGCGTTGGTCATCTGGGCCACGGAGCCCAGGTTGTCAGCTACCCGGTCCAGGTGCCCAGCTATCTCCTCCATCTGCTGGGTCTGCCTGGCCTGGTCCCTCGCCATCTGGTCATGGACCACATCAGACACCCCCCTGGTCTTCTGGGTCGCCTTCCTGGGGCCAGGAGATGGTAGTCCCGGAGGGATGGAGTTGCCCTTGAGGGGCTTCCTATGATGGGGAGGGGATTTGAGAGGGCCCTGCTGAAGGGGAGGACTCCTCCAAAAATAGGACAAACTCCTGCTCGGTGACAACAGGCTCCTCCTCAACCACCTCAGCAGATGAGGTGTGGGCACTCCCCTCCACCTCGGTGTCTTCAGTGCCCAGGGGGTCAGGCTCAGGATGCAGTTGGGGGGATGGGGTGGAATGGCCGCCGGCAGATGATGGCCCAGCTCCGTCATCTGTGGATGACACAAAGCAGACACATTGGTGGTCCCACACACTTGGCACATGTACCCTCCCCCCCCCCACATGCAACACACCAAATAGGGGATAAAAAACACTTACCTGTCCTGGAGCCTTCCTCCATGGAATCATAGCCCGGGACCCCCTCCAACTGCTCCCTCTCCAGGCAGCGGGCGACCACCTCCTCCTCCGTGGTCAGGCTGACCGCACATGGGGGTCCACCCCCCGTGCCCCTCTCATGCCTCCTGATGGTGGCCACCCTGCCCCGGACTTTCCGCCTCAAGTCATAAATTTTTTTGGCAATGTCCGCAGCACTCCGTGTAGAAAAACCCAAACTTTTCACCCTGGCAGCAATGGACTCCAGGATGGCCTGCTTCCTGTCCCGACTTGTCTTGCGACTTTTCCTGCCGCCATGGAGGAACTCATTGTAGGTCTCCATAGCCGAGATGACAACAGACAGCTCCTGGCCATTGATGTTAAGATTTCTCCTCTCTTTGCGGGGAACGGGAGCAGCCATATCAGACCAAAAATAACTTCCCTGGGGGGGACCGGATACACTCTTGCGTCGGAAAGGCGCATCTGCGGCCGCTTTTATACGCACAACGTAAGACATTGCGCTGCCGTTTCCCATGAAGTGGTGCCGACGGAAGTTGTGAGCATGCGCACAGGGGAGCGAGTGGAGCCCTCCCTCATTGTGCATGCTCCGTGGATGATGCGCTGAACGTAAGTCTCTGCGCTGGGCTCCGCCCATCATTTACATATGGTCACACCCACTTACACTTACGTCGGGTTGCGCCATCGCATTTTCGTTACTCCATCGCAAAGTAACGAACAAGTGCTTGGTGAATACTGTACTTGACTCACTAGTTCGCGTTAGCGTAACGTATATGCGCTGCGCTACGCCGGATAAAATATGCTCGCATCTACCTGAATCTTGCCCTATATGTTTTGCCTTTTAGGTCACTTGCATTATGTGATTTGTATTATTAGGTGGAAACTTGTCATTGCTGTATGTATATTCATTGAATGAATTATATTGGTTTTCTTTGTTGACTCATGATTACCCTCATGCAACTTATCATTGACTTCCAATAATTGTAAACTACTTATACCCGCATGCTTCATTCAAAGTCCTAACCCTTAGTCGTCCTGTTTGTTTCACTTTTTTGGGTGAAATGGTAGGGGTACAAAGTACCCCGTTACCAATTCACATGGGGGGGCAGGATTTGGAGGTCCCCTTTGTTAAAGGGGCTTCCAGATTCTGATAAGTCCCCTGCCCGCAGACCCCCACAACCACCGGACAAGAGTTATGGGGATGAGGCCCTTGTTCCCATTGTCCCCCCTCTTTTCCTGCAGCCAGCCAGGTTGCGTGCTCGCATAAGGGTCTGGTATGAATTTTGGGGGAACCCTACACCATTTTTTTTTATTCGGCACAGGGTCCCCCTTAATATCCATACCATACCTGAAGGGCCTGGTAATGGACTGGGGGAGGAACCCATGCCATTTTTTTCAATGACTTTTATCTGTAGTGCCGGGACCCGATAATTCATTATAGCCGCGAGTAGTAGTAGACTTTTTTTTCCTTTAGAACTTTCATTTTGTGCAGGGACTGTTATAAAAATGGGAAACATGCACTACTTTACAGCAATACTATAGACAGCCCCCAGTTATGAAATTTAAAGGAATTGTTCACTTTTATTGTTTCACTTTAAGCATTATTAAAATCATTGCTCCCGAAAAAACTGGCATTTTTAAAACTTTTTTTTTGCATTGAAACATGTCCTCTAGGGCAGGACCCGGGTCCCCAAACAATTTTTATGACAATAACTTGAATTACAAACTTAAACATTTGCACTTTTGATTTCTTACATACAGTAGACTTTTAAAGGGTGTTCCACATCTTTCGAATCTGCTGCGAACACTCCAAATTTGACGAACAGCCAATGTTCGAGTCAAACTCATGTTCTACCTGAGCATAAAGTTCAACCCTAAGTACGGTCTCCTTGATTATGCATAATGAGCAGCTTGCAAGTAATTTTAATGACTCTGTGCCTCGATTCAGGAAGGTATGGGAGCCATGGGCTAGTTACCTTAATATAGACTCCGTAGGAGTCTTTTCCTTCTATATACAGTGCCTTGAAAAAGTATTCATACTTTCCACATTGTCATGTTACAACCAAAAATGTATTTTATTGGGATTTTATGTGATAGACCAACAAAAGGTGGCACATAATAGTGAAGTGGAAGGAAAATAGTTCTCAATTTTTTTTTTACAAGTAAACACACCATCTCTACCTTGAAACATGGCAATGGCAACATCATGTTAAGGGGATGCTTTTCTTCAGGGACAGGGAAGCTGGTCAGAGTTGATGAGATCATGGATATAGCCAAATACTGGGCAATGCCTCATACACACGGTCGGACTTTTGACTGTGCGAAAGTCTGACAGACAAAAAGAGACCAGAATCTCTATCTAAGGTCCGTCAGACTTCTGACAAAAAAGTCAAATGGAGGCTACACATGGCCGGACTTTCTGAGAAAAAAAGACTGTCTGACTTTTTTTCTTGGAAAATTTGGCCGTGTGCAGTGTTGTAAGTAACGGAGTTACAATAAACGCAGTTACCTAACGCAGCCCCTTTTGAGGGTAACGAGTAATCTACCTGATTACTCTTCCCCTCACGGTAACGCAGTTCCCATTACTTGGGCGGCATTACCGCAAATACATCTACCCAGGGCTTTTTTTCAGGGGGAACTTGGGGGAACTCAGTTCCACCACCTTTTGCTCAGACCCTTTTGGTGCCTGCTCACCACAATCAACTGTAAACACAGAAGTCTGGTTTCTGTGTTTACAAGTGACAGCTCTGCACTCTGTGTGTAACCCCCTGAACTCTGCACTCTGTATGTAATGCAATCCTGGTATTTAATGCCCCTTTAAGACCCTTCTACTGTTTGTGAAATCTGAACGGGGTCGTGGTTGAGTTCCTGCACCTATTTTCCGAGAAAAAAAGCTCTGCATCTACCGCCACTAGATGGTAGCAGAGTAATTGCTTCTGCCGGCGCTGTGAATATGAATATGGGTGGAACTCCGCTTTAGAATCATGTGACCGCTGTGATGGCCTGTCATAGAGGTCTGAAAACTCCCAATCGCAAGGAGCCCTGGATACAATGAGCCCCACCCGCCTCACACTGACCTATCACCGGGGAACAACTCACATCGATCACACACACTGTGTGCGCAACCTGATCAATGATCCGGGGAACACATGGCCGGAACAAAATGTTCCACAGAACAAACGTTCCCTATACAACATAGTGTACACAGCGACATCTAGTGGTCAACATGGTAAGTGCAGGACACCTATACAGACCAATGATCAGCAGGTTATTTTTGGTCAGTCATTTAATCTCTTCATCAGACAACAAAGAAAAATCTGACACCCCCATTCCAGATCCCCAGGGGGCTGCATACCAACACATCATTGCATCTAATAAAGCTTATATAAGATAAATGAAATAATAAACAATAAACTATAGAAAATTCTTATAAAGCCTAATATAAGATTTTAAATTACAGATTCTGTAAACGTCAAGGGAATGTATATTATAAACATACATTTTAATCCAGCTTATAATTTGGATGTAATATGTAGCAGATGGATAAGGGTTTTAAGTCCTATTAGCTGCACATACATGGTGGGACGGATGCACCTAGGCTGGGATATACACAAGATCACAATTTGTTTCCGTTTTTCTTCTCTCAAGGATCTGGCATTCTTTTGTCTTGGAGTATTAACTCACTGCTCCCTGGCAAGCGCCCGTCACCTGCGTCTCAACAAAGCATTGTAGAATATAAAAAAAAAAATCAGTTACTTTGCTGAGTAACTAATTACTTTTTCAATGTAGTAACTGAGTCACTAACGCAATTACTTTTTCGGAGAAGTAATTTGTAACTGTAACTAATTACTTTTTTAAAGTAAGATGAGCAACACTGGCCGTGTGTACGAGGCATTAGAGCCTGTAAAAGACTTGAGACTGTGGCAGAGGTTCACCCTGCAGCAAGACAAAGACCCTAAACATACTGTCAGGAAAAGGTTTCACCTGCTAGTGGCACTGTGGCTGACGTTATCTCCTACAATCAGGCATCACCTGATACTCATTGCAGGAAGCACATTTAAACCTGGTGATTACTAGCACACCTCACCTTGGTATTTTATCCTTGTGCCCTGACCTGTATTCCTGTATTCTTGTATCCTGAATACTGTAGCCTGTATCCTGAACCCTGCATCCGTTCCTGGACCCCTGCCCTGCAGCCAGAGTGGTGCCCCGCGGTGCATGTCAGGAAGGGGTACTTAAGGACAAACGTTGTTTTTCGGGGTCCTTCGCCTTGTTGACCTCCTGGCGTGAGGTGTGTGTGTTTGATTCCAGCCCCGGGACCACATTGGTCCGAGGCTGCATCTCTATTGAGTAGGCCCAGCTATGCTGGCTGGGGCTTATGATTCTAAAGGGGATCCCAAGCTGTCCATCCAAGTGAGGGAAGCGCTTAATGAAGGAAACAGGGGAAGGACCTGTCCTGGAGGAGACCAAAGAAAGTCAGCTAATGTCTCGGGATAGGCCTGGTGACTTCGTTATACAGGGACCCACAGTTCTACTTGTCTTACAGTTTGCCGGATCGGCTTAAAGGCTCTTTACTGTAAGGCTGGAAGTTCGGGACTTAAATCTTGTGGCAGAGGATTCCTGGCTATCCATGATTATTCTCAGACGGTCTCTGGCACAGACTGTTCTCATACTGGTTTGTACATTATTCCAGCTGCTAGGCCATGTGAGAGGGGTCTATCCGGATGAGCAATACCCACTCAAGAGAGAGTGGGGACTGACTGATTGGAACTTTAGATATTTTTGTGCATTCTGTACTGCGTACCTGAACCTTCCCCTTCTCTCTATACTCTCCACTTTCTTCACAAGTTTTATGCAGCAAAAATAAAACCTAACAGTTGAAGGTTTTACATCTTGTGTGGACATTGCAATTTCTATAGACTTTCTTCCCCTGACAACGAACTTAGAGGTAACGTGCAAAACGCAAAGCTAAACCAGCATATATATACATACACACACATCTGCTTTTGAGAGTCATTTGTTGTGTGTCACTGTGGCTTTGGCTGCTGGTTGGTTTCACTGTTTGCCATATTGCAGGTGTGTTTTCTTTAGTATAATTACTTACCTTTTAATAAATTCTATTATTTATCCTGAACCTGTGCTTGGAATATCTATGACAGTCCACATATTTCTGGTCACATTGGTTCCTGACACATACAGCTAGAGCTACAATGGAATGGTTTACATCAAAGCATAATCATGTATTAGAATGGCCCAGTCAAAGTTCAAACCTAAATCAAATTGAGAATCAGAGAGCCCTGGACAGAGCACAGCATAGGGGAGGGGCGGCATGACAGGGCGGGACTGTCCCAGCTATTGGCCGGTTCCCTTTAAGGGGAGGGCATGGCAAGTCCTGGGCGGGGGGCGGGTGCTGGATTAGTTTGGAGGAAGTGACGATTCGTCACTCCTCCATTACACTAGGAAGAAGCTGCCCACCCACCCTCCCTGGGGTTAGGTCCTCTGGCGGGCGGTTCTTTTCGTGCTCGGAAAGACTAGTACAGGAGTAAAGGTTGTACCCATACGTGGTATGGGAGTATTACGTACCTTCCGGTTGACGCAGGTTAACCAGGAAGGGGTTAAAGTTCGTAGGTCACTGTGGACCGTCATACTGCCTCCGAGTCGGTGCTGCGCGACTGAGGCCTAGGGAGAAATTTTGTCCCAGTGTCCAGGTTTGAGGTGTGGTCTTTTGACCACCAAGTGTTATAGTTTTATATGGTTATTTAAAAAGTTATTTATAATGTTATTTATATTAAATTTTATATTACATTTTATTTGTTAAATAAAGTAGGCCGGAAGGCCAATTTTCTCCACAACATAGTCCACGTTATCTTTGGTAGTTGTGGGGTTAAGTGGGTTCTGGGTAGGGGATAGGGTCACATAAAGGTCACCAGGATCAGTCCTCCACCTGTCATGTGGAAATACTTGAAAATTGCTGTTCACAGACGCTCTCCATTCAATCTGACAGAGCTTGAGCTATTTTGCAAAGCAGAATAGGCAAATATGTCATCTCTAGATGTGCAAAGAGACATACCCAAAAAGAGTGGTTCTACAGAGTATTGACTCAGGGGGGCTGAATACAAATGCACGGCACACTTTTCAGATATTTATTTGTAAACAAAAATTGAAAACCATTTATAATTTTCATTCCACTTCACAATTATGTGCCACTTTGTTTTGGTCTATCACATAAAATCCCAATAAAACACATTTATGTTTTTGGTTGTAATGTGGAAAATTTCAAGACACTGTATACCTAGGGCCAGATTAACATAGAGGCTATTGAAGCTGCAGCCCCAGGACTCTTCCTTAAAGCGGATCTCCACCCTAAAGTGAAGATCCGCTGATCGGAACCCTCCCCCCCTCCGGTGTCACATTTGACACCTTTCAGGGGGGAGGGGGGTGCAGATACCTGTCTAAAGACAGGTATCTTCACCCACTTCCGGCCCGCAGTTTCGGGCAAAAGTCGGGTTTTTCCCGTTGTGTGTTGGGAACTCTCGGCTCCCAGCACACAGCGGGAGCCAATCGGCGGGCGCAGCGCGACTTGCGCATGCGCCGTAGGGAACCGGGCAGTGAAGCCGCAGCGCTTCACTTCCTGGTTCCCTCACCGTGGATGGAGGGGGGAGCAGCAGAGAGACGAGCGATCGCTCGTCCTCTGCTGCGGACGCCGCTGGACTCCAGGACAGATAAGTGTCCTATTTTTAAAAGTCAGCAGCTGCAGTATTTGTAGCTGCTGGCTTTAAAAAAAAAAATTCAATGGGCCATCCGCTTTAAGATAGGCCCATTTGCCCAAAAAAAAACCAACAAAAAAAAAGGATCGACTTCGAGGATTGTAGCTCGACTACCAGGGGTCACAGAGACTACACATTTGGGGGGTATCTAGCTGAAGACCCACCCTACAACTGGTCAAAATGGGGGCTGCTACCGTGTTTCCCCCAAAACAAAAGACACAGTAGGGCTTATTTTCAGGGTAGGTCTTACCATGTAATGTGCTGTCTTCTCTCCCTCTTCCTCCCTGCCTGTCAGGAATCCCCAGTGTGAACTGAGTTAAAATGCTTGTAAAATCCTATAATCCACTCTATTACAGTATTATATAATGTACAATGTGTGCGTTTCTGTAATATAATTGTGCCAAATACATTTGTTATAGTGCCGCTCTGCGCTTCTGTTACCCGCTGGAGCTCTCTTCCTCGCAATTATATTACAGGAACACACACATTGTACATTATATAATACTGTAATAGAGTGGATTATAGGATTTTACAAGCATTTTTAACTAGGGCTTATTTTCAGGGTAGGGCTTATATTGCAGCCTTCCTGGAAAATAGCGCTAGGTCTTATTTTCAGGGTAGGTCTTATTTTTGGGGAAACAGGGTATCATTTATGGTTTCGGAGAGACGGGGCTGCTTGGCAGCCTGTCAGAAGCTACATACCGAGCGACCAGTTTAAATACAAGCTGACACACTCTGCAGCAGCAGACTGAGAGGATCACAGTGCTTATAATAATTATTTGTATATTACTTATGGTAATTTACCCCTTGCCACCCAGGCCAATTCTGACACTTATCTCCTACATGTAATAATTCTCATTTGTTTTTTGCTAGAAAATTACTCAGAACCCTCAAACATTATATATACATATATATATATATATATATATATATATATATATATATATATATATATATATATATATATATATATAAAAATCACTACAATTAGCATGATATTTTTTGTATACTAAGCCAGCGGTCATCAACCCTGTCCTCAGGGCCCACTAACAGGCCAGGTTTTATGTATTACCTTGGGGAGATGCAGACTAGCATACTGCAATCACTGAGCAGCAAATGATATCACCTGTGATGTATTTCAGTTATCTTGCAAACCTGGCCTGTTAGTGGGCCCTGAGGACAGGGTTGATGACCACTGTCCTAAGCGATGCTTTATCTTTTTTTACAGGTTGCTAGAATTATTGCTCTCACACTAACAATCGTGGCGTATGTAACCTTTGTGTATCTGGCTTTGATACTAGCCAGGGCCTTCCCAGGGACTGACTAGTATCTCTCCCCAGCCTGTCCCAACACACTCTTTCACATGTTGACCTGTGGATGGGGGAATCACTGCTGCAGTGCTATTGTGTTCTACCATTGAATTCCATTGATCAGTGTTGCTAACTATAGCCGGCAGCACTGATTGTTTTGGGAAAAACCTGACAGGCTGGTTGTACTCAAGTCAGATAATAGATTGACTTGTGTAAAACCAGCTAGCCCATACATAGATCGACTATGGCTGGTCTCTGCTTAATTTCAATATAGATATAGATTTCAATGTATGTACCGCTTAACCACTACATATTTCCTAAACATCCTTCCACAAACCTTTAAATTTTTCCTTTACCAGATTTCTTCATCCTCCTCACCTGTACATACTCTCCACACTTCTCTCCTATACATACTGCTCACTGTCATGCCCTCCACTCTTCGTTCCTATACATAGTGCCCGCTGTCATACCCTACGCACTCCTCTCCTGTATATAGTTCTCAGTGTCATACCCTCCACACTCCTCTCCTGTGCATACAGCCCACTACCATACCCTCCACACTTCTCTCCTGTGCATACTGCCCACTATTATACCCTCCACACTCCTCTCCTGTAGATACTGCCCCCATCATACCCTATACACTCCTCTCCTGTACATACTGCCCACTATCAAACCATCCACACTCCTCTACTGTACATACCACCCACTGTGATACCCTCCACACTTCTCTCCTGTACATACTGCTCACTGCCAGACCCTGCAAACTCCTCTCCTGTACATACTGTAACCCAACCTTACCCTCCACACTCCTCTCCTGTACATGCTGTAACCCAACCTTACCCTTCACACTCTACATACTGCCAACTATCTTTCTCTCCACATTCCTCTCCTGTACATACCGCTTACCATCATACCCTCCACACTCCTCTCCTGCACATACTGCCCACTTTAATACTCTCTACACTCCTCTCCTGTACATACTGCCCACTTTCATACCCTCTACACTCCTCTCTGGTATGTACCACCCTCTGTCATACCATCCAAACTCCTCTGCTGTGCATATTGCCCACTGTCATACCCTCCACGCTCCTCTCCTGTGCATACTGCCCACTGTCATACCCTCCACGCTCCTCTCCTGTGCATACTGCCCACTGTCATACACTTCTCTCCTATACATAGTGCCCACTGTTAGACCCTCCACATTCCTCTTCATCACCTGCACATACTTCCCAGTTTTATTCCGTCCCTACTCCTCTCCTACGCCTCTTACCCACAAAAACAGTTCTTTAAAATTATACTGAATATCCTTAATATTACTAGCTTTAGAATGGGCACGCTTTTGTTAGTTTAACTAAAGGAAATCTTCTCAGTCCTTATATTTGTTCTGCCCATTATTAGTACTTATTTAATTTTGTGATTTCTACTGTGATGTATAGAGAAACATAGGGGATCTCAGCTACTCTAAATATAGCACTCTTAAAAAAAAGTGACCCTTAAAAATATTTCCAAAATGTTGGCAACTATGCACTTAGCCATGCCCAAGGGCCATGGGTCAGTAGGGGGGCCCATGAGAGGCTCCTGGGATCCTGTGATAATAAAGCGGTAGTAAACTTCACTAACATTACTACTTTTTAAAGGGCCTGAGGTAGGTAATGCCATAGTGTACAAATATGCACAGCATATAGCACATTAGGGTACACTTAAATTGAGCCCTCCAGTGCTTCGATCTGTGATCTGTCCAGCGGGTCCCGGGCGCTTCTATCTTCACCCGGTCTTCCTTCTGGGCTCTGTGCCTTCTGTCACTTGCCTTGGTTGGGCTGCGTTGATGTCATTCCCATACATGCTCATGCGCATCTTCTCTCTATCATCCCCCCTTTCTCTCTCATCCTCCCTCCCTTACCCCTCACCCCCTCTCATCCTCTCTCTCTCTCTCTCTTTCTCATCCTCCCTCTCTCTCTTTAATTTAATTTGTTATAACAAAAAATTGTTTGTATATTTATTATTTATAATAGGCCCACCAAAATCCTCAGCACCAGGCCCATTATGTTCTTAATCTGGCCCTGCTACCATGCTCAAGACTTCCCTGCGTGGTATGATTCTGTGTGCTTCTCTTCTGGATTTTTGCATTTCTTTATTCTGTCTCTCTGTCTCTTCTACCTCTTGGGACCTGTGGTCTGGTTTTCCAACTGAGTCTCCTTTCTCGCTTTTCTTTGTCCAGTTTTTTTTTCTTCTCTACCTCTTTACTTTTGGGCAATATGCTCTTATGTATCAACAGTTAGTATAAAGTCCACAGGTACTATTGTAAGCACCAGTAAATACTAAAGCAGCTCTACAGTCAGGCAGCGGATTAGCAGCAGGAGCCCACATCGGCACTAGGAGTAGGAGCGTGCTTTAGCTCCAGGCAGGTGTAGGCAGCAGGCTAGCAGGCAGGGTCTCTCTAGTCCAGCCCAGCTCAGCCTCAGCTTCAGCCCGCATCTGGATCTGGATCCCCTCCAGCCCTCGCTCCAGCAGACTTTCCCCTTCTTTGGACACCATCTGACAGGTAAAACCTGCCTGTCCCCCTGGGATCAAGGGCGGCTGTCCTTTTCAGGATAAGCCGCAGCCTCTTCGGACCCAGGAATCAGGCCATCGGTCACCCCAGACCACAACCGAGGCACCCCCCCCTCGCCACCACTCCTCCGCAGCTGGTTCTCGTCATTTTCGGCAGTCCGCGCCAGCCTATGCTAGGTCTGCGGCAGCCGCAGTTTAGGAAAGACCGCGGCTTCAACCGCGGCCTAGCGGCGCACCGCATCAGTGCCCTGGATCACCCTCAGATTTGCCCAGCATACCCCCCCTATGGAAGACCCCCATCCACCTCCGAACGTCCGCGCCAGCCTATGCTAGGTCCGCGGCAGCCGCAGCTTAGGAAAGACCGCGGCTTCAACCGCGGCCTAGCGGCGCACCATCCACCTCCGAACTCACCCAACCAGCCTCCTTCTGGTGTTTCCAGCCAGTTGATAGCCCCCCGGCCTGGGCCCTGTGTCAAGCTGGCGGCCATCTTGGTACACCCCCCCCAGCATCAGAAACACCGTTCACCCCATCCCCTCACAAACCATTAGCATTTTGATCCAGGGTTTGTACCGATCACCTCTTAGGGATCAGGAAGGATTTTTTTTCCCTGCCCAGCACATTGGCATAGCTCGGCCAGGGTTTTTTTTGGCCTCCTCTGGACCAAAAAAAAACAAAAAACAAAGCGGGGAGAGAGGATTCAAGGACTCTCCTCCCCACCGCCATCTGACCACCAACTCCCCCCCCCTCCCCTGGTGGCGAGCCACTATGGCTAATCGGCAGAACTCTGCAGAAACCATTTGGGACCTGAGGCAATTTGCCACAATACTACCAGCCGTCACCAAAAAGGCTCTAAGAATGGAGCAACTTTTGAGGATCGATCAACGATCGACTCTCAAAAAAATCAGTCACCCACCTCAACCCAAGCACATATCATGTGCTTTGATCAATACTAGATCGGCAGTAAGACACCGATTAGAAATCCATGATTTCATTCTACAACACGATTTAGACTGTCTCTTTATTACAGAGAGCTGGCTCACAGCCGACTAACACCATTCCAGGAGAACTGGTGCCAGAAAACTACCGTATTATCACGGAAACAGAATAGGGCAAAGAGGAGGAGGCCTGGCGGTGATCCACAAGATTCATCTTGTGATCTCTAAACCAGCCCTTCAGTACTCGCTTTCATTCATGGAAACCCTTACTCCACAGCTGCAAACAAATCCCCAGGAGACCATCCACATTCTTCTCTGCTACAGGCCACCCGGACCAAAATCGCAGTTTTTACCATCATTGACAGAAGTCATCTCCTCTTATACCCTAAACAGCAAACACCTTTTGCTGCTCGGGGACTTCAATCTCTGGGCCAACTCCTCACAGGATCCCGTGGTCGACGCCTGTATTGACCACCTGGAAGGATTAGGGCTACAGCAATTAGTATGTGGGCCCACACATGCTTCAGGTCACACACTTGACCTAATTTTCAGACAAAATCTGGAAATAAGTATTTTGGAAAATGAACCGTTGCCATGGACAGATCACCATGCAATTAAATTCATAATTTCCAAAACTCCCCCATTGATAAAAACACCCAAGCCGGTGACAACACACTGGACTAGATCTCAGAAGAAGCTCCATTCGGAACTCTTCAAATCTACCATGGGAATTAAAATTAAAACAATTCAACCATATCGAACAGCCTCAGATACACTGAATGCCATAAATGCGGCCCTACTACAGTCAGCAGACTTAGTAGCGCCGAAACGCAAAGCCCTCATCCGGAAAAACAAGAACAGCTGGTTCAATAACCAGCTGTCGCTACTGAAGCAAGAGCGTAGAAGGGCAGAAGCCGCCTGGAAAGGAAGCGCTTCTGAGGAGAACCTCTCCATCTACAAAGTAGCAACAAAAAAATACCACAAAGAAATCTTCAAAGCCAAGAAAAATTATTTTTTCGAGGCTATCAACAGCGCCCTAAACCGCCCACGTGAACTCTTTAAGCTGGTCACACAGACCATGAATCCAGGCTGTCTTGAAGCCCCCAATTCAGATACCCAAGAATTTTGTAATGAATTGTCGGATTTCTTCATCAATAAAATTGAGAGAATCCGGGAAAGCATTCAGCAGAACAATACCCTCCTCACCCCCCCTCCCCCTGTACAACCACACAACACCCATAGAAACTCTCTACAACCAACAAAGTTCACTCTGGAACCCATCTCCATCGATGCCACAGAAATTATCATCAGCGCGTTGTGCAAAAGCACATCGCCTAATGATATCATTCCCACTAAACTGCTGAAGAAATGTGCCGATATCCTGGCACCTCCCATTACGCAGCTTATAAACCAGTCATTTAAGGAAGGCATAGTGCCTTCCCTACTGAAAGAGGACACAATCCAGCCCATCTTAAAGAAACCCACCCTGAACCCCAAGGACCCAACTCACCGCCGGCCCATAACAATGCTAAACGTCTTCTTCAAGGTAATGGAGAAAGTAGTGGTACAACAGCTGCAACAGCATCTAGATACCCATAATCTACTTGATCCATACCAATCGGGCTTCCGTCCCGGACACGGGACAGAAACAGCACTGCTCAAAATATGGGACGACGCTCTAGAGGCCGCAGACGAAGGGGAATCTTGTCTTCTGGTTCTGCTGGACCTAAGCGCAGCCTTTGACACAGTAGACCACAAACTTTTATTGACTCGGCTGGCTGAGGTAGCCAGAGTCACAGAAGGTGATTTACCATGGTTTTCCTTGTTTTGGAAAACTGATCAGAAACAGTGAAATTGGGACCTTTCACTTCTGAAAAACGCACTGTATCATGTGGAGTCCCTCAAGGATCACCCCTGTCACCGGTGCTCTTCAACATCTATCTTCGCCCACTTTTTGAAATCATCAGTAGTCAACAACTACTTTATCACTCATATGCAGACGACACGCAACTATATTTTCGCATCTGCAATAAAAAGGATCATCATCTCAGTTTAGAGAATTGTCTCTCTTTGATAGAAAACTGGATGACTAAGATTTATCTCAAACTCAACAATTCACAAGCTGATAAACTGTGGTCACGGCGGACCTATGCAGAAAACCAGGTGTTTCTGACCACTTCCCCTTCATTGTAACACCTCCTTCTTGTTGAAAACTATATCCTCAAACGCTGGTCTCACGTCGGTCTCAAACGATCAAACAATCTTTAGTGTAGCCACGCCCCCGACATGTTTCGTCATAGATTGACTTATTCATGGGATTACCTAACTATTGATTAATGTCCTCCTTAAATATCCTGTAATACACCTGATTAAAATTGCTTGGCACCTGCAGTCCGTGATCCATCCAATCAGATGTCCAGCCGCATTGTGTCAGCAAATGGAAAACAAACCTCCCTCCATGCATCAGGCCAATCACATCGTAATCCCGTAAGGGCGGAAGTGACGTCAGGCTCTGGGCAGTGTAAGAGCGGATGTCCCCAATGTTATTAACCACCAATCATAGCACATTGATTGAAGTGAAGACTTGCCTCATCACATATACTGAACCAATTGCGCTGCATCCACGCATAGGTAGACTGAGCGTACGGCGCCGTGCAATGTGAGGGCGGAAGTCCGCAGCACTCGGCTTCAGCACTGTGTATCGTGCTGACACACAAAGGGCAAGCGGGGCTGGAAGGAATGTGAAGGTGGAATTTACAGTTCCCCTCCGTAACGCAAGCCTGATAAGGATTGCTAGTAATTCAAACTTATATGTAATCGCTAGTGAGGTGATTAAAACTAATCCTATATTCTTGTCTAACATCGTCACCAATGTTAATCAGCCATATGAATGCCTTAGACTGTACATCACATAACAAAAACACATCCATATATAGACAGTTATAGTGAGTTTAAACATCGCTAGATACAATAAGCATTAACATGGTGGTGAAACCAAATGCATAAAGATATATATGTAAATTCGGAAAAAATACTGCGCAGGTCTATAGTAGTAGGCTGTGAAATTAAATAAATAATGAATAAATGCTGCTGCAGCTAATATGTCAGATATAAACATAGAGCAATATAGAAAGGGAAAAAAAGCTGCGCTGCATCAATGAAAACAAAATGTGTTGCATATATATACCAAAATATTGTTTAACTAGTGCATAAATACACCGGTGCAAAATTCAATAAACTCAGAAATAAATCAAAAGTCCGTGTAGAATAGAGAAAATAATCCCCAAAGTTCAGAGAAGGATGTAAAAGACAACAAAAGAAGTCCGAATGGGTGTTGAACAGCTCCAAGGAAATCGTGTGTAACAGCCAGATTGATACAGGTTATCCTCCACCACTTATGGTTAAAACTGCTTACCAGAAAGATCAGACCTCTAACGAGATCAACAACACATGGATTCAAATTAAGCCAGCACAAGAAATTCAGGAATCCTGTCACCCTGCCTGTCATCACGAATTGTACCATGCTGTCAATCCGGAAGGACGAGCGGATGACAGAGCCGGCCGGCTATTTTAGTTACACGCAACTTTTGTTCTACATAAATGTGAGTGTACTTTACTTTTTAATAAAGAACCTTTTAGACGTTATTACGCCATGTCAATGTTTTCCTTCTGGGTGGTCATGCTTTTGGAGGAACGCTAATCTGGCTATAAGGAGAAGGAGATACAGACAGGGTGACAGGATTCCTGGATTTCTCGTGCTGGCTTAATTTGAATCCATGTGTTGTTGATCTCGTTAGAGGTCTGATCTTTCTGGTAAGCAGTTTTAACCATAAGTGGTGGAGGATAACCTGTATCAATCTGGCTGTTACACACGATTTCCTTGGAGCTGTTCAACACCCATTCGGACTTCTTTTGTTGTCTTTTACATCCTTCTCTGAACTTTGGGGATTATTTTCTCTATTCTACACAGACTTTTGATTTATTTCTGAGTTTATTGAATTTTGCACCGGTGTATTTATGCACTAGTTAAACAATATTTTGGTATATATATACAACACATTTTGTTTTCATTGATGCAGCGCAGCTTTTTTTCCCTTTCTATAAAGATATATATAAAACACATCCCAAACAATAAATTATGTTGATTAATAAAATGATGGTGATGTGGACTAGGAATATGAACTCCATAGTCAAATGGAAGAAAATACATTTTAATAGATTCCTCCATACTAGCTAAAAAAAGATAAATAAATTGGATGAATGGTCGGTCTCCTAAAAAAAACGTCTAAAAGTAGAACCCCATATATCAGGGTCTACTGAGCCATGATTCTAAATGGCATGATCAAAAGTATGTACTATAGAGCCAGGGAATCCTAAACCTAAACCTGGTCTATATTCCTGAAGCCCAGGTGGCCGGAAACAGAGGCTCAGTGAGTAGATGTATGAATCACCAAGAATACTATGAATTATTGATGAAACAATTTAGGTCTAGTTCTATGTTTAATCCTCGCGGAAAGAGGGATTTGAGAAGGAAGATCCATTGAGTTTCTCTTTGTGATAGATCCCTTACTCTATTGGAACCTCTCCAGTTAGGATAAACACAGTCAATGCCACAACATTGAGCAAGAGTGGGGTCCCTGTTGTGTTTTTCTTTAAAATGAACTGACTCACTGTGATGTTTGTAGCCTTTCCTAATGTTGGCCAGATGTTCAGAGATCCAAATCCTTAGTAACCTCTTAGTTCTTCCAACATACAAGAGCCCACAAGGGCACCATAAAAGGTACACCACATATGACGTATTACAGGTGATGAATCCTTTCACTTCAAACTCCCTGTCATCGGATCCTCTGAATTGTTTTGCCCCTATTGTGTACTTTTACTCTGCGGCAACAGATGCATTTGTTGCATGGAAAGAAACCTTTGAGATTGATCTTCAATCGTTGATTGGGAGGATCTAAAATCTTTTGGACTACCTGGTCACCAAAGTTGGGGGCTCTACGATATATAAACTTAGGTTGTTGCGGAAGAGCACCCCCCAGGTGTCTATCTTTCCCCAAGATGTGCCAGTGTTTTCTGACTATATCCTCAATTTCTCTGTATTGCACATGGAACCCGGACACAAAGCTCCATTGGTGTTGATCCCTCACAGATGTGTTTTCTTTTTTCTTAAAACACTCATCCCTAGGGATATGCGCAATCTGTTGTACAATTTCATTAAGTTCAGGTTCAGCATATCCCTTCTGGACAAACCTTGTTTTCAGTGTGTTAACCTGCTCAAAGTAATCACCTTCATCAGTACAGTTACGACGCACGCGCAAAACTGTCCCTTTGGGATGTTCTTTATCCATGCCGGATGATGCCCACTATTGATTGTTAAATAGCTGTTGCGGTCCGTGGTTTTGAAGAACACCTTGGTTTTTAATTTCCCTTCATATCGCTCAATTGTGACATCTTGAGCGCTGCTTTAGTATTTACTGGCGCTTACAAAAGTACCTGTGGACTTGATACTATCTGTTGATAAAAATTTTTTTTATTTTAAGCAGCTGCTGATTAATGAACTGCATGTGATTTATATGTAGGTGGACAGAAGTAAACCCATTCATTTACCAGTTTTAAAAAAGTTTTATTGCCGTCACGTGCCGGAAATGTAACACTCCAATTGGTTGTGCTCTCAACCAAACAGTAAAACCATCCAATGGCTGGTGTAATAACTGATCACATGTGCAGCATCATGGCAGTTGTAGATTAAACAGAGGCAAAGATGGCAGCTTCCTTGGCTGAAAAGGTTAGAAGAGTTTAGTTACACTTTAAGCTTCATAGTCCTGTTTGGAAGGAGGCACATTTTTAACTTTTTTTATATATAAATATGCTCTTATGGTTGGGACTAGACCCCTCTTAATGTTTTGTGTTTGCATAAAGTCAACAGATTTGGATGAGTACCTCCCCACCTCCCTTATTTTTCATTTTTTTTTTTTTTTTTTTTTACAGAGATTTACTGAGATACTGAAATATATAGATATTCCAGTGTTTATTTGCTTATCGAGTGCCTCTGTATACATTATTTGTTCATTATACTCAATTTGCTGCTGATATTATATTTATGCTGTGTTTTGGTTGGGGCTCCAGACCTATGTAACTTTTTTTGTATGAAGAAACCTTTGTACTTTAGTTACATAGTTACATAGTTAGTAAGGTTGAAAAAAGACACAAGTCCATCCAGTTCAACCATAAAAAATAAATAAAAATAAAATAAAGATATCGTACAATCCCATATAACCAATTATATACCCACAGTTCATCCAGAGGAAGGCAAAAAAAAAAAAAAACAGCAGAGCATGATCCAATTTGCTACAGCAGGGAAAAAAGTCCTTCCTGATCCCCAAAAGGCAATCGGATTTTCCCTGGATCAAGTTTGCCTATAAATGTTAGTACTCAGTTATATTATGTACATTTAGGAAAGTATCCAGGCCTTTCCTTAAGCAATCTACTGAGCTGGCCAGGGCCACCTCTGGAGGGAGTCTGTTCCACATTTTCACAGCTCTTACTGTGAAGAAACCTTTCCATATCTGGAGATTAAATCTTTTTTCCTCTAGACGTAAAGAGTGTCCCCTTGTCTTTATATTGTCTTTTGCTCCTCAATGCCTCCTATCAGTTTGGTTGCCCTTCTCTGCACTTTCTCCAGTTCCCCGATATCCTTTGAGAACTGGTGCCCAAAACTGAACTGCATATTCAAGATAAGGTCTTACTAATTTCTCTGGAGTCCATACCTCTCTTAATACAAGAAATGACTTTGCTCACTTTGGAAACCGCAGCTTGGCATTGCATGCCATTATTGAGCTTATGATTTACCAATACCCCCAGATCCTTCTCCAGATCCAACGATTTGACTTTCTTCAATAATAAAAAAAAAGATTGAAAGTAAATTCAAGCTTCGATAATACACTATTAGTTGTAATTTGGTAGCAGTGAAAAATCAACAGCTCTAAATACTAGGTACGAAATTGCTTTGTACGAGAAATCCATATTATGTGGGTACTTATCAAATTTTTTTTGAAAGAGTTGACGTACTTATAGATCGGGGCCACTTATTGTTAAAACAGAGAAAATGTGTGTGATGTGTGGTCAGTGTTGCATTTTAAGATATTTTCCAATCCGTGACCAAGAAGTATAGGCAAAGATTGCTTAGTAACCTACTGGATTTGTCCCTGTCTTAATCTAGTTTCAAGAGCTCTCCCCAAGTAAGACTGTTGACCTCAGGGCAAGCAACTAAAAGTCTATAAATTCTTTAGCTCATTACAGAACCTTCCTGCCCATATTCCAAGTGTATCCTAGGCATAGATGAGAAGACTGGAGCCTCTTCCTGAATTCTAAACTTCCCCCAGAAATATATAACTGCAGTTTTCTGTTATATTGAACTATTGGATATAGTTTTAATGTATTTAATTATGACACGTAAACCTTTAAAAAGAAACAGTTTTGAGGAAAGAAAATCTAAGCACAAGGTACAGTAGCAAAAGCACATAGAATGTACTATACTTTGTACTGGTCTGACCTAAGTATGAAAAATGGCAATGTTTATTGGGAAGGTCTAAATAATGCAAGTGCCTACCTTGAACAGAATATGTTTGGTAACATTTCCATTATTATGCTTGGTAGAAAAACATTTGGAAACATTTACAAGGTAAATGTTCTTTAGCTGTGAAAATTAGGTGGGAAACAGCTACAGTAGCCTTTTTTTTTTTTACCAACATAGTAATGCATTAGCCACCTGAGTTGTATTTTATAGGCTACTTTAGAGCTTTGGGAAATTTGCTGTGAAGGAGACACAAGAACAAACACTCTTAGCTACATACTTGCCTGATTCTTGTATTAAAAAGACCACCACTGTTCAACATGTTGTATTGCAGCTGTGCACTCCTGTGGAAAAGATCTTGCCTCTGAACTTAACAGTTTTTTTGTTCTAAAATCTATTAAACTATTTCAGTGCTTGTATCCTGAATTTCTTTACACACTGCCTGAAGTCTTACCGAGGTGTCTGACAAGAATGCTACTGAACCATTTCATCTCCTGCTGCTTCTCGCTGTGGGGTTGTTTGACTAAATAGCCCATATGACTTTTAAATTAAGAAAACAAGCTGTCTATAAAATGTACAATGCTATTTTGAAAATTATATTAAGAGCAGGAATTATTGAATGTATTTGTTAATTTAAAAATAATGTTCCATAGGTCCTCTTTCACACTACCTCTACTTCAAAGTGACATGATTTAGCCGTGATTTTACTTCAATTTTGCTGCGATTTCCGGAATGACTTTGTAAACTTGAGGTCTATGGACCTCAAATTGCATCAAAGTCGTACCAAAGTAGTACAGGGACTACTTTGAAGTCGGTGTGACTTGAAGTCGCACATATATGAATGGTGTTAATTTGAAATCATGGGGTACAACTTGTCATGCGAATTTGCAGTCCCAAGTCTCAGGACAAGTCACACAAGTGTGAAAGGGGCCTTAGTGAAAATGCTGATCTAATATGGGCCAAAAAGGACCCATTAGCCCAAGAGTCCTGCAATATACACTATATTACCAAAAGTATTGGGGCGCCTTTACATGCACATGAACTTTAATGACATCCCAGTCTTAGTCCGTAGGGTTCAATATTGATTTGGCCCACCCTTTTCAGCTATAATAGCTTTAACTCTTCTGGGAAGGCTGTCCGCAAGGTTTAGGAGTGTGTCTATAGGAATGTTTGACCGTTTTTCCAGAAGCGGATTTGTGAGGTTAGGCACTAATGTTGGATAAGAAGGCCTGGTTTACAGTCTCCACTCTACTTCATAGTTACATAGTTTCATAGTACATAGTTACATAGTAGGTGAGATTGAAAAAAGACACAAGTCCAACCTATGTGTGTGATTACATGTCAGTATTACATTGTATATCCCTGTATGTTGGGGTCGTTCGGGTGCTTATCTAATAGTTTATTGAAAGTATCGATGCTCCCCGGTGAGACCACCGCTTGTGGAAGGGAATTCCACATGCTTGCCGATATTACAGTAAAGAACCCTCTACGTAGTTTAAGGCTTTTTTTCTAATTTTAATGAGTTGCTGTTAAACGTGTCATGTTAAATTCCCTTCCGCAAAAATGTTTTATCCCTATTGTGGGGTCACCAGTACGGTATTTGTAAATTGAAATCATGTCCCCGTCTCTTCTCCAGAGAGATTAAGTTCAGTGCTCGCAACCTTTCTTCATACAGTAACTAATATGCTTCCTGAGGACTGGTGCACAGAACTGGACAGCATACTCTAGGTGCAGCCAGACCAGAATCCAGTGAAGCGGAAGAATTATTGTTTTATCTCTGGAGTTGATCCTCTTTTTAATGCATGCCAATATTCTGTTTGCTTTGTTAGCATACTATCTACTAGGACCCCCAGGTCCTTTTCTATCCTAGATTCCCCCAGCCCCCCCCCCCAGTGTATAGCTTGCATTCATAATTTTGCCACCCAAATGCATTAGTTTAACATTTTCTACATTAACCACTTCAATACCAGGCATAGGTATATATTCCCAATTAAGGGATGGGGCGTGGGACTATACGAATGCACTTGGATATGCTTAAATGTTAACACTAGTATTAGTAGCTCTGAGGTCACAAGAACCAACGAACAGACCAAAACAATGTATATATAAAAATATAAATTTTAATATTACATATTATTAAATACATACAAGAGGTTAAAAAACATGGTCATATAATAGATTGAATGTCACCATTGGTAGATTCTTATAATATATACAGTAGGTCCGACATGTTTCGCCCTCGGGCTTCCTCAGGGACGTGTGTGTATATAAATCTCAATCTATGAGTAAATGAATAGAAATGTAATAAGACATTGCAATATTTTAACAGTATATAATTAATATCACATGTGCATAAGAGCGTAAGTACGGTGAATATTCTGATTAAATAGAGTATGTGTACCAGAAGTAATTACAAATTAGAAAGAAAAATTTGTTAAGGAAGAGCAAAATAAATCAATTGAATTATTTGGTGTCTGTCGTTTTTTTCAAACATATTGACATATAGGATATATAGTTACCTCAAAGATGACCGTGTCTCACTGGCCACAGGTTATTCCAACACTGTTGCGAGGTGGAGTCGCAAATAGCGACTGAGTCCTACAGGCTGAATATGTGAAACCGAGCACTCCTAGTGGGGAATATATGAGTGTGTATTTAAGATCGGATCGCCGATCATAGAGATGAAAAATAAGAATAAAAAAATAAAAATAAAAAGAGAAAGAATGTAATGATGAGTGGTGCTGGGTTTAATTTGACCAACAGGGTATAGTAATAGAGTACTGGATTAGAATATGGACATACAAATTGGTTCATGCTTGATTATATCAGAAAATATATAGTTAATGGTAACCAAACAAAAGTATAATAGTATGTACTGAACACATAATGTGTTAAACAGTGTTCATATGTTAATTAGTTAATTTAGTATTGACCATATTCGATTTGTATTGTAGAACTAGGGAAAAATAAATCTCTACATTGGTTCTAATTAAAGTAATGGCCAATGCAGTATGAGAAATAGAAAGATAGTATGTAGTCAAAATTATAAGGCATATAAATACAGATAGCCTGGAAAGTTTTTTGTGTAGGTAATAGGTAGAGAGAGAAAAAAAAAAAAACAGTATTATATTTGACTTTAAATGAACTTACATAGACCTGAAAGAGTTAATGGTTGGATGGGGAAACCGATGAGCGGCTGGCGCATGCTGCAGTATGTTAATTGCTGGGGAAAGATTTGGGCACAATCATGATCTATAGAATATATATTGTTTGGAAGAAAATTTCTAGGGAAAAGAATAAAGCAAAAATGAAAAACAAAAAAAAATAGAGTGATAAAAAAATAAAAAAAAATAATAATTAATGAATAAAATAATAAAGAAAAGTATGAATGTGAATGGAAGAATAGAAAGAGGGATTAAAGATGAGGAGAAGGGGGATAAATACATGAAAAAATTATGAAATAATAGAAAGATGGAAAAATGAAAAAGAAAAGGAAAAAGAAAAAGAAAAAGGACAAGAAAGAGTGTGTGAAAGGGGTGAATGAATAAGAGGGGGGAGGGAAAGGAAGAGAAACCAAGAAAAAGAAAGTTGGTGTTAGGGTTATAAATAGGATGGAAAGAGATAAGTGTTGGTTAAACAAAGGGGACATGTTAGGACTAGGTAAGAATGGGTGTTTACAAATTAAATTTGAAAATACCTCTATTAACTTCTTCTGAAGAGAAGAGATGTATCAGATGTTTAAATTATATTGGAAGAGGTGGAACACAGCAGCTAAAATATCACGCACAGACTAGTGCAGATATAGGGAGAAAATAAATAAATAAGTGTAAGTGGATGTAACAGCGCATAGTATAGAAATGTGCATATGAACGCATAGAGGTGCGATATAAAATAATAAGCAAGGATAGGTATCTTCAAAGAGAAGGCGTATATACCTGTATCATGGATAGCAAGCGCGTGGTCTCCCCTAATGGCCTGAGCATGTTGTGTGTGCTGATTGCCACCATACATCCAGGCCTTAATGAAGGTATAAGTTACAAACCGTTTTTATAATCAGATCTTCTGTTACCATCTAGAATAGTTCAGTACATGAGATTTAATTCTCTGCACAACTTTAAATGTCTGTTCCAGGACCAATAAAACAAGCCTTTTCCCCTTCCCCTCCCTTTTTTTTTTTTTTTCCTAACATGCCACACTATTATTTCTAATAGCGACTATATGGATCGTCCTTGCAGATTTATGTGAACCACCTCGCACTCCCAGTACTTTGGGCACCCAGGGGTGACTACCAGACGCTCTACCAGCTCTGAACCATAGCGGAGGCTATGATGCTGTATTCATCCGATTTTCTTGTGCTCTGGCGCGTGCTGATCATATCATCAGCATTGAGACATCCATCTCCCTTGCATTCCGCCCACGGGGCGTGTCATCACGCCTCGTCATTCCCATAGAGGCGTGATTACAGCGCAGCACCAATGGAGGCTCCTTCAGACACCTCCTCTGATGCACACTCCGCCCAATATCACATTCTGATGTGTGCTTCCCTCAGACACCTGTGGGACTATATAAGAGTTCAATCAGCACACACAACATGCTCAGGCCATTAGGGGAGACCACCCGCTTGCTATCCATGATACAGGTATATACGCCTTCTCTTTGAAGATACCTATCCTTGCTTATTATTTTATATCGCACCTCTATGCGTTCATATGCACATTTCTATACTATGTGCTGTTACATCCACTTACTCTTTTTCTTTTTTTTCTCCCTATATCTGCACTAGTCTGTGCGTGATATTTTAGCTGCTGTGTTCCACTCCTTCCAATATAATTTAAACATCTGATACATCTCTTCTCTTCAGAAGAAGTTAATAGAGGTATTTTCAAATTTAATTTGTAAACACCCATTCTTACCTAGTCCTAACATGTCCCCTTTGTTTAACCAACACTTATCTCTTTCCATCCTATTTATAACCCTAACACCAACCTTCTTTTTCTTGGTTTCTCTTCCTTTCCCTCCCCCCTCTTATTCATTCACCCCTTTCACACACTCTTTCTTGTTCTTTTTCTTTTTCTTTTTCCTTTTCTTTTTCATTTTTCCATCTTTCTATTATTTCATCATTTTTTCATGTATTTATCCCCCTTCTCCTCATCTTTAATCCCTCTTTCATTCACATTCATACTTTTCTTTATTATTTTATTCATTATTTATTTTTTTGTGTATTTTTTTATGTTTATATATTTTTGTCACTCTATTTCCTTTTTTTTTTTTTTTCTCTCATTTTTGCTTTACTCTTTTCCCTATAAATTTTCTTACAAACAATATATATTCTATAGATCATGATCGTGCCCAAATCTTTCACCAGCAATTAACATACTGCAGCATGCGCCAGCTGCTCATCGGTTCCCCCATCCAACCATTAACTCTTTCAGGTCTATGTAAGTTCATTTAAAGTCAAATATTACCTACACAAAAAACTTTCCAGGCTATCTGTATTTATATGCCTTATAATTTTGACTACATATTATCTTTCTATTTCTCATACTGCATTGGCCATCACTTTAATTAGAACCAATGTAGAGATTTCTTTCTCCCTAGCTCTACAATACAAATCGAATATGGTCAATACTAAATTAACTAATTAACATATGAACACTGTTTAACACATTATGTGTTCAGTACATACTATTATACTTTTGTTTGGTTACCATTAACTATATATTTTCTGATATAATCAAGCATGAACCAATTTGTATGTCCATATTATAATCCAGTACTCTACTACTATACCCTGTTGGTCAAATTAAACCCAGCGCCACTCATCATTACATTCTTTCTCTTTTTATTTTTATTTTTTTATTCTTATTTTTCATCTCTATGATCGGCGATCCGATCTTAAATACACACTCATATATTCCCCACTAGGAGTGCTCGGTTTCACATATTCAGCCTGTAGCACTCAGTCGCTATTTGCGACTCCACCTCGCAACAGTGTTGGAATAACCTGTGGCCAGTGAGACACGGTCATCTTTGAGGTAACTATACATCCTATATGTCAATATGTTTGAAAAAAACGACAGACACCAAATAATTCAATTGATTTATTTTGCTCTTCCTTAACAAATTTTTCTTTCTAATTTGTAATTACTTCTGGTACACATACTCTATCTAATCAGAATATTCACCGTACTTACGCTCTTATGCACATGTGATATTAATTATATACTGTTAAAATATTGCAATGTCTTATTACATTTCTATTCATTTACTCATAGATTGAGATTTATATACACACACGTCCCTGAGGAAGCCCGAGGGCGAAACATGTCGGACCTACTGTATATAATATTATAAGAATCTACCAATAGTGACATTCAATCTATTATATGACCATGTTTTTTAACCTCTTGTATGTATTTAATAATATGTAATATCAAAATTTATATTTTTATATTTAAATTGTTTTGGTCTGTTCGTTGGTTCCTGTGACCTCAGAGCTACTAATACTTGTGTTAACATTTAAGCATATCCAAGTGCATTCGTATAGTCCCACGCCCCATCCCTTAATTGGGAATATATACCTATTTCTCTACCAGGGACGGTAATGCTACTTGGCTAATTTGATTTACTTACAAGTGCAGGCTCTATATTTACCTTTTTTCTTCAATACCAGGCACTTATGCCCCTTCCTGCCCAAGACAATTTTTAGCGCTGTACCCAAACACATTTTTTTATCATTTTCTCCCCACAAATAGAGCTTTCTTTTGGTGGTATTTGATTACCTCTGGGGTTTTTATTTTTTTAAATAAAAAAGACCCACATTTTTGAAGAAAATTTAGTTTTTCTTTGTTTCTGTCATAACATTTTGTTTTCCCCTTTTACTGATGGGCACTAATGAGGTGGCACTGATGGGCACTGTTGAGGTGGCACTAATGGGCACTGATGAGTTGGCACTGATAAAGTGGCACTAATGGGCACTGATATGTAGAATTGATAGGCATTGATATGCAGCACCGATATGCAGCACTGATGGGCACCAATAGGCGGCACTGATAGGTGGCACTGATGGGCACTGACAGGCGGCTGTGATGGGCACTGACAGGCGGCACTGACAGGTGGCACTGATGGGCAGCATTGATGATGAGGTACTGATAAGTACTGACAAATGTTACTACTGGGAAGTGATTGGCACTGTGGTGGGGAGTGATTGGCACTGTGGTGGGCACTGGAAGAATTTAATGTTGGGACATTGCTGGGCACTAGTTGGCAGGTGATTGGAACATCTGAGGGGGTTGTGCTGATAATCAATGTGCTGATTATCAGCACAGACCCCCCCTCTGACAGGCAGAGCCGCCGATCGGCTCTCCCTGTCAGCACGTACCGAGGAATGCTGTATCTGGATTTTGCAAAGGCATTGACACAGTTACCTATAAATGTTTACTGTACAAAATAAGGTCCGCCTGCATGGACCATAGGGTGAGTTTATGGATTGAAATCTGACTACAAGGGCGAGATCAGGGGGTGGTGATAAATGGGGAGTGCTCAGAATGGTCAGGGGTGGTTAGTGGGGTCCCTTAGGGTGCTGTGCTGGGACCAATCCTATTTAATTTCTTTATAAAAGACCTGGAGGAGGGCGTAAACAGTTCAATCTCTGTATTTGCAGACAATACTAAGCTAAGCAGGGCTACAACTTCTCCGCAGGATGTGGAAACCTTGCAGCCCTGAGCAAATTAGTGGGGTGGGAAACTACGTGGCAAATTAAGTTTTATGCAGAAAAATTTAAAATAATGCATTTGGGTGGCAAAAATGTGAATGCAATCTATACACTGTGGAGGAGAACCTCTGGGGTTATCTAGGATGGAAAAGGACCTGGGGGTCCTAGTAGATGGCATTCAACTCCAAGCTGCTGCTAACAAAGCAAACAGAATATTGGTATGCATTTAAAAGGGGATCAACTCCAGAGATAAAAACGATAATTCTCTTGCTCTACAGAACTCTGGTCCAGCCGCACCTAGAGTATGCTGTCCAGTTTTGAGCACCGGTCCTCCACAAGGATGTACTGGAAATGGAGTGGGTACAAAGAATGGCAACAAAGCTAATACAGGTTCTGGAGGATAGTAGTTATGAGGAAAGGTTGCAAGCACTGAACTTGTTCTCTCTGGAGAAGAAATGCTTGAGAGTGGATATGATTTCAATTTAAAAATACCATACTGGTGACCCCACAATAGGGATAAAACTATCCCTACCATCGATAGTTTCAAAAAACTACAGGGATGTACAATGTAATACTGACATATAATCACACACATAGGTTGGACTTGATGTGTCTTTTTTAGACTTCACCTACTATGTAACTATGTAAAAAAAAAAAAAACTGAACTGCATATTCAAGATAAGGTCTTATTAACGATTTGTATAGGGGTAAAATTATCTCTCTTTCTTTGAAGTCTATACCTCTTTTAATACAAGGAAGGATTTTGCTCTCTTTGGAAACTGCAACAATGCATTGCATGCCATTATTAATCTTATGATCTACCAAAACACCCAGATCCTTTTCCACCATTGTCTCCCCCTAGTATGTATAATGCAGGACCACTGTAACTGGCATGACATTGATCAGTGACACTGAAACAGTGTGGCGGTATTTAGGGACAATATGACTGGTGTGGGGGTGATTAGAGACAATATGACTGGATCGGCGGTAATAAGGGACACCAAGACCGGTGTGGCATCGTGCAGGGAAAAAATGACTGGTGTTCTGGTTATCAGTAGTGTTGCTCACGAATATTGCATATTCGAGTATTCGCAAATAAATCGAATATCGCGGTGAATATTCGCTATTGCGAATATTCGTATTTTTTCAAATTTATTTTTAAAACAGATCACATCCTAGTGATCTCCATCAACGTCTAAAAGCATTTCTGGTATGATTAGAGACCCTGGGCCGAGTAGGTGAGGCGATCCTTTTATGTTGCCGAATATTCGCAATGCGAATATTCACGAATACTTTCTCTGCCCTTCTGTGTTTTGTGTATAAAAAAAATAAATAAAAAAAAATAGCTTTAGTTTAGTCATATAAGTTTGTGTAAGTAGAGTTAGTGTTTAGTGCATATTAGTTTAGTAATCCAGGAAATGATCTCCGTTTTCGCGTGTTGACGAGAATTTCACAATCAATTTCGCATTAGCGAAATTTCGCATTAGCGAAATTTCTCAAAAAAAAATGTTTGATAAAATATCACGAATATTCGATATTAACTAATATTTTGCGAATATTCTTCTATATATTCGTGAAATATCGCAAAATCGAATATGGCGTTTTCCGCTCATTACTAGTTATCAGGGGGACAATATGGTGTGGCAGTGATTAGAGAACCTGTGAGAGGGTGGTGTTGATTGGGGACACTGACTGAGGTGGTGGTTAGACATGTGCAATTAGTTTCAGGCTAAATCTAAATTTGGACACATTTTTAGTTATTCAGAGATTCTGTAAATCCGTTTTCAGAACAATTCGGGAAAAAAAAATGATCGATCTATTTGAATTCTGTGTGAAGAATTAAAGGAGTGAGCCAGCCACTGTGTCATTAATAACCGATGACCCATCAGAAGGGCAACCTGCTTAACGGCTGAATGTAAACATTTTTATTTTTTTTAATTAACTACTTGCTTACTGGGCACATATACCCCCTCCTGCCCAGGTGAAATTTCAGCTTCCGGCACTGCGTCGCTTTAACTGACAATTGCACTGTCGCGCGACGTGGCTCCCAAACAAAATTGACGTCCAAGTAAAGCTTTCTTTTGGTGGTATCTAGGTGGTATCTGCGGTTTTTATTTTTTGCGCTATAAACAAAAAAAAGAGCAACAATTTTGAAAAAAAAATCAATATGTTTTTCTTGTTGCTATAATAGCCCAATTAAAAAAAAAAAAAAAATCAGTGTACGTATTCTTCTACATATTTTTGGTAAAAATAAAAAATAAATCGCAATAATCGACGGGTTTGCGCAAAAGTTATAGCACCTACAAAATAGGGGACAGAATTATTTTTTTTTGTTTTATTTTTTTTACTAGTAATGGCGGCGATCTGCAATTTTTATTGGGACTGCGACATTATGGCGGACACATCTTACACTTTTGACACATTTTTGGCACCATTAACATTTATACTGCGATCAGTGCTATAAATATGCACTAATAACTATATCAATGTGACTGGCATTGAAGGGGTTAACACTAGGGGGTTAAATGTGTACCCTGCATAGTGTTTCTAACTGTGGGGGACTGACTAGGGGAGGTGACCGATCTGTGTCCCTATACATAGGCGGTACACAAGGGACACATATTGGTCTCCTCTCTTCCTGACAGGACGTGGATCTGTGTGTTTACACACACAGATCCACGTTCTTGTCTCTGTAACCGCCAATCACAGGTGCCTGGCAGAAATCACGGCCGCCGTCGGCGGCACTCGCGTGCCCCCCAGTGGCTGGAGGCCAGAGTCCATATATAGATGACCACAAAAAGTGGTTAAAGGACTTTTTTTGTGGTTTTTTTTGTGCTTTTATTAACACTTTGAGCACTTTTTGGTGAATAAGTAGGGGTACTATGTACTCCCACTCATTCACATAATGGAGGCCAGGATCTGGGATCTGGCCCTTGTCACCATCAACATGGGGACAAGGTTCTTTGGGTGGAGCTCTCCCTGCCACAAAGCACCCCTTTCATGTTAAGGGCATTTGGCCTGGTATGATTCAGGAGGGGGGAAATGGTCGCCCATCACCCCCTTTCCTGGCCTGCCGGGCTGCATGATCACATAAGGTGTAATAGATAGACCTAACGCTATGAATAGGTTTTAATGTGGATAGTAAATTAAACAATTATTTAATTATAAAATTAAGTAAGCTGCTCCCCTCAAGTATAGACCATTCTAACTAAAATATAAGTGACAGTGGTAGGGGGTGCTAGTGTATTAATTAGTTGACTAAAACGTCCAAAATATGATTATACCATACACAATCAGGTATAAAGTGCTCTGTGCAAAATATTATTACATTAGATATACAGCAATAAACATATTTGAATGTATTCATTTAAAAGTCCATGAGTTCTTATGTGATAAATTCATGTGATAAATTTCCAAAACTTGCCATCATCACCATAAAAAGATACGAGAAGTTGCACCCGATGTGTATGGTAGAAATTCTGACCGAAATAACATGACCTCTATAACTAAAAAAAAGCTCAGAATAGACTTTATTTGTGGGTCTTTGTACTTGCTTCTATGATTACTGGAGATAAACCAGGGTATCCTCCCAAATAATAGCCTAATTTCTACCGAGGTAACCCATTACAAATGAGATAGAGAAAGTGCTATAGCGTAAAAACATTAATTTAAAAATAACATAATAAAAGCCAATTGTCTGCTTACATTAAGAAGTAAAAAATGGGATTGGAGATGTGGGATTTTATAAGGTTCACCATATATATAGAATCACTTCAAAAGTAATTTAGTATAAATGTATACACAATTGTTTATTTGAAAAATAACATAAAGGTACGCAAAAACTGTGTATTCAAGGACATAGGTGTACACAAAACATCCTATCAATAAATTCCTGTGATTCCATACATGTTCTTGTCCATTTAATTCAACATATTTTTCTGGGGTGGCTTTATCAGGAAAGGATGTTTTTAAATTAATTTACCGTATTTTTCGCACCATAAGACGCACCTTGTGCCCTGAATATGTGCTCCTGGAAATGAAAACCAACTTTATTATCCCTGTAAAGGGTGGTTTTCTAAAAGATGTTCTTTATGCTGAGCTGGGGAGAGAGAGAGAGAATAGAGGGGGTTGGTGAGAAGTGCGCACACTCCCACTCAGGCCGCGTACACACGTACGAGAACCCCGACGGGCCAAACACATCGTTCCGCCCGGTCGTCGAAATCGTCGACCAAGCCGTCGGGAAAGGCATCGAGCCATGGTTCTCGATGGGCCATCGAGCAAATAGAGAACCTGCTCTCTATTTTGGCTCGACGGCTTTCCCAACGGGATGCTCGCCGAAACCGTACACACGGCCGAGGTTCTTGGCAGAATGAGGATTCCAGCGAGCTTCTCGCTGGTTTCTGCTGAGAATCTCTGCCGTGTGTACAGGGCCTCTAGGCCGCGTACACACAACCGAGAACCTCGTCGGGCTAAACTCATCGTTCCGCCCGACGAGGTTCTTGGCCGGCCGTCGAGTTCGTCGACCAGGCTGTCGAAAAAGGCGCCGAGCCATTAGTCCCGATGGCCCGTCGAGGAAATAGAGAACCTGCTCTCTATTTTGGCTCGACGAGCTTCCCGATGGGACGCTCGACGAAAGTGTACACACGATCGAGCTTCTCGGCAGAATATGGATCCCAGCGAGCTTCTCGCTGGATTCTGCCGAGAGACTCGGTCGTGTGTACGGGGCCTTACACTCTCCTGGGGGCTCTCTGGCTAGCAGTATAGCAGTGTTTGTCTGCTTCTTTTTAATCTTCCTGCCCACCTCCTTCACAGACAGAACACACAAGCAAGGAGGGAGAGGTTAGCGAAGGGATGAGTGAAGTTGCTCAGTCGGGACAGGCTGCAGGCTTGCTGGAGGTAGAGTTGGATGGAGCAGTGTGATAATTGGATCCTCTCCATGTAGGACAGCAACAGCTGCACTGTCTGCACACAGTGACAGAGCAGAGGACAGAGCTGCAAACGGAGGAGGGAGGAGAGGAGCAGGTGGATGGGTTTTACACAGACAGGAACTTATTTATGTGCCCCTCACTTACTTCTCATGACGTATGGCGGCGGGACCGGAAGTGACGGGGGGCGTGGCCTAATGGATATTCGTTCCATAAGACGCAGGGACATTTTCCTCCACATTTTTGGAGGAAAAAAGTGTGTCTTATGGTCCAAAAAATAAGGTAATTTATATGTTCTCACACACTTCTCAAAATGCAGGAGAAGTGTTATCTGCTTATGTCCAACGGCTGGATAAAATCCATCACTAGGTCATTCTAAAAGGAGGCATGGAGCCGAGTCATGCAAGCAAAGTTTTGTTGGATCAAATTCTTAAAGGAGCACTCCCACTGGATCCCATAATGGTGTGTAGCGCCCTACTACTTTTATAGCTGGTGCTGCCCTAAATTTAAAGGGTGGTCAGAGATTTATTTGCCTCTGACCGTGTTATTTTTGCAAAATTTGGGCCTCTATTACAGCCATGGCTGTGCTGTGAGTGACCACTATTGTTGCCTGTGGTGCCTGTTTCACCCCAGGCCAAGGGTGGCAGTAGTCAAGTCAAGGTGCATTGGGTGTTTTTATTCAGCAGCCAATCAGTGGGGGTTGGTCGCCTCGCTGTGCATGCTGTGGGAGAGTACTTAAGGGACAGACGTCATTAGTTCTGGGTTGATGTCCTTGTGAGGCCGTCCCTGGCCGTCATCCCACCACCCCCCGTGTGTGGCCCTCATGGCCAGGGGTGCGTATTCAAGTGTTCCTGGCTCTGGGACCACGTTGGTCTGGGGTTCTAATCTACTGTGTAGGCCTGGTTGTCAGACTGGGTCTACAGTTGCAGAGTGGTCCTGTGCTGTCCATCCTGAGAGAGGAAGCTGCCCAATGAAGAACCCATCTGGGGAGTACCGAGCACGAGGCTGGTATCTCAGGAGAGGCCTTGAAGCTTCATTGAGCGACGCACCATTACTGAAGGGCTGAATAATGGTGGCCTGTTAGTTTTGAATTACCAAAGTTTATTCAAGAGAGATCCGGGTGCTTAATCCTGTGTTGAGAAGGATTCTGGACCGAATACATCTCCATCTTTGGGAAGGTCTGTGGCAGAGACTTTGCTAAAGTTCTGTGTGACACTAGGCTGGTGAGAGAGGCCTATCCAGGTGCACAATACCCACTCTGGCTAGAGTGGTGATGAAAGTTTATTGCTGGAAGCAGGATTGTTTCCGAACAAAGTTTTACACCTGAACCTACTTTTTACTATCCCCTCTACCTCTTCAACTACTATTTTACCCCGTTCAATAATAAAGCACAGAAAAAGACATCTAAAAAGTGTGGACATTGCAGTTCTTCTCAGCGCTCATCGTGTGCCCTAGACAGTGGAGGGATAGAGGTAACATGCAAACCAAAACAAACCAGCAGCTTCTTTCGGGGGTAGTGCTAGGCCCCGTACACCCGTCCGAGAAACTCGACGGGCGAAACTCATCGTTCCGCCTGTCGAGGTTCCCGATGAGCGGTCGAAAAGGTAGTCGAGCCAAATTTCCTCATTGAACAACGAGGAAATAGAGAACATGCTCTCTATTTTGGCTCGACGAGCTTCCCGGCGGTTTGGTCGTCGAAAGTGTACACACGACCGGTTTTCTCGGCAGAATACGTCTCCCAGCGAGCTTCTCGCTGGATTCTGCCGAGAAACTCAGTCGTGTGTACGGGGCCCTACAGTTGAAATTTTGGACTTGAGACCAGAACAAGCAATTGTTTTATTCCAAATTGGTCAAAGCTATCCTAGAAGAAAAAGCTTTAATAAAAGTTAAAAAAACTGCTAGTGTTTCACATGTGGCTTTCACCGTAGAAGTAGGAACCGTGGGCATATTGGAAGTCCAGTCCGAAGTAATGGCTTTGAAAACCCAGATGTCACAGATGATGGAGTTTTAAATATTGTTGTAGCCGGCCACTGGAAGAAGTCAATATTTTGACGAAACGCCGTAGAGAGGAGCAGCGTGCTGACGTCACCATTTACCTCACTGCTATCCGGAAGGACGAGCGGATAGTATAGCCGGCCGGCTACAGCAATATTTAAAACGCACTATTTATTCCATCAACATGTGAGTGTATTCTATTTTAATTTAATACATTTTTTAGAAGTTTTTACACTATGTCAGCATTTCTCCTTTTGGGTCATCTGCATGGAGGAAATACGTTCTGACCATATATAAGGTTACAAGCATACAGAGTGAAAAGTGATTCCAGGATACCTTGGGCAAGGTTCTGTCTACATGCGTAATTGATCTTTTCACAGAGGTCCATACATTTTGGTAAGCAGTCATAAGTGGTGGAGGCTGTTCTTATCTGTCTTGCTGGCTGGCACGTTATTCATTGGACCTGCTCAACACCCCTTTGGACTTTTTTTCATTCTATGCTTACTACATTCCTTTGAATCTACTGGAACTCATTAATTTTATGGACTCTTTTTCTTATATCAATTGCACAATTATTAAGTTCACCCTTCTATTTATTGTTTTGCACAGGTGATTTTTGTGCACAATTTACAGTGTATTGAACATTTCTTAATGTTTTTCATCAACATTGGTTATTTATGCAGCGCAGCTTCTTCCTTTTCTATGGCTATTGTATGTCCCTGCCCCCCGGGGCTAATCGGACATCCATGATTGTGGGGACGAACACTGACTTGGTTCAACGGTTATTCACTCTTCAGGTCTCAGAGGGTGAGGATGCAGCTAAAAGTGTACATCCGATGTTGCGTTCAGTGAACCAGTGAATGGTCCAGGAAAAAAGGCCCCAACAGAAGGAGTGCAAAAACTGTGGAGGTTGGACAAGACGGAAAAGGTGAAGTAGCATTTTTGCGGACTTCAGTCAAACTGAATTAGGACCAACCTGGTCCTTATGTTAACCTTAAAGGTGACCCACAGAAGACAAATTTGGGTTTGGAACTGATTCCGGAAGTAATTTCTATGAAGGCCTTACAGAGAACCCATGGAAAGGTTCCTGTCAGTGTTCATAATGTTACTGACTTTCCAGTGACGCTTCGGACCCAAATGATGATAGGGCAGGTAAATCCAGCCACACCCATCACACAACACCGTGTAGTAGGGGAAGCCAAGAAAGAGTTAGCAGAGGAGTATTTCTATTCAAAAGACTCTCCTATGACATCTGAATGGAAAGAATGGACAAAAACACAACTCTTGAAGTGGAGGAAAATTTTCTCTAAAAATTAGTTTGACGTGGGATGTGCAGAGAGTGCACAGCATCATATTCGTCTACAAGAGGATAGGCCATTTCGAGAAAGGCCTCAACGAATCCCATTAGCTGATTTAGATGATCTTGGAGAACATATTGCAGAGTTGAAGAGGACGGGAATTATTTGGGAGTCCCGAAGTCCCTATACTTCTCCCATTGTGGTGGTGAGGAAGAAAAATGGGTAATTACGGCTCTGTATTGATTATCGCACTCAACAAAAGAACCATCCCAGACCAGTACACCACTCCACGAATAGAGGATGCCATGCAATGCCTTTCAGGAGCCAAATGGTTCAGCGTGTTGGACCTGAAAGGTGGATACCTTTAGATCCTCATGCATCCAGATGAAAGGGAGAAAATTGCATTAGTCTGTCTGGAGCCCCTGCTACATTCCAACGCCTGTTGGTGACACAAACTTAATTGACGTGTTAGTGTACCTAGATGACATAATTGTCTTTGGACAGAGTTTGGAAGAACATGAGGAGCGTCTAGAGAAGGTTCTGAAGCGACACTATGAAGTGGGGTTGAAGCGGTCCCTTGAGAAGTGCCAGTTCTACCAGTCATCAATCACCTACCTTGGGCATGTTGTCTCAGTGGAGGGAGTGGCCACTGACCCCAAGAAGTTGGAAGCCGTTACCACTTGGCCCAGGCCCAGAAATGTGCAAGAGCTGAAATCTTTTCTTGGGTTCTGCTCCTACTACAGGAGGTTTGTGGAGGGATTTGCCAAAATAGCCAGACCTCTCACTGAACTTTTGCGGGCTGGAGACGATGAAGGAGAGCAAGAGATATCAGAAGTAGTCTGGCAAATTAGTGGAGCGAGAAAGTCTCTGAAATCCATAGAGTGAGAGTGGTCTGATCAATGCGAACAAGCTTTCCTTCAATTAAAACGGAGCTTGACCAATGCACCAGTTTTAGCCTATGCTGACAACCGCAAGCCCTATGAGCTCCATGTTGATGCCAGCAGAGAAGAACTAGGTGGTGTGTTGTACCAAGAACATGATGGACGTCTGAGACCTGTTGCTTATGTGGTCGAAGCCTTAAGCCACATACACACGATCGGTTCATTTGATGAAAAGGACGGATGGATTTTTTCATCAGATATCCGATGAAGCTGGGTTGGGTACATGCTGCATGAAGATGCACAGCGTTTTGAAGGCTCCCATGATGGAACACAGATAGAGGAAGGCATTGATGTGAGCCCAGAGAGAGGGGGTGCCCGAGAGGGACAGCAATCTGGCAGTGATGTTCCCCCAGCTGGAGAATACTGCCAGGTTTTCGACAGTGATGAGGAAGGAGGGGATGATGAGGTCACTGACTCCACCTGGGTGCCTGATAGGAGAGAGGAGGAGGAAGAGGAGGAGGAGGACTAGGCACAGGCACATCTCCAAAGAGGCAGGATGCCCTCCAGGGGCCAGCTTAAGGGCAGCACACCAACTGCATTACATCGCAGAGCTACGCCTGTGCAGGGCGCTGCTGTGTCTCAATGTTACTGCAAAAGTTCTTTTGTGTGGGCCTTTTTTGAGACATGTGCATCAGATCGCACCGTTGCTATTTGCAACATATGTCTCAAACGTATCTCGCGTGGCCAAAACATCACCCGCTTGGGCACCAGATGCTTGACCAAACATATGTCGACCTGTCATGCAGTTCGTTGGAAAGCATACCAGAAAGACCCACACCAAAGAACCAAGCCAACCTCCTCTTGCCCCTCATCAGCTGGCGATTCTGGCTCTCTACCGGCATGTGGAAGGCAATGTCCATGCCTCGCTGGACAGGGCGGTCAGTGGTAAGGTGCATATTACCGCTGACTCATGGTCCAGCAGGCATGGACAGGGACATTACCTCTCTTTCACGGCGCATTGGCTGACTCTGATGGCAGCTAGGAAGGACGCAGGACAAGGTACAGTAGTGTTGGAGGTTGTTCTGCCACCACGCCTCCAAAATGCTACTACCGGTTGTGACACTCCTCTCTCCTCCACCCCCTCCTCTTCTTCTTCCTCTGTGGCCTCTTCCTGTGCTGATGTGTCCTCGGAACCAGAGGTGCTCTGTAGGTGTTCAAGGTGCTATGCAGGTACGCAGGCAAAGAAATGCCATGCAGTGCTTGAGCTGGTGTTCTTGGGGGACAGGAGCCACACTGGGGCCAGAGGTTCAGTCAGCTCTGCAGGGGCAGGCTCAGAGGTGGTTGACGCCATGCCAGCTTAAGCCAGAAATGGTGGTTTTCGACAACCAACCTCCTCTCCACCCTGCGACAGGGACAACTGACCCATGTGCCCTGTTTTGCTCATGTCTTTAACTTGGTGGTGCAGCGGTCCTTGGGCAGGTACTTGGGCTTACAGCATGTCCTGAAGCAGGCCAGGAACCTCTGTGTGCATTTCCGACGGTTATATAATGCCAGTGATCGGCTGGCAGACCTCCAAAAGGAATACAACCTGCCCAAGAACCGCCTAATCTGTGACATGCCCACCAGGTGGAACTCTACGTTGGCCACGCTGCAGCGGCTGCACACGCAGCAAAGGGCCATCAATGAGTATCTGTGCCAATATGGCAGCAGGACAGGGTGTCACGTACCTGGTAGGAGTCTGATGTGAAGAGGTCGGCCTCTCTTGTATCTCCAACCCGGAACCCCTCTGGGGGTGAAACAGATGGCGTTCGGGTAGGAGGAACACGAGTGCCTGATGGTATTTGCTTGAGTGCTGTCGGATGCAGGAAGGGCAGAGAACCCCAGATGAGCAGCAGACACAGGGCTGGAGGCCCTAGCAAATCAGGAGGACCCGTGGCGGGAGCCTTGGAAGCAGGAGTCTTAGGATGGCCGGTTGGCAGCAGGTAGGCAGTGAAGTACAAGGGATCGAGCAGAGGCGAGGTCAAAGGTCACAGGCCGGGTCGTCAGCAGGCAGACAGCAGAGTATACAAGGGTTTAGCAGGAACAAGGTCGAGGTCACAAGCCGGGTCGTCAGCAGGCAGGCAGCAGAGTATACAAGGGTTTAGCAGGAGCAAGGTCAAGGTCACAAGCCAGGTGGTTTAAACAGGTATCGTGGAGAGGTATACAGGCGTCAGGAGTTCAGGAATCATAGAAGACCGGTCAGCACCGCCCAGACATCAGAGCATCCTTTAAATAGGTTGAGAGGGGGTCAGGAACGCCCCCTGCGTGAGCGCGCCGTCCGCCGCACCCGCGCATGCGCGGAAGTGCGCCGTTGCGGTTGGTGGATGCGCGCATGCGCGCGCAAATGCGCGCCATTGGTCAACAATGTATTTTCCGTTCTAGGTAGGCGCGCATGCGCGCGTATGCGTGCCAACGGCGTTTCAGTCCTTTCCTTACATTGCCCCCCCCTTACGGGCAGCCTCTGGATGCCCCTCAGGGCTTTCTTTTCCGGGTGACGTTGAAAAAAGGCTTGTACCAATCTCGGGGCATGTATGTTAGAAGCCGGTTCCCAAGAATTTTCTTCCGGGCCGTAACCTTTCCACTTGACAAGGAATTGGGTAAGGTTATTCCTGCGTCTACAGTCCAAAATAGACTCCACCTCAAACTCCTCATTCCCCTCGACCAGAACGGAAGGGGGAACTTCAGAGACCCGGTTGGGAAAGGGGTTTGGCATGGCAGGTTTCAATAGGGAGGAGTGAAATACCGGGTGCATCTTTAGGTTCTTGGGTAACACCAATTCGAAGGCCACTGTATTGATCTTCCGTTTCACAGGGAAAGGGCCCAAAAATTTGGGACCCAGTTTCTTTGAGGGGCAACTCAACTTTAGATTGGTCGTAGACAGCCAGACTTTATCCCCAGGCTCCAGGTTCAGGTTGCCTCGTCTCTTTTTGTCGAAGAACTTTTTATTGCTTGCCTGGGCCTTGGAAATTGCATCCTGTAGCACCTGATTGTTGGTGGAGAAGAAGTTTAGGCGGCCTTGCACAGCAGGTACGGAACTCTCAACAGGTATCTCTGGTAAGAAGGACGGATGGAAGCCAAGATTAGCGAAGAACGGAGACTGATTGGTTGCTGAGTGTATTGTGTTATTATACGAGAACTCTGCCAGCGGAAGGAGAGAGAGCCAGTCGTCCTGTGCAAAAGAAGAGAAACACCGCAGGTACTGTTCGAGGGTTTGATTCGTCCTCTCCGTCTGACCATTGGTTTGTGGGTGGTATGCAGAAGAGAGGCGAAGTTTAATATTTAGAGCTTCACATAAAGCCCTCCAAAATCTGGAGGTGAATTGTACTCCTCGGTCGGAAATGATGCTGTCGGGAATACCATGCAATCTGACGATCTCCTTGATGAAGGCCGTGGCCGTTTCTGTAGCCGAAGGAGTACCTTGCAGGGGTACAAAGTGGGCCATCTTAGTAAGGCGATCCACCACAACAAAAATGGTATTGAAGTCCTCAGATGGGGGAAGTTCTACAATAAAATCCATGGAGATCATACTCCATGGTTTCTTAGGCACAGGAAGGGGCTCCAGAAGACCCCAAGTCTTGGCTCTGTCTGTCTTGTTTCGGAGGCATGTAGTACAGGATCTGACATATTTCCTGCAGTCCTGCAGTAACTCTGGCCACCAGAAAGAGCGGGCGACCAAATCGGCCGTCTTACGGATGCCATAGTGACCGGCTAGAGGGTGGTCATGGCAACGTGCCAGGATGGAAACTCTGAATTGCTCAGGGATAAAAACTTGTTTCCCATGAAGGTAAAGGCCATCCTTTAGTTGAAGCGCTAAGTCCTGTGGAGGTGGTTGGTTGACCACGCTTGTTTTTATTTGAGACAACAGATCTGTTTGAAGGATCAAAAAGTTTTTGGCCGGAAGGATGGTATCAGGCTCTGCGGGGCTCACAGGATCTTTAAACATTCGGGATAAGGCATCTGGCTTACCATTTTTAGAACCAGGGCGAAAAGTGATGTGAAACACAAAACGAGAGAAAAATAATGCCCATCGTGCTTGTCGAGGTCTTAATCGTTTGGCCGTCCTCAGATATTCCAAATTCTTGTGGTCCGTGAAGATAAGAATTGGATGGGAGGCTCCTTCCAGAAGATAGCGCCACTCCTCTAGCGCAGCTTTAATAGCAAGCATCTCTCGGTCCCCAACATCATAGTTCCTCTCAGACGGGTTTAGTTTCTTGGAGAAGAAGGCTACAGGGTGAAGCAAAGATTTAGGACCCTGACGTTGGGATAATATAGCCCCGACTGCATTTTCTGAAGCATCTACCTCCAACACAAAAGCTAGAGCAGGATCAGGGTGCTTCAGGATGGGTGCGGAAGTAAATAATGTTTTTAATTGTTCAAAAGCCTCTTGTGCTTCGGGTGTCCAC
Source organism: Rana kukunoris (assembly GCA_029574335.1). NCBI lineage: Eukaryota > Metazoa > Chordata > Amphibia > Anura > Ranidae > Rana > Rana kukunoris. Next base: position 339,656,886 of record CM056051.1, on the reverse strand, counting down.
TGGAAAGGTATATGCTGCCTGGTTAGCTGAGTGATGGGGGAAATAATGCCAGAAAAATTCTTAATAAATTTCCTGTAGAAATTGGCGAATCCTACGAACCGTTGAACAGCTTTTCTGTCAGTAGGGGCAGGCCATTCCAGGACAGATGCGACTTTTTGAGGATCCATTGCGATCCCATCCGCGGAGATGACAAGTCCAAGGAAGTGTATCGTTTGTTTTTCAAAATCGCATTTTTCAGCTTTTGCGTAAAGGCGGTGCTTTCTGAGTCGATCCAAGACTCTTTTCACATGGATCTGATGGGATTCGAGGGATTCGGAGAAGACCAAAATGTCATCCAGATAGACTATGACAAATAGGTCCAGATAGTCCCGGAAAACATCGTTCACAAGATGTTGGAATGTGGCTGGGGCATTGCAGAGCCCGAATGGCATAACTAGGTACTCGAAGTGACCAAAGCGTGTTCGAAAAGCTGTCTTCCATTCATCCCCTTCCCTGATTCTAACCAGGTTGTATGCCCCTCTTAGGTCAAGTTTTGAGAAAATTCGTGCCCCCCGCAGTCTCTGGAACAACTCGGGAATCAGGGGAAGGGGGTACCTGTTCTTAATAGTAATTTTGTTCAGGTCCCGGTAATCAATGCAGGGTCTTAGGGAGTGATCCTTTTTCTCCACAAAGAAGATACCGGCACCTGCAGGTGACGTGGAGGGTCGGATGAACTTCTTTTTCAGACTTTCATCGATGTAAGCCCGTAGAGCTTCCAGTTCGGGTTCCGAGAGGGGGTAAATTCGGCCAAAAGGAATCTCGGCCCCAGGCAAAAGCTCAATAGGGCAATCATATGTCCTGTGGGGCGGAAGAGTGTCTGCACCCTTCTTGTTGAACACATCCAGGTATCCGTGGTAGGCCGGAGGTACCAGCTTAATGATTTCAGGGTCAGGTTGAAGGCTCAGAAGGGGAGTAATACCAACAGGTTTTTCTGGAAAGCAGTGCTCCAGACAGTAATTGGAAGAGAAAGTGACCACCCCAGTGGGCCAGTCGATGTGCGGGTTATGAGCTCTTAACCATGGAACACCAAGGATGATGGGAAACATGGGTGAGGCTATGACATCCAAACAAAGAAATTCATGGTGACCAGAAGGGGTTTGACAGAAAATAGGTGCAGTCTCCTGGGTGACCGGGCCAGATTTGATGCCGGAGCCGTCGGCCAAGTGGACAAGGAATTCCTGTTTCTTGGTACATACGGGAAGCTGATGCAGAGAGACAAATGTGGAGTCCACAAAACAGCTGCAAGCTCCAGAGTCTATGATTGCTGCCACAGGGAGTGCCTTTCCATTAACTTGGAGAATGACTGGAAGGGACAGTTGTGACCGACCCTCTCCGAGGAGGTGTTCTAAGTGGGGTTGTCGAGAACGGACTCGGATGGTCCTGGCTGGACAAGTTCGTAAAAGGTGGCTGGCCTCCCCACAATAGAAACACAGGTTGGCACGTAGTCGCCTGAGACGTTCAGCCGGAGTGAGGGGAGCCCTTGGGGCGCTCCTGTGGTAGGCCCCGTGTTGAGCCTTTCGGCCAGAGAATGTGGTTGATAGGTCAGGCTCAGCAGCTACAGAAAGGGTTCCTCCCGCTTTCTCCGCCTGTCGTTCGCGTAATCGGCGGTCGATCTGGGTGGTCAGAGTAATCAAGTCCTCCAAGGATGCTGGGATTCCTACTCTGGCTAACTCATCCTTTAAGGGGTCAGAAAGACCGTGGCGAAACCAATGGCGAAGGGCAGGACTATTCCATTGGGTGTCCGTACTCAAGACACGAAAATCAGTGATGTAGTCCTCAACAGGTCTTGACCCTTGTTGTAGCTTGCTAAGCTGGGATTCTGCTGATTGCTGACAGAAGGGATCGGCATATATTTGGGCCATGGCTGAGAAAAAGGAGTCGGTGGAGACTAGGGCAGGATCCAGCTGTTCTCTAAGGTGGTGAGCCCAGGTAAGTGGTTCATTTGATAAGAGTGTGATTATAAACCCCACCTTAACGTCCTCAGAAGTGAAAGTCCGGGGCAACAAGGAAAAGTAAAGTTCACAGGAGTTGCGAAAATTTCTAAACATTTTGCGATTTCCGGAGAATCTTTCGGGAATAGGCACCCTGGGTTCAGGAGGAGGATAAGGAGGAAATCCATAGGGAAAACTTGACTCAACTTGGGTAGCAGCATCAGCGACTGAAGAAGGGGTAGAGGCTGGTGCAACACCTCCTTGGTTTGGTAGTCGCTCCTCAATGCGATTAAAGTCCCTCTGTAAATTCTGCACCAAATGAGCCAGCGCAGAGATAGACTCCATAACGTCTCTTGGTGGAGAGGCCTCTCTTCCAGACTCCATTCCTGGCTGACCGGTACTGTCACGTACCTGGTAGGAGTCTGATGTGAAGAGGTCGGCCTCTCTTGTATCTCCAACCCGGAACCCCTCTGGGGGTGAAACAGATGGCGTTCGGGTAGGAGGAACACGAGTGCCTGATGGTATTTGCTTGAGTGCCGTCGGATGCAGGAAGGGCAGAGAACCCCAGATGAGCAGCAGACACAGGGCTGGAGGCCCTAGCAAATCAGGAGGACCCGTGGCGGGAGCCTTGGAAGCAGGAGTCTTAGGATGGCCGGTTGGCAGCAGGTAGGCAGTGAAGTACAAGGGATCGAGCAGAGGCGAGGTCAAAGGTCACAGGCCGGGTCGTCAGCAGGCAGACAGCAGAGTATACAAGGGTTTAGCAGGAACAAGGTCGAGGTCACAAGCTGGGTCGTCAGCAGGCAGGCAGCAGAGTATACAAGGGTTTAGCAGGAGCAAGGTCAAGGTCACAAGCCAGGTGGTTTAAACAGGTATCGTGGAGAGGTATACAGGCGTCAGGAGTTCAGGAATCATAGAAGACCGGTCAGCACCGCCCAGACATCAGAGCATCCTTTAAATAGGTTGAGAGGGGGTCAGGAACGCCCCCTGCGTGAGCGCGCCGTCCGCCGCACCCGCGCATGCGCGGAAGTGCGCCGTTGCGGTTGGTGGATGCGCGCATGCGCGCGCAAATGCGCGCCATTGGTCAACAATGTATTTTCCGTTCTAGGTAGGCGCGCATGCGCGCGTATGCGTGCCAACGGCGTTTCAGTCCTTTCCTTACACAGGGTCAGGGGAGCTTTTTTTTTTTCCCCACGCCAGTGGGCCATGATCAGGGATGCATGCACTGTCCTGTCACCATTTGAGGAGGCCACGAGGATGGTGAGCAGTGACAGTGCATGAGTCAGTGAGACTCATTCCTGCGCTTCAACTAGAGTATCTGTGAGGGGTTGCAGTGTTGTGGCACCAGCACCAGTGCCTAAGGCCCAATTTTTCTGCCCCTGTTTAACAGGGGCGTGTAATTACAATTTTTGATGCAATACTTTGCAACGGGCTCATTCCTGCGCTGCAACTAGAGTATCTGTGAGGGGTTGCACTGTTGTGGCACCAGCACCACCACCACCACCACAACAAAGGCCCAATTTTTCTGCCCCTGTTCAACAGGGGCATGTAATTACAATTATTGATCTAATATTTCACAGCAGGGCCCATTCCTGTGCCCACCAAGAGTAACTGTGAGGGCTTACAGAGTTGTGGCACCAGCACCACCACCACCAACAACAAAGGCCCAATTTTTCTGCCCCTTTACAACAGGGGCATGTAATTACATTTCTTGATCTAATATTTCACAGCAGGGCCCATTCCTGCACCCACCAAGAGTATCTGTAAGGGGTTGCAGGTTGTGGCACCAGCACCAGTGCCTAAGGCCCAATTTTTCTGCCCCTGTTCAACAGGGGCATGTAATTACAATTCTTGATTTAATATTTCACAGCAGTGCCCATTCCTGTGCACAACAAGATAAACTGTGAGGACTTAGGCTACATTTACACATGGCGGAGTCTGTCGCAGTCCGTTCCGACGGAGTCTGCCTGTGTCCGCCAGCTCAGCGGGAGATCAGTCCGCAGATCTCCAGTGATCCGACGGATGACAAGCTGCTCTCTGCTCACAGCGCCGCTGTCTCCTATGGAGCGATATGATGAAAACAAACAGCATGTCCGTTTTCATCAGATCTTACCCGATTCGATCCGCATGGACGGATCAGGACATATCCCCCATACGTTTGTTTTTAGCGGATCGGATCAGGTCGGATGTCAGCAGACATGTCTCCGCTGACATCCGACGCTCCCTAGAGATGTGTGAGATTGTGAAGCAGATCCCATTGTTCACTCTTTGTGTATAATTGCCTTTCTGAGTTTTATTGTTCACTCTTTGTGTATAATTGCCATTCTGAGTTTTGACCACAAGAGGCCACTGTTTCTACACACTGCTGATAGACTGCAAGTTTTTGTTTTTTTGAGGAAGGGGTGGAGCTGGACTGGAGAAGGAGATTCAGGAAGTGATGGAGCAGACTTGTTTTGTGGGACTGTGTGAAAACTGAATCTGATCGCATCCAGGGGAAACCGTACATCTTAGAGCTTCAGGAACAGCAGCTGAGTAATCACCGTCCAGTACAGAGCCTGTCCGGAGGAAAAAGGGATTGTTTTTCAGGAAGGCTGATAGGAGTTGAGACACGGCAAACTACCTCACCTGCAGTACCTCATGGTTTCTGAAAGGACTTTTCGTTAATCGGTTGGAAGACATCATCGACTACAGTTTCAAGACCCGGGTCAGTAATATTGTGCACGCACCACCTAGTGATGTTTGACGCCTAAAGATTAGGCCTGTAGTTAGTTAGTCAGGGTCATTACAGTGTATCAGGCCAAAAGTACTGCTAACATCAGTTTAAGTATCCTGCTTCTTAAAGAGACATTGCATATGGAGAGCAATCTTCCAAACTACAAACCTGTTTAGTGTCTTCACTAAGGAAGAAAAACGTATACATGTGTTATCATACCGGTTATGCAAAAGGAAGGGGGTAAATATTGCATAGAAGTGATAAGTTTGTAAGCTGCTGTGCTGTACCGCAGATGACCCCGAAACTAAGCAATCGTTAGCGTTCTGATAAGGGTAATAAAAGGTAAGGAGGGACAGTCCTATTTGTATCCTCTAATAGGCAAATTGCGGCAAATTGCCTCAGTATCCACCCGGGGACATCTTGCTGTGCAGCACAGGGGTTCTCAGCTACGGCTGGGTGTATGTAACCTTATTGCTGTGTTCATTTTGTGGTTTCGGTTTAATACCTTGTTACAGTAAAAGAAAAGAACTGTTTCACAAACGCTGGTGTCAAAGTTGTTTTCCTTGTTCATGACTTCGCTGTATCTTGGAGAGCCCACCCCGGTACACGACTTACAACTTGGCGTAGTCGGCAGGATCAGAACCCAGCTCAGGTTGTACCAGCACAAGGCCAGCTTGCCCCCAATGCCATGCCCGCCCCAGTAGGATACATCCCCGTAGGGGTGCTGCTGCATCATCTGCCAAAGTATGACGGCCAAAACATGACGTTGCAGGACTGGACTGAAAGGGTGCGGAGTGCAGTTAGAATGTGTAACCTGACCCCTGAGCTGCAGCCAGATGTTGCGTTGGGAGCTCTTGAGGGTGACATCAGACAGGCAGTGATGGTTAGGCCCGAATCCGAGAGGGACACCCTAGAGAAAATATTCTCCCTGCTGGAGAGGGCACTAGGGCGCCGTGCTAAAGTAGTGCAGCTGCGAAGCCACTTCTTCAACCGACCACAGCGAGAGGGTGAGACTCTGATGCAGTACTACCGGCTACTAAGAGATCAGTTCATAGTAGGGCTCTCAAACAAGTTCTTACAGGACAATCTGCAAGAGATGACCCAGACGGCGGCCGACATGACATTCTACAGTGTCTACCTAGCCGCCGTGGAGAGAGAGGAAGAGCACATGCCTGTGACAGCGAGAGTATTGAGTAGCACCCATGCTACGGGACGTCAGTCTGCATCTGAAGACTCTGATTCCTTAAAGGATACGGTCCAGGCCCTGCGGACAGAATTGAAAGAACTCCTGCTGGAAGTGTCCCAGATAAAGTCAAGATCGCCCTGGCCCCCGGAAATGACCCCAGTACACCATACCACTCCATCCATGATAACTCAGGTGCGGGGGCACGTCAAAAGAGGACCCCTCTGTTGGGCTTGTCGACAGTACGGCTATATAGCCAGAGAGTGCCCAGAACAAATTAAATCCGAGCCGGCGTTAAACTTCCGACTGCCGCAGTAGCGGGGCGTACTGCAGCGGTACACCAGAAGCTAGGCCCTATGCGTGAGGAACATGACCTGTATGCCAGCAGTGCCATTATGGAAGCCGAGTTGGAAGGCCAGAAGGTACGCTGCTTAGTTGATACAGGGTCAGAGTGCACCCTTATGCCCCTGGAGTTCTTCGAAAGGCACTTCCGGCATATGATGGAGCCCGAAGACGGGAGCGTCATCAGGCTGACGGCTGCCGATAACCGAGAGATGGACGTCCGAGGAATAGTATGGATGCGAGTCCGATTGTTTGGGCAAGACATCGGCAAGAAGGGGGTCGTGCTGGTGGACCATCCGTCTCGGAAAGGAATGGACGTGACCCTGGGGATGAATGTACTGAGGGATCTAGACCATCAACTCTATGCCAAAGAAGGGCCAAATATTGGCAACGGCCACCACACACTGGCCGACCCAGAAAGTTTTACAACAGATGGTGAGGAGCTGTAGCCTGCAAAAGAGTAACATGTCCAGTCGGCCTATTGGAGACGTGAAGGTGCTGCGGAGGACCCCGGTGAAGATTCCACCTCGTCAAGAGCGAATCTTGATGCTGCCGGTGGGGGCTGGATGACGACTGAATGGACTTGAGGTCCTGATTGAGCCCTCTTATCAAGAGGAAACACAGACTCGCCCACTGGTAGCCCGGACCCTCGCCATTGTGAAAGATGGGTGTGTTCCTGTACGCTGCCTCAATGTTGAAGACGGTGAGCTGACCATTCCCGGAAACACCCTGCTGGCCAAAGTCTATGTGTCCGAAGGGGATGTCTCTCGACGACGGAGTTTCACGCTACAGCCTGATAGGAGATCAGCCTGGACCTATGCTATAGAGGTTCAACAAAGGGAGGCCCCGACGATGGAGTGGAATGGTCGAGTGATCATGGACCGAATGGGGGTGGACTGCAAGACTCTGACTCCTGGACAACAAAAGTTGCTGGGGGCCACTCTCTGGGAATTTCAAGAGGCATTTTCGCGTCATGATGAGGACTTCGGGTGTGCTTCTGCCATTGAGCACGAAATCCCTACCAATCAGGGAACGTTACCGACAAATCCCACCTAAAATGTACCAGGAGGTGAAGGATATGGTAGCCAGCATGTTGGAAAACCGGGTGATCCAAGAGAGTCAAAGTCCCTGGGCTGCTCCAGTAGTCTTGGTGCGGAAGAAAGATGGGAGTCTCCGGTTCTGCGTTTGATTATCGGAAGCTGATTGCTCAGACCGTCCGGGATGCTTACCCACTTCCGCGGATTGAGGAGTCGTCGTCAGCCCTGAGCCATGCAAAATTCTTCTCGACTCTTGACCTGGCCAGTGGATATTGGCAAGTACCGATGGCTGAGAAGGACAAAGCAAAGACTGCTTTCATTCTACCTATGGGACTCTACGAGTTTAACCGGATGCCATTCGGCCTGTCCAATGCCCCAGGAACATTCCAGCGACTGATGGACCACTGCCTGGGGGATCTCAACTTCGAGTCAGTATTGATATACCTTGACGACATAGTAGTGTTTGGGGCCTCCTTTGAAGACCACCTACAGAAGCTGTGACAGGTCCTAGGACGGCTACGAGACCATGGGGTCAAGATCAAACCCAAGAAGTGCCAACTGTTTCGGCAACAGATCGACTATTTGGGACATGTAGTCACCCAGGAGGGGGTAAAGCCGGCCCCCAGTAAGGTAGAGGCTGTCCAGAAGTGGCCACAACCGTGACTCTGAGAGAGGTGAGGGCATTCTTAGGACTGGCCGGTTATTACCGGAGGTTCGTACCCAAATTTGCTCATTTGGTGGGCCCGTTAAACAAATTATTAAGGGGCACTTCGGGGGGCCCAAAGAATCGCCCCATCGAGTGGGGATCCAGACAGCAAAAGGCCTTTGAAGCAGTGAAGGAGGCACTGACCAGAGCCCCGATTCTAGCTTATGCACAGTTCGACACCCCATTCCTGTTGTACACTGGCGGGAGTCTACATGGTCTGGGGGCCGTGTAATCCCAAGTCCAGGATGGAGGTGAGAGGGTCATTGCCTATGGTAGCCGGTCTCTGAGGGAATCAGAGCGCAACCCTGACAACTACAGCTCCTTTAAATTGGAATTACTGGCGCTGGTGTGGGCCATGACCGAAAGATTTGTGGAGTACCTGACAGGTGCAGAGGTGACCGTGTTGACGGACAACAACCCGTTAGCACATCTGGAGAATGCCAAACTCGGTGCGCTTGAACAGAGGTGGATGGCTCACCTTTCTAAGTACCAATACCGCATCAAGTTTCGGTCAGGTAGGGAGAACAGCAATGCTGATGCACTCTCCCGAGTCCCTGTAGGTCTGTTGGATCAGAGTACCGACGAGGAGCTGGAGGACACTGAAACGCCTGACCTGGGTCAATTACCCCTGTTCCAGGACGTGGCACATTCAAGTGGGGTGGCGTCCGGGATGTCCCTGGTGCTGGGAAAGACATTGGCCGACTGGGAGAGAATCCAGAATGGCTGCCCGGACTTGTGGAAAGTGAAGGCATGAGTTCGGGCTAAGATCTGGCCACGGCCAGAAGAGCAAGCCAGACTGACCCCAGAGGGCCAAAAGTTGTTGAGACAGTGGGATAAGTTGACCATTACCCAGGGACTCCTGTGCCAGACCATATACTTACAGACAGAGCTGCAGTACCGACAACAGATTGTCATCCCCATGTCATTGGGACCGGAAGCCGCCAGGGAAGCCCATGAAAGGGGAGCTCATTTCGGGAGCTACAAAACGTTCAAGTGGCTCCAACGGCTGGTTTATTGTCCGGATCTGGCTGACATGGTGGCCAAAGCATGTCTTAAGTGTCGACCCTGCGGGTTGAGTAAGAGTACTGAACAGCGGGCCCCTGTCCAGACCATCCGGACCTCAGCGCCCCTGGAGCTTCTGATGATTGATTATGTGCAGATTGGGTATTCTACCTCGGGACACTCGTACTGTCTAGACATGACAGATCACTTCACCAAGTATGCAGTGGCTGTACCCACCAGAGACCAGACAGCAGAGTCAGCCCCTAAAGCGGTTTGCAAACACTTTATATAGGTGTTCGGTTGCCCACAGAGAATACATTCTGACCAAGGAGCGTGTTTCCAGGGTACTCTAATGTATGAACTGTACCAGCTGTAAGGGGATCGAACACTCCCGCACCACCCCGTATCATCCGCAAGGAAACGGGGCGTGCAAACGCTTTAACCGCACCTTGCTCCAGATGCTGCGGACTCTGGAGGATAGCCAAAAGGCTCAGTGGCCCGAATACCTACCTGAACTAATGTGGGCCTATAACAGGGTACACAGTACCACTGGATACTCTCCCCATATGCTTATGTTTGGGAGAGCTGGACGGGAGATTGAAGACCTTCACATGCCCGACCCGATGGAGCCACCACCAAGAAGTACCACTGCATGGGTGCAAGAACACCGCCGCTGGCAGAGAACTATCCACAAGGTTGTAGGGGAGCGCCTGAGGCAAGTGGTACACCCCAACACGAGACCAGTGCAGAGGGATGGGTATGCCCCGGGTGATCGGGTGATGGTCAAAGCCAAACGGCCATCTGGGAAGTTGGATGGTCGGTGGGAGGCAGTCCCGTACAAGGTGAAAGGGAGGGTAGACCCTGCTATTCCAGTCTATGAGGTAGAGCCAGTGGGAACTGGGGGACCCTCCCGAAACTTGCACCGTAATATGTTAAGATGCTGTAATTTTGACGAACCAGTGTGTGTGGAGGAGATGCCTTCTCATGCTCAGAGTACAGAGGAGGAGAAGGAAGAGGATGAGAAATGGTGGGTTTTTCCTGCCCAGGTACCCAACGAGGCCTCGGCTGAGGCAGGTTTGCCACCCAGAGAGAGTGCTGAACCAGTAGTAGCTCCTCCCCTGACAGATATGCCTGATGTCCCCCGTACTTCTGAGTCCCTTTCTCTAAGAAGGTCAACAAGGCCCAATGCTGGTGTGCCCCCACAGCGCTATGCCCAGGATGAGTTTATATGTGAAAAGTTGCCGAGGACGACAACTTCTAGTGGGGTGGCATGTGAGATTGTGAAGCAGATCCCATTGTTCACTCTTTGTGTATAATTGCCTTTCTGAGTTTTATTGTTCACGCTTTGTGTATAATTGCCATTCTGAGTTTTGACCACAAGAGGCCACTGTTTCTACACACTGCTGACAGACTGCAAGTTTTTGTTTTTTTGAGGAAGGGGTGGAGCTGGACTGGAGAAGGAGACTCAGGAAGTGATGGAGCAGACTTGTTTTGTGGGACTGTGTGAAAACTGAATCTGGTCGCATCCAGGGGAAACCGTACATCCTAGAGCTTCAGGAACGGCAGCTGAGTAATCACCATCCAGTACAGAGCCTGTACGGAGGAAAAAGGGATCATTTTTCAGGAAGGCTGATAGGAGTTGAGACACGGCAAACTACCTCACCTGCAGAACCTCATGGTTTCTGAAAGGACTTTTCGTTAATCGGTTGGAAGACATCAACGACTACAGTTTCAAGACCCGGGTCAGTAATATCGTGCACGCACCACCTAGTGATGTTTGGCGCCTAAAGATTAGGCCTGTAGTTAGTTAGTCAGGGTCATTACAGTGTATCAGGCCAAAAGTACTGCTATAATCAGTTTAAGTATCCTGCTTCTTAAAGAGACATTGCATATGGAGAGCAATCTTCCAAACTACAAACCTGTTTAGTGTCTTCACTAAGGAAGAAAAACTTACACACGTGTTATCATACCGGTTATGCAAAAGTAAGGGGGTAAATATTGCATAGAAGTGATAAGTTTGTAAGCTGCTGTGCTGTACCGCAGATGACCCCAAAACTAAGCAATCATTAGCGTTCTGATAAGGGTAATAAAAGGTAAGGAGGGATAGTCCTATTTGTATCCTCCAATAGGCAAATTGCGGCAAATTGCCTCGGTATCCACCCGGGGACATCTTGCTGTGCAGCACATGGGTTCTCAGCTACGGCTGGGTGTATGTAACCTTATTGCTGTGTTCATTTTGTGGTTTCGGTTTAACACCTTGTTACAGTAAAAGAAAAGAACTGTTTCACAAACGCTGGTGTCAAAGTTGTTTTCCTTGTTCATGACTTCGCTGTATCTTGGAGAGCCCACCCCGGTACACGACTTAAAGATGCATGGAGTGCCCGTTTAGGTCCGCCGTCAAAACTGACAGACAGACCTGAACGGACTGAAGTGTGAATGAGGACTGACAGTGTTTTGTCACCAGCTCCAGCGCCAAAGGCCCGATTTTACTACTACTGTTGAACAATGGCATGTAATTACAATTCTTGATATAATAGTTCACACAGCAGGGCGTTCCCGCTCCCACCAAGACTAAGGCCTCGTACACACGAGCAGACAGATTTGCGCAAATGTGTCGGCCCGACCGTTTCCAGCAGACGCAGCAAATCTGTCTGTTGGTCTGCTGTGCGTACACACAATCGAATAGAATCTCCCCGGACCAGAACGCGTGCACGTAAACCACGTACGACGTCACTATAAAGGGGAAGACCAAAGCTTACGGCGCCGCCCTCTGTTCCTATTTTGCTAGTAACGTGTTAGCAAAGGTTTGGTTAGAGCCGATTCGCGCTTTTCGGTCTCCGCGCTTTACAGGTCGTATTCTCGGGTTCAGTGTGTGCTTGTGGGTGCGTATTTGGCAGTCAGTGCTGGCTGTCAGGTCGTTTCTGTTTTGCAGTGGCGTCCTGTCCGCGGGTATCTGTTTGTCGAGCGTACTTTGCAGGTATTGCTGGATTTGGGGGTGCTTTCTGTTTGAGTGTGTTCTTGACTGACCAGCCGGACGGTTTGAAGCCATTATGGAGCAGCAGCGTAACTTTGCTAGAGTTCGTGCTGGATATGGGCTTGCTTCTGGATGTTATTATTATTCCAGACCTTTGGCCAGGAACAGGGGGAGGAGGAGTTCCTGGGCCAAGAATTGGTTGCGCCAGCATGACCGATTCTCTCATATGCCTCTGCTTAGGGAAATCCAGGAGAATAATCCTGATGACTTCAGGAACTTTCTCCGTATGACGGACCCCGTTTTCAACCGTCTGCTGGATCTTCTGTCCCCCTATATCACGAGGCAGGACACTGTGATGCGCCAAGCGATCACGGCCGAGCAGAGGCTTATTGCCACGTTGCGGTACCTGGCGACTGGGAGGAGCCTGCAGGACCTCAAGTTCTCAACAGGCATCTCTCCCCAGGCGCTTGGGATCATCATACCGGAGACGTGTTCTGCTGTCATACAAGTCATGCAGGAGGAGTATCTGAAGGTAAGTTTCCTCTTTATGAAGCTCACAATCTCTGTCTTTATAAATTGTAGCAATTGTTTATTTTTTTGGCATTTGTTCCCTAATGACCATGATTTTTCGATGCTGTGTGTTGAATGTTCCCTTTTCTCCCCATGCATGCATGGTGATAAGCTTTTCATGTTCTTTTTGTTGGCCTACCTACATATTTTTTCCCTGCATCACTATTAACCTGTCCAGCATGCTATCCTAGGGACAAACACACCTAGCCTTTTTGTTTTTTTGTGTGTGTGGCATATTTTTCTTTGCTGTATTGTAGTTCAACCCCAACCCCCCCCTAAAATGTTGCCCCATCAGAGGGGTGGGGAGTGTGATAATAAGTGGGATATATTTGTGGCCACAACTCCACCACAATAATAATATAAAATTGTAAATACTGTGATGTTGCACAAGGATGGTTTTTGTATTGTGTTTGCAATGTTTATGTGCCTAAGTACTAATTTTTTTTTTTTTTTGTCCCCACAGTTTCCCTCCACGCCACAGGAATGGCAGACTGTGGCTTCCCAATTTGCCCTTCGTTGTGATTTTCGGAACTGCGGAGGAGCAATAGATGGGAAACACGTCCGCATAGTGCCACCACCCCGTTCGGGGTCCTACTATTTTAACTACAAAGGTTTTCATAGTATCGTGTTGATGGCGGTAGTGTCGGCACACTACCAATTTTCTGTATGTGGACGTGGGGAAGAACGGCCGGCTGTCTGATGGGGGAGTGTTCGCGCGGACTGAATTTTACACCCGTCTACAAACTGGTGGTCTTGAACTGCCACCGGATGAAGACAATGTGGAAGGACTTTCGTTTGTTTATTTAGCGGACGAAGCTTTCGGGCTTGGACCTCACCTCATGCGGCCTTTTCCCCAGAGGACCCTTACCCCGGAGAGGAGGGTGTTCAATTTTAGGCTAGCCAGGGCCCGGAGGGTAGTCGAGAATGCCTTTGGGATACTCGCCAGCCGGTTCCGCCTGTTTCAGACAGCGATACACCTGGCGGAATATAAATTGAACCATGTTGTTTTTGCCTGTTGCATATTGCACAATTTTTTACGCAGGCATTCCCAGACGTACCTACCCAACATTGGTGCTGAGGCAGGACTACCCTCAGATACCCTTCCTGGGCTGGACACTGGTCGCGCTGGCTCGGCCACCCAATCTGCTTGTGAGGTACGCGACAAATATGTTGAGTACTTCATGGGTCGGGGGGCCATAGCTATGCCAGATCATATTTCTTTCTAATTCGGCCCCTAAAAGAAAGAAATATTACAAAATATAATAAATAATTTGACCATTGGACTCTATATACAGTTGTTTGTCATTATTGCTTTTTCTATTTTTCTCTGTCTTCTTGGTTCTCAAACTAGTGCACCTCTAGTGCCAAATGTAGTTGTCATGTTTTAGTAAATAACCACAATTGTACATTACAGGCATACCCGACATTTAAGTACACAATAGAAGGGACACTTCTGCACACAAACCAATGAGCTTCCAAGATTTCTAACCTGGCTTAACTGAACAAGCTGGTGTTCGAAGAATATTGGTTTTTATGCAGAAGTGAGCCTGATATTGCGATTTGCAGCGGTAATAAATAAACCCTAGTGTGTACTTAAAAGCGGGTTATGCCTGTAGTTACAAGTCACTCATCTACAAACTGTACACAGTTTGTAGATGAGTGACTTGTAACTACAGGCATAACCCGCTTTTAAGTACACACTAGGGTTTATTTATTACCGCTGCAAATCGCAATATCAGGCTCACTTCTGCATAAAAACCAATATTCTTCGAACACCAGCTTGTTCAGTTAAGCCAGGTTAGAAATCTTGGAAGCTCATTGGTTTGTGTGCAGAAGTGTCCCTTCTATTGTGTACTTAAATGTCGGGTATGCCTGTAATGTACAATTGTGGTTATTTACTAAAAAATAACTGTATTGAGCATATATAAAGAACAAGCCACTCATTTTAGCGTTTAAATATTTTACTATAAACTTTTTGGGTTTGCCAAAATTTTACATTTTTAGAGTAAAAAAACTTTTTTTATTATTTATTTTTATAAAAACTATTATGGATTATCCAAAACTTTTTTTTACAAAAATATAGAAAAAATAGTACAAAAAAACAAATTACAAAGTACAACATTGTAATTACTACTACAATAGTCTCCCAATGTCACCCCGGAACACGCCAAATTTGGAAGATGCACACATTCTGTGTGTGAGTGAGAGGGCCCAAATGGGGATTATATCCTGACCTCCCATGACAAATGTCCACGTGTGCTATCTGGCATCATGGGTGATCAATGTATGTGGTTTGTGGGTGCAAACCCTTCCCTCTCACCTGCTTGAGAAGGGAGGAAGGGGGTGTACCCACAAAGAAAAGACAATCGATAACCTGTGATGGCAGATAGCACATGTGGACACACTGTGTGTGCATCTTCATCTTTTTTATTTTTTTATTTTTTTGCTTTTCAAGACGGATGGGTGATGGGGGGGGGGGGGGGATTTAGTCTTTGATACGGCCCATCATATCTATAATATTTTTATAATTTTGCTCAATTAAAACCATTCTTTGCCTCATATTATCCATCTCTGTGCTACACTCCATAATTTGTTGTATGACAATTTGTGCACTTGCACATGAAAAAAGTGGACTACTGGATGTGCTCGCAGCATCTTCATCCCCTATAAATAAAAATAAATAAATAAATAAAAAAAATTAGTAATGTGCAGGCCTATCTACATCTCTTTATCCCTGTGAAGCTGCGGTGACACTGACCTGTTGTGCTACTAATCTCCACCTCCCCATCATCCACAACTTCGCCTTTTTCCACAATAAATCCTTCTTCTACAACTCCTCCTTCTTCAACAACTCCTCCTTCTTCACCAACTCCTCCTTCTTCTTCACCAACTCCTCCTTCTTCTTCACCAACTCCTTCTTCTTCACCAACTCCTTCTTCTTCAACAACTCCTTCTTCTTCAACAACTCCTTCTTCCATAACTCCTTCTTCTTCACTAAATACTCCTTCCACATTTTCGTCTTCCTCATCTCTCCCTTTCACCACTCCTTCTTCTACCTGGTCCTCCTCCTTCACATGCCAAGATTTTTTCTTATGAGAGAGTTTGGGCCTCCTTGCCTCCTCATATTGCTGTCCTGTTCTTTCCCCTATAAATATCAGGAAACAAAAGGTACAGCGACCATGGTGAAGGATAAAATGAGCAATCTCAGGACCACCTATCGAAAAGTATATAAAGAGCTTAAAAGCCAAAGATCTGGATCAGCAGCACATGCGCAAAAGGAGCCCAGGCTCTGGTACTTCCGCGAGCTTGCATTTTTGGATGATGAACTGGAGGGCCGGCCATCACTTTCCAATCTTCCTCCCAGCCTTCCTCCCACGCTTCCTTGCAGCGGAACTTCCCAGGATCCCCACGCCCCTGCAGAGCCAGCGGAGGGCCTGGCTGACATGGACCCAGATCTGCTGGTCTTCAGTGAATAGGTATAGTAGTTTCCTAAATATTTCTTAGCTGCTCATTTGGGTTTGATTCTTGAGTTACTATTGTAAAAATTATAAAGTTTGGACCAACAAAAAAAGGCGTGTGCATAAAACTAAGGATCTCAGGGATGCCAACTGAGGGGTCTGAAGGACAGTCAGTTCTATTTTAATGAAGAAAACCAAAAGAGTCTAGAGCCAAAAAATGTGTGTGTGCTTGATTTTGCTAAATATTACAACATGTCCCTTTTTTTGACACAGGAAGAGCCCAGCCAGGAGGTGGCAGCTCCTGAGGACCATGTCAGCCAGGCGGAAGGGGTGAGTGGCAGCCAGGAGGAGGCTGGGCCGAGTGGAAGTCAGCATGTCCCCAGGCTCAGCACCATAAGCCAGGTTCCTCCCCTCCAGATGAGGCGACCAGGCCAAAGGAGGCGCATGAGGCAGATGGAGGAGGAGAGCCTCCAAATGATGAGGGAGGCTGCGGAAATAATGAGGGCCCCCCTCAACCCCACTGAAGCCTTCAGTGCCTCCGTGGCGCATGAACTGAGCCGAGCGGAGGAGGAGCAAAGGGACCTGGCAAAGGACTTGATCAACAAGGTCATTTTTTGGATGCACAGGGGCATGCTGACCAGGGACACAGACCTGAGTGACCCAGCCCAGCCTGCTCCCCATCTTCTGCCTCCTGCTGCCACATCATCCGCACCTGCAAGGGGCCATGGATGGGCCCGTGGACGTTCCGCTGCAAGGCAGCCAGGAAGGAAGGCTGGAAGTAAGAAGAGAAGGTGATTACCTGCCTTCCAGTTCATTATCCAAAAATGTGAGGTTGTTGGAGTACCACAGCTTGTGTTCGTTTGCTCATGTGCTGCTGATTCAGATTTTTTTTGTTTCGTGTCTCCTGAGGTTGTTCATTTTATCCTTCATCATGTTGTGGAATGCACAAGTCTGCATGTAGGTTGCTATCTGATCAAGTGGTGCAAATCAGGTTTTTTATAATTTGGTTTAGTGCCTAAATAAATGGCTTTTTGTATTTACGTTCAAACCTTGTCTATTGTGTTTTCTACTGTGGTGATTAGGCCCCAAACATTCTACAAATACAAGGTGGAATTTTGTAAGGACACAAACACCTGGGTGGGGGGGGGGGGGGTAGGTTTGGAGTGACAACTTGGTAAACCATGGAAACCCCAAAAGACAAAAAGTTTACATCATTTGCAAAGCCAAAAACTAAAAAAATGCATTGTAAAAAAAAGGTGCAAAAAACTAAAAAAATGCATTGTAAAAAAAGTGCAAAAAATAAAAAAATGCATTGTAAAAAAAGGTGCAAACAACTAAAAAAATGCATTGTAAAAAAAGGTGCAAAAAAAAATGCCTTGTAAAAAAAAGGTGCAAAAAAAAAATGCATTGTAAAAAAAAGGTGCAAAAAAAAATGCTTATTTAAAAAAAGGTGCAAAAAAAAAATGCATTGTAAAAAAAAGGTGCAAAAAAAAAAATAAGCTTTGAAAACAAACAAAAATAAAACTAAATAATGCAAGCACAAAATAAACAGCAGATGACAACGTAAAAATAAATTAGAACAACATTAAGTAAAAAAATATAAATCTATTCATGTGGAGGAAAGCTCAAAAAATTAGGAAATCCGGCAACAAAATAATTACAAAAAGACAATGCCAAATCCTACAATCAAACTTTGCTATATTGGGACAACTCAGTCTAAATAGCATCAGCAATAGAACGGCTTGATTCTAGCAAGAGAACGAAGAAAAAAAAAGGCAATAAACGATACACTATAGATAGTTAAAATGACGAATGTGCCAACTCACAAACAAACACAAGGTTTACCTGAACGAGCGCTCCCGTCCCCTCCTTTTGTCTGAGCATGCGTGCGATTTTGGTCCGATGGTTTTGTGTACTAACCATCGAACATGTCGGACAGACGGGTTTGCAGCAGACAGATTTCAAAGCATGCTTTGAAATCTGTCGGGTGGACAAATCTGTCTGCTCGCCCGTACACACGATCGAATCTGTCTGCTGAAATGGCCCGGCAGACGGGTTTCAGCAGACAGATTTGATCGTGTGTACGCGGCCTAACTGTGAGGGCTTACAGTGTTGTGGCAACACCAACACCTAGGGCCCAAATTTATGCAGAGTATACACGGCAGGCCCCTACTTTCAAACATCCAACTTACAAATGGCTTTTACTTGCAAACGGAAGTAGACAACAGGAAGTGAGAGGAAATCTACCCCTAGGAAGGTAAATTCTCTTCCGTAAGAGGTTTCTCCTGTCCACTGATTCGTTATCACCAATCCTTGTTTCACTAAAAAACACACATTTTCAAAAAATCATTTGTCATTGGGACAGAAAGTAAATTAAAATCTTCTGAACAGATGCACACAGACAGCAAAACAAATGTTACAGGGGTGAAAACCCTTCTCTATGTTTTCATAAAAGCTTAAAAATTGATTTTATGCCTGGAACTACACTTTAAAACAGTTCAAAATTACAAACAGATTCTACTTAACAACAAACCTACAGTCCCTGTCTTGTTTGTACCGCCTGTATAGTGCTGTTTAAAGTATATAGGGCCAAAGGGGCTTGTAATGACCTGGGGGGAGGGGGGAAACCCATGCTATTTTTCTCAATGATTTTCATCCATATTACAGGGACCAGACATTACAGTTTTAAATTACTTTTTTGTTATAGTAATCTCATTTTGTGCAGGGACATTTCTACAGGCCACTTCACAGGCATACTATAGACACCCAGCAGGTACAATATTTAAAGGAATTTTTCATTTTTTTTTCACTTTAAGTATCTTTTAAAATCACTGCTCCAGAAAAAACAAACCATTTTTAAAACGTTTTTTTACATTGATATATATTCCTTGGGGCAAGACCTGGGTTCTCAAACCTGTTTTATGACAATAACTTGCATATTGGGCATTAACATGAGCACTTTTGAATTCGAACGTTCGAGTCCCATAGACTTCAATGGGGTTCTATATGTTCGCGCGAGCGTTCGGTCCGTTCGAAGGTTCTGGTGTGAACCAAACGGGGGGGTGTTCGGCTCATCCCTAATGACCATATAGACTGATGTTTGGAAGAGAAGCTCATCTGCCAGTGTACTTGGCCTTCGGTGTCTCAATAGACAGAATTTCTATTTTGGATGACAAACAGAATGTGGAGTCCCTGTCCCATACATTGGAAACATATTTTGAGACTAATATGTCTAAGGGGGTGTCTGAACAAATGGTATGGGAACCCCATAAGGCGGTTATTGGAGGGGAGCTAATCTCAATGGGAGCGCTTATTAAAAAAGAGAGACAGAAGGAAATGGCAGAGCTTTTAGAAGATATACACAAAATAGAAATTAAACATAAAGCCCACTTAAAGCCAAGAGATGCGTAGAGATTAGAGAAGTTGTGGATAGATTTAAAACAGCTTCTTGATTGGAAAGTCCAAAACAAACATAGATAATTTGCCCACCGTTTTATATAGAGACGAGAGGAATCATTGAAGACCAAAGGCCTTTTAGGAATAAGCAAGGGCAAGAGAGGATCAACAGGAATCTGAGGAGTGTCCCTCAGACCCTTAAAGATGAACTGGGCATCTAGCACAGGACCATCAGACTGGGCAGAGGTCAGAGGAACCCTGAGGTTAGGTTGGTTAGAAGGTGACATGACACAGGAGTCAAGCTGGATAGCCGACGGACCAGCAGAATGAACACATGAGAGACAGGTAAGCTGCCAGACATTATTGCATAGATTATTATTATTATTATTATTATTATTACATACATTATTATTGCATACATTATTGCATCCAGATAGGATGGCTTTACAAATATGTACTACAAGAAGTTTGCCTCAACATTGTTGGTCCCATTTTGTAGATACTTTTTTTTGATCAAATATTTTTTTTTTGTTTATTTTATTGTTTATTACATACAAAAACATTAAGAAATGTGTTAATACATATGGAATGATATACATTTAATTTAATTTCTTAAGTACACAAAAGAATTAAGAAGATTAGTTCAAACAATGGCTATAATAGATATCTATTTTATAAAAAAACATCTAACAAGACAGTACAACAATAAACATAAACGTTTTTGCAGAAACCTTAATTCTGTCTTGGCCTCTAACCCGTTGCCTCCAGAGGCCCTGCTGGCATATGTGACAGTTCTCCCGAAGGTGGGGAAGGACCCTCAGTGTTGTGCCAGCTACAGGCCCATATACCTCCTGAACTCTGATACTAAGTTCCTGGCTAAGATTTTGGTCTTAAAGGGTCACTAAAGGAATTATTTTTTTAGCTAAATAGCTTCCTTTACCTTACTGCAGTGCTGTTTTCATGTCCTCATTGTTCGTTTTTGCTTTGATGTTGCTGTAATTCTGCTCTGATCTCCACACTTCCTGGTTGTCTGTTTCCTTATAACCACAGTGCTGGGAGCTTTCTCACTGTGGTCACTAATCAAGGAGGTGTGATTACTGTGTGTAAATTGAAACTGGGTTGGTGCTGAGGGGTTTTAGACAAACCATCACTGCCCTCTATTGGCTCTCTGGCTCTGTACATCAGAGAGACAGGAAATAACAGCAAAAATGAAACTAGAACTGTAGGTTGATTATATGATTGATTTTTATCTATATTTAATAATTTTTTAAAAGGAATCAGTTAACTTTTATGTCTCTATACCCTGTAACCAGTCACTTCAGCCCAATTTTTTTTTTCTTTAGTGACCCTTTAAGGTTACAAGATCATATAGTCGAATCGATAAACCCAGACCAAACAAGGTTTATAAAAGGCAGAGAGGCCAGAGAGAATACCATTCGGCTCCTTCATGTATTACGTTGGATGCATAATGGTCCAAATCAGACCCCAGGTGTAGTAATTTCAATGGATGCTAAAAAAGCATTCAATAGAGTGGGATGGGAATTTATGGTTGGAGTTCTGAGGGAGATGGGTCTGAGGGAACGGATGGTGGAATGAGTGATGGCATTATATGCAAATCCTAGAGCAAGGGTTAAAGTTAATGGCAGACTATCAGATTACTTTGAAATACAGAAAAAGACTAGGCAGGGGTGCCCATTGTCCTCATTGTTATTTGCTATGGTGTTGGTACCTTTTTTGTGCACAGTCAGGGAAAACAGGAAGATTAAGGGGATTGTTATTGGATCAACGGAATATAAGATATCAGCTTACGCAGAGGATCTATTGTTTTATCTTTCCTCGCCTCAAGAGTTCCAGACGGAACTGATGTTTGAGATAAATAGATTTGGCCTTGTATCTAATTTTAAAATAAATATTGAAAAGTCTGTGCTAATGAAAAGTCACAGACCCTCAGGAATCTGAGGATGAGGAAAAGGTTGCAAAGATCCTTTCCCTTTGTGTGGCGTCTTGATTCCATATTTTACCTGGGCACTCATATAAACCCGGACGTAAAATGCCTATATGAGCTAAGTTGGCAGACTGGTTTAATCAGTGGAAGTATCAGATGATAGACCAGCTAACCCTTTGACTATTTTTGAGGAGTGGCGTGTTAATATATCAGAGCCAGGTCATATGTTATCTCGAATATGTAGGCTGGTTTTGAGTGCTCAAAGTGTGACAACCCCTTATTTCATCCGTGAATGGGATGGGGAGTTGGGCCACAACTTTATGGGAGTGCAGGTCAAAAGACTGATGGAGACAACACACCACTTCTTGATAAGTTCTTATATACAAGAGATGTCTTATAAGTTTTTATCCAGATGGTATCGCACACCAACCCGATTGGCTCAGATATATTCATCGGATGCCAATTGCTGGAGTGGGTGCAACCAAAGGTCCTCTTTTTCCTTTTTTTTCTCCTCCCACCTTTCCCCCCCCCCCCCCGGGAAGTGCATTGGAGAAAAGATTGACATCATTGAAAGAGAAGGAAGATCCATGTAATATATTATATATATATTGGTTATTATTATTTAATTATGTTATATAGTTTGCTCACGGGTATATTAGTACATCTTTTTTTTTTTTTCGTAAAAGTAGGAAGATAGTAAAGTGGACACGAAATAGGTAATATGTAAAATCACATAAAGAGAGGTGGGGTGATGGGGGGGAGGGGGGAAGGTTATGGGAAGTAGGGGGAGGTTCTATAGAAATTAATTTTTTTTTTCTTCTCTAAGGTTTTTTGAAACACGTAATAAGGTGCAATTAAGTTCCTTTCTTAAATGTCACAAATACGTTTTTTTTTAAATATGTAATAAGGTGCTTATCTAGCTCATTTCAAATAGTTTTTTATTAAATATAAGAGATCTAAGACCCAGGGTAGTATCAGGGAGGGGGTTTCTGTGTTTTATGTAAATGACTGCACCTGTATAGATATTTTTGGTATTGTACATTTTCATGTTGTATGTTGAAATTAGTTATAATAAAGGAAAAAAGTGATTATAGGAAAAAAAAAAAAAAAAACGTAGTACTGACGAAAGTTTTTCTGGGTCCATCAAAAAAACAGCAGTGGAGATGACATAATCCAGAAATGTAACCTGTTCACAATGAATCTGGCACTTCTGCAATTTGCAATGCAGGTTATTGTCTCTCAACCTTTGAAGCACAAGGTGGACATCTGTGTGATGGTTCTATAGGGACTTAAAAAATAGGAGGACATTGCCAGGATAAACCACCAGCTGCAACAAATCTCAGAGGACATCGTTGATAAATTCCTGGAAAACTGCCGAAGCATTGCAAAGACCAAACAGCATAACTAGGTATTCACAATGGCCAGTTCTGGTATTAAACGCAGTTTTCCATTCGTCGCCCTCCTTGATCTTCACGAGATTGTATGCCCCTCGCAAATCAAACTTCATAAAAAACATTGCTCCCCTGAGGCAGTCAAATAACTCTGTAATCAAAGGAACTGGATATGCGTTTTTAAACGTGAAGCAATTGAGACCCCTATAATCAATACAAGGTCTCAGTTCACTCTTCTTTTCACAAAACCAGCACCAGCAGGAGATGAGGATCTACGGATGAATCCTCGAGAAAGTGCGCTGGCCACATACTCCTCTATGGCTTTGTCCTCCGAGACAGACAAAGGGTAGACCCAACCACGAAGGAGTATAGCAACAGGTTCAAAGTCAATTGCGCAATCATATGACCAGTGCAGAGGCAAACTACCAGCTTGACCTTTGTCAAAGACATTGCAAAATTTGTGATGCACAAGACCTTAGCCACTTTCAGAGAACATGTCTCCCTGCATTGTGGCGACCAGGAAAGAACCTCAGCACAAAGCCAATCAAAAAAGGGGTTGTGCCTCTGTAACCAAGAAGCACCGGATGATGAGGTGAGGAAGTTACATAGTTGCATAGTTACATAGTTAGTCAGGTTGAAAAAAGACACAAGTCCATCCAGTTCAACCATAAAAAAATAAAAATAAATGAACAAAATAAAACACAGTACATCCCATACACCCAACTCCATACCCACAGTTGATCCAGAGGAAGGCAAAAAACCCCAGCAGAGCGATGATCCAATTTGCTACCGGAGGGGAAAAAATTCCTTCCTGATCCCCCAAGAGGCAATCATATTTACCCCGGATCAACTTTACCTACAGAACTTAGTACTCAGTTATATTATGTGTATTTAGGAAAGAATCCAGGCCCTTCTCAAAGCAATCTACTGAGCTGGCCAGAACCACCTCTGGAGGGAGTCTGTTCCACATTTTCACAGCTCTTACTGTGAAGAAACCTTTCCGTATTTGGAGGTGAAATCTCTTGGCATTGGATTATCTCATGGTGATGAGCCCCCACGAACATGATCAATGGAGTAGTCTCATGAGTCACCTGGGCAGGCTGTAGATGTCTACCATCAATAGCCTCAATTGCAAGTGGAGTGGCACGCAGCTGTAGCTTAATCGAGTGCTCGGGCACATGAGTGCTATGAACAGGCCTGCAGCCCATGAGTCAATTAGAGCCAATATCTCGATGGACGACTCAAACCAAGAAAGAGTAACCTATACCATTGGCTTATCCTTCTGGATAACTGGAGACGTAACAATGCCATCTAAGATCTGTCCCCTACAAGACCTCAGGTGCAAGTTTTTCCCGGACGGGTAGGGCAAGACTTCAAAGAGTGACTTGCCTGGCCAAAATAAAGGCACAATCTCTCCCTCCTCCTAAAGGCCCTCTCATTTGCAGAAAGACGTGTGAAGCCCAACTGCATGGGTTTTACCTCACTGGCAGACTTGGTACCAGGAAGTATAGGAGGCAAGGGAGGCAAGGATGGGACTGTAAAGCTCAGAGTCAAACATAGTGGAGGCTTTTGCAAGCGCTCTTTAAAGGAGGGTCTTTCTCGGAGTCTGGAGTCAATGAGGATGGCAAACGTGATCAACTTCCCTAGCTCCATGGGTATGTCTCGGGCTGCTATCTCATCTTTGAGACCATGAGAAAAAGCAGCCACGAGGGCCTTATTATTCCAAGCAACTTGCTTTCAGAGTACGGAACTCAATGGCATAATCTGCAACAGTTCTCGTACCCTGTTTGACAGACATCAGGCCTTTGGCAGCAGATATAGAGTGTGTGGGAACATCAAATATCCTCTTAAAGGAAGCCACAAACTCTGGGTAACTCTGGACAATGGGTTTTTGCTTCTCCTATAGAGGGTCTTGTTGGTGTCTTGTTGGTGCTATATTTGCACATTAGGAAAACATTTGAAAAGTGAATTAGTCTTCTGAAGAGTGACTATTTATTCTTTTGACACTGTACTGTGTTGATTTGTCAGTGACTTTCATTTCATTAAGATTTTTTGCCTACGGAACTAGTCACATATGTCATTTCTATATTTGACTCTTATGATTGAATCACTTTTCACTTACTTTTTATAGCGGTTCTCATGCTTTTAATAGCGATGCACTTGTGTACCAATGGTGCTTCACTTTGTATTTAATTCAGTGCCTCTGAAGAGCGATTCACACGCTATAACTTTTATGTATGTATCTTGCATAATAGTTAATGCTACTGTTTAGTTTAAATTAAGCACAGTTTGTTACCCTTTTTCATCATAAAGCCTACTTTGCTTCTGTCCGTGGGAAACGCCTGGGGCAGCATCTAAAAGTAAGTCTCAACCTGGATGAGAAACCCTCTGCATCTAACTGGATTGCCACCAAATCGCTGGGAAAGCACAGCAGAACCAGACAGGTATTATTCGAGGCAGGTGCTTGCACCGAGACCGGAGCAGCAACAGGGATGGTCTGCAACACAGGTTGTACAGGAGCAGCCACAGTGGGAGGTTCCAGGTTCCAGGTGAGCGGTGCGATTTAGGAGCAGCTGTAACGCTATGGCAAACTGATCCATGCAGTAATCCTGCTCATACAATTTGGAAAAAATATTACCAACTAGTGGATTGCCTGCAACTTCTGAATTCATGGCCCTTGCCTACTGTCAGGAAGCATTAATCAGACTGAGCCAGAAGTGGAGTAAATATCACACTATTTAATAAAATGGTAAAATAGTATAAACAGAGCAAATGTAGACAAAATAACAGCCAGAGTTCAGTAACCATGATGAGTAGTCAGAACAAGCCAGAGAAATAGTAGTCCAGAGTCCAGAGATCAGCAAAGTTGGGTGCAGCAATTAGGATCAGGAACCAGAAGAAGTCAGCCAAGCAAAAGTCTTTCACAGGAAATCACAGCAGAGAGAGTCCAATGAGTTTATATAACCAGCAGCTCTAGCTGACAAGCAAGAAATAAAAACCAGGTGAGTCACTGTGGAAGGAACAGAGTTTGGCAATTAACTGACAGCTGAGCACAGAGCTCTGAGAACTAAGGGCTGAGCCCCCCAAAAATCCATACCAGGCCCTTTGGGTCTGGTATAGATTTTTAATACAAACATTTTTTTTTTAAAACATATTGGCATACGGTCCCCCCCAAAATCCATACCAGACCCTTATACGAGCAAGCAGCCTGGCAGGCAGGCAGAAGGCTCTCTCGTTCCCCCCCCCCTCCTGAGTCATACCAGGCCACTTACCCTCAACATGGGGAGGGTGCCCCCAAAACACCTTGTGCCCATTTTAATGGTGACAAGAGCCTCTTCCTGACAACCGGGGGTGGGGGACTTATCGGAATCTGGAAGCCCTCTTTAACTAGGGAACTCCCAGATTCTGCCCCCCCATGTGAATGGGTATTGTACACCTACCTATTCACCCAAAAGAGTGTCAAAAAGTAAAAACACAACATACAGTTTTTGACAATTCCTTTGTTAAAAAAGAAAAAGTGTCCCGCGATGTCCATACATTTTTAGTCACGCCTCACGACAGACCTGAAAAAAAAAAAAAAAAAAAACTCAATGGTTGGCCTCCCAGCTACTGCTGTCTCTTGGCTTTGACAGCTGTTATATAGGCAAGAGCGGGGCCACCTGGTGATGTAACTAAGTGACTCACCCCCTACTGACATCATGTAATGTCAGAGGATGAGGGGTCATCTGTTTTTTTTGGGTACCCCGAAGAATTCATACCAAATCTGAGGGGGTTGGTATGAATTATGATGAACCCCTCCACATTTTTTGTGTGTGGGTGGCGCTCATTAACATCTAAAGCACCCCCTCACCTAGGGTAAGGCCCCTTTCACATGTGCGGATACCGGGAGGATCCATTTATGGACATCTGCTTGCTCAGCGGGGATCGTTTCATTGATCCCCGCTGAGCCGGCGAATGACTAGTCTGGCTCTGCACACTGTGCAGTAACGGACCAGTAAGATCTCCACTCTCCTCTATGGGGGGATCGGATGAAAACGAACCGTCTGTCCATTTTCATCCAATCCAATCCGCCAGACGGATGCAAAATAGGGTTTGCATCTATCACACTTTAGCGGAGAGGATCGGATTGGGGCTGATGGGATGTCAGCGGACATGTCACTGCTGACATCTGGCGCTCCATAGAGGTACATGGATGGCTCGTTCAGGTCCAGCTGGAAAAAACTGACAGGCAGATCTGAACGGTCCGCACGTGTGAAAAGGGGCCTAAGGGTCTGGTATACATGAATGCAATCCCCAACCGTTTACAAACAAAACAAAGCAGCTGGGAGATGTCATTTTGACAGAATTTTAAACACACTTTTTTTGTAGGTATGTATATATAGCACAGATGAGCCATTTCACAAGCAAGGCTAGGGCATCCCCAGACATATTAGTTTTGCATTTTTAATGTTTAATTTTAAGCTTTACTAATATTGCTGCACGCAGACAAATAGATTTTTTTTTATAAAAGTATTTGCTTTGGTACATGTCCCCCAGTGCAATGTCTAGACCCCCAAGCCCTGTATTTGACATTCCCATGCCCCAAAAATAGCCAGTACTGATCCTTACCATTCGGCTCCCATTAACTTCAATAGTGTTCAGATTTGGGACTGCCAAACCCTGCTTGAACCTAATTGAGGTATATTCGGCTCATCACTAATCTAGATTGTCTGGCAAGGACTGGGGCTCTGTGGATGTGGGGATGAGGGAGGTTGACCGAACAATGCGTTTTCACTTTTATCACCATCTGTCGCTTGCCCAAGGACACAGACCAGCACAATGGGCAATTATTGCTAGAACTCCAAAAAGTTCTCCACCCTGTACACAAGTAGTAACAAAAAACAATACACACATACATTAATATCTAAGCTGCCACCACCCACAAATTGCAGGTCTGAAATTTGCGTCCTTTTCTTCCCACAAATAGAGCTTTCTTTTGGTGGTATTTGATCACCTCTGTGATTTTTATTTTTTGCGCTATATACAAAAATAGAGCGACATGTTTGAAAAAAAAATCAATATTTTTTACTTTTTGTTATAAGAAAAATCAATAAACTAAATTTTAGTCATACATTTAGGCCAAAATTTATTTAGCCACATGTCTTTAGTAAAAAAAAATCGCAAATAAAAAAAAAAAAATAGCTACCTAGCGGGAACAGCGACACTAATACAGCGATCAGAAAAATGATCGCTTAGTGATGCTGGCAATAGGGAGTGAAAGGGTTAACTAGGGCAGTGATCAGGGGGTTAAAACTTTATTAGGGGGGGTACGGGGGATACCCTGGACCTAACACTAACTGACTGTCACACTGCCTGTCACACTGACACTAAATACAGTAATCATACATGTATGATTACTGCATTCAGTGACACTGTGACAGGGGGAGGGGGGGGGGCGATCGCGGGGGTTAAATGTGTTTATGTGTCTGTGTGTAAGTGTACTGTTGGTGCAGGACTTACTTGTGTTGTGATCTCTCCTCAGCGGTGGTTGAAAAAACCGATGAGAGGAGAGATCACATCGCTTCCTCCTTCCTGTGTTTGGCTGGGAGCGATCCGGAGGGGGCGGACAAAAACGAATAGCCGCCCCCTCTTGTCGGATCGCTCCTGCAGCCGCGCGGACCGCCGAATGTACGAGGGGGGGTCCGATTCCCCCCCAAGGCACCAACGTATACTGTATATACGTTGATGTGCCTGTCGGTGCCATTCTGCCGACGTAAATGTACATGCGGCGGTCCTTAAGTGGTTGATAAAATAAAAAAACAGAAAATAATAACTCTTCCATATATAGCTGGTATGTTTAATGTCTAACAATATCTTTCTGCGCAAGCAGGCTTTTGCAGAAGATTTTCTAATTGTGCACTGCACCGGATGGGAGTTATGAGTTGTTACACTTTTCAGTATTTTAGAGATTGGAGCACACACATTTGTCTCAGATGTGAGAACTTTTACCTCTAAACCTGTGCTAATTGGGATACAGCTGCATAGTCTAGAGCAGGGGTGGCAAATACAAGGCCCGTGGGCCGAATCCGGCCCGCCAGACCTTGCCATGTGGCCGTCCGTTGCCACTAGTGGTGTAACGGATCGTGACCGATCCGTGATCCGCGGAGCGCACCGCTGCCTCGGCCTTAGGAAAGGCCGTGGCTTTGGCCTACCAATCAGGTAGGTCCATGTATGTCAGCCCTTCCCAACCCACCCCACCATACCCCATCCCATCTCATTCCATACCATCCTACTCCACCCCCACCCCATATGCCATCCTATACCACCCCAACCCATCCCCATCCCATCGTATGGCAACCACTTAATACCCAAACCAATTAGCAGGCTAAGGACCAGAGGTATTTTTACAATTTGGCACTGCGCTGCTTTAACTGGTAATTGCGCGGTCATGCAATGTTGTACCGAAACGAAATTTGTGTCCTTTTTTCCCCACAAATAGAGCTTTCTTTTGATGGTATTTGATTGCCTCTGCGATTTTTATTTTTTGCAATCTAAACGGAAAAAGACCGAAAATTTAAAAAAAAAAAGATTTTTCTTATAACAAAAAGTAAAAAATACCGAATAAACTAAATGTTAGTCAAACATTTAGGCCAAAATGTATTCAGCCACATGTCTTTAGTAAAAGAAAATTGCAATAAGCGTATATTTATTGGTTTTCGCAAAAGTTATAGCGTCTACAAACTAGGGTACATTTTCTGGAATTTACACAGATTTTATTTTATGACTGCCTATCTCATTTCTTGAGGTGCTAAAATGGCAGGGCAGTATAAAACCCCCCCCAAATGACCCCATTTTGGAAAGTAGACACCCCAAGGAAACTGCTGAGAGGCATGTTGAGTCCATTGAAAAAAAGCAGTGCAGCGCTACAAAACAAAACCAAAAACACAATAATAATCAAAATAATAATATATCCAGTCCATAGAGTGATCAATCGGAGTAGTCTAGCTGACTTTTGCGCCTCACTGAGGTATTCAGATGTAACAGCTAATCAAACACAGCAAACTGGTGTCCTCAAATGGAAGTACATGCCGCTCACTTGAACAGATGGACCTGTGTGTGAACAGCAGGTCAAATGCGCTATCCCTCAAGAAAGGGGGGTTTAAAGGTTCAGCGATGTCTCCTTGGAAGCTCTCTTTATCCAAACAAACTCCAGGTGGTAGATGGTCATCCGAAACACCCTCTCATGTAAAATGGTGTCATGAAAAGGAATAAAGACGACACATAGTGCTCTCCGTATGATCACAGAGGCAATAGAATTTATTATAAAAGAAAGGTACTCACAAATAAAGCACTATGTTCTAGTGCATAAAAACGAGTGTACAACAATAAAAGACCAGGTAGGTGGCTGTCCTGACATCAAAAGAAAAAGCCCCCCGCACGCGTATTGTCCACAGGCACAGGACTTCTTCAGCGGATAAGGGGCTACTGTGTCAGAATTCATTATATAACAGCAAAAAACCTAATTAGGCCAATTAAACCAAACTCCGCCCCCCTAGGGGTGGGTGTACGCCCACCTCTGAATAATAAACATACAACCATCACGATAATGGTAGATGATATCAAAAACACAAACAAACCAAATAATCTGCACATATCATAACAGTAAGCAGAGAGGTAGGTTCAAATGTGCAGAGGCAGCCCTCCGATGTTTGCAGATCGCAGCAGCCAATGCAGTATCAAGAACAGGTATATAGACCAAGCTGATGGAACCATTTTTACCTTATGTCCAGGCCCAATAATAAGGATCAGTAAAGACATACCGGGTAAGGTTTCCACGCCATGGACGGCGGCCTCGTTCACACAACACGTGACCAAAGTTGATCACATGACTTACCATCACCATGGCGATCAGCTGGACGCAAAAACACAGGAAGCATCTACTGTGGGCGGCAGCTGGCGAGGCGTGATCCGCCCATCATGGGCGGTAGTCTGACGACACTGACGCCAGACAGACACTCATTGGCGTGACGCTGCCAGGACTGCCCACCATAGGCAGAGGCAGCGCAATCATCAAAACAAAACAAACCATCAGTCCCCTCACACACCGCTCTCACGTAGAGCATAAATGTGAAGTAGACAGCGCCATAGCCATCAATCTAATACAAGGGAGAAGATTTAACAGCACTGCAGATAGATAACTATCTGGCGCCGTGGAGCGGAGGGACTTATAAGGGGGGGAACTCAAAAATAAGTGTAATTAAAAAGGACCTTAGCCTATATCACCAAAACAACAATCAGAATCATATAAAGAAATAGAAAACATATGTTTTTGTATATCGCCCTAGCTCAGGGGGAGGAGCTAAAAAACTTCCTTCAGCAATTGGTACCAAAAACAATTTAGAAATAAAAATGAGATTAAAAGAGACATCAGCACAGCCACCTAACTAGTTAACAATAAACAAAAATAAATATCAGAAACTCAAAATTAAAAAAAGGAAAAAAACACCAGAATGTGTATACTAACGATCTGAAATAAAACAATTAAGGTCAAATTCTACATTCAACCCTAATGGTACACCCACTTTTAATTCGTAGACCCAGAAAGATTCCCATTGGCTGAGATGTCTAATAAAATTTCCACCTCGCCAATGGTTCGCTACCTTCTCAATTGCCCAGAACTGCAACCCAGCCGGGTTGCGGTCATGGAACAGTCAAAAATGTTTAGACACATTGTGAGTGACAAGGCCCTTTTTGATATTGGTTACATGTTCACCAATCCTCACGTGTACAGGTCTGGACGTTCTTCCCACATATTGGAGTCCGCATTCGCATTGTAATGCATAAACAACCCCTATGGTATCACAAGTAATAAGATCCTTAATTTTATAGTTTTTTCCTGTAGCAGTTGCTGAAAATTCTTTGCGTTTCTTAATGTTCTTTTTAACATTCCTGCAGGGTCGGCATCTGCCACACGCATGGAAGCCAGTAAGAAAATCAAAGATCTTATTTTCAGTATTGACAGGTGGATCTATAACTCCTGGGGCTAATTTATCCCTGAGTGAAGGCGCTCTCTTATACACAAATTGTTGGCGATCAGGTAATAACGGACCTAATAACCTATCATGTTTCAAAATGGGCCAATGCTTTTGAATGATTTTTTCAAATTTACGGTATTGTATATTATAGTCTAAGACCATTCGGATATTTGAGAAGTCCGTTCTATCCTTTTTGGGAATATCTGAGACCAAGGTGTCTCTATCGAGATTATGGACCACTTCCATTTCTCTGTCCAACAAATCACTATCATAACCCTTCTCAAGAAACCGCTTGGATAAGGCCTGTGATTGGGTGACAAAGTCACTTTCTTGGGTGCAATTGCGCCTAAGGCGCACAAATTGCCCCCTTGGTATATTAAGTAACCATTTGGTGTGGTGACAACTCTCAGTGGAGATGTAGGAATTACGGTCCGTGGCCTTAAAATGGGTCTTCAGAATCACTTGATTGTCTACCTTGGTGAGATCTAGGTCTAGAAAGACTAAATGGTCCTGACTGATGTTCCACGAAAGGATAATATTTTTGTCATTCGCATTTAATTTAGATGCAAACTCATCAAAACTAGCTCTATCTCCATCCCAGATCATGATCAAATCATCTATATATCGCTGGTAACAGATTAGTTGCGGGGGTTTGTGTTTGTAAATCGCCTGTTCCTCCCAGTGTGCCATAAAAAGATTGGCTACACTCGGTGCGAAACGTGCCCCCATTGCAACTCCTCTGGTTTGGAGATAGAACTGTTTATCATACCAAAAATAGTTTTTGGATAGACAAAAAATCAAACTGTCAATCAAGAAACTCTGGTGTCTTCTTGATAAACCCGAAGACTCAAGTGCCCACTTCACAGATGTCAGAGCATCCTCATGGCTGATGATAGTGTATAATGAACCGACGTCTGCCGTGATGAGCAAGCTTGAAGATGGAATAGTCAAAGACTCCAGAATTTGAATGACATGTTTGGTATCTTTAAGGAACGTTTTTGTTTTAATAACCAACGGCTGCAGAAAGGTATCTATGTATTGACCTAAACGTGAAGAGACGGAGTCAATCCCGTTCACTATCGGTCTACCAGATGGGTTGGAACTATCCTTATGAATTTTTGGAAGAAAATAAATAATCGGGGTGCGACAAAATAAGGGATCTAAATATAATGCCTCCTTTGAGCCTAGTACCCCTATATGTTTACCTCTCTCCACTAGGTAGTGTAGTTCACTTTTATATTCGAGCATAGGATCCCTAGATAGGGTGCTTTAGGTGTAAATATCACAAAGTAGATTGGCCATTTCATTCTTGTAATAGGCATTCTGAGTATCACCAATCCACCCCCTTTATCTGCAGGGCGTATTACCAGATCATTCCTTTCGGAAAGAGACTGGATGCCATTTTTAATATAAATCGGATCATTCACCTTGCGGACTTTTAATGTGTTTAGATCCTGTGCAACCATGTTACTAAAGACCTCCATATGCTTAGCATCAGTGTTCTGAGGATTGAAGACCGATTTATTCCGTAAATTTGAATATTGACATGTTGGAAGGGTCGGAGTACTCATATTTTTCACAGAGTGAATATTCAAAAAATACTTTTTAATATTAAGGGTCCGGATGAATTTTTTGAGATTGACGTAGGTTTGAAATTTATTTAAGTTACGTGTAGGAGCAAATTTAAAACCCTTATCGAGTACTTTAATTTCCTCATCATTAAGGGGGGTCCCACTTAAATTATAAATTCCTGCACCTACTGGGTTTTACTCTTTTTTCTCTCCTCCCTCTCTTACTTTTCTTTTGTGTGGAATTGCTCCTTCTTGGGTGTATTGTTGAGGATGGGGGGTCCACCACCCTCCTGGATTTGGGGGGATGAAGGGAGCCCCCCTCCCTATACCTCTCGTTGCCCCATGAAAATCCCTTCCTGTGTGTGAACCACGATTCACCAATGGGGTAAAGCGGTTCTGAGTGGGCAATGAATACCCATACTGTGGTGGAGGGGGTCCCCTATTGGTACTAGTGTCATGATGGTAAGATGTGGGGTGGTTGTCATAATTGCCCCTATCTGTATGGGGACCAGAACGTTCATAAGGATAGGGATGGTTGAACTGCTGGTGTTGATACCCTACATTAGACTCATTACCCCTGTAAGGTGCATTTTTAACATGTTGTCTAAAGGGGGATTGATGATATCCTCCCTTTTTTCCTCGTCCTTTATTCTTCCCTTTCTTAGTGTGAACCTCTTGGAATTGTTCAACACGTTGAGGGGTACCCATACCCGAATAGTTTGGTGTATCATACACATAAACTTCTTGATCTCTTGAGATGGGAAGCGGACTGTTGGACATATCAACATTAGAAGGATCCTGGGAAACAACAGGAGCCAGGGGAGTAGTTTGCCATTTGTAGGCAACAAATGTACTCAAATCATCCAGATCTCTAATATATTTTTTTTTCTTTTCTTAATCTGAGCATCTGTATCCCATTTAACTAAACCATTTTTTAATTCAACAGAAAGCTTCTGGAATTCATCAGAATCTTTAAAGGGTTCAATAATAGTCCTAAGGTCCCTGATTTGTGTCTCCAATAATTTCATCTTCCTGTGTTTTCTAAGGAGTAATAACTCCAAGAGTTCCACGCCTTTGTCAGTGAAGAATTTACCCCACTCAGCCATGGACTCTTTATCCGTGAGACCATCATTGGGAGGGACATCCCACCTGAGGCGTCTCGGGACAATTTTAGCTACTATATACTGCTCAAAAGAAACGATGTCCCACCATGTTTTAACTTTCTTTTCGAAAATGTGTCCTAGTTTTCTGAAAGAGTGGACCAATTTGTTTCCCTCTGCAGTATTACCATTTCTAGAGAAAATTTTGATTTCTCTCTTCTCTAGATATTGAAAAACATCCATATTAATGCAGCTAGTCTGTAGATATTGAGAACAGTGAATAAAACAGGAGAAGTAACAGACTGCGCAAGGGTACAAGCAATTAGCAAAGCAGCTGAACACTGAAGGGTCAATAGAAATCCTTGATAGAGTACATAGAAAAAAATAGGGTTGTCCAGATACC
Source organism: Rana kukunoris (assembly GCA_029574335.1). NCBI lineage: Eukaryota > Metazoa > Chordata > Amphibia > Anura > Ranidae > Rana > Rana kukunoris. The sequence continues at coordinate 339,622,114 of CM056051.1, read as the reverse complement.
GATACTAGTATCGGTATCGGGACCGATACCAAGTATTTGCGGAAGTACTTGTACTCGCGCAAATGCTCCCGATGCCTAAATAGAATACTTTTTGTTGTATTTATCAACATGTTCTGTGAAAATTCTTTGAGTTTTTTACTACTGCGTGACAAGAAAATAAAACCATTATTATTCATTTTTACTCATTTTTATTCTTTTATAATGTCTTGAGTTGGAGTTCTTCACAATTCTAAAGAAAATATCCTTAGTCTGTATTGTGGTTTGAAAACTGTCACATGACATTTAAAAAAGTATCGGTATTCGGTATCGGCGAGTACATGAAAAAAAGTATCGGTACTTGTACTCGGTCCTAAAAAAGTGGTATCGGGACAACCCTAGAAAAAAAGCAGTGCAGCGCTACAAAACAAAACCAAAAACACAATAGTAATCAAAATAATAATAGTCCATAGAGTGATCAATCGGAGTAGTCTAGCTGACTTTTGCGCCTCACTGAGGTATTCAGATGTAACAGCTAATCAAACACAGCAAACTGGTGTCCTCAAATAGAAGTACATGCCGCTCACCTAAACAGATGGACCTGTGTGTGAACAGCAGGTCAAATGCACTATCCCTCAAGAAAGGGGGGTTTAAAGGTTCAGCAATGTCTCCTTGGAAGCTCTCTGTATCCAAACAAACTCCAGGTGGTAGATGGTAATCCGAAACACTCTCTCACGTAAAATGGTGTCATAAAAAGGTATAAAGACGACACATAGTGCTCTCCGTATGATCACAGTGGCAATAGAATTTATTATAAAAGAAAGGTACTCACAAATAAAGCACTATGTCCTAGTGCATAAAAACGAGTGTACAACAATAAAAGACCAGGTAGAAGGCTGTCCTGACATCAAAAGAAAACGCACGCGTATCGTCCACAGGCACAGGACTTCTTCAGTGGATAAGGGGCTACTGTGTCAGGATTCATTATATAACAGCAAAAAACCTAATTAGGCTAATTAAACCAAACTCCGCCCCCCCAGGGGTTGGTGTACGCCCCCCTCTAAATAATAAACATACAACCATCACGATAACGGTAGATGATATCAAAAACACAAACAAACCAAATAATCTGCACATAGCAGTAAGCAGAGAGGTAGGTTCAAATGTGCAGAGGCAGCCCTCCAATGTTTGCAGATCTCAGCAGCCAATGCAGTAACAAGAACAGGTATATAGACCATGCTGATGGAACCATTTTTACCTTATGTCCAGGCCCAATAATAAGGATCAATAAAGACATACCGGGTAAGGTTTCCACGCCATGGACGGCGGCCTCGTTCACACAACACGTGACCAAAGTTGATCACATGACTTACCATCACCATGGCGATCAGCTGGACGCAAAAACACAGGAAGCATCTAACGTGGGCGGCAGCTGGCGAGGCCTGATCCGCCCATTATGGGCAGTAGTCTGACGACACTGACGCCAGACAGACACTCATTGGTGTGACGCTGCCAGGACTGCCCACCATAGGCAGAGTCAGCGCGATTATCAGCGATTATCAGCGCATTATATTTAGATCCCTTTTTTTGTCGCACCCTGATTATTTATTTTCTTCCAAAAATTCATAAGGATAGTTCCAACCCACCTGGTAGACCGATAGTGAACGGGATTGACTCCGTCTCTTCACGTTTAGGTCAATACATAGATACCTTTCTGCAGCCGTTGGTTATTAAAACAAAAACGTTCCTTAAAGATACCAAACATGTCATTCAAATTCTGGAGTCTTTGACTATTCCATCTTCAAGCTTGCTCATCACGGCAGACGTCGGTTCATTATACACCATGCGGATGCTCTGACGTCTGTGAAGTGGGCACTTGAGTCTTCGGGTTTATCAAGAAGACACCAGAGTTTCTTGATTGACAGTTTGATTTTTTGTCTATCCAAAAACTATTTTTGGTATGATAAACAGTTCTATCTCCAAACCAGAGGAGTTGCGATGGGGGCACGTTTCGCACCGAGTGTAGCCAATCTTTTTATGGCACACTGGGAGGAACAGGCGATTTACAAACACAAACCCCCGCAACTAATCTGTTACCAGCGAAATATAGATGATTTGATCATGATCTGGAATGGAGATAGAGCTAGTTTTGATGAGTTTGCATCTAAATTAAATGCGAATGACAAAAATATTATCCTTTCGTGGAACATCAGTCAGGACCATTTAGTCTTTCTAGACCTAGATCTCACCAAGGTAGACAATCAAGTGATTCTGAAGACCCATTTTAAGGCCACGGACCGTAATTCCTACATCTCCACTGAGAGTTGTCACCACACCAAATGGTTACTTAATATACCAAGGGGGCAATTTGTGCGCCTTAGGCGCAATTGCACCCAAGAAAGTGACTTTGTATCCCAATCACAGGCCTTATCCAAGCGGTTTCTTGAGAAGGGTTATGATAGTGATTTTTTGGACAGAGAAATGGAAGTGGTCCGTAATCTCGATAGGGACACCTTGGTCTCAGATATTCCCAAAAAGGATAGAACGGACTTCTCAAATATCCGAATGGTCTTAGACTATAATATACAATACCGTAAATTTGAAAAAATCGTTCAAAAGCATTGGCCCATTTTGAAACATGATAGGTGTAACGGTCACCACCGCTTACGACCTTCCATCCAACCACGACAAGCTTATCTGACACACTCCGACAATATTGCATACACGATCCATATCCTTTCCCAGAATAAGACGAGACAGAGCTCCGTTCTTGCTTCCAAAGATATGACAATTTATTAGTATTTTCTCAGCTTCTTATATCCAGTACAGCATAATACAGTTAATCACAGGACAATGCAATCTCCACCCCCCTATTCACTCACTGAGGATAATTCTTTAATTGGTAGCTAGACATGACGGCACCGTATTATCAATAGGGTTCAATTAACCTTGAATAGTAACACAGACATCTAGTTGAATAAGTTATCCAAGACAGCTTTATCACACAATGGCAGAGTCTTGTGAGAGTGGGTGCAATCCACACCTTCAACGGAATGTCTTTCACATGAATGCCAACACCTTAAGATATTTCAATAGCATATTATACAAAGGTATGACTCACTCTGGTCTTGTAGACCTGGATTAACACCTTTCCAAATCATGTGTGCCCAGATTGAATAGCTAACCGCTTTTGGTATTTGAAGACATCCTGCAAACATAAATTATTATTAATGTCCCTTATTAATGTCTTCTGTAACATATGAATTATGGTTCTTTGTCACCCTATGGCCCTAGTGGACATAAGGTGACCCTAGACATAGGAATATCTCAGTCTGTCACGGTGCATTCCGTTACATCAGGTTATTAGGTCCGTTATTGCCTGATCGCCCACAATTTGTGTATAAGAGAGCGCCTTCACTCAGGGATAAATTAGCCCCTGGAGTTATAGATCCACCTGTCAATACTGAAAATAAGATCTTTGATTTTCTTACTGGCTTCCATGCGTGTGGCAGATGCCGACCCTGCAGGAAGGTTAAAAAGAACATTAACCACTTAAGACCCGGACCAATACACTGGTAAATGACCCAAGGTGTTTTTGCGATTCGGCACTGCGTCGCTTTAACAGACAATTGCGCGGTCGTGCGACGTGGCTCCCAAACAAAATTTGCGTCCTTTTCTTCCCACAAATAGAGCTTTCTTTTGGTGGTATTTGATCACCTCTGCGATTTTTATTTTTTGCGCTATATACAAAAATAGAGCGACATTTTTGAAAAAAAAAACACAATTTTTTACTTTTTGTTAAAAAGAAATCAAATAAACTAAATTTTGGTCAAACATTTAGGCCAAAATTTATTTAGCCACATGTCTTTAGTAAAAAAAAAAATCTCAATAAAAAAAAATAGCTACCTAGCGGGAACAGCGACACTAATACAGCGATCAGAAAAATGATCGCTTAGTGACGCTGGCAATAGGGAGTGAAAGGGTTAACTAGGGCGGTGATCAGGGGGTTAAAACTTTATTAGGGGGGGTGGGGGGGCTATCCTGAACCTAACACTAACTGTTTTTTACACTGCCTGTCACACTGACACTAAATGCAGTGATTAGATCACTGCATTCAGTGACACTGTGACAGGGGGGTGGGGGGGGCGATCACAAGGGGTTAATATGCCTATGTGAGTGTGTGTCAGTGTTGTGTTGGTGCACACTTACTTGTGGTGTCTTCTCTCATCAGCAGCGCTGGGAAACAGCGCTGCGATGAGAGAATACATCATTTCCTCCTTCCTGGAGGAGGAAGTGACAGGTTGGGAGCGCGCTCCCATTGGCTGGGAGCGATCGCGGGGGGGGCGGGTATTCGCCGACATCCGCCCGCAGATCCCGGATCGCTCCCGGAGCCAGGGGGACCCCCGCACGCCGTGGAGGGGGTCCCGATGGGACCCCCGAACCGCACTTAGGCGGGGACGTAAATTTACGCCCTTGTGCCTGTACGTGCCATTCTGTGGCCGTATATGTGCGTGCGGGGGTCCTTAAGTGGTTAAGAAACGCAAAGAATTTTCAGCAACTGCTACAGGAAAAAACTATAAAATTAAGGATCTTATTACTTGTGATACCATAGGGGTTGTTTATGCATTACAATGCGAATGCGGACTCCAATATGTGGGAAGAATGTCCAGACCTTTACACGTGAGGATTGGTGAACATGTAACCAATATCAAAAAGGGCCTTGTCACTCACAATGTGTCTAAACATTTTAGACTGTTCCATGACCGCAACCCGGCTGGGTTGCAGTTCTGGGCAATTGAGAAGGTAGCGAACCATTGGCGAGGTAGAAATTTTATTAGACATCTCAGCCAACGGGAATCTTTCTGGGTCTACGAATTAAAAGTGGGTGTACTATTAGGGTTGAATGTAGAATTTGACCTTAATTGTTTTATTTCAGATCGTTAGTATACACATTCTGGTGTTTTTTTCCTTTTTTTAATTTTGAGTTTCTGATATTTATTTTTGTTTATTGTTAACTAGTTAGGTGGCTGTGCTGATGTCTCTTTTAATCTCATTTTTATTTCTAAATTGTTTTTGGTACCCATTGCTGAAGGAAGTTTTTTAGCTCCTCCCCCTGAGCTAGGGCGATATACAAAAACATATGTTTTCTATTTCTTTATATGATTCTGATTGTTGTTTTGGTGATATAGGCTATGGTCCTTTTTAATTACACTTATTTTTGAGTTCCCCCCCTTATAAGTCCCTCCGCTCCACGGCGCCAGATAGTTATCTATCTGCAGTGCTGTTAAATCTTCTCCCTTGTATTAGATTGATGGCTATGGCACTGTCTACTTCACATTTATGCTCTACGTGTGTGAGGGGACTGATGGTTTGTTTTGTTTTGATGATCGCGCTGCCTCTGCCTATGGTGGGCAGTCCTGGCAGCTTCACGCCAATGAGTGTCTGTCTGGCGTCAGTGTCGTCAGACTACCGCCCATGATGGGCGGATCACGCCTCGCCAGCTGCCGCCCACGTTAGATACTTCCTGTGTTTTTGCGTCCAGCTGATCGCCATGGTTGATGGTAAGTCATGTGATCATCTTTGGTCACGTGTTGTGTGAACAAGGCCGCCATCCATGGCGTGGAAACCTTACCCGGTATATCTTTACTGATCCTTATTATTGGGCCTGAACATAAGGTAAAAATGGTTCCATCAGCTTGGTCTATATACCTGTTCTTGATACTGCATTGGCTGCTGCGATCTGCAAACATCGGAGGGCTGCCTCTGCACATTTGAACCTACCTCTCTGCTTACTGCTATGATATGTGCAGATTATTTGGTTTGTTTGTGTTTTTGATATCCTCTACCGTTATTGTGATGGTTGTATGTTTATTATTCAGAGGTGGGCGTACACCCACCCCCGGGGGGGCAGAGTTTGGTTTAATTGGCCTAATTAGGATTTTTGCTGTTATATAATGAATCCTGACACAGTAGCCCCTTATCCGCTGAAGAAGTCCTGTGCCTGTGGACGATACGCGTGCGGGGGGCTTTTTCTTTTGATGTCAGGACAGCCACCTACCTGGTCTTTTATTGTTGTACACTCGTTTTTATGCACTAGGACATAGTGCTTTATTTGTGAGTACCTTTCTTTTATAATAAATTCTATTGCCACTGTGATCATACGGAGAGCACTATGTGTCGTCTTTATACCTTTTCATGACACCATTTTACGTGAGAGAGTGTTTCGGATGACCATCCACCACCTGGAGTTTGTTTGGATAAAGAGAGCTTCCAAGGAGTCATCGCTGAACCTTTAAACCCCCCTTTCTCGAGGGATAGCGCATTTGACCTGCTGTTTACACACAGGTCCATCTGTTCAGGTGAGCGGCATGTACTTCCATTTGAGGACACCAGTTTGCTGTGTTTGATTAGCTGTTACATCTGAATACCTCAGTGAGGCGCAAAAGTCAGCTAGACTACTCCGATTGATCACTCTATGGACTGGATATATTATTATTTTGATTATTATTGTGTTTTTGGTTTTGTTTTGTAGCGCTGCACTGCTTTTTTTCTATGTACTCTATCAAGGATTTCTATTGACCCTTCAGTGTTCAGCTGCTTTGCTAATTGCTTGTACCTTTGCACAGTCTGTTACTTCTCCTGTTTTATTCAATGTTGAGTCCATTGAATATATTTTTTTTTTTGGTCCCAAGTGATTGAATAATGACAAAAAAAATAAATAATTTTTTTTTACAAAAAGTTGTCACTAAATGATATATTGCTCACACATGCCATTGTTATATGTGGAATATACCCCAAAATACATTCTGCTGCTACTACCTGAGTACAGGGATACCACATGTTTGGGACTTTTTTGGAGCCTAGTCGCGTATGGGGCCCCAAAAACCAAGCACTGCCTTCAGCATTTCTAAGGGCGCAAATTTTTGATTTCACTCCTCACTACCTATCACAGTTTCGAAGGCCATAAAATGCCAAAATAGCACAAACCCCCCCCCCCCCAAATGACCCCATTTTGGAAAGTAGACACCCCAAGCTATTTGCTGAGAGGCATGTTAAGTCCATGGAATATTTTATATTTTGACACAAGTTGCGGGAATATGACAAACTGATTTTTTTTTGCACAAAGTTGTCACTAAATGATATATTTCTCACACATGCCATGGTTATATGTGGAATTGCACCCCAAAATACATTCTGCTGCTTCTCCTGAGTACGGGGATACCACATGTGTGGGACTTTTTGGGAGCCTAGCCGCGTACGGGGACCCGAAAACCAAGCACCGCCTTCAAGATTTCTAAGGGCATACATTTTTGATTTTACTTCTCACTACCTATCACAGTTTTGAAGGCCATAAAATGCCAAGATGGCACACAACCCCCCCAAATGACCCCATTTTGGAAAGAAGACACCTCAAACTATTTGCTGAGAGGCATGTTGAGTCCATGGAATATTTAATTTTTTTGCCCCAAGTGATTGAATAACAACCAAAAAAATAAATAAACAAAAATTACAAAACGTTGTCACCAAATGATATATTTATCACACATGCCATGGCTATATGTGGAATTGCACCCCAAAATACATTCTGCTGCCTCTCCTGAGTACAGGGATACCACATGTGTGGGACTGTTTGGGAGCTTAGCCGCGTACGGGACCCCAAAAACCAATCACCGCCTTCAAGATTTCTAAGGACATACATTTTTGATTTCACTCACACGAATCTTGAAGGCGGTGCTTGGATTTCGGGGCCCTGTACGCGGCTAGGCTCCCAAAAAGTCCCACACATGTGGTATCCCCGTACTCAGGAGAAGCAGCAGAATGTATTTTGGGCTGCAATTCTACATATAACCATGGCATGTGTGAGCAATATATCATTTAGTAACAACTTTGTACAAAAAAAAAATCAGTTTGTCATATTCCCGCAACTTGTGTCAAAATATAAAATATTCCATGGACTCGGGATGCTCCTCAGCAAATAGCTTGGGGTGTCTACTTTCCAAAATGGGGTCATTTGGGGGGTTTTTGTGCTATTTTGGCATTTTATGCCCCGTACGCGGCTAGGCTCCCAAAAAGTCTCACACATGTGGTATCCCCGTACTCAGGAGAAGCAGCATAATGTTTTTTTGGGTGTAATTCCACATATGGGGGGTGTATGCTTTGACACTGACTGGCTTTCAGTCAGTCAGTGTCAGTGGGAGAGTAGGACGCTCCGGTCTTCCGCTCGAGTCTGCTCTCGCCAGGGACCAGACAGGCAGATAGTGGCTAGGCAGACTGCTAGGTAGGCTTGCTCTACCCCTCTATCCCTCAAGCAACTCACCACCAGCTTTCCCCCGGCTCTACCTGGCCCCCCTGGCTTCCCTCCTTCACCCCTCTCCAGCAGGTAAGCCATCCACTGAGGTTGCAGGCAGCCGTCCTTTTCAGGACAAGCCACCGCTGCAACTTAAAGCCACGGCTCTCCACCCTATCCACACCTACCCTTCTATGCCCCCACACTACCAGCCCCTCTCTAACTAACCATCCGCCACCTATCCCTGCAATCCCTGCAATTTTCCGCCGTCTCGGGCGCTTTTTCGGTACCTCCGCGCCGGCCTGGAGGCAATCGCGGCAGCCGCAACTAGGAAAGGCCGCGGCTTCACCCGCGGCCTAGCGGCGCGCCGCTTCTCACCCCCTCCAACCGCCACCAAAGTCCCAAAACGGACCTGATATCCACCCCTTACCCCCTGGAAAGTACCTCACACCCCTGTCTACCAGTCCTGGCCCCAACGGCAGCACCGATCCACCCAATCTGGGAGTTTTTCCAGCCTGGATCCTGCTGCCGATCGGCAGGTCATCTTACTACACCCAGCCCCAAATCTCAACTATTACAACTTGATCCAGGGTTCGCCCGATCGCCTATCAAGGGGTCAGGAAGGAATTGTTTTCCCTGTCGCTGCATATTGGCGTAGCACGGTCAGGGTTTTTTTGCCTTCCTCTGGACCAAGCCAGGATTGAGGATTCAGTTAATCCTTGACAATCCTTAACCCCCCCCCCCCTCCCCCTGGTGTTTGGCTACCATGGTTAATCTGCAATACTCGGCAGAGGCCATTTGGAGTCTGGGGCGATTTGCCGCAATACTACCAGCCATTACCAAAAAAGCCCTTCAAACGGAGCGCCTATTGAGGATCAATCGAAGATCAATTGTCAAAGGTCTCAGCCGTTTGCCCCAACCTAAGCACATATCGTGTGCTTTGATCAACACTAGATCGACAGTAAAACACCGATTAGAAATCCATGATTTCTTATTGCAACATGACTTAGACTGCCTCTTTATTACAGAGAGCTGGCTTACAGCCGACTGTAACACCATTCTAGGAGAATTGGTGCCAGATAACGACCGTATTATAACGGAAAACAGAATAGGGCAAAGAGGAGGAGGATTGGCGGTGATCCATAAGACGCACCTTGCGATCACAAAACCAGTCCTTCAACACCCTCTTCCATTCATGGAAACCCTTACTCTACAACTGCAAGCAAACTCCCAGGAGACAGTCCGGATTCTACTCTGCTATAGGCCACCCGGCCCAAAATCGCAGCTTCTCCCTTCATTGACGGACTTTATCTCCACCTATACCCTGAACAGCAAACACCTTTTGCTGCTCGGGGATTTCAACCTCTGGGCCAACTCCCCGCAAGACCCTGTTGCCGACGCCTGCATTGACCACCTGGAAGGATTAGTCCTTCAGCAACTAGTATGTGGGCCCACACATGCTTCAGGTCACACGCTCGATCTTATTTTCAGACACGATCTGGAAATAAAAATCTTGGGAAATGAACCATTACCATGGACAGACCACCATGCAATTAAATTCATTATTCCCAATTCCCCCCCCTTAATAAAAACATCAAACCCAGTGACAACACACTGGACTAGATGTCAGAAGAAGCTCCACTCGAAACTCTTCAAAGCCACGTTAAGGAAAAAAATAAAAACAATTCAGCCGCATCAATCGGCTGAAGAAACACTGGATTCCATTAACACAGCCCTATTACAGTCAGCCGACTTAATAGCGCCGAAACGTAAAACCCACATCCGGAAAAATAACGCAGGCTGGTTCAACAACCAGCTGGCGTCACTGAAGCAAGAGCGCAGAAGGGCTGAAGCCGCCTGGAAGAGAAGTCCATCAGTTGAGAACCTCTCCATCTACAAGGCAATAACTAGAAAATACCACAAGGAAATTTTCGATGCCAAGAAAAATTATTTTTCTGAGGCTATCAACAGCGCCCTCAACCGCCCCCGCGAGCTCTTCAAGCTGGTCACTCAGACGATGAATCCAGGATGTCTTAAAGCCCCCAATTCGGACACACAAGAATTTTGCAATGATTTATCGGATTACTTCATTAATAAAATTGAGGGAATCCGGCAAAGCATTCAGCAGAACAACTCCCCCCGTAGCCCCCCCAGTAATTATTCACACAACACCGGCAGAAACTCACCACAATCAGGTAAGTTCACGCTGGAACCCGTCTGTACTTGTGACATTAAAAATATCATCGGCGCTCTGCGTAACAGCACTGCGCCGAATGATATCATCCCCACTAAACTGCTGAAGGAATGTGCCGACTTCCTGGCGCCTCCGATCACGCAGCTTATTAACCAATCCTTTAGGGAGGGCATAGTGCCCTCCCAGTTGAAGGAGGGTATAATTCGGCCTATCTTGAAGAAACCCACCCTGGACCCCAAGGATCCACTCCACCGCCGTCCCATAACAGGCCTAAACTCTCTTTCTAAGGTCATGGAGAAAGTAGTGGTACAACAGCTGCAACAGCATCTAGATACCCATAACCTACTTGATCCATATCAATCGGGTTTCCGGCCCGGACACGGGACAGAAACCGCATTGCTCAAGATATGGGACGACGCTCTCGAGGCCGCAGACGAAAGAGAATCTTGTCTCCTGGTTCTGTTGGACCTAAGCGCAGCTTTCGACACAGTAGACCACAAGCTTCTATTGACTCGGCTAGCTGAAGTAGCCAGAGTCGCAGAAGTCGATTTATCTTGGTTCTCCTCTTTCTTGGAAAACCGTTCGCAAATAGTGAAGTTAGGACCTTTCACCTCTGGAAAACGCACAGTATCATGCGGAGTCCCTCAAGGATCCCCTCTGTCTCCTGTGTTATTCAACATCTATCTTCGTCCTCTTTTTGAAATCATCAGCAGTCAAAAACTGCTCTATCACTCATATGCAGATGACACGCAACTGTATTTCCGCATTTGCACTAAAAAGGATCACCACCTCAATCTAGAGACATGTCTCTCTTTGATAGAGGACTGGATGACCAAGAGTTATCTTAAACTCAATGGAGCGAAAACAGAACTTCTCCTGTTTCACGCCAAGCGTAGGAACCAACCAGCAACAACGTGGACACCCCCGCCCATTCTGGGCAAAATCATCACCCCTAGCGCCAAAGTCAAAAGTCTTGGTGTCATCTTCGACTCCCACATGACAATGGACGCGCAAATAGGGTCAGTAGTCAGCGGATCTCACCATCTGCTGCGCCTACTACGCAGACTTATTCCTTTCATTCCTAAAGAAGACGTAGCAGTCGTGGTGGGAACAATTGTTAACTCCAGACTGGACTATGCAAATGCCCTTTACCTCGGACGCCCGAAGTACCAAATCGCTCGTCTGCAAGTCGTTCAAAATACGGCCGCCAGACTTGTGACTGGGAAAAAACCCTGGGAATCCATCTCATCTTCACTGAGAGCCCTTCACTGGTTGCCAGTGAAAGACAGAATTGCTTTTAAAGCACTCTGTCTAACGCATAGATGTATCCATGGGAATGCTCCCCGATATCTGTGCGAAAAAATAAAAGTTCATAATCCCAATCGCATCTTGCGATCCACCAACCAAAATCTACTCCAGATACCGAAAGCCAGCTACAAGTCCAAAGGAGATAGAAGATTCGCGGTCCAAGGTCCCAGACTATGGAACGCTTTACCAACCAGCATTCGGTTGGAGGAGAACCACCTAGCATTCAGGAGAAAGATCAAGACTCATCTCTTTTGATTCCAAAGGAGACAGGAACAACAAGCGCCCAGAGGCGATTTAGTTCGCATGTGCCGCGCTATATAAGTTTTTCATTCATTTCATTCATTCATATGCTTTGCGCGTGGGTGTAAGCGTTACTGGCACTAACTAGCTACCTAGCGGCACTAGCGACACTAATACAGCGATCAGAAAAACGATCGCTTAGTGACGCTGGCAATAGGGGGTGAAAGGGTTAACTCTAGGGGCAATCAGGGGTTAAAACCTTTATTAGAAAATGTATGGGGGTACCTAACGCTATAAAAACCTAGCGGGCGAACCTCAAAAAATAACTAGCTACCTAGCGGCACTAATACAGCGATCAGAAAAAACGATTGCTTAGTGACGCTGGTAATAGGGGGTAAAAGGGTTAACTCTAGGGGCAACCAGAGGTTAAAAACCTTTATTAGAAAATGTATGGGGGTACCTAACCTATAAAAACCTGGCGGGCGAACCTCAAAAAATAACTAGCTACCTAGCGGCACTAGCGACACTAATACAGCCATCAGAAAAACTATCGCTTAGTGACGCTGGCAATAGGGGGTGAAAGGGTTAACTCTAGGGGCAATCAGGGATTAAAACCTTTATTAGAAAATGTATGGGAGTACCTAACGCTATAAAAACCTGGCGGGCGAACCTCAAAAAATAACTAGCTACCTAGCGGCACTAGCGACACTAATACAGCCATCAGAAAAACTATCGCTTAGTGACGCTGGCAATAGGGGGTGAAAGGGTTAACTCTAGGGGCAATCAGGGATTAAAACCTTTATTAGAAAATGTATGGGAGTACCTAACGCTATAAAAACCTGGCGGGCGAACCTCAAAAAATAACTAGCTACCTAGCGGCACTAGCGACACTAATACAGCGATCAGAAAACGATTGCTTAGTGACGCTGGTAATAGGGGGTGAAAGAGTTAACTCTAGAGGCAATCAGGGGTTAAAACCTTTATTAGAAAATTTATGGGGGTACCTAACGCTATTAAAACCTGGAGGGCGAACCTCAAAATATAACTAGCTACCTAGCGGCACTAGTGACACTAATACAGCGATCAGAAAAATGATCGCTTAGTGACGCTGGCAATAGGGGGTGAAAGGGTTTACTCTAGGGGCAATCAGGGGTTAAAACCATTATTAGAAAATGTATGGCGGTACCTAACTCTATAAAAACCTGGCGGGCGAACCTCAAAAAATAACTAGCTACCTAGCGGCACTAGCGACACTAATACAGCGATCAGAAAAACGATCGCTTAGTGACGCTGGCAATAGGGGGTGAAAGGGTTAACTCTAGGGGCAATCAGGGGTTAAAACCTTTATTAGAAAATGTATGGGGGTACCTAATAAAGGTTTTAACCCCTGATTGCCGCTAGAGTTAACCCTTTCACCCCCTATTGCCAGCGTCACTAAGCGATCGTTTTTCTGATCACTGTATTACTGTCGCTAGTGCCGCTAGGTAGGTTTTTTGAGGTTCGCCGCTATGTTTTTATAGCGTTAGGTACCCCCATAAATTTTCTAACGCTATAAAATCATGGCGGCGAACCTCAAAAAATAACTAGCTACATAGCGGCATGAGCGACACTAATACAGCGATCAGAAAAACGATCGCTTAGTGACGCTGGCAAAAGGGGGGTGAAAGGGTTAACTAGGGGGTGATTAAGGGGTTAAAACATTTATTGGGGGGGGTAGGGGGGCTATCCTGGACCTAACACTAACTGCCTGACACTAACTGTCTGTCACACTGACACTAAATGCAGTGATCAGTAAATGATCACTGCTATTTAGTGACAGTGTGACAGGGGGGGGTGATCGGGGGGTGATCGGGGGGGATTTGTGTGCCTATGTGTACTGGTGTACTCACTGTGTGATGTCTCCTCTCCTCTGCCGGATGAAAATATCGGCGGGAGGAGCGATGACATCACTTCCTCCTCTGCCTATGTTTACAGTGCAGGCAGAGGAGGGCGGGGGAGCGCGCGCATTGGCTGGGAGCGATCGTGAGGGGGCGGACAAAAACGAATAACCGCCCCCTCATCCCGGATCGCTCCCAGAGCCACGGGAACCGCCGCATGTACCAGGGGGGTCCTGATCGGACCCCTGACCCGCGTCTAGGCAGGCATGCACAGGTACGTTGATGTGCCTGTACGTGCCATTCTGCCGACGTATATGTACATGCAGCGGTCCTTAAGAGGTTAAACAAAAAAAACTTACAGTCACTTTAAGAAAAGTGTATGTTAAATAATGTATTGGAAAGTCACAGAGTCCTTTTAATAGCTAATGTTGCACTCTTAAAATATGTAGGACACCTGCCTCCTTCATGCCATGTTATAAGAGTGCATTGCATGCTCCAATGCCTAAAGAATTTAAAAAAAAATGCAAACAAAAGCTCTTAAATACAGCTGTCTCAGACCCATTTTGTCAGTGACACTGAAAACAGAAGGAAATATTTACAATGAAAGCATTCAACAGTTATTAACTTGGCACACTTATCTGACCACCTGCATTAACCATTCCTACTCACCTTCATCAGAAAACGAAAGTTAGCTTTTACTGGTCTGTTGAACAGCAGGAACATGTTCTTATAAAACACCTCTTAATTACTTCCTAAAACTTTCAATAGGAGGTGAGCTAACACCATTGTTTTGTTCAAGCGTGCTTTGTTAATTTGATTTACAGAAAGTTGGCTGTGCTTTATATGATATAGTTATAACAGTCTAACTAATCATAACTAACTACTTTGTATTTCAAGAATACATTACAGTGCCTGCCGCCGAGAATGTGTTTTAAGCACGACAGCATCGCGCTGAATCTCGGCGACAGGCTGCCGATATCTCGCACTCGCTGGAATAGTAAAAGCACATTCCAGCGAGTGCGTCATAGAAGCGACGGGGATCCGACGCGGATTCCCGCCAATTCTACACGTGGGCGGAGTTTGTTATGAATCCTGAAGGAGAAATCCCCGCCGGATTTTTAAAGAAAAATCCGGCATGGGTTCCCCCCTCAGGAGCATAACGGGCCCTTAGGTCGGTTATGGGTTGTAAGGAGACCCCCTACGCCGAAAAAACGGCGTGGGGGTCCCCCCACAATCCATAACAGACCCGTATCCAAAGCACGCCGGCCGGCCGGTCAGGAAGGGAGTGGGGGCGAGCGAGCGCCCCCCCCCCCCCTCCTGAGCCGTACCGGGCAGCATGCCCTCAACATGGGGGGTCAGGTGCTCTGGGGCAGGGGGCGCACTGCGGCCCCCCACCCCAGAGCACCCTGTCCCCATGTTGATGAGGACAGGGCCCCTTCCCGACAACCCTGGCCGTTGGTTGTCGGGGTATGCGGGCGGGAGGCTTATCGGAATCTGGAAGCCCCCTTTAATAAGGGGACCCCCAGATACCGGCCCCCTACCCTAAGTGAATGAGTATGGGGTACATTGTACCCCTACCCATTCACCTGCAAATACAAAGTGTAAACACAAATAAAACACACAGGGTATTGAAATCTTTTATTAGTTGGCTGCCGGGGGGGGGGGTGTGTATGATCGCTTTTATAAAAGTGCCCCCCTCCGGCGGGCTTCTGTGGGGGGTGGGTGCCGCCGTCTGGTTCTCTTCCGCCGCCGGGGGGCGCTTTGATAAAAGCGCCCACCACCCGGCGGGCTTCTTTCGACGTCTTCGGCGGCGGGGGGGTCTTCTCCCACTCTCCGGGGTCTTCTCCCACTCTCCGGGGTCTTCTCCCGCTCTCCGGGGGTCTTCTCCGCTCTCCGGGGGTCTTCTTCTTCTTCAGGACTCGCCGCCGCTATCTTCGTGTGTTAGCTCAATTACTAGCGGCGGCGGCCCCCTCTTCTGCGACGTCGGCGTCTTCTTCTTCTTCTGCTGGGTAGGTAGCACGTGGTACCTACCGGAGCATGATGGGACTGCGACGTCACAAGACAGGCCTATATATTTCGCTGCGAGCCGCGCGCCCGGCATAACAGCGGAAGGATGCGTCGCGTCAACATCTGGACAGCAGAAGAAGAAGAAGACGCCGACGTCGCAGAAGAGGGGGCCGCCGCCGCTGAAGACGTCGAAAGAAGCCCGCCGGGTGGTGGGCGCTTTTATCAAAGCGCCCCCCGGCGGCGGAAGAGAACCAGACGGCGGCACCCACCCCCCACAGAAGCCTGCCGGAGGGGGGCGCTTTTATAAAAGCGATCATACACACCCCCCCCCGGCGGCCAACTAATAAAAGATTTCAATACCCTGTGTGTTTTATTTGTGTTTACACTTTGTATTTGCAGGTGAATGGGTAAGGGTACAATGTACCCCATACTCATTCACTTAGGGTGGGGGGCCGGTATCTGGGGGCCCCCTTATTAAAGGGGGCTTCCAGATTCCGATAAGCCTCCCGCCCGCATACCCCGACAACCAACGGCCAGGGTTGTCGGGAAGGGGCCCTGTCCTCATCAACATGGGGACAGGGTGCTCTGGGGTGGGGGGCCGCAGTGCGCCCCCTGCCCCAGAGCACCTGACCCCCCCATGTTGAGGGCATGCTGCCCGGTACGGCTCAGGAGGGGGGGGCGCTCGCTCGCCCCCACTCCCTTCCTGACCGGCCGGCCGGCGTGCTTTGGATACGGGTCTGTTATGGATTGTGGGGGGACCCCCACGCCGTTTTTTCGGCGTAGGGGGTCTCCTTACAACCCATAACCGACCTAAGGGCCCGTTATGCTCCTGAGGGGGGAACCCATGCCGGATTTTTCTTTAAAAATCCGGCGGGGATTTCTCCTTCAGGATTCATAACAAACTCCGCCCACGTGTAGAATTGGCGGAAATCCGCGTCGGATCCCCGTCGCTTCTATGACGGCTTTGTCTCCATCGCGGCAAGCCAGCTCGGCGCTGGCTCCCGCGATGGGGCTCGTAGGTGGTCAATCTCGCCGAGAAAGGGAGCGAGATTGACACAATATCCCAGTCACCTACTGGTAAATTGGTCCAATGCGCTTTTTCAAATATTAGCCACTGAACATGAAAACATGTTGTTGAGACAAGTAAAGTTCAATAAAAATACACATATACTAAATAAGAAAATATATAAAACAGTTTATGCTTTACTGTTATCACAGCTTCACTTTGTTTTTCTTTACTTACTATATTTTATTTAATACTATTGTTATTACAGAACATTATCTGGAACTCATCTCATTTTATGTCAATCTTCTGTAGATAAACAAAGTGTTCACTATTTTAACCTTAATGCATTTGTCATCATTAGTGGAAATGCTGTTCAAAAAAGGACTGCGTTTAGAATTTTATTTTAGAGAGCAAAACCTCTTAAATAAGGTTCTCGTCTTGCCTTCCTGCTAGAATGTCAGGGCCACGAAATAATAAAATAGAGAAGTGGCCCCATGGGATTGTCGCCCCTAACCCATTTGTTTAATAAATACATTTTACTCTTAATAGAGGGCTATGATAATTGTTAAGTACACGTCTCCTTATGGCTGCTTTGCTGGTTCTTTCTGTTTTGTGTTTCAGGTGACAAACTGACTGTTGTTGCTAGGAAGATATATCTCAGCTACAGAGCACTGGATTGGTGACATATCCTTTGGTGGGAAACATCTAGCCAATGAGTGTAACCTTTTACTTATATCCTCTCCTGTCACTGGGAGGAGTCAGCATTTACCTCAGGCCTGTCAGCTGGACTCACCTCTGGCTTCTCCTCAGCCTCCCTTCTGGATCTTTTGACCTGCTCTCAGCCCAGAATGGATATTCTTCTTCATGAACTACTTCAAAGGACTAATTCCCCTGGAGAAAGGCTTGCCTCATTTATTTATTTATTTTACTTTCTCCCCCTCAGTTGTCACTGGTGACAGCTGTATCTTCACTTACATCTGTGGGCTGGAGAGCAGTTGGTCAGCATGGTTTGGATAAATTCTTCTTGAAGGACTCGGGGCAGGAGTCTGTGAGTGAAGCATAGTGGAGATCTGGAAGAGGCATGCTGGGGAGAGCTGGGAGGGAGCCTTTCCTGATACGGTCATGGAAAGGTGTCCTGGAATGGGAGCTGGCTGAAGAGCCAGAGGAGAGACTGTGGAGTTTGTGTCAAATCAATGCAGCCCAAAGGCACAGGATTTGCATGTCGCGACCGCTGGGATCGGTAGTCCATCATCAAAAATTGCCCTCAAGTAATATCCACAGCCACAAATAAGGGGTACTGCAGGCCCCTGGCATATTCAGGATCATCAATTGAAACTACTACTTATTCATAGTGCAAACATCTCAAGTCTCCCGCAACTCGCGGGGGTCTCCTGCATTTGATGGCGGGCTCATGGACACCCGGGAGTGCGGCGCGATTTCCCAACTGTCAGTCACGAGAGGCAGTGGCAGGGCCAATGCTAGGCAGATGAGGCAGGGTGCTTTGAACCTGGACCCCTGCATAGGTGGGGTGGCAAAGTGCCAAAGTTCTCCCCTCCCTCCTTCTCTGCGTCCATCCAGAACACCAGTGTGAGCATAGGGCAGCCCGTACAGCCTGGCAGTGCTCTGGGAGGGACCGCTCTTCTTAATGACACAAGGGTTCTACTTTTCAGTGGCTGCTGAGTGCTGATGTGTGGGAATGAATTTCTCACACTGGGAGCATGTGGATGGCTGGGACCAAATTTCTTTCTACTGTTTAGCAACTGCGGAAATTTGCATGCTAAAATCAAATGGTGGTGTACTGCTAGCAGATTGTCTGGAAGTACTTGGGACACCTATTGCTATACCTTCATTCCTCTCAGTGCAGGTTTTTGAGGTATAGGGGGGTTGGAGATCCCAGATGAGGATCAAGGAGAAGTCTGCCTCGTTCTTTGATGTGGGTCTTTCAAGTGCTATTATCAATGGACTGCATGGGAGGTCGTCATATGTCTGGTCAAGCATGTGGTGCCCAAGTGGCTGCTGTTTTGGCTACGCTTGATCCGCTTCAGACATAGGTTTTAAACAGCAATGGTGCGATCTGCTGCACACATGTCAAAAAAGGCCCACACTAAAGAACTTTTCAAAATTAGTGCGGAGTCAGCAGCGCCCTGCACCTGTGGTGGGATGCAACAGGGTGGCTGCCCTTAAGCTGCCCTGGAGGGCATTCTGCCTCATTGGATATTTGCCTCCTCTCTTCTATCAGGCACCCAAGTAGATTCAGTGACCTCATCATCCCCTCCCAGGGATGGACTGGCCATTGGGACTACAGGGAGTTTCCCAGTGGGCCAATAGCTCAGAGGGCTGGCTTCAGTGACAGCGGACCGCTGCCCCTCTCTGCCCCCCTCTCTCTCCCTCCCTGCAGCGTTCACCTCCCCTCCCTCCCCACACCGTTCATCTTTTCTCCCTCCCTGCAGTGTTCACCTCCTCTCCCTCCCCGCAGCATTCACCACCTCTCCCTCCTCACAGCGCTCACTTCCTCTCCCTGGCTAGTTAACCTCAGCGTGACTGAATACAGATATGCTCCTCGGGAGTCGCACTGAGAAGCTCATCATAGGATCCGGAAGGACGGTGGCCACACACAGCTGTGACATAAGCTTCCTCAGCACTCGTTCTCCTGGTCTTTCCTTCCCCCGCGATTGCAGCTTTGTTTATGTTTCTGCATGTCTGCACTGTGCTTGAATCTAGCACAAGACAATCCTATTCTAATTGTGGATGTTTGAGGGAAGCCAAGTGAGTGTTAGAACCCCTGCTTGTGTTTTTAGGTTGGGCTTTGTGTCCCTTTTCTTAAAATTGGCTTCACTTCCTGTCACACAGCTGAACAGGAAGTGAGGTTAAAATCCTACCAATGTCTTTTCTTGGGGACACACAGGTCAATCTAACTAGTGTCCCCATTAAGCAAATTGCACTGCAAGTTAGCTTGGAGTTCAGTAAAGGCAAAGCCACTCTGCAGTACAAGCATACTTGCTAAAAATCAGAAGGGAAGCACTGATGGTTTTAACATCCAATACTGTAGAAGCCAAGTTTGTTTTTTCTTCCTTGCTTGTCCACTTGTAGTGCAAAGTGGATTTGCCTTTAGTAAATGGACCCCAAAGTTCAAGATCCCTAATAATTTGGGGTGTACACAGCAAAATGCTAGAGTGCAATTTACATAATGGGAAACTATTTAGATTGTGTCCCCAATAAAAGACATTAGTAAGGTTTTACCCTCACTTCCTGTTTGGCTATGTGACAGGAAGTGAATGAATTTGAAGTAGAAAGTGACAACATTTGTGAGGTGTCTTCACCCTATCAGTGGTGCAGGCATCCCCAAAAAATGAGCAGATAATACTTATTTGCAAATCAAGAAAATTGTTTATTTAACATTGGGTGGTGTTTGTGGGGGGTCCCTAACACACATTCATACATATTAGCAACGCTGTATCCTGGCCTATTGGCATGGTTATATTTTCTTAGGCCTCTCAATAAAATTATCAGAAATTTGTGCTTAAACTAGAACTATAATCAACACTTTTTTTTCTTTCATTTTGGATAGAGTGGGGGAGGGTTATAGGCCCTTTTAGTTTATTTTGTATTATCCCTGTCCAATTGGGGAGACTTGCCTTCACTTCCTGCCCCATAGCCAAACAGGGAGTGAGAGAAAAACTATGCAAATTAAGGGAATCCAGTGCCCCCCCTCCCCCCTAAGAACTAGTGTGTGTGTGTGTGTGTGTCCCTTGAAAATTCATGGGCGGGTCATAAAAAAAACAGGGTGTGGCCTTGACAGGAAGGGTGGGTCATTTTTCTATTAGGAGGTGTAGACATTTAGTCAGGCCTAGGGCAGCACAAAACCTAAATATACTACTGCATATTAGGGCTTATTTAGACAGGATCCGATTTACAACATGTTTTTATATTGTGGGAGGAAACCCATGCAGGCACAGGGAGAACATGCAAACTCCAGGCAGATGGTGTCACAGGCGGGATTCGAACCAGCATCCCTTTTTGCTGCTGGGTGAAAGTGCTATACACTACACTGTGCTTAACGAACATGTCCGCGGCTGAAAGCATGAGATCAGTGTCTTTTTTTTCCAATCCTATGCTTTCCAGCCTGGAAAATATTACGTTAAAAAAAATAACAGATAAAAAAAAAAATGTAAACGCCCCTGTCCCTAGTAGCTCGCATTTAGAAGCGTACACGCATGGAAGTCCCACCCACATATGTAAACGCCGTTCAAACCACACATGTGAGGTATTGACGCATGCGTTAGAGCGAGAGCAATCATTTTAGCACTAGACCTCCTCTGTAACTCTAAACGGGTTACCTGAAAAATAATTCAAGCGTCGCCTATGGAGATTTTCAAGTCCTGAAGTTTGGCGCCATTTCATGAGTTTGCACAATATTAAAGCGTGACATGTTAGGTATCTATTTACTTGGTGTAACATCATCTTTCACATTATCCCTAAAAATTGGGCTAACTTTACTGCTTTGTTATTTTTTAATTCATGAAACCGTTTTTTTTTTTTTTTTTTACAAAAATAAAAAAGGCAAATGCTCTCTGAGCACCAGGTATCAAGAGATTTCATACAAGATACTCACTCAATGGTACGGTCTTTATCTGATGCATTCCTGTTCCAAACTCGGGATAATAAACTACATTATGCCTGACGTGACAAGCTCCATCGGGTTCTCTCCACTACTGTCCTTACCCTCCCCTTCCTCCCCCCTTCTTACCCTCTACCCAACCCCCCCTACACTTTACCCCTACTTTTTTTTCTTTTTTTCCCAAATCTCTCTCCTCCCTTATTCATAACTCCTCAATGTATGTTTTTTTTCTTTTATTGTTCTTTTTTTTTAAGCCCTGTCAGTTCTTACCATGTTTTAGTGTCCGCTGACATATTATGTCATTGTTACTGTTACCTGTTAGGATTGAGTACATACTCTGTTATTAATATGTCTTCTGTATATCCTGCCTAATCTTCAATAAACATCTTTGATTGTGAAAAAAAAAAAAAAGGCGTTTGAAAAATTATTGCGCAAATATCATTGGAAATTAAAAAAAAATAATGACCGCCACTTTATTCCCTAGGGTGTCTGCTAATAAAATAT
Organism: Rana kukunoris; assembly: GCA_029574335.1. Classification (NCBI taxonomy): domain Eukaryota; kingdom Metazoa; phylum Chordata; class Amphibia; order Anura; family Ranidae; genus Rana; species Rana kukunoris. Next base: position 339,600,097 of record CM056051.1, on the reverse strand, counting down.
ATATAATGTTTGGGGGTCCTGAGTAATTTTCAAGGAAGAAAATATAATTTTTACATGAAGGAGAGAAGTGCCAGGATAGGAAGTGGTTAAAGTGCAACAATAAAACAATAAAAGTAAAAAATATTCCTTTAAATTTCGTACCTGGGGGGGGCGGTGTGTGTGTGTAAAGTCAGGATGTGAAAAAGCGCATGTTTCCTGTGGTTAGAACTGTCCCTGCACAAAATTACATTCTGAAGGAAAAAAAGGCATTCAAAGTTCACTTTCGGCAATAATGAATAAGCGTGGGGGTCCCCCCAAATTACATTACAAGGCCCTTCCGGTCTGGTATGGATATTAAGGGGAACTCCACCCCAAATAAAAAAAAAATGGCGTGGAGTTCCCCCAAAAATCCACACCAGACCCTTATCCGAGCACGTTAACCTGGCCGGCCGGCCTCACCCCCCTCTCCTGAACCGTACCAGGCCACATGCCCCCAAAGCACCTTGTCCCCATGTTGATGGGGACAAGGGCCTCACCCCCACAACCCTGGCCGGTGGTTGTGGGGGTCTACAGGCGGGGGGCTTATCAAAATCTGGAAGACCCCTTTAACAAAGGGGACCCCCAGATCCCGCCCCCCCCCCTGTTGAAATGATAATGAGGTACATTGTACCTCTAACATTTCACCAAAAAAAATGTGAAAAGTGTAAAAAAAGACAAGAGCCGGTTTTTGACAAGTTCTTTAATAATATCTTCTTTCCTCGCTTCTTCTTCCATCTTCTTCCATCTTCTTCTTTTCTTCTTTCATTCGGGTTTCTTCCTCCATCTTCTTCTTCCTCTACTTCTTTCTTGGGTCTTCTCGTCCCACATCTTGACCGGCGTATTCTTCCATTTTCTACTTCCTTCGGTTTTCTCGTCCGCATCTTCTTCTTGTCTCCCAGGCGCTGCATTTCCAATTGAATTCCCCGTCGTGTAACGCTCCTGTGACCACACCCCCTCTGACGCCACGGGTAAACTCCTAAGAATGTCCCCGTGTGGTGCATGTGCGTCAGAGGGGGGCAGGGTCTCAGGAGCGTCACACGGCGGGGAATTCAATTTGAAGCTTGTCCGCATCTTGCGCGGCTTCTTCTTCCCTGGACGCTCTGTCTCCAATTGACGGGGAATTTAATTGGAAGCGCAGCGTCTGGAAAACAAGAAGAAGATGCAGACGAGAAGGCCGATGGAAGAAGATGGAAGAATACGTCGGTCAAATTTCGGGACGAGAAGACCCAAGAAAGAAGCAAGATGGAGGAAGAAACCCGAATGAAAGAAGAAAAGAAGAAGATGGAAGAAGATGGGGAGACCCCAAAGCACCCTCCCCATGTTGAGGGCATGTGGCCTGGTGCGGTTCAGGAGAGGGGGGGCGCACTCTGTCCCCCCATCTTTTCTGCGGCCGGCCAGGTTAACATGCTCAGATAAGGGTCTGGTGTAGATTTTTGGGGGAACTCCACGCCATTTTTTTTATTTGGGTGGAGTTCCCCTTAAAATCCATACCAGACTTGAGGGGCCTGGTATGGATATTTGGGGGGAACCCCACATCATTTTTTTTGTTTTTTACGGCGGGGTTCCCCTTAATATCCATACCATACCTGAAGGGCCTTGTAATGGAATTTGGGGGGACCTCACACTTTATGAATGAATTCTCTCACAATTGCCGGGAGCCGACAATTCATTATTGCCGCGAGTGAATTTTAAATGCCTTTTTTTCCTTCAGAATGTAATTTTGTGCAGGGACAGTTCTATGTACAGGAAACATGCGAAGGACCTACGGGGCTGGTGGGTGGGCTAGACCCCTCACTCCCTCATAGGGAGAGTCCCCTATGAGGGAGTGAGGGGTCTAGCCCACCCACCAGCCCCGTAGGTCCTTCGCCTCTCTTTATTTTAGGAGACCGCATGGCCAAAGTGCGTGCATATTAAACCAGTTTCGTGTGCGTGCAGGTGTGGTGTTTTTTTTGGGGGGGGGGGGGGCGTACTAAGCACAGGCGTACCTTGCATAGCACACCCACCGGGAGCCGGGCTGAGACCACCAAACTCAATTCACATGTAGCCGAGACCGGGATCCGAACCCTTGGCTGCAGAGGTGAACGGCTTGTCAGCGCAGTGCCAATCGCGTTGAGCCACCACAGCTCCCTTTTTTACGTTTTTTTAACTGCGCATGCGCCGACCTTGGACGTATCCCAGTGCGCATGCTCCAAATTATGACGCTACGACGCATTGTTTTCGACGTGAACGTAATTGATGTAAATCCCCATTCACGGACGAGTTACGCAAACGACGTGAAATCTGAAAAATCAGACGCGGTCCCGACGTCCATACTTAACATAGGATGCGCCAACTTTTTGGTGGTTTATTTTTACGCCGGAAAACGCCTTACGTAAACGGCGTAAATTCACTGCGTCGTCCGGGCGTATGTTCGTGTATAGGCATATCTCGCTGATTTACATATTCTAGGTGTAAATCAGCGGGAACGCCCCTAGCGGCCATCTTAAAAATGCAGTTAAGATACGACGGCGTAATACAATTACGCCGCTCGTATCTTCACTCAATCCCAGCATATCTTGTTTTCTGAATACAGAAAAAAGATACGCCGGCTCATCTAAGAAGTTACGCGGCTTATCTAGAGATAAGGCGCGTAACTTCTTACTGAATCTGGCCCTACAACTTCACTGACACAACTGTCCAGTTTCGAAGACATATGTCAAAAAGACCCCAATGCCAGAGGTGCAATATCCACTATATATTCGCATATGCTGATCCATTCCTGTAGAGATAAACCATCTTATGTTGGGAAGTGGGAGGAGGACTTGGAACGTACACTAGAGATTTCAGAATGGAACCAAATATGGTCAACAACTAAAACAGCTTCTCCCAACATAATGGCTAGTGAAGCCAACTACAAGGTACTGACTAGGTGGCACCTGGTACCAGCCAGGGTACCCAAATATGTGCAGAACTATTCGCCACAATGTTTTCAAGGGTGTACAGATTTGGGCACATATCTTCATATTTGGTGGTCATGTCCTAAAGCACAAACATTTTGGAAAGGTATATTTAAAATTGTAACCAAATTACTAGGGGAAACAATCCTTCCTGATCCTGCAATGGCACTACTCAACTTAAAACCAGACTCTATTTCACATACTCAATTCAAATTGCTGGTGCAACTCTTCACAGCAGCCAAACAGACACTAGTAAAATCTTGGAAATCACTTAAATTGGTCTTTCATGAAGCTATAGCTAAGATGAATTATACCATGACGCAAGCCAAGATGGCTGCTACTGAATTGGACATGAGGATGTGACAGCCCTGGATTACATATATTATGCCAACCTTAGACAATAGAGTACTACTGCCATGGTAGCTGAATCAGTGTGTTATATATGCCATTGTTCAATATCTCTTGGATTGGAGTGGTGGCTCTTGGCTCGACCACGCGGACCCCCTTTATGGTTCCAGTACTCTCTTTTTTCTCCATTTTATGTTCTTATAGTTATTGTTATTCATTTATTTTTTTTGTTTTTCTCTGTTATTTGCTATTTTACTATTATGATTTTGAAGCTCCCTTTGTATTGTTAATAACTCTTTGCTTCACAGAGGACAATATATATGTCAGTAGTTACTAATTATTACATAAAACCTCTAAACTTAATAATTTTAATGTCATTAGTGACTAAATAGTATACCATACTTTGTCCACAAATATTTAATTTGTATATTTACATATTGGAATAAGAATATTTCAATGTATTTAATGTATTCCCTGTAATGTGTATTACACCTTTGTACTCAATAAAATATTTTGACAAAAAAAAAAAAGTCACGTTTGGTTCTGTTCACATCCTTTGGAGTACTTGGGCTTTCTCCTGGATCCATTTAAGGCCAAAACTGCAAACACAGGTTCAGCAACTTCAGACCAACGTAGGTCTTCCCTGTGGATCTTGATAGTGCTGGAATTTATGGTATCCACCTTCAAAGTGGTTCCATTTGCCCAATTCCACTCTAGAGCTTTGCAAGGAAACATTCTAATGTCATGGGACAAATTGCACCTCCCATTGGGTCAGATGATTGCATTACTTCTGTAGCAGTGCCCCTGTGGGGTCACTAAGTATAATAGTTCTACCTGTCACCCTGCTCAGCCCAGCATTCACTACCAGTTACTCCTCACTGAACAATAAACAGTCCAACAGCTTGTTTTTGTTGTTTTATTAAGGGATTTAAAGTGAATTGGGTAAAGGGGACATGGGATTCCCAGATAATTGACTTTAAATGAATGAAAGATATTTTGAATCTGTATCTGCAGCCTCTAAAGCTCCATAATTCTCTAAAACATCACTTATGAATCACTCTGCTTTAGAGTTGCCACCTTTTCTTTGAGTCAAACATTTTGCCAGCCCACGACAATTTGTTTAAGTATACATTATAGTATTGTAAAAGGCCTTGGACACTTTTGGGTGCCCCAAGGCTTGTAGTAATGTGGTGTTGTAGTAAAGGCCGGCTGCTGTTAGCTAAGCTGTGCATGCGCAGCTCAGCTTACATTCCATGAATTACATGTCTCTTCTGCAAGAAAAAAAGCCGCCTGCTTGCAGCATGTAATGACAAAACTTTTGTTCAAACTATAATTTAAAAAACACAATGCAATATATCAATTTCTTCACCCCACAAGCTAATTTGCATTTGTAAGAGAAAGGGTGGAGAGGCAGCATAATAGGACATTTAAGCTGAATGTCTGCTTTAATATTCAACAAGCTTCATTGCAAGTAGTGTAGACTCACAAAGCCACAAAGTAGGAACAGACCCTCTCCTGCTCCTTTAACCACTTAAGACCCAGACCAATATGCAGCTAAAGGACCTCGCCCCTTTTTGCTATTCAGCTCTGCGTCGCTTTAACTGACGATTGCACGGTCTTGCGACGTGGCTCTCAAACAAAATTGTCATTCTTTTTTTCCCATAAATAGAGCTTTCTTTTGGTGGTATTTGATCACCTCTGCGGTTTTTATTTTTTTGTGCTATAAACAAAAATAGAGAGACATTTTTGAAAACAATTCAATATTTTTTACTTTTTGAAATAATAAATATCCCCAAAAAAGATATAAAAAACTTCTCCTTAGTTTAGGCCGATACGTATTCTTCTACCTATTTTTGGTAAAAAAAAACGCAAAAAGCGTTTAACGATTGGTTTGCGCAAAATGTATAGCATTTACACAATAGGGGATAGTTTTATGGCATTTTTATTAATAATTTTTTTTTTACTAATAATAGGGGCTCGGTGATTTTTTTCGTGACTGCGACATTATGGTGGACACATCAGACAATTTTGACCAATTTTTGGGACCATTGTCATTTTTACAGCAAAAAGTGCTATAAAAATGCATTGATTAGTGTGAAAATGACAATTGCAGTTTAGGAGTTAACCACTAGGGGGCACTGTAGGGGTTAAGTGTGACCTAATATATGTTTCTAACTGTAGGGGGGCGGGGCTGGACTTGTGACATCATTAATTGTCTTTCCCTATATCAGGGAACAGACGATCAGTGACGCTGCCACTGTGAAGAACGGGGAAGGTGTGTTTACACACACCTCTCTCCCCGTTCTTCAGCTCCTGTGACTGATCGTGGGACACCGGCCGCGGTCACGGAGCTTTGGACCGGGTCGCGGGCACGCGCCCGCGACCCACGGCGGGGCACTTAAAGGGGACGTACCCTTATGTGATTGTGCCCAGCTGTGTCATTCTGCCGACGTATATCGGCATTAGGCGGTCCTTAAGTGGTTAATGTGCTTCTCCCTGACAGGGGCTTAATGTGGCCATACGCTACACAATCTGATTGTACAATCTTTCAATAAAATATGCAGGCCCTTGCATTATATAATTGTTGGCAATAAAAAGCTGATTGTACAAGATGATTGTGTAGTGTATGGTCACCTTAAGTCCTGACTTGTGAGCTTGAAACACTAGCATTACAGTTTGTTGACCAAGTTTGCATGACCATTGTTTGGCATCCCAGCGTCCTTTGCTAAGAGAGCCATAATTGGCCAAAGGCAGGGTGCTGTTCAGTGGGGAGTCAGTCTGAGGAGCACCATTGAGAGACTTGCGGTCCAATAGGGTTTGGACGAAACCACCAGGGATCACAGGTGGCCGGACACTGCAGGACTGGTCACCTGTCAGTTGGTACCTGAGCGACATGTTGAAAGAGATCCAGACGTAACTCAACCAAGGAGGCATATCTCCAAGAATTACATCCAAAGGGGACCTGTGGCAGAGGTATCTTCTGAGGCTCTTTGAGAGGGGTCTGTGGGAGAGACTTTCTCCCAAGTTCAAGTTCACCAAGGAGGGTCTGTGGCAGAGATTTATTCCTATAATTGTCCGAGTGATACTCCGGCTGCCAGGTCAGTGAGAGAGGCCTGTCCGGGTACACTGAACCCACTCCAGTGGGAGTGGTGCAGAGAAGTGTTACATTTGGGAGCAGGACTGTTTCCTATCATTACGCCTGAATCTGCTATTCTTCCTCCTTTCAACTTTACTTTCTTCACCATATATATATATATACAGTCATGGGCAAGAATTTTTTTTACAGAAAATAAAGCATTTCTCACAGAAAAGTATTGCAGTAACACATGTTTATTTCCTTTGTTTGTGTAACGGAATGACCCGTGATGCCCAGAGACTTTTGAGGGGGGGTACTCCTATGCCAGCCTCACTAATGACTCTTGAGTCTAAGGTCACCCTGTGCCCCTTTTAGGCATAGGGTGACTGATAAATAATAATTCATGTTTCGCAGGAGATCTGGACATATTACAAGCTGTAAAGGTCAATGTTTCATTCAAGGTGGGGACACATGCTTTTGAGGTGTTAATTGCATCTGCTCCTAGACATTCCATTGTGAGATGCTAACTAAGTCTGCTACTGTGGATTGAAACTGAGAGTCAGCCTGGATGGCTATTATGGGATGCTAAAGTGCTTTGCTGTGATTGCATTCTGTGTCCATTGCGTTAATTAGGCCTGGCTCCTAAGACCTTTCATTGTGTATGCTAATAACACTGTTTAAAGCCTATTGATGATCAGGCGTGAATAGCTTATTGTCGGAGACAGAACGTCTGATTCTGCAGGTGAATCACTTATTGGCAGATTCAGGACGTCTGGGGGATAATTAACTCCTCTGAATGTCATTAACTAAAATAATGTGATTGAAGCCCCATTGTGTGATGTGTGGGTGGAGTGTGTCTTTGTTCCTTTGATTAACTGTACCATGTTTGTACTGTATATAAGAAAGCTAGGGTACCATTAAAAGTGTTCATACATTTGACTCAGAGAACGGAGCTTGTCTCGTCTTTATTCTGGAAAATAGAATGGATCGTGTCTGCTGGTTTGTCGGAGTGTCGGATAAGCTGTCTTGGGTGGGTTGATGGAAGATCATAAACGGTGGTGAACGTTACAGTGTGTATTAGAACAAAACAAAAAAAGGAGGAAAAAACGCAAATTGGACATAATGTCACAAAAAACTCCAAAAATGGGCTGGTCAAAATTATTGGCATTCTTTTAAAATTGTGGACAAATAAGATTGTTTCGAGCATTTGATGCTCCTTTAAACTCACCTGGGGCAAGTAACAGGTGTAGGCAATATAAAAATCACACCTGAAATCAGATACAAAGGAGAGAACTTCACTAAGGCCGCGTACACAGGATCGGTCAAAACCGATGAAAACGGACTGAAGGACCGTTTGATTGGTCCAAGCCGATCGTGTGTGGGCCCCATCGGTCAGTTATCCTTTGGTCAAAAAAAAGAGAACTTGCTTTAAAATTTGACCAATGGACGCCTGACTGATGGGTCAAAACCGATCGTTAGTATGCAAAAGCATCGGTTAAAAGGCCGCGCATGCTCAGAATCAAGTCGACGCATGCTTGGAAGCATTGAACTTCGTTCAGCACGTCGTTGTGTTAAAACACGTAAACGTCACCGCGTTCTAACACGATCGGACTGTTCTCATCAGATGGACTGATCGTGTGTACGCGGCCTTAGTATTTGCATTGTGTGTCTGTATGTGCCACACTAAGCATGGACAACAGAAAGAGAAGAAGAGAACTGTTTGAGGACTTGAGAACCAAAATTGTGGAAAAAATATCAACAATATCAAGGTTACAAGTCCATCTCCAGAGATCTATATTTGCCTTTGTCCACAGTGCCCAACATTATCAAGAAGTTTGCAACTCATGGCACTGTAGCTAATCTCTCTGGGCGTGGATGGAAGAGAAAAATGTATGAAAGGTTGCAACGCAGGATAGTCCGGGTGGTGGATAAGCAGCCTCAAACAAGTTCCAAAGAAATTCAAGCTGTCCTGCAGGCTCAGGGAGCATCAGTGTCAGTGTGAACTATCAGTTGACATTTAAATGAAATTAAACGCTATGGCAGGAGATCAAGGAGGACACCACTGCTGACACAGAGACATAAAAAAGCAAGACTACAGTTTGCCAAAATGTACTTAAGTAAGCCAAAATCCTTCTGGTTAAACTTCTTGTGGACAGATATAGCTTTTTGGTAAAGCACATCATTCTACTGTTTACTGAAAACGGAATGAGGCCTACAAAGAAAAGAACACAGTGAAATATGGTGGAGGATCAATGATGTTTTGGGGTTGTTTTGCTGCCTCTGGCACTGGGTGCCTTGAAACTGTGCAAGGCATCATGAAATCTGAGGCTTACCAAAGGATTTTGAGTCGCACTGTAGAGCCCAGTGGCAAAAAGCTGGGTTTGTGTCCGAGATCTTGGGTCTTCCAGCAGGACAATGACCCCAAATATACGTCAAAAAGCACCCAGAAATGGATGGCAACAAAGTGCTGGACAGTTCTAAAGTGGCCAGCAATAAGTCCAGATCTAAATCCCATTAAACACCTGTGTAGAGATCTTAAAATTGCTGTTGGGAAAAGGCTCCCTTCCAATAAGAGAGACCTGGAGCAGTTTTCAAAGGAAGAATGGTCCAAAATTCCGGGTGAGAGGTGTGAGAAGCTTATTGATGGCTATAGGAAGTGACTGATTTCAGTTATTTTTTCCAAAGGGTGTGCAACCAAATTTTAAGTTAAGGGTGCCAAGAATTTTGACCAGCCCAGTTTTGGAGTTTTGTGTAAAATTATGTCCAATTTTCTTTTTTTCTTTTTGTTCCAATGCACACAAAGGGAAAAAACATGTGTATAGCAAAACATGTGTTACTGCAATACTTTTCTGTTAGAAGTACTTGATTTTCTGGAAAAATTTCTGGGGTGCCAACAATTTCGGCCATGACTATATATATATATATATATATATATATATATATATATATATATACTCAGAGTCTCATGTAATCGTGCCAAGGAAAAGATCTGAGGGGAAAACAGGGACAGTGACCTGAGGTGTGCCGGGGTCGCGTGGTCAGTATGCCTAAAAGGGGGCATACCCAAGTAGAAGTAAAAGAGAAGAAATAGCAAGAAAAAAGGGGAAGGGTGGGTGGGACAGGAGAAACCCGTCGCCCAGAAAGGAGGAAGGAGGTAGGGTTTAAATACCTTCCGACTCCTCCTACAAATACAGGCTGACCTGCAGTCAGCCTTACACTTGTACTCAGAGTCTCCGGTAATCATGCTAGGGAAAAGATCTGAGGGGAAAACAGGGACAGTGACCTGAGGTGTGCCAGGGTCACGTGGTCAGTAGGATGAGCTAGCACAGAGATTGAAATGAAAGTAACCGTGTGTAACCTCGGGCCGCCAATGCAAGAATGCCTGTGACAAACATGTGGATCTGGGATATGCCCGGAAATGAAAGCTGCCTCCTACCAATCTAACTACTCAACAACGTGCATACAGACCCCTCGACAAAGAGCAGCAAAGACTGCACCTGTAGTGAAAGTACGGCTGGAGTAAACATTAGTGCCACCCTAGTTAGGCAGCAGAGAATGGCTACGTGTCAAGCCCTGTGCTAGCAAAGAAGGGAGTACCAGAGAAAGGAAAAGTGGCCTATCCCTGGGTACATCCGCAAAAGTCACAATGAGCCATTGACTGGGCACCCGCTTGTAGGCGGGCTTGAGCTGAAAAGTGGCAAAAAAGACAATGAACACAAGTAGATACTGAATGTTTGTGACAAAAGACCCAGGATACCGGGATGGAAAAGCCTGGAAGATAACTCAGGCCCAGTCATGAGCTTCCTAGGCTGAAATTGACTTTGAAATTGAACAAGCTTCATCTGAAATAAAAGAGAAGGCTATATCGGGAGGTTTCAAGGAGGGCGTGCTACTATGTACAGAACCCCTAACCGGAGAAGGACGGATGGCGGCCATATCTGCTGACATGACTTCTGCGAACAAGAACAACATCGTTATAAACAAAAAATAACCAACGAATCCCAACTTACCTTAGGAAAAGGAAAATCACTACCTTCCCTTACCGCTACTTACGCAGGTGTACGTGATCAACAAACACAGTAACGTTGTGCAGAAAGGAATACAATTGCATAAGACTGAAAACGCGTCAGTCTGAAGAACCTAGCGAGGCTGAGCAACCTGAGGTAAATCAGGCCAATTAAAAACATAACACTCAAGCCTATGAACCTGAAGACGTGTCAGGCAAGTGATGTGAGTAGTAAGATAACATGACGTATGAAAACGTAATGAAAGCCGTGAGAAGCGGATGAGAGGAATTGCCACCGCACAAGCCAATTAGAAACGAACATCTCAATCCGACGGTACCCATAAACGTGACAGGAAACCAGCAGTGGAGTGTAGCCATGAATCTAAATGAAAATATGAACCTGACATGTATGCAAAGACAATGAAAATGAAATGTACACAAGTGTAGAACTAACCGTGACAGTCTCGGGAATGACGGGATTGGAACACTGCCGTGGTGTGATGTAGTGAACCCACAAAGTGAAAAATGAAGCAACGTATCCATAATACAAAGTATGAGCCAGACTGAGAATGTGACAATCCCACGAATTTGCAAAGGCCGAGCAACCTGAGGCGTAGCAAGCAGATTAAAAATGTAAACTCAGGCCTGATGAACCTGAAGACGTGTCAGATCATTTTATGAGAAATGAAATGTTAAGATGCATGAAATGAACGTGAAACGTATGAGAAACGGATGAGCAGACTTGCCACCGTACAATGCGATTAGAAACAGTTGTCTCAATCCGTAAGCACCCAAAAACGTGATGGGTGACCCCCAGCGGTGAAATGCCATGAATCTAAAATGAACACACTAATACTACCAACTAGAAAACCATCATGACTGAAACCTGCATAAGAAACGTAAGGTTGCATGAGAAACGTACACACCTGAGTACATGAATAGCATGAGAAACAAAAAAAACATGAGAAACATCAATAGCATGAAATACGAAAACATGAGAACATAAATTGCATGAGAACATATAAAATTGCATAGGAAACGTAAAATTGCATGGGAAACGTGAACACCCGAGAACATGATTAGCATGAGAAACGAAATTCACTTGAGAACATAAAAATACCATGAAAAGTGTAATCGTATGAAAAGCGTAATCGTATGAAAAGCGTAATCGTATGAAAACATGAAAAATGTAATTGCATCTCAACTGAAACCTGCAAGAGAAACATAACCTAAAACAAAAAATAGAAATGTAAAATTGCATGAGAAATGTAAAATTGCATGAGAACATGACTCACATGAGAAACCTAAAACACATGAGGATATATCTAGCATGAGAAACGTAATCGCATGAGAAAGATAATCACATGAGAATGTAATCGCATGAGGACATAACTAGCATGAGAAACGTAGTCGCATGAGAAACGTAGTCACATAAGAAACATAATCGCATGAGAAACATAATCACATGAGGACATAACTAGCAGGAGAAACATAATCGCATGAGAAACATAATCGCATGAGAAACATAATCGCATGAGAAGCATAATCACATGAGGACATAACTAGCATGAGAAACGTAATTACATGAGAAACGTAATCGCATGAGGACATAACAAACATGAGAAACGTAATCGCATGAGAAACGTAATCGCATGAGGACATAACTAGCATGAGAAACGTAATCGCATGAGAAACGTAATTGCATGAGGACATAACAAGCATGAGAAACGTAATCGCATGAGAATCGTAATCGCATGAAAAACGTAAACACATGAGGACATAACTAACATGAGAAACGTAATCCCATGAGAAACATGATCGGATCAGGACATAACAAGCATGGGAAATGTTATCGCATGAGAAACGTAATCGCATTAGAAATGTAATCGCATGAGGACATAACTATCATGAGAAATGTAATCGCATGAGAAACTTAATCGCATGACATAACAAGCCTGAGAAACGTAATAGCTTGAGAAACATAATCGCATGAGAAACATAATCGCATGAGAAACGTAATTGCATGAGAAACGTAATTGCATGAGAAACTTAATCGTATGAGAAACGTAATTGCATGAGGACATAACAAGCATGAGAAACGTAATCGCATGAGAAACGTAAACACATGAGGACATAACTAACATGAGAAACGTAATCGCTTGAGAAATGTAATCGCATGAGAAACATAATCACATGAGAAACATAATTGCATGAGAAACTTAATCGCATGAGGACATTACAAGCATGAGAAACGTAATTGCATGAGAAACATAAATGCATGAGGACATAACAAGCATGAGAAACGTAATCGCATGAGAAACATAATCGCATGAGAAACATAATTGCATGAGGACATAACTAGCATGAGAAACATAATCGCATGAGAAACGTAATCGCATGAGGACAAAACTCGCATGAGAAACGTAATCGCATGAGAAACATAATCGCATGAGGACAAAACTCGCATGAGAAACGTAATCGCATGAAAAACGTAATTGCATGAGGACATAACAAGCATGAGAAACGTAATCGCATGAGAAACGTAAACACATGAGGACATAACTAACATGAGAAACGTAATCCCATGAGAAACATGATCGGATCAGGACATAACAAGCATGGGAAATGTTATCGCATGAGAAACGTAATCGCATTAGAAATGTAATCGCATGAGGACATAACTAGCATGAGAAATGTAATCACATGAGAAACGTAATCGCATGACATAACAAGCATGAGAAATGTAATCGCTTGAGAAACGTAATCGCATGAGAAACATAATCGCATGAGAAACGTTATCACATGAGAAACGTAATCGCATGAGAAACTTAATCGCATAAGGACATAACAAGCATGAGAAATGTAATCGCATGAGAAACGTAATCGCATGAGAAATGTAAATGCATGAGGACATAACAAGCATGAGAAACGTAATCCATGAGAAACGTAATCGCATGAGAAACATAATCGCATGGGGACATAACAAGCATGAGAAATGTAATCGCATGAGAAACGTAATCACATAAGAACATAACTAGCATGAAAAACGTAATCGCATGAGAAACGTAATTTCATGAGGACATAACAAGCATGAGAAATGTAATCGAATGAGAAACGTAATCGCATGAAAAACGTAATTGCATGAGGACATAACTAGCATGAGAAACGTAATCGCATGAGAAACGTAATTGCATGAGAAACGTAATTGCATGAGAACAAAACTCGCATGAGAAACGTAATCGCATGAGAAACTTAAAAAACATGAGGACATAACCAGCATGAGAAACGTAATCACATGAGAAACATAACTAGCACAAGAAATGTAATTGCATGAGAAACGTAAACGCATGAGAAACGTAAACGCATGAGAACATAACTAGCATAAGAAACACATGAAAAACGTGATCACATGAGAAACGTGATCGCATGAGAAACATGAACACATGAGAAATGTGAACGCATGAGAAACGTGAACGCATAAGAAATGTGAACGCATGGGAAACGTGATTGCATGAGAAATGTGATCGCATGAGAAACGTGAACGCATGAGAAACGTAATCACATGAGGACATAACTAGCCTGAGAAACATAATCGCATGAGATACGTAATCGCATGAGAAACGTAATCGCATGAGAACAAAACTCGCTTGAGAAATGTAATCGCATGAGTAAGGTAATCGCATGAGAAACGTAAATCGCATGAGGACATAATTATCATGAGAAACGTAATCGCATGGGAAACATAACTAGCATGAGAAATGTAAACACATGATAAACGTAAACGCATAAGAAATGTAAATGCATGAGAACATAACTAACATGAGAAACGCATTAGAAATGTGAACGCATGAGAAACGTGAACGCATGAAAAAATGTGATTGCTTGAGAAATGTGATCGCATGAGAAACGTGATCGCATGAGAAACGTGATCACATGAGGACATGACTAGCATGAGAAATGTAATTGCATGAGAAACGTAATCGCATGAGAAACATGAATTAAACGTGAACTGAACACTGAAACACACACACACACTCCAACCAGAGTCCTGAGACAAGGGACGACACACTGGTAGGAGTTACAGTATTACTAGACTGGATCAGACACCAATGTGATGATGACACGCTGACTGAGCACACAAAACTATCGCATCTGACCCAAACAACATCCCCCCATGTGAGGTACTAGACTAGGGTGAGGAGCCGTGGAGCGGGTGACGTCATTGGAGAGTGACTCTCGGGCTGTGATGAAAGCTGATGCTGTCCTGTTGAGCAATGCGTCCGATGAGTGCTACTGGCTTACACTGGCAACGGGACGACGTGCAAATAATGAAAGTACCCTTTGAAAACTTGTCTGGTGCTCACATGTGGGGCCGAGAAAAAAGATAGCGCTGCCGCCGGAGTTTCCACCCAGTAAAACCGGGCAGATGGGGGTAGCTGGCCACCCGTGCACCTCCCCCTGACCAAACCTGTACCCGCACGAGAAAGCGGGGAGACTCGGAGCCACCCTTACAGCCACCCGTCTTCCTGGCCAAGTCGAAAACCCGGAAGTGACGTCAGACGGGTTGCACAGCAAATGACGATACGGGTGCAGCAAAGCTGACACGAGAAACCCGTCGCCCAGAAAGGAGGAAGGAGGGAGGGTTTAAATACCTCCCGACTCCTCCTACAAATACAGGCTAACCTGCGGTCAGCCTTCCACATGTATGTATATATATATATATATATATATATATATATATATATATACACAGTACAGACCAAAAGTTTGGACACACCTTCTCATTAAAAGAGTTTTCTTTATTTTCATGACTATGAAAATTGTAGATTCACACTGAAGGCATCAAAACTATGAATTAACACATGTGAAATTATATACATAACAAAAAAGTGTGAAACAACTAAAAATATGTCATATTCTAGGTTCTTCAAAGTAGCCACCTTTTGCTTTGATTACGGCTTGGCATTCTCTTGATGAGCTTCAAGAGGTAGTCACCTGAAATGGTCTTCCAACAGTCTTGAAGGAGTTCCCAGAGATGCTTAGCACTTGTTGGCCCTTTTGCCTTCACTCTGCGGTCCAGCTCACCCCAAACTATCTCGATTGGGTTCAGGTCCTTTGACTGTGGAGGCCAGGTCATCTGGCGCAGCACCCCATCACTCTACTTCTTGGTCAAATAGCCCTTACACAGCCTGGAGGTGTGTTTGGGGTCATTGTCCTGTTGAAAAATAAATGATGGTCCAACTTAACGCAAACCGGATGGAAT
This sequence comes from Rana kukunoris, assembly GCA_029574335.1. NCBI lineage: Eukaryota > Metazoa > Chordata > Amphibia > Anura > Ranidae > Rana > Rana kukunoris. Next base: position 339,584,450 of record CM056051.1, on the reverse strand, counting down.
AGCATGCCACTGCAAGATGCTGTGGTAGCCATGATGGTTCAGTATGCCTTCAATTTTGAATAAATCCCCAACAGTGTCACCAGAAAAGCACCCCCACACCATCACACCTCCTCCTTCATGCTTCACGGTGGGAACCAGGCCTGTAGAGTCCATCTGTTCACCTTTTCTGCTTCGCACAAAGACACGGTGGTTGGAACCAAAGATCTCAAGTTTGGACTCATCAGACCAAAGCACAGATTTCCACTGGTCTAATGTCCATTCCTTGTGTTCTTTAGCCAATGTGCTGCCCCAATAGGGGCATAGAATATGAGATGCATAGCCTCAGTTAATATTAGCATTGTTATATAGATTAGAGTTATATAGTGTGGTTTGCCTAACTATTTTCTCATAGCTAAATCTATGTGTTATCCTATGCTGCCATCTAGTGGCCCTTTGTTGCAATGTACATGTTTTCTGTAATTCCTCATTAGTTACCACATATTTTCCAGTTTATGTATGCCCCTTCCTACTTCCTGTGGGTAGTACTTCCTGTGTCATTCCCTCAGCTAGCAAGCCACATGTACAAGGACACACATGTATCTGCACGGTACTTGGCAAAGGCATCATCTTTTGACCGCACAATACTATTACCATTCATCTGCTGTTCCTGTTATCTGCTGTAACCCCTGAAGTTGAAGAATAAACACCTCTTTTGAATGAATCGGTATTGACAAGTTCAGCTATCTGACAAGGATTGTCCACAGTGAGTATATCTGCTTATACAGGCCAGGCATAGAGGTCTCAGCAAGGGATATATCGCTATCACAACAATCGGAGTCAGAATAGTCAAAAGATGTATAGAATTCGTACAGCCTGCTGGGTATATGTGTGTGCCTAATCTGCAATCAAGCAAAGTGCCAGCTGCCATCTTGTGAAAGCACATTGTCGCACAAGCTTACTGCGCTTCATGTGAATGTTGAAAGCTGTTTCTCTAAATTGAACTGTGTTACCCCACCTGTCTAGCTGCTGTTTGTCTTCTTAGGCCTCGTACACACGATCAAATCTGTCTGCTGGAAACGGTCTGCTAGACCGTCCCAGCAGACAGATTCGATCGTGTGTACGGGCGAGCCGACGGATTTGGCCACCCGACAGATTTCAAAGCATGCTTTGAAATCTATCGGGTGGGGATCCGTCCGCCCGAGATGTCTGCTGGTTAGTACACTTACCAGCAGACATGTCGTCTCGCACCGCCGCCGAATGGATTCGGCGCATGCGCGGAAGTGTTTTACTTCCTGGTGCGGTGACGTGGCGGCGTCAACATCACCGCCACGTCACCGACACGTCAGCGCGCCGTCTGCTGGCGGGGATTTTGGTTTGCTCGTGTGTACACGCGAGCAAACCAAAATCCAAACAGACAGATTTGTTCAAATCGGTCGGACAGACCGTTTTGAACAAATCTATTGCCTCGTGTGTACGAGGCCTTAAAGAGACAGTACCATTTTTTACAAAACCGTAAGAAATGTCTAGACAAGGCTCTGAACACTCTTTTATGGCTGAACCAATGCAGATTCATCATGCCTCTGAACCCGCAGACGTACAGGGAGCAGACTCTGCAGATATTGCTGAACAGAGTGTAAAACCCAAGCGTACAATAAAACCAACACAGAAACTCAGAGAAAACTATGAATACAATAGAGATGAGTTCTCCAGCAAGCTGTCAGACCTCTGGGACAGAACTTCACACTGCATGTCAGTTTTGCCACACTTTAATGATCAATAGTGATGAGCGGAATACGCCATATTCGATTTCGCGATATTTCACGAATATATAGAAGAATTTTCGCGAAATATTCGTTAATATCGAATATTCGTGATATTTTATCAAAAAAATATTTTTGCGAAATTTCGCTAATGCGAATGCGAAATTTCGCTAATGCGAATGCGAAATTTCGCTAATGCGAATGCGAAATTTCGCTAATGCGAATGCGAAATTTCGCTATTGCGAATGCGAAATTGATTGCGAAATTCTCGTCAACACGCGAAAACGGAGATCATTTCCTGGATTACTAAACTAATATGCACTAAACACTAACTCTACTTACACAAACTTATATGACTAAACTAAAGCTAATTTTTTTTTTTATACACAAAACACAGAAGGGCAGAGAAAGTATTCGCGAATATTCGTAATACGAATATTCGCACTGCGAATATTCGGCAACATAAAAGGATCGCCTCAGCTACTCGGCCCAGGGTCTCTAATCATACCAGCAATGCTTTTAGACGTCAATGGAGATCACTAGGATAGAATACATTTTAAAAAATATGAATATTCGCAATAGCGAATATTCACCGCGATATTCGATTTATTCGCGAATACTCGAATATGCAATATTCGTAACGAATTTTCGCAATGCGAATATTCACGAGCAACACTAATGATCAACCAGCTGAATTAAGAGACTCTATAGATCGCCTATCTGCTGCGTATGAACATATTCTGCAAAATACACTGCCTTCTTGCAAGACTGTAATATAGAGGACTCTTCAGCAGAACTGACCAAGACTGATGCACTGAACCAACAAAGGGATCTCTTAGTGCAAAATGCTCAGTGTAAGGCAGAACTCTGCATTGCTCAACTGCAAGAGACCAGATCTCACAGATCAATATCAACCAAGCACACTGCACGTTCTTCTAGATCCTCTCGCTCCAGAAGTTCAACATTAAGCGACAAGCTAATAGAGGCTCGCGCTGATGCTGAATCCAGAAAAGCGCAAAGCTCCCTTGCTAAGAAAGAAGCAGAGATGGAAGCCTAAAGCAAAGCTCTGCAAGCAGAGATGGCAGCTCGCCAGGCAGAGATGGAAGCTCAGAGCAAAACTCGCCAAGCAGAGATGGAATCCCAAATAAAGATTCTGCAAATAGAGAAAGAGGAAGCAGGTGCGCTAGCAAGGCTGAAAGTCCTTGAACAAGCAATGGGTCAAAGTACTAATTCAGACTGTCTTATCCCAGCAGAACTGGAAGATCCAATTGAACGCACCAGTGAATATGTGCTAAAGCATAATGCTTACAAAGATACAGAGTCATCTCCTGTACCTCCTACTAACAACACTGTTCTGACTCTCAACACAGTGACCTCTCAGCTCCAAATGCCTGAGCCTCCTCAAGTCCACAACACAAGTGCATCTACGCAGCAAACCACATCAACTCCTGCCAACAACAAGGTGACTTCCAGCGACAAGCCGCAGCTCCAGCCACAGCCAGCAGAAGCCTTAGAGACTACACCAAAGTTAAGCGCTCATGCAACATCATTTTATCCTGGTAAACCTCACCCTTTTTCACCAGAGAACTTTCACACCCAAGGGGTTCCACAAGTTACTTTGGCACCAAAGAGTGAGAGATCAGACTTGAATGACTTTGCCAGATATATGGCACGCCGTGAGCCCATTAACACTAGCCTCTCAAGGTTTGATGACTGTCCAGAGAGCTACAGGGCCTGGAGATCAACCTTCAAGGCTGCTATTGCTGATTTCAACCTTACTGCCAAGCAGGAACTTGATTATCTCATAAAGTCGCTGGGGCCAGAATCTGCAAATCGTGTTAAAAGACTGAGGACAGTACATGTTGACAACCCAGATACAGGTCTTGTTGCTGCATGGGCAAGACTCGAGCAAGCCTATGGTAGCTCAGAAGCCATAGAAAGCGCTCTATTCAAGAGACTGCAAAACTTCCCAAAAATAGGGAACAAAGACTATTGCAAGCTCCAAGATCTAAGTGACCTCCTCATGGAGTTAGAGTTGGCAAAGACAGACCCACGTCTACCTGGACTAAGCTTCCTGAACACTGCTCATGGTGTCAATCCAGTGGTGTCCAAACTGCCATACGGCCTGCAAGAGAGATGGGCGCAGCAGGGCTCAAGGTACAAAAGAGACTATAACGTATCCTTTCCTCCATTCTCATATTTTTGCAGGTTCATCAGTGAACAAGCCTGGATGAGAAATGATCCCAGCTTCAGCTTCAGTGAACCCAACTTGCCTGCTTCATCATCATCACCATCACCAAGGTATGATAACACAGCAGTTAAACGCAGAGACTTTCATAGAGCAATATCTGTTAAAAGGACAGACATCTCACCACCCGTGTCCTCTCATGCATACCAGAGTGATTCGGGTGATAGAGATAAAGATCCTAATCGTCAGTGCCCTATTCACAAGAAGCCTCACCCTCTTAAGAAATGCCGGGAGCTGAGAGCAAAGACTTTACAAGAGCGCAGGGAGATTCTCCAGAAACTTGGAGTATGCTACAGGTGCTGTGCTTCTTATAGTCATTTTGCCAAGGACTGTAAAGTTGTCATCAAGTGCACAGAATGCAGTAGCGAAAGACATGTGACAGCTATGCATCCTACTCCACTTACAGACATCCCACAGCAGCTACCTACCTCCACCCCTCTCTCAAATCATGGCGGGGAGCAACAAAGCCACGCTCTAGCCAAGGAGAATGTTTCTTCTTCATGCACAGAAGTCTGTGGAGAAGGTTTAGATCACAAGTGCTGTGCCAAGATATGCCTTGTTAAGGTATACCCAGGGGATCAACCTGAAAAGGCTGCCAGGATGTATGCCATAATAGATGAACAGAGCAACAGATCCCTGGTCAAGCCTAAATTCTTTGAGATCTTTGGCATTGACTGTCATGCCACACCGTATACTCTCAGAAACTGTTCTGGTCGTGTAGAGACTTTCGGCAGAAGGGTCGATGGGTTCATGGTGTCTCATATCGAAGGGAAAGAGGGCATACTCCTACCAACATTAGTTGAGTGTGACCAGATACCAGACGAAAGAGAAGAGATTCCTACTCCAGAGGCTGCATATCACCATCCTCACTTAAGGCACCTTGTTGATGAGATTCCCGGAATAGACATGAATGCTGAAATCTTAGTCTTGCTAGGAAGAGACATTCTCAGAGTACATAAGGTACGTAAGCAGTGTGATGGGCCTGAGGATGCCCCTTATGCACAAAGACTTGATCTAGGCTGGGTAATAGTGGGTGATGTATGCTTGGATAGAATGTGTACGTCATCTGAGATCCACTCCTTCAAAACTTACATGTTAGGAAATGGACGTGCATCCCACTTCAAAGAGTGCCCTCACCATTATGAAGTAAAGGAGAAGCCTCTTGACATCATCCAAGTACCTGATGTCACTCCTATCCTTTGTGATGACAACCTAGGTACCACAGTGTTTTGTACCACAAGTGACGACAACAAAATAGCCTGGTCAGTTAACCACTTCCTTACTGGGCACTTATAACCCTTCCTGACCAGGTGAAATTTCAGCTTCTGGCACTGCGTCGCTTTAACTGACAATTGCGCGGTCGTGCGACGTGGCTCCCAAACAAAATTGGCGTCCTTTTTTTCCCACAAATAGAGCTTTCTTTTGGTGGTATTTGATCATCTCTGCGGTTTTTATTTTTTGCGCTATAAACAAAAAAAGAGCGACAATTTTGAAAAAAAGTCAATATTTTTTACTTGTTACTATAATAAATAGCCCATTTTTTAAAAAATAAAATAAAAAAAATTCTCAGTTTAGGCCGATACGTATTATTCTACATATTTTTGGTAAAAAAAAAAAAAAATCGCAATAAGCGACTGGTTTGCACAAAAGTTATAGCGCATACAAAATAGGGGACAGAATTATTATTAATTTTTATAATTTTTTTTTACTAGTAATGGCGGCGATCTGCGATTTTTATTGGGACTGCGACGTTATGGTGGACACATCGGACACTTTTGACACATTTTTGGCGCCATTCACATTTATACTGAGATCAGTGCTATAAAAATGCACCAATTACTGTATAAATGTGACTGGCAGTGAAGGGGTTAACACTAGGGGGGCATGGAAGGGGTTAAATGTATTCTGGGTGTGTTCTAACTGTTTGGGGGGAGGGGGGTGACTGGGGGAGGTGACCGATGCTGTGTCCCTATGTACAAGAGACACAGATTGGTCACCTCACTTCTGACAGGACATGGATCTCTGTGTTTACACACAGAGATCCATGTCTTGTCCCTGTAACCGCCGATTGCGAGTGCCTGGCGGACATCGCGGCCGCCGGGCACGCGCATCGGCATCTCAGGAATGCAGCGGGCACGCGCGCGCCGCCGGCGGCCACGCGCGCGCCGCCGGCGGCGCTCGCGCGCCCTCTAGTGGCCATTAAAAGCACAGGGCGCATATATGCGCCCTGTCAGAGATTCAGGACAGCCCGACGGCCGCAAATATTCGTACGGCCGTCGGGAAGTGGTTAAAGACAGAGGGCCAGATTCAGGTAGATGGGCGAATCTTTAATTTGGAGTAACGTTTCTCATTTACGTTACTCCGCCGAAACTTTAGGAGCAAGTACTGTTAATTACAAACAGTTCAAATTGGGCGGGTAGGGGGCGTGTATTATTATAACTAGGCGCAATCCCGTGGCGAACGTACTGCGCATGCGTCGACTGTCAGTGCGCATGCTCCAAATTCTGTCAGTGAACGTCAATGACGTCAATCCCCATTCACGGACGTTTTACGCAAACGACTCAAATTTTTTTTTTCGACTCGATGACGACGGCCATACTTAACATAGGATACTCCACTAGGGGGCATGTATTTCTTTACGCCGCGTATCGCTTACGGAAACGTCGGAAAGTCACTGCGTCGGGCCCGAATACGATCGTGAATTGCCGATTCTCGCTGATTAACATATTCTCGGCGTTAATCAGCGGGAACGCCCCCGGCGCCATTTTTAAAATTGCAGTTCCGATACAACGGCGAAATACAATTACGCCGCTCGTATAGGAACTCCAACCCGGCGCTTCTTGTTTTCTGCTTACTGAAAACAGAAATGCCGGCTCAAAGTGAGAGTTAGGCTGGAGTATCACTGATACTCCAGAGTAACTCTACCTGAATCTGGCACAGAGAGTTCATCAAAATAATGGACAAAGAATTCTTCAAGGATGAGTCCAACAGCTGGGTTGCACCATTGCCTCCTCGTGCTGCAAAGGTCAAACTGCCAAACAATCGTGAACAGGCTTTATCCAGATTCAACTCACTTCAACGAACACTAAAGAACAGGCCTGAAATGAGGGACCATTTCATTACCTTTATGAAGAGGATCTTTGACAATGAGCACGCTGAGCCAGCTCCACCTCTTCAAATACACGATGAGTGCTGGTACCTACCTTTCTTCGGAGTGTACCATCCACGTAAGCCAAAACAGAGGGTAGTGTTCGACTCCAGTGCCAAGCATCAGGGCGTATCCCTGAACGATATTCTTCTCACTGGTCCTAACCTAACCAACAACCTTGTAGGTGTACTCATGAGGTTCAGAAGAGAGCCAGTTGCCATAACTGCTGACATTGAACAAATGTTTCATTGCTTTATTGTACGAGAGGACCATAGGAACTTCCTAAGGTTTCTGTGGCATCGTGACAACAACATGGAAATTAGATGATTGAATACCGCATGAACGTTCATGTTTTCGGAAATAGCCCCTCACCTGCCGTTGCAACATACGGTTTACGAAGGACTGCTCTTGATGGAGAACAGGAGTATGGTGCAGATGCTCGACATTTCGTCGAAAGAGACTTCTATGTGGACGACGGACTTAAATCTTTACCTACAGCGGAAGAAGCCATAGACCTGCTCCAAAGGACACAAGGTCCTGAATTCTTGCTGGCTGATCCAGAAGAAACCACGGCCGATGTCTTCAGTCTTCTAGAACCCGACAAAGATCCAGAGGTTCGTCCTGAAGTTAAAACCCTTGTCACCAGAACTGAACAAAGACGTGCCTTGGGCTGTCAACGCTTTGAACGTTTCTCCAAGTGGACAAGGCTGGTACGCACCATCGCAAGGTTAGGTCATATTGCACACTGCTTTCACACGAAGCCCACAGATGCTCACTGTCAAGGTTGGCACATGTGCCAAAGGCTTCTTTCTGCAAAGGACATTGCTGAAGCTGAACTGATCGTAATACGCAGTCTACAACAGGATGTCTTTGGCTCAGAAATCAGACGTATCCGTGACAAGGGGGACATTCCAAAAAACAGTCCAATTGCTAACCTGAACCCATTCATTGACAATGATGGCACGTTAAGTGTTGGTGGACGCTTGAACAAGGCTAAGTTCAGTAAGAAAGAACAGAATCCTCTCATTATACCTGCTCGCCATCACATCACCACTTTGCTCATACGGCACTACCATGAAGGGGTGAAACACCAAGGTAGACACTTCACAGAGGGAGCCATAAGAGCTGCAGGCCTTTGGATTATAGGAGCAAAAAGACAGATTACAGCTACACTGCACAGCTGTGTTCAGTGCCACAAACTGAGAGGGAAACATCAGCAACAGCAAATGTCAGATTTGCCAGCTGACAGGCTAAGTACTGACCCACCCTTTACTCATGCTGGTCTGGATGTCTTCGGACCATGGATGGTAACAGCCCGCAGAACCCGAGGTGGCCAAGCAAATAGCAAGCGATGGGCAGTGCTGTTCACTTGCATGAGTGTGCGTGTGGTACACATTGAAGTAATAGAATCTATGGATGCCTCAAGTTTCATCAATGCTCTAAGACGGTTCCTTGTCATCAGAGGACCAGTCAAGACACTAAAATCCGACTGTGGAACTAATTTTGTTGGAGCTTGTCGAGAGTTACAGCTCAACTCTAGGCCAATACAAGACCTTTTAGCTGAAAGAGGCTGTACATGGATTTTCAATCCTCCTCATTCTTCCCACATGGGTGGTTCATGGGAGAGAATGATAGGAATCACGCGAAAAATACTGCACTCTATGCTCATGGACTTGAAATCCACAAGACTTACCCATGAGATTCTAACCACCTTCCTGGCAGAAGCATCTGCCATAATCAATTTAAGACCACTTGTTTCAGTGTCTACAGATCCAGAGACCCCAACTATCCTTACTCCAGCCACTCTTCTTTCCCAGAAGCTTGGGTCTGTTCCCGTGCCACCTGGAGACTTTAAATCAGGAAATCTGTGCTACGATCAGTGGAAGCGAGTACAACACCTTGCCAACTGCTTCTGGAATCGTTGGAAGATGGAGTATCTTTCTACTCTGCAAGGACGCAGGAAATGGCAGCGCCTGAACCCTAACATCCAAGTTGAAGATCTCGTTCTGCTTAAGGATCAGCAAGCTGAAAGAGTCGAGTGGCCTATGGGACTTATTGTAAAGAGCGTTCCTAGTGATGACGGTAGGGTACGTAAGGTGGAGGTGAAAGTTTCAAGACAAGGGACTGTAAAGACTTTCATCAGACCTATCACGGAACTAATTTTACTCTTGCCGTTTGGAGACTGAACTTACTTGGGTATGCAGTTGGATCCTACCTGCGACTTCGAGAAGGAAGTATCTGGGACTTTAATTGTCACAACTTGAAGCCTTATATTATAGTTGTTGTTGCATTATATGCATGTTCTCCATTATGTCTTTCAGGTTTTCAAGACATCAAGCAAATTTTGCTGTTGTTTATTTGCATAACTACCGTTGTATTAGGTAAATAGTGGCATTACCATGCCAGACGGGGAGTGTGCTGCCCCAATAGGGGCACAGAATATGAGATGCATAGCCTCAGTTAATATTATCTTTGTTATATAGATTAGAGTTATATAGTGTGGTTTGCCCAACTATTTTCTCATAGCTAAATCTATGTGTTATCCTATGCTGCCATCTAGTGGCCCTTTCTTGCAATGTACATGTTTTCTGTAATTCCTCATTAGTTACCACATATTTTCCAGTTTATGTATGCCCCTCCCTACTTCCTGTGGGTAGTACTTCCTGTGTCATTCCCTCAGCTAGCAAGCCACATGTACAAGGACACACATGTATCTGCAGGGTACTTGGGAAAGGCATCATCTTTTGACCGCACAATACTATTACCATTCATCTGCTGTTCCTGTTATCTGCTGTAACCCCTGAAGTTAAAGAATAAACACCTCTTTTGAATGAATCGGTATTGACGAGTTCAGCTATCTGACAAGGATTGTCCACAGTGAGTATATCTGCTTATACAGGCCAGGCATAGAGTCAGAATAGCCAAAACAAGTCTCTTCTGCTTGTTGCCTTTCTTTAGCTGTGGTTTCCTAGCACATATTCTACCATGAAGGCCTGATTCACACAGTCTACTCTTAACAGTTGTTCTAGAGATGTGTCTGCTGCAAAAGGTGGCTACTTTGAAGAACCTAGAATATGACAAATATTTTCAGTTGCTTCACACTTTTTTGTTATGTATATAATTCCACATGTATTAATTCATAGTTTTGATGCCTCCAGTGTGACTCTACAATTTTCATACTCATGACAATAAAGAAAACTCTTTGAATGAGAAGGTGTGTCCAAACTTTTGGTCTGTACTGTATATACAGTCTTTTGTATATATATATATATATATATATATATATATATATATATATATATATATATATATATATATATATATATATATATATATATATATATATATATATATATATATATACAGTCATGGCTGAAATTGTTGGCACCCCAGAAATTTTTCCAGAAAATCAAGTTTTTCTCACAGAAAAGTATTGCAGTAACACATGTTTTGCTATACACATGTTTATTCCCTTTGTGTGTATTGAAAAAAAAAAAAAAGGGAAGAAAAAGCGCAAATTGGACATAATGTCACACAAAATTCCAAAAATTAGCTGGTCAAAATTCTTGGCACCCTTAACTTAATATTTGGTTGCACACGCTTTGAAAAAAATAACTGAAATCATTTGCTTTCTATAACCATCAATAAGCTTCTTACACCTCTCACCCGGAATTTTGGACCACTCTTCCTTTGCAAACTGCTCTAGGTCTCTCTTATTGGAAGGGTGCCTTTTCCCAACAGCAATTTTAGGATCTCTCCAAAGGTGTTCAATGGGATTTAGATCTGGACTCATTGCTGGCCACTTTAGAACTCTCCAGCGCTTTCTTGTCATCCATTTCTGGGTGCTTTTTGACATACGTTTGGGGTCATTGTCCTGCTGGAAGACCCAAGATCTCGGACGCAAACCCAGCTTTTTGACACTGGGCTCTACAGCGTGACCCAAAATCCTTTGGTAATCCTCACATTTCATGATGCCTTGCACACATTCAAGGCACCCAGTGCCAGAAGAAGCAAAACAACCCCAAAACATCATTGATCATCCACTATATTTCACTGTAGGTACTGTGTTCTTTACTTTGTTAGCCTCATTCCGTTTTCGGTAAACAGTAGAATGATGTGCTTTACCAAAAAACTATATCTTGGTCTTATCTGTCCACAAGACGTTTTTCCAGAAGGATTTTGGCTTACTCAAGTACATTTTTGCAAACTGTAGTCTTGCTTTTTTATGTCTCTGTGTCAGCAGTGGAGTCCTCCTGGGCAGTGGCTGTGCGTCCACAAAGAGCACGGGAGCGCCGCCCCCTCTGGCTCTCTCATTGCCACTGATTACAATACATAGATCCATGCATTGCATGAATCTATGTATTGTTGCCGCTGCCGCCGACTATTCAGATGGCCGGCTGTATGTGAGCGCCGGCCACCTGAATAACGGCAGCTGGTTGGCTGTGTGGAAGTGTCTATCAGAGCCAGCGGCTTTGATAGGCTTTCCGAGTACAGCCCTCAGGCTGTATTTGGCTACCGAATACTTATCTAAGGGACATACGGGGGGGTGAGTTCCTTGAATAAGACTGACAGGCGTCTCAGCCAATCAGGTTCACCGATTCTGGTAACCTGATTGGCTGAAGCGTCATCGAGGGCAGGAGAAGACATCGAGGAACGTGGAAGGAGGATGGCCGACCCCCAGAAAGGTAAGTGCTGGGCAGGGAGGGGCATTTTACAGGGCACAGCGGCGACAATGGGCACAGTGGCAGTGGCGACAATGGGCACAGTGGCAGTGGCATCAATGGGCACAGTGGCGACAATTAAAGGGCGCAGTGGCATCAATTGGCACAGTGGCAACAATTAAAGGGCACAGTTGCGACAATTAAAGGGCACAGTGGCGACAATTGGCACAGTTGCGACAATTGATGGCACAGTGGCTGCGTTTGATGGCATGGCACAGTGGCTGCGTTTGATGGCATGTCACAGTGGTGACAATTGATGGCACAGTGGCTGCGTTTGATGGCATGGCACAGTTGTGACAATTGATGACACAGTGGCTGTGTTTGATGGCATGGCACAGTGACTGCGTTTGATGGCATGGCACAATGGTGACAATTAATGGCACAATGGCTGTGTTTGATGGCATGGCACAGTGGCTGTGTTTGATGGCATAGCACAGTGGCTGCATTTGATGGCATGGCACAGTGGCTGCATTTGATGGCATGGCACAGTGACTGCATTTGATGGCATGGCACAGTGGTGACAATTGATGGCACAGTGGCTGTGTTTGATGGCATGGCACAGTGGTGACAATTGATGGCACAGTGGCTGTGTTTAATGGCATGGCACAGTGGCTGTGTTTGATGGCATGGCACAGTGGCTGCATTTGATGGCATGGCACAGTGACTGCATTTGATGGCATGGCACAGTGGTGACAATTGATGGCACAGTGGCTGCGTTTGATGGCATGGCACAGTGGTGACAATTGATGACACAGTGGCTGTGTTTAATGGCATGGCACAGTGGCTGTGTTTGATGGCATGGCACAGTGGCTGCATTTGATGGCATGGCTCAGTGACTGCATTTGATGGCATGGCACAGTGGTGACAATTGATGGCACAGTGGCTGCGTTTGATGGCATGGCACAGTGGTGACAATTGATGACACAGTGGCTGTGTTTGATGGCATGGCACAGTGACTGCGTTTTATGGCATGGCACAGTGGTGACAATTAATGGCACAATGGCTGCGTTTGATGGCATGGCACAGTGGCTGTGTTTGATGGCATGGCACAGTGGCTGCATTTGATGGCATGGCACAGTGGCTGCATTTGATGGCATGGCACAGTGACTGCATTTGATGGCATGGCACAGTGGTGACAATTGATGGCACAGTGGCTGTGTTTAATGGCATGGCACAGTGGCTGTGTTTGATGGCATGGTACAGTGGCTGCATTTGATGGCATGGCACAGTGACTGCATTTGATGGCATGGCACAGTGGTGACAATTGATGGCACAGTGGCTGCGTTTGATGGCATGGCACAGTGGTGACAATTGATGACACAGTGGCTGTGTTTGATGGCATGGCACAGTGACTGCGTTTGATGGCATGGCACAGTGGTGACAATTAATGGCACAATGTCTGCGTTTGATGGCATGGCACAGTGGCTGTGTTTAATGGCATGGCACAGTGGCTGCATTTGATGGCATGGCACAGTGACTGCATTTGATGGCATGGCACAGTGGTGACAATTGATGGCACAGTGGCTGTGTTTGATGGCATGGCACAGTGGTGACAATTGATGGCACAGTGGCTGCGTTTAATGGCATGGCACAGTGGCTGTGTTTGATGGCATGGCACAGTGACTGCATTTGATGGCATGGCACAGTGGTGACAATTGATGGCACAGTGGCTGTGTTTGATGGCATGGCACAGTGGTGACAATTGATGGCACAGTGGCTGCGTTTAATGGCATGGCACAGTGGCTGTGTTTGATGGCATGGCACAGTGGCTGCATTTGATGGCATGGCACAGTGACTGCATTTGATGGCATGGAACAGTGGTGACAATTGATGGCACAGTGGCTGCATTTTATGGGCACAGTGGCTGCATTTGATGGGCACAGTGAGGCTGCAATTGTTTTTGTTTGCGCCCCCTCCCAAAAATTTTGAGCACCAGCCGCCACTGCTCCTGGGTCTCCTGCCATAGCGTTTCATTTCATTTAAATGTGGACGGATAGTTCGCACTGACACTTAGGCCCCATACACACGATCGGATATATCCGATGAAAACGGTCCGCGGACCATTTCCATCGGATATGTCCGATCGGGAGTTTGATCCGATGGCGTGTACACACCATCGGATCAAATTCCCCGCCGCCGGAACGGCGCGGTGACGTAGTGGTGACGCGGCGGTGACGTTGACGCCGCCGCGTCACCACCACGTCACCGCACCAGGAAGTAAAACACTTCCGCGCATGCGCCGAATCCATTCGGCAGCGGCGCGGCGGTGGTGGGAGCCGACATGTCTGCTGGTAAGTGTACTAACCAGCAGACATGTCGGGCGGACAGGTTCCCACCGGATGGATTTCAAAGCATGCTTTGAAATCTGTCGGGTGGAGAAATCTGTCCGCTAGCCCATACACACGAGCGGAGATGTCTGCTGAAACGGTCCATCGGACCGTTTTCAGCGGACATATCCCCTCGTGTGTACGCGGCCTTATGCTCCCTAAGGCCCCATACACACGATCGGATATATCCGATGAAAACGGTCCGCGGACCATTTCCATCGGATATGTCCGATCGGGAGTTTGATCCGATGGCGTGTACACACCATCGGATCAAATTCCCCGCCGCCGGACGGCGCGGTGACGTGGCGATGACGCGGCGGTGACGTTGACGCCGCCGCGTCACCGCTACGTCACCGCACCAGGAAGTAAAACACTTCCGCGCATGCGCCGAATCCATTCGGCAGCGGCGCGGCGGCGGTGGGAGCCGACATGTCTGCTGGTAAGTGTACTAACCAGCAGACATGTCGGGCGGACAGATTCCCACCGGATAGATTTCAAAGCTTGCTTTGAAATCTGTCGGGTGGACAAATCTGTCCGCTAGCCCATACACACGAGCGGAGATGTCTGCTGAAACGGTCCATCGGACCGTTTTCAGCGGACATATCCCCTCGTGTGTACGCGGCCTTATGCTCCCTAAGCCTGCAGGACAGCTTGAATTTCTTTGGAACTTGTTTGGGGCTGCTTGTCCACCATCCGGATTATTCTGCATTGCAACCTTTCATACATTTTTCTCTTCCGTCCATGCCAAGAGAGATTAGCTACAGTGCCATGGGTTGCAAACGTTTTGATAATGTTGCGCACTGTGGACAAAAGCAATTCTAGATCTCTGGAGATGGACTTGTAACCTTGAGGCCGCATACACACGATCAGACCGGTCCGATGAAACTGGTCTTAAGACCAGTTTCATCGGACCAATTCGGTGGTGTGTACGGCCCATCGGACCGTTGTCCGTCGGACCAAAGTTTTAAAACTTGCTTTAAAATCTGTCCGACGGACACCTGTCCGTTGTACAGATTCGATGGTTAGTACACAAAAGCATCGGACCAAAAACCTGCGTATGCTCAGAATCAAGTCGACACATGCTTGGAAGCATTGAACTTCGTTTTTTCAGCACGTCGTTGTGTTCTACGTCACCGCGTTCTGGTCTGATCGGATTTTTGGCCTGATGGTCGGACCAGTTTCATCGGACCGGTATGATCGTGTGTACATGACCTCAGAGCGTTGATATTTTTTCACAATTGGTTCTTAAGTCCTCAGACAGTTCTCCTCTTTCTGTTGCCCATGCTTAGTGTGGCAGACACAGACACACAATGCAAATACTAATGCCCTGTACACACGATCGGTTCGTCTGATGAAAACGGACCGATGGATTGCGTGTGGGCCCCATCAGTTTTTTTTCCCATCGGTGAAAAAAATTAGAACCTGTTTTAAATTTTTCTTATGGTTAAAAAACCGATAGAAAAAAAAACGATCGTCTGTTGGGAAATCCATCGTGCCGGCAGCATCTGCAGGGCCGCCCGCTCATCCATCCACCCACTCCCTCTCCCGGGCTCACGCTGTTACATCATCCTTCCGCGTCTCCCAGGCTACGCTGGTAGCAGGGGGGGGTGTTCACCTCCACGGCAGCAGGGGTCTCACTGTGGTGGCATGGGGGGGGGCTGCCCACCTGCATCTCCGGGGTCTTCCCAGCGGCATGGGGGGGCTGTCCCCATATTTCACTCGGGTCATACTGGCTGTATGAGGGGCGGTTCATGCATGGGTCTTGCTGGCAGCTGGGGGGGGGTGTCCGCCATTTTTTCCAGGGGTTACAGGCTGGCTACTTGGGGGGGGGCTGCCCTCCCGCATCTCTGGGGTCATGCTAGTGGCATTGGGAAGGGGGTGAGCTGTCCGCCCTTTTTACTCAGGTCAGGGGAGTTTCTGCCCCTGCGTTTGTGTCATAGCGTTTCTGCCTCATGGTTTTCTGTCATAGCGTTTCTGCCCCATGGTTTTCTGTCATAGCGTTTCTGCCCCATGGTTTTCTGTCATAGCGTTTCTGCCCCATGGTTTTCTGTCATAGTGTTTCTGCCCCATGGTTTTCTGTCATAGCGTATCTGCCCCATGGTTTTCTGTCATAGCGTATCTGCCCCATGGTTTTCTGTCATAGCGTTTCTGCCCCATGGCTTTCTGTCATAGCGTTTCTGCCCCATGGTTTTCTGTCATAGCGTTTCTGCCCCTGGCTTTCAGTCATAACGTATCTGCCCCACGTTTTCTGTCATAGCGTTTCTGCCCCACGTTTTCTGTTATAGCGTTTCTGCCCCACGTTTTCTGTCATAGCGTTTCTGCCCCACGTTTTCTGTCATAGCGTTTCTGTCCCACGTTTTCTGTCAAAGCGTTTCTGCCCCACGTTTTCTGTCATAGCGTTTCTGCCCCGCGTTTTTCTATCATAGCGTTTTCTGTCATAGCGTTTCTGCCCTACGTTTCCTGGCACAACGTTTCTGCCCCTGGTTTTCTGTCAATGTTTCTGCCCCCAGGTTTGCTGCCATGTTGTTTCTGCTACCGGGGTTTCTGTCATAGCGTTTCTGCCCCCAGGGTTTTCCGTCATAGGGTTTCTGTCCCCAGGTTTTCTGTCATAGCGTTTCTGCCCCTACATTTTCTGTCATAGCGTTCTGCCCCCACGTTTTCTGTCATAGCGTTCTGCCCCCACGTTTTCTGGCATAGCATTCTGCCCCCACGTTTTCTGTCATAGTGTTCTGCCCCCATGTTTTCTGTCGTAGCGTTTCTGCCCCCAGGTTTTTCTGTCATAGCGTTTCTGTCCCCAGATTTTCTGTCATAGCGTTTCTGTCCCCAGGTTTTTCTGTCATAGCGTTTCTGTCCCCAGGTTTTCTGTCATAGCGTTTCTGTCCCCAGGTTTTCTGTCATAGCGTTTCTGACCCCAGGTTTTTCTGTCATAGCGTTTCTGCCCCCAGGTTTTCAGTCATAGCGTTTCTGCACCCAGGTTTTTCGTCATAGCGTTTCTGTCCCCAGGGTTTTCTGTCATAGCGTTTCTGCCCCCACGTTTTCTGTCTTATTTCTGCCTCAGCGTGTCAGGCGCAGTGTTTGTCTCACACAATTCTGTCTCAGGTTCTGTCCTTGCATTGGCCATAGCTATAGTATCATGCGTTTCTGCCCCCAGGTTTTCTGTCTTAGCGTTTCGGCCCACACGATTTCTGTCATAGCATATCTGCCTCAGTGTTGCAGGTGCAGCTTTCTCTCATACCTTTTCTGCCCCAGATTTTGCCTCAGCGTTTCAGGCTCGGTGATTCTATCATACCATTCTGCCTCTGGTTTCCGTTATTACATTTGCCTCAGCGTTTTCTCTCATACCGGCAGGTTCTGCCCCAGGGTTTCTGTCATAGCGTTTCTGCCCTGGGTTTTTCTGTCATAGCGTTTCTGCCCCAGGTTTTCTGTCATAGCGCTTCTGCCCCAGGTTTTCTGCCCATGGTTTCTGTCTGGGCACTATGGCCCCCACGTTTTCTGTCTGGGCACTACGGCCCCCACGTTTTCTGTCTGGGCACTACGGCCCCCACGTTTTCTGTCTGGGCACTACGGCCCCACATTTTCTGTCTGGGCACTACGGCCCCCACGTTTTTGTCATTTCTGTCTGTCATTGCATTTCTGCCTCGGCATTTCAGGCTCAGTGTTGCTCTCATACCATTTCTGCCCCAGGTTTTGTCATTTTATTTTTTCCTCAGCGTTGCTCTCATGCCATTTCTGCCCCAGGTTTCTGTCCTATATTTTTTGCCTTAGCATTCAGGTTCAGCGGGTCTCCCATACCATTTCTGCCCCAGGTTTTGCCATAACTTTTCAGTCTCAGCAGTTCTGCTGCCCCCACAATTTCTGTCCCCCTCAATTTCTGTCATAGCATTGCTGCCCCCACGATTTCTATCATAGCTTTGCTGCCGCCACGAATCCTGTCTGTGTTGGTTTGTCTTGGCGTTGTCGTCTTCGTGGTTACCATGTCTCATTGTACTTTGTCCACGTTGCATCTGGGTTGTTTAGCTAGTGCTCACATCTCAGGATCTGTCACGTCTACAGATTCATACGGGCTGAGGTTTCGTTTTTAATTGATTGTTGACCACAATCTTCTCGCCTGTTTACATACGTCATACGTTGCATGTGCATTCATTACACCTATACGATTACCCACAGCAGTCCGTGGGTACACTAGCCCTGAGTGTTCAGTTGAATTGCCTGTCTCTACGCTGCATGTTACTCAGGGTCACGTGCCAGTCACACTGGGTTGGGGTGTCATCGGGTGCATTCATGCGCAGCGGTCTTGATGTTTCTGCTCATGTTCTCATACATAGGTAGGCACAGAGGGCGTTGTTGTTTCATGTGTGTTTTCTGTCATGCCTAGGTCGTGTCAGCGCACCCCCAGTTCCTGCTCTTCCATTTCTGCCGGCCATGTCATCATCTATTTGGGTCCGGTCTATCAGGCCTTCTGGTTCATGACTGAGCAATGGGTGTTCCTTGTCAGAGGTGGTGGAATCACCCATCCCTGATTCTCTGACATCCCTGCTGTGGGTACTTTCAGACCTGCTTTCGGGGCTCATCGCTGCATCATCAGGTTGTTCATAGTGTTGTGGCTTCAGCTGACAGTCATGCTTTGTTACCAATCAAGTTTCTGGAGGCAGCTTTTCCAGGGGCGGTTGGTCTGGTTTCTCTACCTTCATGCTGTAGGTGGGGGGCTGGGCCTCTTAGGTACCGAGTGGCAAGTTTAATAGCATTGTTACTATGGGCTGCTCTCTCCTGCAAAACTTGTCATTAGGTACTTGTCCGTGGTGTGGCGTTTCAGCACTTGTGCACTTGAGGGGGGGGGGGGGGGGGTTGCGTTAGCTTCCATACCGATATCAACTATCCTTATGCTCAATTTCGTCAGTCCTGCCGGTGGCAAGGTAAGTCTTTTTTGTGCATCATCATCGGGTCGTGCTTCTGCCTGTAACCTGGTAACCAAGTCTATCAGGTAGGAATGGGTTCTGTGTGTCGGTATGGTTCCAAGTTTAAGGTTGCTGTTGCCTTAGCGCATGGGCCTCGTCCATCTGCTCCGTCAGCATATCCATCAGTTGTTTTTCAGGCTCCTGCCAGTTGTTAATTTTTGCCACTCACCCTCTCACTTCCCTATATCAAGTATGGGGTAGGCCAGGGGTTGGGGGGTTTCCTCATGGAGCTACGTCTCTGGTGTTCGGTTGTAGCATTTGTTTGTTAGGCATTATTGCAGGGGCTTCTCGGGCCAGCTCTCGTCTGGGTTGGTGCAGGCAGCAGGCTCGTACCAGTCTTTCTCGGGGCATTGGTCGAGTTCAGGGCTGCTTCACGCGTTCGGCAGGGGCTTCCTTCCATCACAGGTCATAAATCAGTAGCTTCTCCGGTCATAACGGCTACTCATCGGGTATACATACGGTTGCCAGCCGGGTGCGTGCTGATTTACTTCTTGGTCGCTTAAACATGTGTCTTTTGCCCTCTTTCAGGCGTACCTACCAGCCGGCCAAAGGCACACTCCAGGCCTTGGTTATTAGGGTTATCGCATTCCTTACTCGAAGACTCTGATTACAAGTTAGAAGGCTGGCCGCAGGCCAGCTTGAGTTTGTGGAAGGAGTCTGAAGAGTACTTGAGACTCCCTCCCTGTCAGGGCTGGGTTCGGCGTCAGATTCTGGGTTTCCACCCACCCATTCCCCCAGCTTTCATACATTCTCATTGTACTCAGGGTATGCCCTCTTTCAGGCGTACCTACCAGCCGGCCAAAGGCACACTCCAGGCCTTAGTTATTAGGGTTATCGCATTCCTTACTCGAAGACTCTGATTACAAACATGCGTATAGCAAAACATGTGTTACTGCAATACTGTAATAATTTTCTGTAAGCAATACTTGATTCTCTGGAAAGCATTTGGGGATGCCAACAATTTCGGCCATGACTGTATATATGTATATATATATATATATATATATATATATACTCTGCATCCAGTGTAGCCTATATCTGCAGTGCATTCCTGGTGTACTTTTTCTACTACACTTCTGGTGGTGTACACAATACAGTGCAGTCGTAGTGCAGTTGCTACTACACTTCTGGTGGTATACACAACACCCGTAGCGCAGTTGCTACTACTTTTCTGGCTGTGTACACAGTACAATACAGTGCAGCCATAGTGCAGTTGCTATTAAACTTTTGTTGGTGTACACAGTACACAATACAGTGCACCTGCAGTGCAGTTGCTACTACTTTTCTGGTAGTGTACACAGTACACAATACTGTGCAGCTGCAGTGTAGTTGCTACTACACTTCTCACTTCTGGTGGTGTACACAATACAATGCACCTGCAGTGCAGTTACTACTACTTTTCTGGTAGTGTACACTCTACACAATACAGTGCAGCTGCAGTGTAGTTGCTACTACACTTCTCACTTCTGGTGGTGTACACAATACAAGGCACCTGTAGTGCAGTTGCTACTATTTTTCTGATGGTGTACATAGTACACAATACAGTGCAGCCATAGTGCAGTTGCTACTACACTTCTGGTGGTGTACACATTACACAATACAGTGCAGCCGTAGTGCATTTGCTACTACACTTCTGTTGGTATACAAAATACAGTGCACCCGTAGCGCAGTTGCTACTACTTTTCTGGTGGTGTACACAGTGCGCAATACAGTGCAGCTGTAGTGCAGTTGCTACTGCACTTCTGGTGGTGTACCCAGTACACAATATAGTGCACCGGCAGTGCAGTTGCTACTACTTTTCTGGTAGTGTACACAGTACACAATACAGTGCAGCTGTAGTATAGTTTCTACTACACTTCTGGTGGTGTACACAATACAGTGCAGCCATAGTGCAGTTGCTACTACTTTTCTGGTGGTGTACACAGTACACACTACAGTGCAGCCATAGTGCAGTTGCTACTACACTTCTGGTGGTGTACACAATACAGTGCACCCGTACTGTAGTTGCTACTACTTTTCTGGTGGTGTACACAGTACACAATATAGTGCACCCGTACTGTAGTTGCTGCTACTTTTCTGGGAGTGTATACAATATCTAATACAGTGAAGTATGGTGTTGCAAAACAAAATATTCATCATGCCTGGAAGGCCACCAAGGAGAGGCAAATGCTCACAGGCCACTAAAAGAGGACAAGCAGGCTCTGTGTCTACAGTCAACAGTGCTGGTTGTGGACATGCTGCATCCTCTGCACGTGGTTGTGGGGCAGGCTTGTCCTATTTTTCTGCTGCTGGTCATGTTATTGAGCCAGAACATGCAGAAGAGTTGGTGGAGTGGATAGCAAAGCCATCCTTATCCTCCTCATTCTCTGTCACCCAGGCTCAGAGTAGCTTACCTTCCAATGCAGCTGACAAAGCGGCTTATTCTACTGGATCATTGTCCACAGTCACTGCTTCCGTAGCCCCACCATCATGCACGGAGGAGTCCCCCAAACTATTTGACCACAGTGTCGAGTATATGCTTCTGGAGGATGCTCAGCGATTTGAAGGCTCTGATGTTGTTACCCTGGTTGGCGAAGGAAGTAACGTGAGCCTAGAGAGAGGGATGCACAAGAAGGACAAGAAACTGGCAGTCATGTTCCCCCAGCTGCAGCATACTGCCAAGTTAGTGAGGCCCGGAGCAGAAGACAACATGCAGTAGGCGTAGGGCCGGCCATGACAGGGTTAACAAAAATCCCTGGCTGCAGAGGGGAGTGGTCAGCAGAGGGCAGTGTCCTGGGGAGAAGAGGTGATAAATTCCTCCTCCCCTCTTCCCGGGCTAAGCACACGAGGAAGGAAGTTTGTGAGGTAGGCAGGCTGCTGGGGATTTGTGCTTTGCCTGTAATATGTCTGGGGTTGATGCCATGCTCACCCATCTGCGGGAGGAGACAGAGCGGCGCGGGGAGGGGTGGCTGCAGTCCATGCTGGAGCCTCTCCTCAGTCAGGCCAGCAATCCGGCCGTTTCACCCGGCGGGGGGGGCCGGGGGGGGGTTACCCGCGCGATCGCGGCGTTCTAGGCCTCCTGAGAGGTACTCCCCGGGACCATCCACCAGGCAACATAGGAGGGAGGGGAGCCCAGCTAGGGCCCCCTCAGGCCCCCCTGCAAAACGGTCAGCAGCGTCGGCGGCGGGCTCTGTATGCCCTGCAAAGCACAGTGGGGGGGGGGGGCGGCCAGGGGGCTCCAAGGCGGCGGCTAGGCCCGCCCTACGTGTGGATCAGTATTATGCGGGCTCTCACCCCGGTTGTGCACCGGTGGTTCAGGAGCCTCGGCGTGGGAGGTCTGTCGCAGCGGTGGCTAGCCCCTTGCCATCCACGGCTAGCCACCTCCAATCCAGCCCTGAGGAGAGAGGGCGTGGGTGAGGGGAAGACAGCAGCAGACGAGAGGCACCCAAAAAAGCGACGGCGAAATCCGTGCACGGGTCCAGAGTGAGGAGGGTGAGTAAGGCCAGGTCTGGGCCCGCGGCAGCCAGGACCGAGTCGCCTGGTGGGCCTTCATCTGAGGAAGACTTCCGGCCTGGAGATCGTTCCGAGGGAGAACTGTCGGGTTCCGAAGAGGACTTCGTGCCCGGGACGCAGTTCGCAGCGCGGGAGACGAGTGCTTCGGCTGGTGGGATTGCTTCCAGGCAGCCCGGTAAGTCTTTTTCAGCATGTTCTAATGTGTTACGGAATGCTGGTGTGTTGGTGGGGGGACGGAGGGAAGTTTCCCATAGTCGCTTGATTGTGCCCGCAGTGACTGGGGGTAGTGGGGTAAGTCCTAGGGCCAGGGAGGAGAAGGCTGTAGGGGGTGATGGTTTGCAGCGGTTTTTGGTGGGGTTAGAAGCGTTGGTGAGCCAGCTAAAAGGGGGTGATAATGCTGAAGTTGGTCCGGCGGCGGCTTGGGTGCCGGTTGGGGGGGGCAGTGTGGCGGGGTCCACAAACTTGGGGTCGATGCCCGTGGCGGAAGTGCCTGGGGCAGCCGGGGAGAGTGCGGTTTCAGATGGGGCAGGTGATGCTGCGCCATCGAGCGACAAAGTGGGGGCGGCGGGAGACTCCACTAAGAAGAGGGACTTGGTACGTTTGGCGGACGCAGCTAAGGGGGAAGTATATACTTGTTATGAGGCACCCCTGGGGTCACATTTGAAACAGGAGGTGAGAGAGAAAATCTGGAAGAGTGAATATGTAGAAATATTTGCGCTGTTGCCTTTAGAGAAATTTAACCTGGACAAGTCAAAAAAAGAGGATGAGGAAAAAAGGAGGTATAGGCTTATCCCCAAGACTTTTGCGAATTGGTCGCAGGCGTACTCGATCATGGCGAGTGTGATCGGTGAGAAAAACCCCGAACATTGTTCGGCGCTTTTCAGTTATCAGGAGGCGATTAGCGAGGCGTATCGGTGTTACGGGGGCACTGGGTGGCTCCGGTACGACGAACAATTCAGACAACGCAGGGTGGTGAGAAATGACATTAGGTGGGATACCAAAGACATTGGCCTGTGGATGCGGCTTATGTCGGCCCCACGTACGTCTACTCCGTTTTTTCAGGGAGGGGCCGGTGGAACCTTTTCCCCGGGACAGTCGGCCGGAAAGAAAAAGGGGGTCTGCTGGCAGTTTAATGAGGGTAACTGCAAGTTTGGGGGTTCCTGCCGGTTCAGGCACGAGTGCTCCGGCTGTGGTGGTAACCACCCCTCTTCCCGGTGTTTTAAACAGGGCAAGGGACGTACCGGAGAGCCTGCGGGTAAGAGGGAGGACTCCAGTGATGGGGCGGCTGCCCGGTCATTGGAAAGGGGTTTTTCGGATGGTTTTAGTATTCCTTGTAAGTTGGCGGTTGTTCCTCCGGTCCCCAAAAAATTGCGCTCCGCGCTACGTTACCCTGAGGTGGTTTCGGAGAAGCTGCGGAAGGAAGTAGCGCTGGGTCGGATGGGGGGCCCGTTCGCTTCCCCCCCGTTGGATGAGTTGGTCGTTTCACCATTGGGGGTGGTACCAAAGAAGGAGCCGAACAAGTTCAGGCTCATTCACCACCTGTCGTTTCCGAAAGGGGGGTCGGTCAACGAGGCCATCAGCGCGGGTGATTGTGCGGTATGCTACACCTCCTTTGATGCGGCAGTTGGTTGGGTCAGGCGGTATGGTCGGGGGGCCCTGATGGCCAAGTCGGACATCGAGGCTGCCTTTCGGCTTCTCCCGGTCCACCCGGACAGTTTCCGGCTGTTGGGCTGTCATTGGGAGGGGGAGTTCTACGTGGACAAGTGTCTGCCGATGGGCTGCTCCGTTTCATGTGCCCTATTCGAACAGTTTAGGAGTGGGTGGTCCGGGATGTGGTGGGTTTTTGGAGTGGGTGGTCCGGGATGTGGCGGGAGTGAACTCCGTGATCCACTACCTGGACGACTTCCTATGCGTGGGACCGGCTGGGTCGCGTATCTGCGCGGTGTTGTTGGCCACGCTGGAACACATTGCAGAGCGCTTTGGGGTGCCGCTGGCACCCGAAAAAACGGAGGGGCCTAGGTCGGTCATCCAATTCTTGGGCATAGTGATTGATTCGGAGGCCATGGAGTGCAGGCTGCCTTTGGACAAACTCGAGGGCCTCAAAGCGGAAATTAGCGAGATGGTGGGGCAAAAGAAAGTACGGCTCAGAGCGCTGCAGTCGCTTTTGGGAAAACTTAATTTCGCGTGTCGTATTCTTCCGATGGGGCGAGTCTTTTGCAGGCGCCTCTCGGCAAGCACGGCGGGGTTTAAGTCACCCACACACTTTGTGAGGTTGGTGAAGGCACACAGGGAGGACCTGTTAGTATGGCGCTCCTTTTTGGAGTCGTTTAACGGGAGGGCTCTGTGGATGTCCGGTCCAGTCAGCAACTTTGACATGGAACTGTTCACGGATGCTGCCGGGGGTTCGGGTTTTGGGGCATTCTTTCAGAGACAGTGGAGCGCTGGCCCTTGGCCCCAGTCCTGGGTGTCGGCGGGTTTCACTAGGAACTTGGTGCTGCTGGAGCTGTTTCCGGTAGTATTGGCGGTGGAGTTATGGGGTTCGGCCTTCCGGGACCGGAAGGTTCGGTTCCATTGTGACAACATGGGGGTGGTACAGGTGATCAACAGGGCCACGGCATCCTCTCCCCCGGTTATCCGTCTCTTGCGGCACCTGGTGCTGCGCTGTTTGCAGATGAACATTTTTGTGTATGCGGTGCATTTACCGGGGGTGGAAAACGTAGTGGCTGACGCATTGTCTCGTTTTCAGTGGGACAGGTTCCGGGAGTTGGTGCCGGAGGCAGAGGAGAAAGGGGTCCCCTGTCCAGAGTGTCTGTGGGGGATTCCGTTGGAATCGTCTCACGATGGATCAGGAAGTCGGTAAGTGTGGGGACGTGGACGGCGTATGAGAAAGTCTGGTTGGAATGGCAGGCTCTGGTTAGTGAGGCAGGGGTGGACCCGGCAGGGCCCGAAGTGAAGGGGCTGGTGATTTATTTTTTGGCCAGGAACATGGAAGCGGGGGTGTCACAGTCAGCTTTGGACAAGAAACTGGCGGGCTTGGCCTTCATGTTCAAATGGCAAGGGTGTCCGGATTTCACAAAGGAATTTTGGGTGAGACAAGCGCTAAAAGGCTACAGGAAGCACGGGCGGCGGGCGGATGCCCGGCGCCCGGTGTCGTTCGAAATCTTGAGGGGGATTATGGGAGAACTGGGAGCGGTGTGTACGTCCCAGTACGAGGTTTGGTTGTTTCGCGCAGCGTTTGCGTTGGCGTTCTTTGGGGCTTTTCGGGTGGGGGAGTTGGTTAGTCCTTCAAAAAAGGTTCAGGGCGGCATGCAGGCCATGGACATGGCATGGGCGCAGGAGGGGGTCACGCTGTTTTTAAGGAGATCCAAAACAGATCAAAAAGGGAAAGGGAAGGCGGTTCAGGTGTTCCCTATTGGGGGATCGGATCTGTGCCCGGTCAAGGTGGTGCAGGATTTCTTGGAGGTGCGCCCGCAGAAGGCTGGGTCTTTCCTGCTCCATGAGGATGGAGCGCCTTTGTCGCGATACCAATTTGTGACTGTGTTTAGAAGATGTCTGGGGGCATTGGGCCTGGTGCCAAGGGAGTTTTCTGCCCATTCATTTAGAATCGGGGCTGCGACAGAGGCAGCACGCAGTGGTTTGGACGACGATACGGTAAAAAGAATAGGCAGGTGGGAATCGAGGAGGTTTCGCTTGTATGTGAGACCACACTTATTGGTGAACTTGGGTCAATAGTTGTTACAGGTTTCCTTTACTATTACAAAAAAAAAAAAAAATGTCAATGATTGAAAGAGGAATGGTGTTAAGGGGCATGGGAGCTTGTAGGGAGGGGGGAGCGTCCCTGATGGGCATATTGTGGTAATGGCTGTGTTGCTTACTGTCTTTCAGGTACAGGACAAGGATTGGTATGGATTTTGGGCCATTCGTTTGTACATTGGGGGCCAAGAGAGCGGATGTTCGACCGGACGGTCGACAGCTGGGGGTCCCAAGACAGGAGGCTTGCGTAAGGTGGCTGGGTTTCCCGGGGATGCTGTGGAGTAGGGTGGTGCCAGAGGTGCACAAGTTTGCAAAATTGGATCGTCCTCCTGATGTGCTGTTGTATTAAGAGAGGTATGGACTCCAGAGATAGAGATATCATTTTGCCCCTGTACAAATCATTAGTAAGACCTCATCTGGAATATGCAGTCCAGTTTTGGGCACCAGTTCTCAAAAAGGATATCGGAGAACTGGAGAAAGTGCAGAGAAGGGCAACCAAACTGATAAGAGGCATGGAGGAGCTCAGCTATGAGGAAAGATTAGAGGAACTGAATTTATTCACTCTTGAGAAGAGGAGAATAAGGGGGGGATATGATCAACATGTACAAATACATAAGAGGTCCATATAGTGAACTTGGTGTTGAGTTATTCACTTTAAGGTCAACACTGAGGACAAGGGGGCACTCTTTACGTCTGGAGGAAAAGAGATTTCACCTCCAAATACGGAAAGGTTTCTTCACAGTAAGAGCTGTGAAAATGTGGAACAGACTCCCTCCAGAGGTGGTTCTGGCCAGCTCAGTAGATTGCTTTAAGAGAGGCCTGGATTCTTTCCTAAATGCACATAATATAACTGAGTACTAAGTTTTGTAGGTAAAGTTGATCCGGGGTAAATCCGATTGCCTTTCGGGGAATCAGGAAGGAATTTTTTCCCCTCCGGTAGCAAATTGGATCATCGCTCTGCTGGGGTTTTTTGCCTTCCTCTGGATCAACTGTGGGTATGGAGTTGGGTGTATGGGAGGATGTACTGTGTTTTACTTTGTTTTATTTTTATTTATTTTTTATGGTTGAACTGGATGGACTTGTGTCTTTTTTCAACCTGACTAACTATGTAACTATGCTCCACGTGGGAGGAAATGACTTAGGAGTCCGTTCCATGCTGGATGTAGCAAGGGATATTAAGTTCGATTTTCTACGGCTCCGCATGTCATACCCGGATACGGTACTGGTGTGGTCGGACATAGTGGCCAGGTCTACGTGGAGGATGGCCAGGTCGGTGGAAGGGGTGAACAGGGCTAGAAGGAAGATCAACCGGGATGTGGGGAGGTTTGTGCTCAGGAATGGGGGGTTGGTGGTCAGGCATCCTGAACTGGAGTTGGAGACTTGGAGGTACTTGCGGGGCGATGGAGTGCACCTGACGGAGGTGGGTATTGACATGTGGGTTCTGGGCCTGCAGGAAGGGGTACACCAAGCATTGAGGGTTTGGAGGTGCGCCCAAAGATAAGGTGTTATCTTTGGGTGCTGGTGGCGGGTGTTTTGGACTTCGCAGCAGAAGAAATTACCCCAAAGATGGATGCCATTACCCAGAGGTGGTATGGGTTCGGAAGGGGGGTGGCTGCCAGTTTACCAAGGTGTAGCTGGTAGTTTGGTTAATGTGGGCACTGCGGTCAGTGGTCGTCTCTGAGCCAGCTTGTCGGCTTGAGGCCTTAGGACCAGAGGTTAGGTACCGCAGTGCCCAAAAGGTTAAATTGTTTACAAGTAGTGTTTATGGTTCCCTGCAAAGTCCAGCACCTATATATTTAAAATTGTTGTTTCTTCTCAGGTATATATGTATATATGTTTTACTGGTTATTTCTTATTTAAAAAGGTTATTTAAATAAAAGGAGGCTGCTACGGACAGTTTTTTACTCCAAAGTCAGTGGTGGTCTCAATTATTTATTATGGGGAAGTGGGAGTATAATGTGGGTCTTAGCAGAAAAAGGGGTTAAGTGTGTTATACCATAGTCAAGTGAGGCCCGGAGCAGAAGACAACATGCAGTAGGCGTAGGGCCGGCCATGACAGGGTTAACAAAAATCCCTGGCTGCAGAGGGGAGTGGTCAGCAGAGGGCAGTGTCCTGGGGAGAAGAGGTGATAAATTCCTCCTCCCCTCTTCCCGGGCTAAGCACACGAGGAAGGAAGTTTCCCACCCACCCTCCCTTGTTTTATTGGGTAACAGGGCTTTTGGTTAAGGGAATGGTCACTGGTAATTTAAGGAGAGGTGGTTTGTTCTTGGTGTTTTCGCTTTGGTGTGTTCCTGTTTGTTGTTTTTGTCTTTTGCAGGTGCAAGGTTAAGATGTTGTGGCGGTGGCGGGTGTTTTGGACTTTGCAGCAGAAGAAATTACCCCAAAGATGGATGCCATTACCCAGAGGTGGTATGGGTTCGGAAGGGGGGTGGCTGCCAGTTTACCAAGGTGTAGCTGGTAGTTTGGTTAATGTGGGCACTGCGGTCAGTGGTCGTCTCTGAGCCAGCTTGTCGGCTTGAGGCCTTAGGACCAGAGGTTAGGTACCGCAGTGCCCAAAAGGTTAAATTGTTTACAAGTAGTGTTTATGGTTCCCTGCAAAGTCCAGCACCTATATATTTAAAATTGTTGTTTCTTCTCAGGTATATATGTATATATGTTTTACTGGTTATTTCTTATTTAAAAAGGTTATTTAAATAAAAGGAGGCTGCTACGGACAGTTTTTTACTCCAAAGTCAGTGGTGGTCTCAATTATTTATTATGGGGAAGTGGGAGTATAATGTGGGTCTTAGCAGAAAAAGGGGTTAAGTGTGTCATGCTCCAGTGATGAGCAGGGAGAGGATGATGAGATCACTGACTCTACTTGGGTGCCTGATAGAAGAGAGGAGAAGGCAAATCTCCAATGAGGCAGAATGCCCTCCGGGGGCAGCTTATTTTTAAACTTTTTTTGACATTTTTTTTTGGATCACTTTTATTCCTATTACAAGGAATGTAAACATCCCTTGTAATAGGAATGTGTGTGACAGGATCTCTTTATGGAGGGATGCAGGGTCAATAAGACCCAGCATCTCTCCTCCAGGCTGGAAAGCATTAGATCGTGAAAAAAAATTCACCGATCTAATGCTTTCAGCCGCGATTGCGGCTGTGTTTACATTCCAGGACCCGGGCGTGACGTCATAACATCGTGCCCGGTCCTCCGACGATCATAGAGATGACTGGTGACCATCTGGTCACCAGTCTACTCTATGGTTTACAGCGGACGGCGGTGGATCGTTTATCCGGGTCTCCGATGGCAAAGGAGAGCCCGGAGACGCACCGGATGGCGGCGGGAGGGGGGGCGTCCCCTCCCGCCGCCTATAAGAACGATCAAGCGGCGGAATGTTCTTATGGTGCCACTATGATCATTCTTATGGTGCAGGGATTCGCCGCCTGAAGAGATGGATATCTGAATGATGACTGTGGCTGCAGACATCATTCAGATATCCCCACTGAAAGCCAGGACGTCAATTGACGGCCTTGGTATTAAAGTGGTTAAGAAGAATTTATCCAAACCATGCTGACCAACTGCTCTCCAGCTTCTGTTCCAGGACACCTCTCTGTGACCGTGTAAGGAGAGCTCCCTCCCAGCTCCCCAGCTCCTCCACTGGATCCACCCCCCCAGAAGGGGGTGTATCTCAAGCATTGCAGTCTAGCACTCCATCCTTCAGTTCTCCGGTCAACAATTCCCCCCTAGCAGGCTGACTGAGGGAATATATAGGAGGCCCACCCCCTGCCAATCCTAGTTGGGAATTGGTCAGAGCTCCTACATAGATCCCCATGCCACGCCAACTCTCAGCCCTGCCCCTTTCCCAGAACATTCTCACTGGAAACAAATGAGGCGCCCAAAAGCTGAAGTACATGTCAGTCATGTGAAGTACACTAACCACTCCCTGCCCCCAGATCAAAAACAAACAGTCCCAGCTTACAACATAAGCCTGCTTAAATTTACCTACACTGGCAGCTAACACCAGAAATCTCACATCTAGCAGAGGGTGCTACAGAGGGTATGTTATATTTACTTGTTTTCGTTTTTTTTTTTTACATATCTTCAGTTGCTTCCTGGTTTCTGTCATACATCCCAGAAATCTTCATGGGCATTTTTTTCTTTAATGCGGAGGGGGTAAGAGGGTCTTTCTCAGCTAAGCGCTCCTCCAGTTTCATGTCTGAGCTGAGTACAGATAGATTACAAAAAGTAAATGCTACACTAATCATCTGGTGTCAAAGTTATTTTACAAAAAAAAAAAAAGACATGGATTTGTGGTTTTGCCCTGAATATTAAAAGTGAATGAAAGATATTTTAATTTTGTGGTGCTCAGATACAATTAAGTTTCACATTAAGGTAGGCTCAGATGTGTTAGGCCCTGTACACACGACCGAGCTTCTCGGCAGAATCCAGCGAGAAGCTCGCTGGGATCCATATTCTGCCGAGAAGCTCGATCGAGTGTACGTTTTCGCCAAGCAAACTCACGAGCAAGGCGTCGAGCCAAAATAGAGAGCAGGTTCTCTATTTCCTCGATGGGCCATCGGGACTAATGGCTCGACGCCTTTTTTGTCAGCCTGGTCGACGAACTCGACGGCCGGCCGAGAACCTCGTCGGGCGCAACGATGGTTTTAGCCCGACGAGGTTCTCGTACGTGTGTACGCGGCCTTATGCACACACGATCATTTTTTGCGATGAAAAAAAACGATGTTTTTTAAAACGTTGTTTAAACGTCGTTTAAAAAAAAACGACCCAAAAAAAATTCCAAAATGCTTGAATTTTTTTGTGTAGTTTTTCAAAACGTCGGTTTTTGTGTCATAAAAAGTGATGGTGTGTGGGAAAAACGATGTTGAAAACGACGTTTTTAAACCCACGCATGCTCAGAAGCAAGTTATGAGACAGAGCTTCAATGGAAAAGAGTGCCGTCGAACGTGGTGTACGTCACCACGCTTTGCTAGAGCTTTTTAGAAAAACGATGGTGTGTACGCAACGTCGTTTTGGAAAATGAAGTTTGAAAAACGTTGGTTTTTTTCATGATTGAAAACGTCGTTTTTTTTTCATCGCAAAAAGTGATCGTGTGTACGCGGCATTACTCTTTGTCTATATTCTATGTGCAAAAAAGCATATGATTCAGTGTTAAAGGCAAAACAAAAAAACAAACATTTGAACCTTTCAAACTGTGGGAAACGCTATACCTTACCTAAAGTATGGTAGCAGCTATATCAGAATCTGTACAAGGTTTTCTTTGAAAAAAAATACTACAGGGTAATTTGTTTCAGGTTGCTACAAATGAATGCTTGGGAGAAAATTCTTTCAGCAAGACTTTGTTCTTTCACGGGTGCATAGAAACATTATGCCTGTGGCATAATAAAGTGAATTATCTTGGGTGGCCCTGGTAAAAATCCTTACTATTACTAATTATTATGATTCATTTATTTTGGTTTAGAAAAATTTGTATGGTTATCTGTATTGAGAAAAGTGTGCTTGATAATGTAAATTTGTTGAAAAGTAATACACCTGTGTGATACCTGTGATGAAGGTGCCAGGACAGTCACTGCTTAGAATCTAGTCTGTGACACATTAACTTGTTAATCACTGACTCTCCAAGATCCTAATGGCACAGGTATTTTGTTCTTTACCAGTGTAACTTTAACCACTTAAGACCCGGACCAAAATGCAGGTATAGGACCTTGCCCCTTTTTGCGATACGGCACTGCGTTGTTTTAACTGACAATTGCGCGGTCGTGCGACGTGGCTCCCAAACAAAATTGGCGTCCTTTTTCCCCCCCACAAATAGAGCTTTCTTTTGGTGGTATTTGATCACCTCTACGGTTTTTATTTTTTGCTCTATAAACAAAAATAGACCGACAATTTTAAAAAAAATGCAATATTTTTTACTTTTTGCTATAATAAATATCCCCCACAAATATATAAAAAAACATTTTTTTTCCTCAGTTTAGGCCGATGCGTATTCTTCTACGTATTATTTTTGGTAAAAAAAATCGCAATAAGCGTTTATCGGTTGGTTTTCGCAAAATTTATAGCGTTTACAAAATAATGGATAGTTTTATTGCATTTTTATAAAAAAAAATTTTTTTACTACTAATAGCGTCGATCAGCGATTTTTTTCGTGACTGCGACAATATGGCGGACACTTTGGACAATTTTGACACATTTTTGGGACAATTGTCATTTTCACAGCAAAAAATGCATTTAAATTGCATTGTTTACTGTGGAAATGACAGTTGCAGTTTGGGAGTTAACCACAGGTGGCGCTGTAGGGGATGTGTGACCTATGTGTTGTGTTTACAACTGTAGGGGGGTGTGGCTGTAGGTGTGACGTCATCGATCGCGTCCCCCTATTACAGGGATGACGCGATCGATGCTACGGCCACAGAGAAGCACAGGGAAGCCGTGTGTACACACGGCTCTCCCCGTTCTTCCGCTCCAGGGACGGATCGCCGCACTGCAGCGGCGATCGGGTCCGCGAATCCCGCGGTCCCGGTCCTGGAGCCTCGGACCGGGTCGCGGGCGCGCACCCGCGACCCACAGCTGGGTACTAAAATCAACGTATATATACGTTGATGTGCCCAGCCGTGCCATTCTGCCGACGTAAATGTGCAGTAGGCGGTCCTTAAGTGGTTAACAATGCTCCATTTTTACTCAAGCAGGAAAGTTAAAGCAGCAAATGAAAGACTAACATCATGGATGCCCGGTTCAAACCACAATGTGTAAATTCTCATGCATTCTGATGTGTTCTAGTTCAGCAAAGCACATTGGAACATGGAAAATGCAGTGTAAGCACCACTTTTTCAGAATACACTGCTCAAACCACAATTTGGTGGATGCAAATGTACTGCATTTGTTTGGAGTGCCAATAACAATTCATTGGCACCCATGTGCATCTCACAAGGGTGTGGGGTGGGAAACGTGCACAGGATATGCCTTTCCCACTACATTTTGGTGTGAACAGCCCTGAATGTGGATGTAAACACGATTCATTAAATTTGAGCTGGGCACATCTATCTGTAGTGTTTTATTATCTCTCTCCAAAGCACTGAGTCCTGTTGCTTTCTCCTGCTCCATCGCTCATTATCTTTAACGACAGAGGAGATAAAAGCAGCCTGAAATTTGTGCCGTGGGAGGTTGCCATAAATAGATTATCAGACAACTTGCCTTCTCAGAGCAGAGCTCTGCTCATTACTTTCTCCCTTTGACAATGTGCAGTGGGGGTGTGTGCCTTTCCTCCAATCAGTTGTCTTGGCTGTATGCCAATAATCCACTCCCAGTGCTAAACAGGAAGAGAAAATCTGTAACAAGACCTGCACTTTCTAAAGGATATTTACTGAAGACAGCAGATATACATGTATATATACAGATATACTGGGTTTATGTGATGGTTTACATTCACTTTAACCCTCTAAGGACCGCCACATGTACATTTACGTCAGCAGAATGGCACAGGCAGGCACATCAACGTATATATACGTGCCTGCCTTGACGTGGGTCGGGGGTCCGATCGGGACCCCCCCTGGTGCATGCGGCGGTCCCCGTGGCTGTCCGAGCGATCCGGGATGAGGGGGCGGCTATTTGTTTTTGTCCGCCCCCTCCGGATCGCTCCCAGCCAATCCGTGCACTCCCCCACCCTGTCACTTCCTCCTCCTGTGTAAACACAGGAAGAGAGAAGTGATGTGATCTCTGCTCTCGGCGGTATTTTCAACCACCGCTGAGGAGAGATCACAACACACAGTAAGTCTGCACAACAGCACACTGACAACAGGACACACAGGCAGACTAAACCCCTTGCGATCACCCTCCCCCTGTCACAGTGTCACTGAATGCAGTGATCATATGTATGATCACTGCAGTTAGTGTCAGTGTGACAGGCAGTTAGTGTTAGGTTCAGGGTAGCCCCCGTAACCCCCTAATAAAGTTTTAACCCCTTGATCACCGCCCTAGTTAACCCTTTAACTCCCTATTGCCAGCGTCACTAAGCGATCATTTTTCTGATCGCTGTATTAGTGTCGCTGTTCCCGCTAGGTAGCTATTTATTTTTTCATTGCGTTTTTTTTTTTACTAAAGACATGTGGCTAAATAAATTTTGGCCTAAATGTTTGACAAAAATTTAGTTTATTTGATTTTTCTTATAACAAAAAGTAAAAAATATTGTTTTTTTTTCAAAAAATGTCACTCTATTTTTGTATATAGCGCAAAAAATAGAAATCACAGAGGCGATCAAATACCACCAAAAGAAAGCTCTATTTGTGGGAAGAAAAGGACGCAAATTTTGTTTGGGAGCCACGTCGCATGACCGCGCAATTGTCAGTTAAAGCGACGCAGTGCCGAATCGCAAAAAGGGGCCTGGTCCTTTACCTGCATTTTGGTCCGGGTCTTAAGTGGTTAATATACAGTTAACGTTTACATTTAAATCTTACATTTTAACGTGTTAATATAATCTTAGATTTTTTTTCCTTTTTAGGTTACCTATAAGAAACTAGTGATATGATTTGAGCAGTTTTGATAGGCAGAATAAAAATAATATAGTTTGTGTAATCCCATCATCCACAGACAGCCTCAAGACTCTTGACTTGAGACATAATAAGAGGTCTGGTGTCACCCCAACATCACCTTCATCCCCAATTCAATTCATATATACATAGTATTCACCCTGGGACTTTGAGTGAGGTAAGTAGCGTAAGCCAAAAAACATATCATGATTGTATAAAAAAGTTGATTTATTACAATATGTTGCACATATAAAACACAACAGCAATGAATGCAGGCCGATAAAATATGCATACAATGTACAAAGAAAACAATCCACATACATAGTAAACAGTATATAACCAATATGCAAACATCAGAAAAATGTGCAAGCATCAATAGTACCCAACAACATTTCACGAGACCACACTCACTCTTCAGGTGTAAATGCTTTACCTATATATGTAATACAAGTAGTAAATCAAATAAATGTTTGTTGCATAAGATTGGAGGTGAGTAATCACCGGCGTCAGAGTATAGGACCCCATACTCACCAATGGGCTGGGCCAGGTCATTAGTCACTGACTCCACAGGCGGTGGCAGCAACAAACATCCAGCACAGGAGCTGAGGAGGCAGAGCAAGAGGTAACCCCAATGGGGGAACAACCGGAGCACCGCATTGGCTTTAGTAGGTGCGAGTGCAAGTGTCCTTAGAGGTCTCACCTTGTCCATGATAATTAACTGCAAAAAATAGTAAAAGAGTAAGGGCCAGATTCAGGTAGATGAGAGTATCTTTCCTCTGGAGTAACGCTTCTCATTTACGTTACTCTGAAGACCCTTTCGGCGCAAGTACTGTTATTCACATAGCAGTTGCGCGTAAACTTGCGCCAGAGTAACGATAATGCGCTGGCGTAACCCGACGCAAGGGGAAGTGGGTGTGATCATATGTAAATGATGGGCGGAGCCCAGTGCAGAGGCTTACGTTCAGCGCATCAACCACGGAGCATGCGCAGTGAGTGAGGCTCCACTCGCCCCCTTTGTGCGCATGCTCACAACTTCCGTCGGCACCACTTCACGGGAAACGTCAGCGCAATGCCTTCCGTTGGGCGTTTAAATGCGCCCGTAGAAGCGCCATTCCGGCACTAAAGTATATCCTGCTCCCCCTCCCCGCAGTGATGTTACTTTTGTTCTGAGATGGCTGCTCCCGTTCCCCGCAAACACACAGGAGAAAGCTGAACTTTAATGGCCAGGAGCTGTCAGCCGTCATCTCGGCTATGGAGACCTATGATGTCTTCCTCCATGGCTGTAAAATTTGACAGACAAGCATGGACAGAGGTGTTGTCCTGCAAGTGGGGGTGCTCAGCTAGCTCTTATCGTCGGTAACGCTGCTGTAGCTGCTCTCCTGCTGACCTGTGACCGTCTGGAGTAAAGATAAAGCAGCCTTTTGTAGAAATAACTTTGCGCCGGACGGACGAGATACGCGCGGCGCATGTAGCCAGCGTATGGTGCTAATCCGTTCGTGAATTGGGAAAAATCCCTCATTTGCATATTTGCAGGGGAAATCAATAGGCGCGACTGATGCGCCCAGCGAAATTAAGCGCTGACGATACTCTGGCGTCGGAACGTTCCGCCGGTCGCAAATGACCCGTTATTGGGCGCATCTAGTTTGGTGGGTACGGGCACATAGAAACGACGGCGCATCATCACAGTTACGCGGCACATATCGAAATACTCCAGCGCAAGTGTTCCTGAATCTGGCCCTATATATGTATATCAGAGGGACCCTGCAAATACAGGTGAACTTCCTGCAGTATTTAATATGCATGTAAGTATACAAGGACCAGCATGAAGTAAGTGCTGGTATGAGCTGGTGGACTGGAAAGACAATAAAAATTGATAAATTACAGAGTGTAAAATATTTCCCCGCCCCTCAAAAAAAAATTCAACTTTTTATACAATCGTGATATGTTTTTTGGCTAACCTTATTTACCTCACTCAAAGTCTCAGGGCAATTTCTATGTATATAAGACTCTTGACTTGGACCTATTTTAATTGACAAAACTAGAAATGTTTAGCCTATCCACCACTATTATTTTGCGTAGAAAAAAAGGGTGGTGCTGCAGTTCAGAAAACAATCATGGTGCATTTTAAATGTCCGAGAGACATTTTTGTTACAGGTACATTTCACACAGCTTATCCCCAATTTTCCAAAGAGGTGGGCAACTCCACTTTATTTTAAGATACTGAGCCACGTTCTACTTCATAATACATAATACATAATACAAATAACAGTTATTGTGGCATAAATATGGATAGTACCATGATGTTTTCATACTGCCTTCTCTACTGCCTAACATTTTTTTTTTTTTTTTTTATTCTTTGTGCTTTGTTATGTCAAATATGGATCATTGGGAGTAGTAATTAAATCCTGATTTGCGGCCAATTCACAAATTATCATCAGTTTTGCCAATATACACAAAAACTATTTCCTCCATTCTCATTCCACCAGTGCATACATTCAAGGGTTAAAAAAGGATCCCATCATGTACAATTAGGACATTACAAGCAGTTCTTAGGCAAAGCCTTCTGCACCCAAGGCAAAAATGCCGAAGTGCCTGCAAATTTTTGTCCACTAATATACATGTTATGCTTTAGACAGCTTTAGACAGCTCATCAGAGCCAATGGGATGAATCATCCACATTCACCTCAATATGTTAATTGCACCTACAGCTCCTGCTAACATGTTTTTTTTTAAAAGGCTGTAAATATATTCTATATTTACCTGGCTAAACAAATAATGTTTGTATTTTTTATTGACGTGAATAAATAAATAAGGACAATATGTACAGGATCACTATATACTGTATTCATTTTAACCATCTGCACACTGCTACGTTCCTATGTTATCATATGCACTCCTGGGAGCCAAATCTGAGCAATGTGCATGAAAACAGTAAGTGACTAAGGCCGACCATAGACTGTTTGAAATGTGTGTGGACAGGCTGAATATACCAAGTTGATTGATCAACTTGGGTACAACCAGCCTGCCGGATTCACTTAAAAATTGTCACTAGTGGCTACTACAGCCACTAGCAGAAATCACTATTTTCTCCCAGTGGGACAGCTTCCCTCACCAGGAGCAGATAATGTTGCAACCTGTGGCTGCAGTAAAGAAATTTGCACCGTCTATGGCCTGCCTGTCAGGATCACTTAAGTGCTCCCGTTTCCCATTCCAGTATCCGGGTGTTGGCAGTTGCATTCTCCTTGTCTGTGTTCACCTATCAGGTGATTGACCTGCTCAGTCACCTGATATGTCTGCCTTGCTTAGCTGTTGGATCTCCCTGTGTATGACCCAGATCGGATATCGGACTAATCCCCAAAATCAGTCTGCCTTATTACCTAGACTGTTATTGGATCGGATATTGGACTATTCCCTAAAATCAGCCTGCCTTATTACCTGGACCATCTTAGAACCACACTATCTGTCTGCTAAACCACAAGTAGTCCTGGGGCCCACCAAGTACCAGTAGGCCTGCTTGTTTTAAGGGAAAGGGTGAAGCACACAGTAGCTAGCTATAATGTCTCACCACCTGCATTAAGGTAGACGTGACATTCATGTCAATGTTTTGTTAATTCAAACAAATGCAAACTTATACTGTCTACCAACTAAATCAGAATGTGTCACCAAGAAATAAGCTTTTGAGCATACAAGAATTAATTAAAAAATGAGTCTGTCAGTGTCTGGGTATAAGTTGAAACAATATACCAAATTCTCTCTGAATGGCGATTTTTAATGTTCAGGCAAAAAGAACCATTAAGAAAACCCTCACTCTTGGCCATATTTGGCTATTTGCAGTGAAACTTAAGAAGTTAAAACCTTTGGGCCAGATTCACAGAGCCATAACTCCTGTCTAACTGGTGTTAGACCGGAGTACTTTCTAATTACGCACGTTTTTTCACTAGTTTGAATCCTCAAACCATGAAAAGACGGCTTTGCGCTTCAATCCGTCTGGCTTACGTGTTCGTACGCCTTCGGATCTACGCTGCAATAAAATTGCGGCCGCTGGGTGGAGTTCCCGTCGTTTTCCGCGTCGGGGTATGCAAATGAGCTTTTGCCGACTATCCACGAAATTACGAACGTCTATCGCAATCTCTTACGGCATCTTTAGTCATCTTTTTGCTGCGTAAAACTATACTTATATGCTTTTTGCTGGTCTAATATTAGACAGCCCATGTTAAGTATGGCCGTCGTTCCCGTGTCGAATATCAACGTTCTCCGACGTCTTTTTTTAATTTTGACGTAAAACGTCCGGGAATAGGAACATCCGTAAACGACGCTACTCAAACAATGAATGAAGTATCAACGTTATTTCGCGCAATGCACGGCGGGAAATTTCTGAACGGAGCATGCGCAGTTCGATCGCCGCGGGTACGCACCTAATTTAAATGCTTCACGCCCCCTAATCGCGTATTTCGATTACGCGGCGAGAAATAGACTATGCCGCCGTATCGTACGGGCAAAAATCTACCAGAATTTGTTCTAGAGCCTGGTAAAATACGGCTGCATAGCGGATCTCGGATACGCTGCGCAAATGTACGTGTACCTGAATCTGGCCCTTTGATTTTACTGTTTTGTTCATTTGACAATTGCAGCATGGATTTAGCGATCACTAAGATCACAACTGAATTACAGGTGATCTTTTGCATTTTTCCATCCTTCTCAACAGTGCCATAATTTTGGGTAATATTAAACATATTAGCTCCCAGGAGAATTTTTTATATTGGACATTAAGGGCAAAGTGCAAATCTTTTGCTATCCCATCCCCAACCAACCTATACTCACCTTTCCCAACCTCCTCCACCACAGTTGCCTTGGGATTTAACAACTATGTAAGGGTTAATTATGTAATTCTCCTTGTTTGGTGATAGTGTTCAGGTCCGGTGATTGACTATTCAGCCTTAAATGCACTAAATGTAAGTTAATGAGTTTTTTTTTTTATAAATTCTGGGAAGAATGCAGCCTAAATATGTAAAAAAAAAAATGAAGACTGAGCTATTAGGAGGACAGCCAGGTGAAAAAGCTAGATGCCAGGAAAAATTTGGATATCTATGTAAGCATCAGACATATGATCTGTCAGACAGTCAGTGGTGTCTGCTGAGGTGTAACTAGATTTAACTGATGGTACATTAAAATGTGTATTTCATTTAATGTTGGTTTGAGTGGCTATAGTGATTAATAGTATTCATGTAAACATTCAGATTTGGTATTCTTGCTTTCATCAATACAAAATTAACTAAATAACTAGCCATAACTTTACTGTGGAATCCCCAGAAGTATAACACATAAAACATAATGGAGCTGTGTTATTCATGAATGTATTTTTGTCTTTCCGTGATGCATGTGGGTTCAATTACAATTCATGTTTGCTTACTCAAACATTTTCCCCTTTAATTGCATGCCTATTTTCTTGCAATTTAAACTGAGCACGAACACAACTTTGCCATCTGCCATACCTATAATGCAGTTCCCTTATATATACAGAAGGCCAAATGAACCTGTAATGGAGAGTTGAGCGAAAAAACATTTTTTTTATTTAGAATCACATAAAACTCAAAG
Source organism: Rana kukunoris (assembly GCA_029574335.1). Taxonomy (NCBI): domain Eukaryota; kingdom Metazoa; phylum Chordata; class Amphibia; order Anura; family Ranidae; genus Rana; species Rana kukunoris. The sequence continues at coordinate 339,543,949 of CM056051.1, read as the reverse complement.
TTGTACAACATGTGACTTTCCAGTTATTGATGATCTTGCATAGTTTTTTCTATCGTCCAATATTTACTACAAGCATTATGTCTTTCCATTATCTTTTTCAAGGCTTTCATAAAATAAAGTTTCCGTAGGCAATAAAATTATATTTTTGCACTTACTGTAGAATATTTTTCTTGACATCCACTAAGGCCCGGTACACACGAGCAAATGAATCTGTTCAAATCGGTCGGAACAACCAATTTGAACAGATTTGTCTGCTGGCCGTTTTGGTTTGATCGATGTACACACGATCAAACCAAAATCCCCGCCAGTAGACAGCGCGCTGACGTGGCGGTGATGTGGCGGTGACGTTGATGCCGCCACGTCACCGCACCAGGAAGTAAATTACTTCCGCGCATGCACCAAATCCATTTGACGCATGTGCAAGAAGATATGTCTGCTGGTTAGCGTACTAACCAGCAGACATGTCGGGCGGACGGATTCCCACCCGACAGATTTTAAAGCATGCTTTAAAACCTGTCGGCTGGCCAAATCCGTCTGCTCGCCCGTACACACGACTGCCAAATCTGTCTGCTGGGACGGTCGGGCAGACTGTTTCCAGCAGATAGATTTGATCGTGTGTACGCGTGTGTACGCCTAAGGGATACAGGAATTCAGAAATTCTGAAACAGTTTGGTTTTAAGCTGGTGCCTATAGGAGTTTTGGATGCTGCTAACAGAAAAAATATTGAAGGCCAGATCTTGTAAAACCCTGCCTCTAGCTGCCTCTACCAATCATGCATCAGTTTTATGCAAGCAGTACTTAAGGCCAATACAAAAAGAGGATGAGGCCTGCATTCCTCAATGGACTTCAAGATTTTTTTTACATTGATTGCAGAAATCTTTTTTTTTTTTTATCATCTATTGAGGGGCACAATAATTCAGGAATACTGAAACAGTCGGGATGTCTAAATCCAGTTGGACTGAGGAATGGGCAACAGCAACTGATGTACCTAAGAAAGAACCAGGGGACATCCAGTCTAAGGTTGACAAAACCATTAAACATTCAACCCAAGACATCAGGGGAAACAGCTCCAAGAAGGAGATAGAAGCAGTTTGAAAGCCATCTGATCTCCTAAGAAAGATTCAGGATATTGAACTATCTAGAAAATACCCAACTGGGATGGTTAACGACCTAAAGAGTTGGAGACAACCAAAGTGTCTGTCTAACAAAGAGGATAAAATGGTGTAAGAAGTATCCCCCAATAAAATAGGAAGAAATGGGAAGACATACAAACCATATTGTTTCACAACACCAGAAAACAGTAGGATGATCAGGCCTATCCACAAGAGCACCCGACTGTTTAACAAAAATCTGAAAAGCAAAACCGACCGTAAGACATTTGAACCTAATTCAGGACATACAATAGGAATACAAATCCTCCAACTTACCATGATCCAGCGAAGCTTCTACATCTGTGGAATGAGGGGGTAGAAACTTAGGAAGAGAGCTAAGACTGTCATGGAAGCATGAGTCAGACGTACATAAACAGATAAATGAATATGAAGGTTTTATTGAAAACCAAACAGCAAGGTCAAAGTCCAAACTGACGATCAAAACAGCCAGAAGAGTCGTCCACCAGTTCCAGGGTCGATAGCCAGGAATGAGAGTCAGCCAAGCCGGAGTCTGTAGCCAGAGAAGTCGTGAAACGAAGCCGGGAATCAGGAACCAGAAGGAATGTCCATAAGAGCCGGGTCGGTGACCAAGAGCAAGCAGCACAATCACAGAAGGGGTATCAGACGAAAGGCCCAAGCGAGGAAATGCTGCAGCCGCCGTCTATATATATATGCTGAGCAGCCAGCTCCTCCCAGTGGGAAGGAGGAGCCGCAGGGTGTGGCAGGTTACAAGAACCCCATGAAGCAAGATGGCTGCTAGCACATGTCAGTAATGAGAAGCCTGCAAAGAGGTAAGACCATGACAGTACCTCCCCCTCAAGGGGCCCTCCACCGCAGCGCAAAATACGGCTTCTGGGGAAAGCGTGTGTGGAAGGCTCAGAGGAGGACAGGAGCATGGACATCTGCGGAAGGAACCCAGGAACGCTCCTGGATATCGCTCACCTCATATTCTTCATGATCGCCCACCTGGACAGGACAAGGCTGAGGAACCGAGGAGGTGAAGCGATTGCATATTAGTGGTTTCAACAGGGAAACGTGAAACACATTGGAAACCCGCATAACAGGTGGGAGCGCAAGAGCATAGGCAACCGGGTTCACCCTGCAGAGCACACGGAAGGGACCAACAAAGCGAGGAGCCAGCTTAGGAGTGGGCACTTGGAGGTTGAGATTGCGAGTGGACAACCATACACGATCTCCGACCTGGTACGAAGGAGCACGCAACCGTCTGAGATCAGCCTGGAGCTTTTGGCGCTGCGCAGAGACCTTGAGGGACCTCGGGATCTGTACCCATGAAGCACGTAGAGCAGAAAGGTGGTTCTCCACAGCCGGAATATCTTGGGGAGAGAATGACTCCGGTAACACGGCAGGTTGGAACCCATAATTGGCCATGAAGGGAGACATCCCAGAGGAAGAGTTAACCGCCGTGTTCCTGGCAAACTCAGCCCATGGCAGAAGGTCAACCCTATTGTCCTGATGATCGGAGACATAGCAATGAAGAAATTGCTCCAGGGCTTGATTGGATTGCTCTGCGGCCCCATTGGACTGAGGGTGGTAAGCCGAAGAGAAGGAGAGTCGAATACCCAACTGGGAGCAAAAAGCACGCCAGAACCTGGACACAAACTGACTTCCTTGATCCGAAACTATCTCTTAAGGCAAACCGTGCAACCGGAAGACCTCCCTGGCGAAAACCGTGGCCAACTCCTGTGCAATGGGTAACTTCTTGAATGGAACACAGTGGCACATTTTGGAGAACCGATCCACAATCATGAGAATGACCGTATGGCCTCGGGACACAGGAAGATCCACAATGAAGTCCATCCCCAGGTGTGACCATGGGCGCTCCCCATTGGTAATGGGTTGTAGAAGTCCCAATGGAAGATGCCGAGGGGATTTATTCTGGGCACAAACAGAGCATGCCGCTACATATGCGGCAATGTCGGACCGTAGAGAAGGCCACCAGAACAAACGTGAGACAGCCCAGGACAGCTGATTTTTTCCAGGATGCCCCGTGGTCTTGGAGTTATGGTAGGTTCGCAACAGCCGGGTGCGCAACTCCTCAGACATTAAGCATCTACCATTGGGTCTCCCAGAGGGAGCACCAGATTGAGCCGCCAGAATCTGCTCTCCAAGGGGAGAGGTCAAGCTGGTGTGGATGGCGGCCAGGATCTGATTTGGAGGTATGACCGAAGTCTGTATCGATTCCTCCCTGGACAGCTCGGAGTATTGACGTGATAAGGCATCCGCCCCGACGTTCTTGGAACCGGGTAAGTAGGAGACCACGTAATTAAAGCGTGACATGAACAGAGCCCATCTGGCCTAACGGGTGTCAATCTCTTGGCCTCCGAAAGGTACGTCAGATTCTTGTGGTCCGTCAGGATGAGAACCGGAACCACAGAACCCTCGAGCAAGTGCCTTTATTCTTTGAGAGCCTGCATGATAGCTAACAGCTCTCTGTCACTAATCTGGTAGTTGCATTCCACGGGAGACAGTTTCCTGGAGTATAACCCACAGGAAAGCAGAGGTCCCTCTGGTGTCCGACGCTGAGACAGAAGGGCGCCTACTCCCGTCTCAGACGCATCCACCTCAAGAACGAAGGGCAACCCAGGATTGGGATGAGACAGTATTGGAGCCGAAGCAAAGGCTGATTTTAGAGCCTCAAAAGCCAGGATGGCCTCGGCCGGCCAATCATGGGAATTACTGCCCTTCCTGGTCAGATCCGTGAGAGGCTTGGCCAGCATGGAGAAGTCCCTGATGAACTTCCGATAATAATTGGCGAAGCCCAAAAAGCGCTGCAGGGAACGAAGACCACTGGGCTGTGGCCACTGTAGGACTGCTGAAACCTTCTCAGGGTCCATGGAGAACCCCTCCACGGAAATGATGTAACCTAAGAAGGTTACCTGGGACCGGTGAAATTCGCATTTCTCAAGCTTACAGAAAAGCTTGTTCTCTCGTAACCGTTGCAACACTTGCTTGACGTCCAGAATGTGGGTCTCCATGGATTCAGAGTATACCAAGATATCATCCAAATAGACCACTACACACTGCTGCAACAGGTCACAAAAAACATCATTGATAAATTCCTGAAATACTGCGGGCGCATTGCACAACCCAAAGGGCATAACCAGGTATTCGTAATGACCGGTCCTGGTGTTGAACGCGGTCTTCCACTCATCACCCTCCTTGATCCTTACAAGGTTATATCTAGCCCTCGGGTCGAGTTTGGTAAAGACCGTTGCCCCCTTGAGGCGGTCGAACAACTCGGAAATCAACGGAATCGGGTATGCATTCTTAATCGTGATGCGATTTAGGCCCCTATAGTCAATGCAAGGCCTGAATTCTCCGCCCTTCTTTTTTACAAAGAAAAATCCAGCCCCCGCTGGGGAAGAGGATTTGCGAATGTGCCCCCGGGAAAGTGACTCCTTCACGTACTCCTCCATGGCTACATTCTCCGCAACTGACAGTGGATATACCCTGCCACGAGGAGGAATGGCACCAGTTTGTAAATCTATGGCACAATCGTATGGGCAGGGGGGGAGGCAGGGCACCAGCGCGCACCTTATCGAATACATCCAGGTACTTCTTGTATTCAGAGGGCAACACAGAGTCCGAGGAGGCACACAACACCTTGACGGGCCCATGGATGCAACTAGCCCCACACTGTGGGGACCATGAGAGGATCTCAGCCGATCTTCAATCGAAAGTCGGATTATGCTTCTGGAGCCAGGGGTACCCCAAGACCACCGAGTAGTGTGGAGACGAAATTACTTGAAGGCAGACCGACTCCCTGTGAACGGCCCCAATGGCTATCTCCACTGGAAGGGTCTCATGAGTCACCTGCGACGGCTGAAGGGGTCTGCTGTCTATTGCCTCAAGAACCAGCGGAGAAACTCGAGCCTGCAGAGGAATGGAGTTTGCGGCAGCAAATTTACTGTTGATGAAAAATCCACCAGCACCAGAGTCCACCAAGGCCTGGGCCGTCACCGAGCCCTCGGCCTAGGAGAGAACAACGATGATTAGTGGTTTATCAGCCTGGGAAACCGGGGACGAAGAAACTCCACCCAAGATCTGTCCCCGACAGGATCTCAGGTGCAAGCGTTCGGACATGACAACCGAAAATGCCTGCTGAGGCCTCAGTACATGCGTCGGCCCTCACGTCTCCGATGTGCCCTCACCCCTCAGACAGGCGAGCAAACCCCAGCTGCATGGGCTCACCCCCGAGCAAGTCAACCCCAGGAGGCGTGGGAGGAGAGGGAGGCACGGGTGGGACAGCAAACATAGGGGCCAATCTGTTGGGAGGCCTCCGCAGGCTCTCCTTAAAGGAACGTCTCTCCCTGAGTCTGGTGTCAATCAATATCAGGAAAGAAATGAGAGCCTCGAGCTCCACAGGTAGGTCCTTAGCCGCAATCTCATCTTTCAAGGTATCAGAGAGACCATGGGAGAAAGCAGCCACCAGAGCCTCATTATTCCAGCCCACCTCTGCTGCCAGGGTACGAAACTCAATAGCGTATTCGGCTACCGATCGTGAACCCTGTCTGATGGACATGAGGAGCTTCGCAGCAGAGGCAGAGCGAGCCGTCACATCGAAAGCCCTCCGAAGAGAAGCAACAAAACCAGAGAACTCGGCAACCACCGGATTATTGTTCTCCCATAAGGGACTTGCCCAGGCCAAAGCCTTGTCCGAGAGCAGCGAGATCAGGAAGCCCATCTTCGATCTCTCAGTAGGAAAGGCATGTGGCAGCAACTCGAAATAACAACAACTCTGGCGCAACTACCGGAGCGGCAGTAGGAGCGGTGACAGAAGCGCTCCCAGGAGCGACAACCGGCCTATCAGCAACAGGAGCGAGATGAGCAGTGCGTGCAAGCAGGGTTTGCAACGCCTGAGCGAACTGACCCAGCAGATGATCCTGCTGATCAAGTCTGGCAACCAGCATGGGTAGTGAGGGTGGCCCTGTACCGTCAGGATTCATGGCTTGGGCCTAATGTCATGGAAGCATGAATCAGACGTAAATAAACAGATAAATGAATATGAAGGTTTTGTTGAAAACCAAACAGCAAGGTCAATATCCAAACTGACGATCAAAACAGCCAGAAGAGTCGTCCATCAGTGCCAGGGTCAATAGCCAGGAATGAGAGTCAGCCAAGCCGAAGTCTGTAGCCAGAGAAGTCGTGAAACGAATCCGGGAATCAGGAACCAGAAGGAACGTCCGTAAGAGCCGGGTCGGTGACCAAGAGCAAGCAGCACGATCACAGAAGGGGTATCAGACGAAAGGCCCAAGCGAGGAAATGCTGCAGCTGCCATCTATATATATATGCTGAGCAGCCAGCTCCTCCCAGTGGGAAGGAGGAGCCGCAGGGTGTGGCAGGTTACAAGAACCCCATGAAGCAAGATGGCTGCTAGCACATGTCAGTAATGAGAAGCCTGCAAAGAGGTTAGACCATGACAAAGACTGATCGTCTGATCCTGGGCCTGACTCAAAATAATCCAAAGATGTGAGGACCCACAGATGTTTGCTATCTCCTATGGGGAATTTCGGCAGTAGAATTGCAGCAACAACTGTCTGCTGATGTTCTAAGCGAACACCAAGTCCTCCAAGATAAAGCACACTCAAGTGCACAAATCTTTATTCTCAGAATGGAGACTGCAGGATGGAGAGGCATAGAAGAGTAATATCCTCAAAGTTGTCCAGTGAAAAGACTAGGGCCTTTGTCTTGTCCCACAGAAAAATCTGACAGTGCATATCAGGGACCATTAGATCCATGGGGACTGCCTGCCTGTGTAAGTTACAGTGCTGTCAATAACTATAACTGCCCTTAAATGGTGGGTCAGAACCGTGCTAGGGAAGGGTGCAATGTAAACTGGTCCTGACTGATACTGTCAGCCTGTGTAAAGACACAGTTACCTGCAGCAGCCCCAGAAACATGCTGGAGGGCAGATGGAAAAGATGATTTTTCCAAGTATTTTGCCTGTGAACTTAATGGGGTATCATGAGCATTGAAAAAAGATAAAAAAAGCCTAACCCATAACTATACAGTGTGGATGGATGAATTCTTCTTCTGGGATATTGCATTTGACACTTGAACAGCAGCTGCATCTGACTGGAGTAAGCCACTGTTCAGATGACAATTTTCTGCTCAGCCCCTTCGATGTTTCAAGGATGTCGGATGCGACTTGCAAACAAGGCCACTTACTAGATGAATTTCATCCAGTTCATCAGAAACCATCTGAAATTATTAGTGCATGGCCGGCTTCACTGATAATGTAGGACAGAGGTTCATACAAGTTAACGCAAACTGGGATCCAAGGAAGGATTCAACATCCTATAAGTGAATTCCCCAGAAGTATATATCCCTTTGAATCTTCTAGTTGTATCTCTGTTAATGTGGATCACTAAACATCTACATTCGGCACTGGCCAGATTTTAATGAAATGCTTATCAAAAAAGGAATGCTCTGGTACAGTCTCTCAGGTGGGGCCCAAGACTTTTCAAGGCGATTTCAACACACATAAAGAAACAGTGGGTATTTGCAGCCACAGTTGATTTAAAAGACCCAAGACCTGGATACTATGCACTGCATCAATAAGGCTTAAAACAGCCCTCTGTATATATAAGGAGACTGCAATGATCCAAAAATAGCCTCTCCTGAATGTTGGGATTCTGAATTCAAAATTAGAAAGAATGTCTGAACAGTCGCACTCTGAAAAAAACTTTCGGTTGCCCTTTATTGGTAAAAAAAACTTTAAACACCACACATCACAGCAAAAATAGGGGATGCACTGACGCATTTCACACTATTGATTAGTGCTTAGTCATAGCTAACATGTAAGAAAATGCACTAAAAATATATAGTATCAGCACCGACCAATGGTGAATTGTGCCCAATCAATGAGAATCAATCTCAGATGCTCATTGATTGAATAACACTTAAGAGCGTGAGCATGCTTTAAACCATTAACCCTTTACAGATATGGAAAATTATAAAAAATGTGAAACTAATGTGAAAACAAAGGATAAATCCTCATGTAATATATATATATATATATATATATATATATATATATATATATATATATATATATACACACATATATATATATATATATAAAAAATAAATTGTCCATGTAAGTGTTGTATTAACATTATGAATCCAAGTGATAATATGGAATAAAATGTAAAATGTAAAACTGGGAATATAGCCCACTTAAACAGTTAACATATAAATGTCAAAAAGTGATACCTATAAAAAATTATTATCATCAACTATAAAAGCATAAATGTGTATCCATTGTGAAACAAGACCGTGAATAAAGATACAATTTTGATCTTTGTATGTGTGGGACATATGAATACATAAAAGTACAGCAAAATGTGCACATTTGTATGTCTTAAATAAATTTAGATTTAGATTAATTAATTAGTGATGTGTTATGTAAAGGATTGATTAAAGATTGGCTAAATGGCTATAGTCTCACTGTAAAAACGTACTAAATATGATGTATAACATAACTGTAGTGTCCACATGATGTAAATGATGGTGTCTAAAGTATGTTCATTATTAAGCCTTGTATTAATACATAATTCGTATATAGTGATTTAAAGGCAATAAGATGTCACTGATAAACCCATCTCTATATAAATAGGCAAATATATAAAAAGAAATGAGACATACATATGTATATCTCTATGCTTGTATATGAGAAACATCGAGATAGGTGTCAGTGCACATAGTATAACATTATTAAAATCGTAAGAAGCCTCCACCGGCGCCCAAGATTAGGATCGTATGTGGAAGTTTTGCCAAATAACTAAAACAGATCTAGACCTATTTTGTCATGTACGATAACTGACAAAATGAAATAAAATAAATAGGATATAGATACTTATTTCTCTTATGCATATAACATAACACATAATTCTGCACAAATAGATGAAAGTGCAAAGAGAGTCAACATCTTGTGTTTCATATTACAGCCTTGTGATCGTGTAGTCGGGGATCAAAATAATGCATGACCTAGCTATGCGATATAAACGTCCCAACATATTCATACACTGTCCAACGTGGCTAGTCCTTTTATATTGCACTGCAAAGAGTGTTAAAGCTATAGTAAAAAAGAAAGAAAAAGGACATGATTACACATAAATGTGTTTCTATTCTAAAAACAGGACCCTCAGCATTTGTAAATTCTTATTGACTGGATTATTGAATCAGGTATTAATTACCCCAAGTTCATATGTACTTCATATATACATATCCTCCATAAAGGAAAAAAGAGGGAGGCAAGAAAAAGCTAAAGCCTCTCCACATTCAACACTAGTGAATGGACTATCTATATTGAAAGGGATGTGCACTACAGATGAGCAGGATGCCAGAAGTCTTCTTATCAGGCCACCACTAAATCACCACGTGACATCAAACGACCCCTTATGGGGATATGCTTACCACAGGGATAAGACCAAAACGACCTTTCACACCACCTTAAGATACTTTCTCCTTGAATCGCTTTATGCAGATACTGGGTCTGGGTACATCTCAGATTCATGTGGATAATAAACAACAGAGAGAGCTTCCATAGCATAATACTGTATATTTATTAAAAAATTATCCCATATACCCCCCTTAATCAAATGCACGTACACAGTTAAAACAATAATAAACCTTTAAGCACGATACCAGCATATTGGTGTTTTCTGGATAATGTCAGTTGTCTGTCCATAAATATCCACTCACGGTTGTGCCACACAATAGCTTTCACGTTGCTTCTGGGTTTGAAATGGGATACAATCCTGACGTTTCGTCCAGTAGGACTTTTTCAAAGCATGTTACCCCATTGCCTTTCGATCGCAATTTAAATAAGGTCCCGATGGCTATGACTCACGAGCGTCCTCCTATCACAAACGTAGGGAGGAGCATGCCGTGGGCACGGCGTGGGTGACGGACAGGGTATTGGTACCAATCACGCTTGTGGCTCTTAGCCAATTGCGGTGCGATACGCCTCTCCCTCAGCGACCAATCAGAGGCGTATCTGAACTTGTCTCCCCCTCTAATTGGAATAGTGATTTTTTCCAAACCCTGGATGGCCAAACTAGACGTATCCTTTAAATGTACGATGTTCCAGTGGTTTGCCACATTAGCATTGTGGTTCTTTTCTATGTCGTACAAATGATCATACAGTCTGTCACTAATGCTGCCTAGACACGATCATTTTTCGGGTTGTAAAAAAACATAGTTTTTCAGGCTCTAGAAAAAACACATTTTTTTTCAACTTGATCATTAAAACGGTCTTGCCTACACACAATCGTGGGAAAAAAAAGCTCTAGCAAAGCGCGGTGACGTACAACACGTACAACGGCACTATAAAGGGGAAGTTCCATTCGGATGACGCCACCCTTTGGGCTGCTTTAGCTGATTTTGTGTTAGTAAAAGACGATTTGTGCTTTTCTGTATGTTACAGCGTGATGAATGTGCTTACTCCACTACGAACGGTAGTTTTACCAGAACGAGCGCTCCCCTCTCATAACTTGCTTCTGAGCATGCGCGGATTTTTCATGTCGTTAAAGCCCACACACGACCATTTTTTACAAGCCGAAAAAACGTTGTAAAAAATGCCACGTACACACAATCGTTTTTGGAGAAATTACTTTCCCCAAAGCAGCTGGTCCTTGAGCACACACTGCCCCGAAATTGGGCGCCCCCGTGATGGCACTGAGAGTGATAAATACACAGGGGAGGCAGTCTGCCTCCTACCGACTTGATGTCTGTTTACCTGCACAGCCATTATTGTAGGGGCCCCAGAACATTACCTTGCCCAGGGGCCCATGATGTTATTAAGACGGCCCTGGATGTAAGACAGTAAAAAATAGTATCCAAACGGCGGGGACTACTATGTCCAAAGATGCTGGACCTCTCCCACCACCCCATATAGAGATTGGCTAGGAAGGGAGAAAATTTGGCTCCCATTGAGGCCCTGCATCTCTGAAGATAGTAGACCCCGACAAAAATTACGGTATGTGTTAAAAGATGTTCCAATACTTGTAAAATAAATTCCTGCAAGACTAAAGAAAAGAAAAACGACCTGATTCTTTCAAAAAACTGACAACGGCTTGAATGCCAAGATGATGTGGGATGCTTGAGTATAAACTCATTACATCACAACTGACCCATCTATAGTCACCCTCCCATGTAAAACCATCAAATTTGTTTAGTTTAGTTTAGTATCCTGGAGAAAACTAGGAAGATGGAACACTAATGGTTGCAACTGACCATCCAGCCATTCACCTAATCGCTCATTCAGAGAGCCCATCCCTGCTACTATGGGCTTTGCAGCCAATGGATCTAGTTCTTTGTGGACGTTTGGTAGGTGATGAAACACCGGCATTATCGGATTGGCTGAAACAAATAAATCTCTTTTCTTGCTGGAAAAGATTCCTGCCTGTACAGCTCTATCCAATAGGGCAATCAACTGTAGATCTTATCTAAGTTGTTGATACGTTTTGATATCTGATAGTTGGCGAAGTGCCTCATTTCTGTATGTTATGGAATCTAAAACTACAACTGTGCCACCTTTGTCTGCATTTCTAATAGTAATGCTATTGTCTGATTCTAAAGCTTTCATAGCATGTTTCTCTTGCAAGAGATAGATTACTAGAAAAACCTCCACGTTGTGCGCCAGGCGGGTGAGGTCCCTCTCCACCATTTTTTGAAAAGAGTCGAGATCCTTGCCCCTGGATCCCAATGGATAGAAATCCGATCTTATTTAAAGGAAATACTATTTCCCAAATAAACTGGATCCAGGGGGCACGGATTAGACTCCAAAGCTAAATCTGTGAAGTCTTGCAAAGCGCAGACCTCTCTAAATAATATAGGAGAGGAAACAGACTCACCTGTCCCCAAACTGTCAGTGGGAGCATCCTTGGCATCAGATGTGGGGGTTAAATAATGTCTCTTGAGCGTAAGTCCTCGAGAAAACTTGTTAACATCTAATAATGTTCCAAAAAGTTTAAAATGTTTTGTTGGACAAAAATGTAGTCCCTTTGATAGCAACGCATTTTTTTCCACACTGAGAGTCCTGCTGGAAATATTTAAAACATTGGATATCTTTATTTATTTGCTTTGATGTTTTCTTTGCTTTTGTGTTTTTTTCCCCCTCTCCTTGTCTTGGGGTGACTGTCAGAACCGTCAGGATAAGTACTCACAGAGGCCGAGATGCCGAGGGCGGCTACCTTTGTGACTCTGTGCACTTCACCCTCTGGAGGTGGAGACAGTGGGGAAGGGCACAAAGAGGCACCGGTTACCAGCGGTGGATGATGGTTTGATAGCAGATCACTGAAGATTTGATCCGTGGTCACAGAGCCGTGGCAGATACTGGTAGTGATCCAGGTGCATACAAAGTTCAGGAAACTGAGAACCAGTTTAGATCAGGACAATAAACAAATCCGGGTAGCAAGCCAATGGTCAGGGATAGGAGAAGGTATGAAGTCCAAGATACAAGCCAGGGGTCAAAGGAGCATAGACAGCAGCAGATCTGATGAAACAAGCCGAGGGTCAAGTGCAGGAGAAGACGAAGAGGAGTCAGGTTCAATCCGGGTCAAAAGAAAGGTCAAGGTTTCCAGGTTCTTTCAAAGTACTGCAACAGGATAAGCTGACAACAAACCAACAACCCGCCATAGGTTTGGGGCTGGTTTAAATAGGCCGGGCTGAGTCTTGATTGGTGGACGCGCACGTGGAACGGAGTCACGCTGGAACTGGCAAGGGCATGCGCCGTAACGCAAATCGGCCGCTGGAGTTACTGATTCCCTGACAGTGCCCCCCCACGGGGCGGACTCTGTACGCCCAAGCTGGACATCAGTTCTGGATGGTCTTGATGAAAAGCCTGAATTACCTGTGGAGCATGTAAATTCCTTGATGGTTCCCATGAATTATCCTCCGGAGGGTACCCCTTCCACTTGACCAGATATTGCAGCTGTCTTCCTCTTTTCCTGCAACCCAGAATGGTCTCAACCTCAAATTCCATCTCACCTTTGACCTCAACTGGTGAGGGTGGAAGTTCTTCCCTCTCAGGGAAGGATTTAGGAAAGACAGGCTTCAGCAAGGAGACATGGAAGACAGGATGAATTCTGTAAGACTTAGGTAGAGCTAACTCAAAAGCCACATCATTGATTTTTCGTTTGATCTTGAAGGGTCCGATAAACCTAGGACCTAACTTCCGAGATGGTATGTGTAACCTGAGGTTTGCAGCTGACAACCAGACTTTCTCCCCAATTTCGAAGGTCGGGCACTCCTTTTTCCTCCGATCAAAAAAATGTTTGTGGTCCTCCTGAGCCTGACGCAGTCTCCTGAAATTTAGTTGGACAGAGGTTATGTGCTCCTGAACGGCTGGAACCGACTTCTCTGAAATAGAGTTAGGCAGAAATGAAGGGTGAAACCCGAAGTTGGACCAAAAGGGAGTTTGTTTGGTTGTGTAATGGATGGAATTGTTGTACGCAAATTCTGCGGACGGAAGTAGTGAGGACCAGTCATCCTGGGAAGCAGAACAGAAGCAGCGGAGATATTGCTCCAGGGTCTGGTTCGTCCTTTCTGTCTGACCATTGCTCTGTGGGTGATAGGCCGAAGAAAGACAAATATTGATATCAAGAGATTTACAGAGTTCCCTCCAAAATTTGGATGTAAACTGCACGCCTCTGTCAGAGACGATACTTTTGGGAGTCCTGTGAAACTTTGGCTGTTTCTGCAGCAGAGGGGGTGCCCACCATGGGTAAGAAGTGTGCCATCTTGGAAAGACGGTCGATGACTACAAAAATTGAGGTAAAACCCCCAGAAGGAGGGAGATCCACAATAAAGTCCATGGAGACTTCTGACCATGGCCGTTCAGGGATGGACAGAGGCTTAAGTAAGCCCCAACTCTTTGTACTTGGCCCTTTGTTGCGTTGGGAATGAGTACATGCAGACACATAGGCTTTGCAATCTTGTCTCCAGCTTGGCCACCAGAAAGTGCGGGAGATCAGTTCTGCAGTCTTTCGAGCTCCGAAATGGCCTGCCAGTTTGTGATCGTGGAAGGTACTAAGGACTAGGTACCGGGTTTCCATGGGAACAAAAATCTTGTCTCGAGACCAGAGCAACTCGTCCCGCCTTTCAAGGGGAAGAGCAGTGCCTGGATGCATTTTTTTTTTTTTTAAATATGTTTTTATTGAAGAAAATACATAACAGAGTATATAGGAACAACAGAACACATGGACATTTTTTCTGACGTTCGGGGAAGGATATAGCATAAGGAGGGGACATCACAGGTTAAAACGAAGGAGAATGCATACGTAAGAGTCCATATGGTTTGTGATGTGGTCCAACCAGGTGACGAGGGAGACCCAGCACCCCCATGCATATATGGGGGGGAGCCCCTTAAGGCACGTCCGGAATATAAGGGAGGGGGGAGAGGGAGTATATTCGAAACGGGATGAGGACAAGAGCAAAATCATAGGTAAAAAAGAAGGGTGCCCCTCTCGGGGGGAAAACATCAGTCCCGAGGGGGAACCTGGTATAGAAAAGACATCTTCTCAATGTTCAACCTCTCCGTGGGGGTGAGAGTGTACCTAATGAAGGGTTCCCATAGGTGGTAAAAGCGAGTTTTGCTCCGCTCATGCGTGAGGTCCGTGTTAAGCTTATCCTTGTATAATAGCTGTAGCATTTCCTTCTTGACTTGGGAGGTGGTAGGGCAATCGGTGGATATCCATTTCCGAAGAATGGACCTCCTGGCGAGTAATAAACAAATCAGAATCCAGTCTTTACCAGGGGGAGTGCTTGGGGCCGACCAGAGGAGCAGTTGGGGGTCCCAGTAGCCGAAGATAAGCAGTAGCGGATCCTTGGGCAAACGTAGCAGAGTGACATCAAAAACATATTGGATGACTTGATCCCAAAACCTAGCTATGTGCGAGCAGGACCAAAATCGGTGGGTTAGATTTGGTTTGGGTTGTTGACAGAGGGGGCATTCTGGGGTGGCATGGCCTCGGCTAAAAGGAATATGGGCACGGTGGACAATTTTGATCTGAGTCTCTCTCCAGATCTCATTGGGTACGAGTTTGTGGATGGTGTTTAGACCATGGAGGATTTTTCCCACCAGATCGGGGTCAGGGAAGTCTTTCGACCAGTTGACAGCTGAAGAGGATGTCAGAGGAGGAGTGTTGTGCAAAAGGAGAGGAAGGTAAATGTCTGATATCCTATACGAGTCCCGGGAGATAAGAGTGTCGATGAAGGAGCTCTTAAACCATTTACTATAGTCCCTGCAAGCATTGTTCAAAAAACTGATGCACTGATTGTAGTGGAAGACGTGTGAGGGAGGGAGTGAAAACTTGTCCGCCAGGGCCCTAAAGCCTAGGGGGCGACCCGACAGGGGGTCACACAAAGAATACAATTTTTCGATCCCTTTACCCTGCCAAACGAGGTAGGGTTGATTTTCCAAGCCTGGTTGGAAACTTGGGTTTCCCAGGATTGGGAGGTGACGTGAAACAGAGGTTGGAATGTTGAGGGCCTTCCTGACCTCTCTCCAGGCAATGACTGTGTCTCTCAGGAGGAGATTGTGTTGGAGGGGGGGGGGACGGATTTCCAGTGACAGTGAAGGAGGGCCGTTAGAGAGAAGGGGCGGACCATTGCTAATTCTAAGAAGTAGTTTGAGCAGCGGGAAGACTGGGCAATCCAATCTAAACTAGTTCTCAATAAGCAG
Organism: Rana kukunoris; assembly: GCA_029574335.1. Classification (NCBI taxonomy): domain Eukaryota; kingdom Metazoa; phylum Chordata; class Amphibia; order Anura; family Ranidae; genus Rana; species Rana kukunoris. Next base: position 339,528,088 of record CM056051.1, on the reverse strand, counting down.
GCCAAATTATACAATCTAATGTTCGGTAGGGCAATACCCCCCTTGCGCCTGAGAAGATGCAATTTGACAAAAGCTATACGTGCCCGTTTGCCACGCCAGAGGAATTTGGATATGGCCGAGTTTAGGGATTTGACGTCCTTGTGGCGAAGAAGCAAGGGGATGGTCTGTAATGGGTACAACAGGCGTGCAAAGCTGACCATCTTGACTAGGTGGCATCTACCCAGTAGCGAGAGAGGCAGGTCCATCCAATTTACCAATTCTTGGGATATTTTCGTAAACAGGGGGGGTAATTGAGATGATATATGGAGGAGGGCAGTTTACCTATTTTAATTCCCAGGTAAGTGATGTGGGATTTCGCAACTGTAAATACAGAGTTTTGGGACCAGGAGGGGACGGTCGGACAGTGATCCTATAGGGAGGATTTCACTTTTGCTATAATTGATACGGAGCCCCGAGCATTGCCTGAATTCGTCGAAAATGGTTTTGATCGTGGCCATGTCCTGGGAGGGGCTGGATGTGAAAATAAAGACATCGTCGGCGATGAGTCAGGTATCGGGATAGGGGTTCAAGCGCGATGTTGAAAAGGAGCGGGGAGAGCGGGCAGCCCTGCCTCGTGCCTTTGTGTAGTCTGAATTCCTCTGATAGGAGGCCCGCGACCACCAATTTCGCGGCCGGGGCAGTGTACATGGACTCGATGAGGTGCGTGAAGGGACCAGAGAAGCCCATTTTGGACATGACCAGGGAGAGCCATTCGAAGCTGACGTTATCGAAGGCTTTCTCCGCGTCTAAAGTGATGATGGCATGATCCCCCGCCAGGTCATTTTTCGCGTGTTCGAGGGCCAGCATAACCTTCCTAATGTTCATGGTGGCCGTCCTGCCCTTCACAAAGCCAGACTGTGCGGGGTGGATCAGGTAGGGGATAATGGTTGCCAACCTAGTGGCAGCGATTTTGGAGAGGATCTTGACATCAAGATTCAAAAGTGAAATGGGCCTGTATGAACCGGGTTCTAGAGGGTCCTTCCCCTTTTTCTCCAAAAGTTTAACGATGGCCTGGTTGCCAGTGGGTAGATAGGTGCCGCCCGACCAGATATGCTGGTAGACTTCATGGAGGGTAGTGGACACCGTAGAGCTAAAGGATTTATAAAATTCCCCCGTAAAACCATCCGGGCCTGGGGCCTTAGAGGGGGCAAGCTTTTTAATGACGGATTGTACAGGATGGTTATAGGGGCATTTAGAGCTTCGAGCTGGGAGGGGGACACCCGATCCAGGGGGATATGTTGGAGAAAGTTGAGGGCTGTCGGTTTATCTATAGGGTCTGGGGCATAGAGGGAGGAGTAAAAATGGCGCATAGCATCATTAATGCCTTTCGGAGAGTTGTGTACTTGACCCGACGAGTCTCTCAGCAACGTGATATGTGTCGGGCGGTTGGGGCCTTTACTCAGTCTGGAGAGGAGCCTCCCAGCCTTGTTTCCAAACTTGTGAAGGGAGGTGTCTAGACGCGCCTTCTGGGTTTGCTCGAGGGTAGCCGCCCAGGTGTCAAAGGATTGTTTGGCCGTGAACCAGGCCCTTCCGGTTGTGGGGGGAATCATCAATGTAGAGGACCCGCTGAGCCCGATGGAGTGATGCACTGGCCTGTTTGTATTGCCTAAGTGTGTTTTTCTTGAAAGAAGCGGCGTATGCGATTATGCAACCTCTGAGGAAGGCTTTACCCGCTTCCCAAAAAAGATTAGGGTTATCTGCATGTAAGGCATTGTTCGAGGCATAGTCTGACCAGGCCTTTTCCAGGTGTTGTTGGAAGTCAGAGTTGTTGTGGAGATAGGAGGGGAATCGCCATATTCTGGGGTTGGTGTTTAGGTCAGGGTCGTCCAGCGTGGTCGACACCGGGGCGTGATCCGAAATCACTATGTCGTGTATGTCAGCTTCTGAGATCAGTGGGAGGAGAGAGTCAGAGCAGAACAGATAGTCCAGCCTTGTAAAAACATTGTGGGGGTTAGAGTAAAATGAGAATTCCCTGTCCGCTGGGTGTCGCAGATGCCATATGTCGTGAAGGTGTAGTGAGTCAATTGTCGATGCCAACAAGGTTTGGGTGGCAGGAGCAGAGGGAGACCGTGGGCGTCTGGTGGTGGATCTGTCATCTGTCAGGTGCATCGTGGAATTAAAATCCCCACTTATCAGGTGTGGGTGGGACGGGTCTCGAAGCACCCATGACGTGAGGTCACTGAAGAAGGAATTTGTGGGGCTGTTGGGCGCATACACATTAGTGACGATTACGATCCTGGATCCCAGTTGGATACAGGCCGAAACAAAGCGACCCTCGGAATCTGAGTCCGAGGACAGGATCTTGCAGGGGAGGTTTTTGTTAATGAGGATTATAACCCCCGCTTTGCGTCCGCAGGAATCAAAGCCGAGGACCATGCCCACCCAGAGTTTCCTCAGCCGTGGAAAGTCAGGGGTGGACAGGTGGGTTTCATGGAGGAGGGCAATGTCGGTTTTGAGTCTTTTAAGGTGGCGCAAAACTTTCATCCTCTTATTGGGGGAACAGAGCCCTTTAACGTTCCAGGAAACTATTTTCATGTTGGGAAGACTAACAGAGGGATGTGGGCAGGATGTGGAGGTAGAGTATGTGGCAGTAAGGAGTGCGGCATGAGTAAGGTACCAGGACAACGTACCAAGTAATAATCAACCAGGAGAGAGACTGGAGAGGTAAACAGATCACATAAGGGAGGGAGAATGCAACAGATCAGGGACGGGGAGAGGAGGGGGAAGGGGAGGGGGTGAACACAGTACACAACAAAAACCGGGAACTTCACTTTTTTCCGCATGGAGCCACTGAATAGGCCAGCTCCCAACACAGGACTCTCATTGCTGCATTTCACCTGAGATGTTAGAAAGGGGCGTAGGCAGCAGGAGTGATGCGAGGGGGGGCAGGAGCCAGACTTCACTTTTTTCCGCATGGAGCCACTGAATAGGCCAGCTCCCAACACAGGACTCTCATTGCTGCATTTCACCTGAGATGTTAGAAAGGGGCGTAGGCAGCAGGAGTGATGCGAGGGGGGGCAGGAGCCAGACAGGTGTCCCTGCGGGAGAATGGAAGGGTCCGCTCAGACAGCATGGACATAAACGATAAACATAACACAGTGCGTCTGTATAGACTGTAACACAGAGTAACAACAGTGCTGAGTAACAGAACAGCATATAAAATAAAGCATCATAAAATATCAGTGAGCCTACCGGTGACCCCTCAGCCGAGGGGGGGAGCCCCCCGGGGAAAAGAGCTCCCAAGGAGGGAGCAAGACTGCCAGGGGGAAATCGTAGTAACACCAAGGCGGTGTGGCCGTCAAGGGGGAGTTCAAGAAGAGGAGATGTGTTGTCGGTCGGAACCAGAAGACTTGAATCTTTTGGGTGATTCTTTGCGCGGGCTCCCGTGTTCCAGGGCCCGGTTGGTGGGTGCAGCTCTGGGAGACGAGTTGAGGTGAGGGCCTGAGCGTTGGGATCTCAGAAAAGCCTCAGATTCAGACGGGTCGTGAAAGGCGAGTTGTTCCCCGTTGGGCGCTCGGAGCCGAAGTACAGCTGGAAAGGCCAGAGTGAACTTGTTCTATGGATTGGGCATGGTACAGGTCCTCTTCTATGTGGGCGATACGGCTTTCTGCTTCATTCAGCCTGGATGAATGCTCCCCCAATTGAGCCTGGAGCTTCTGCATCCCTGCATTTATGGCCCTCTCAACTGAGGTGGCTATCATGGGGGATAACAGAGCGGCCACTGCCTGGGCCATAAGCTCAATGTTATTCATATCCCCTGTTTGTGTGGCAGGTGGTGAGGGTGGTATAGACTGGGGGGTGGATGGAGGGGCTACTGATGTGCTCACCTCCATTGCAGGGACAGTCTCAGCGGTCGGATCCACGGCCGGATCCGTGCAGGCCGAAGCCGGGGCCTCAATTTGCGGCTGCGCCGCGGCGGCGGCGTACGATCGCGCTCTGCTTTTTTCCAGGAATTTATCCATCCTAGTCCGGGGGGGATGGCGGATGGTGGTCCCAGGGGTAAGTGTTAGGTCAGCTGTTTTTTTTAGCAGTTTTTAGAGCCTGTGTGCGGGAGCTGATAGACACACAGCTACTCCATGCGGCGCCGGATCCGGAAGTCCTGGATGCAGTTTTAAGAGAGGTTAGAAGATCCGATTGCGGAAGTAAGAGAAAGTTCTGTGAAGATAAAATGGTGCCAGGCTCTGATGCCACGGGGGTTTCCAAAAACATTCTAGATAAAGCATCTGGCTTCCCGTTCTTGGAACCGGGTCTGTAGGATATGGGGAAATTAAACCGGGTGAAGAAAAGAGCCCAACGGGCTTGCCTGGGTCTCAACCGTTTTGCTGATCGCAGATATTCTAGATTTTTGTGATCTGTGAAGATCATAACAGGGTGAACTGCTCCTTTCAACAAATATCTCCACTCTTCCAGAGTGAACTTAATCGCTAACAACTCTCTATCACCAACGTCGTAATTTTTTTCTTGTGGATTTCATTTCCGAGAGGCAAAAGCTACAGGATGTAGGAGGGCCTTAAGTCCTTGTCTTTGGGATAGAATTGCTCCAACAGCTGTCTCGGAGGCGTCGACCTCAAGTATAAAGGGTAGTGCTGGATCGCGGTGGCATAGAACAGGTGCTGAAGTAAATGCTGACTTATGTTTAAGGAAGGCTTCCTGAGCCTCCTGTGACCAAGCAAAATGATTACCTTGATGGGTGAGCTTGGTAATGGGTGCTACTATGGTGGAGAATCCAGTGATGAACCGTCATTAAAAGTTAGCAAACCCAATAAAACGTTGCACCCCTCTTTTGTCTTTGGGAGCAGGCCAGTCTTGAATGGCTTGAACTTTTTGTGGGTCCATGGCAACTCCACAGGTAGAGACGATAAAACCGAGAAATTGTACTGTACTCTTTTCAAATTCACATTTCTCCGCCTTCAGGTACAATTTATGGCGTCTAAGAGTCGTGAGTACTATCTTGACATGTTCCCGATGAAGCTCAGTGGAGGCGGAAAAAATAAGGATATCGTCCAGATAGACCACCAAAAAGTCATCCAAGTTTTTCCGAAAAATGTCGTTGACAAGATGTTGGAAGGTAGCCGGGGCGTTGCAGAGGCCGAATGGCATTACGAGATACTCCAAGTGTCCGAATTTGGATCTAAAAGCAGTCTTCCACTCATCCCCTGCTCTGATTCGGATGAGGTTGTAAGCACCCGAAGGTCCAATTTGGAGAAGATCTTGGCAGACCGGAAACGCTGGAAGAGCTTGGGAATGAGGGGTAGCCGGTATCTGTTTTTAACAGTAATTTTGTTCAATTCCCTGTAATCTATGCAGGGTCTGAGGGAGCCGTCCTTTTTCTCCACATAGAAGATTCCTTCTCTCGCAGGGGAGGAGGAAGGGTGAATAAATTGTTTTTCAAGGTTCTCGTCAATGTAGGCCTTGAGGGCCTTTAGTTCAGTCTTTGATAGAGGGAAAATACGGCCAAAAGGAATTTCTGCACCGGGTAGCAGGTCGATAGGGCAATCATAAGGCCTGTGAAGGGGCAGACGGTCAGCCTGTTGCTTGTCAAAAACGTCTGCGAAGTCCCGGTATGCTGGAGGAATGTGTTGGAGATTCTCTGATGTGGCGGTGACGGTGGAACAGGTGGTGGTTAACCGATGTGAGGCAATGTTAAGAGCAATAGGATGAAACAAAGTTGACCTCCTTGCTACCCCAGTTGATCTGCGGTTGATGTAATTGTAGCCAGGGAAGGCCTAAAATAATAGGGAATATAGGAGATGAGATTAAATCCAGTTGAAGAAGCTTCTGGTGTCCAGAATCTGTGACGGCCAAGACAGGGTCGGTCTGCTGTGTGACTAGTCCGGAACGAGGGAGAGAGCCATCCGCCAGGCGTATTTGTAGATGATGATCTTTCGGATCCAAGAAGCTACTGCAAGCACCTGAGTCAATGATCGCTGGTAAGCGGGTTACCCCTTCCGGCAGCTGTAGAGAAATAAAGAGAGTAAGGTAAGTCTGTGGAGCACTGACAACACGGCAGTCGGAAGCGGGCTTGGATGCACACTTACTGGGTCTCACCGGACAGGTGCGAAGGAAGTGGCGGGTGCCTCCACAATACAGACACAGCGGGTGCCTCCACAATACAGACACAGGCTTGACGCCTGCGTTGCCTTTCTTCCTGGGTGAGACGAGAACGGACCAGACCAAGTTGCATAGGTTCTGGGTCAGAGACTGGGTTGGAAGAAGAGGCTGGAGGAGGTGGATGCGTAGGAACTGGTCTCGGAGGAATCCAGGTTGGACGAGATTTTTGGAAGCGCTCGGAGCGCCGCTCTCGTAGACATCTATCCAATTGAGTAGCAGTTTGAATTAAGTCCTCTAGTGTAGCAGGGGTTTCAGTTCTGGCTAGCTCATCTTTGAGTGATTCTGAAAGTCCTTGCCAGAACTGATACTTTAGGGCTGCTTCATTCCAGCCGGTATCGGCTGACCACTTCCGAAACTCAGCCGTGTAGTCTTCTACTGGTCTCCTACCCTGACTTAAATTGTGAAAGATGGTTTCGGCCATGGCTGTGTATTGTGGGTCATCGTAGAGTTTAGCCATATGTTCGAAAAAGGTGTCAAGTGTATCCAGCACTGGACTTCTCTGTTCCATGAGGCCATGTGCCCACGCCTGTGGTTCCTCGGAGAGAAAAGATATGACGAAGCCCACTTTAACTGCTTCTAAAAAGAATGTTCTGGGTTGGAGCGCGAGGTACAGAGAGCATGCGTTTTTGAAGGCACAGTATTTCCTGCGATCGCCTAAAAAAGCACTCAGGAGTCGGGACTCTAGGTTCAGGAGTCACTAACATGACTGGGTTTGCGGAAACCTGTGGGGCTGCAGCACCAGTAGTGGAAGCTGTGGCTGGAGCGGAGGGACCGTGTCATCCAGCTAGCTGCTGAAGGCGGCCATTGACTTGAAGGTATCCGTCCTGCAACTTCTGAACTGCTTCTGTAAGAGCTGAGACCTGCTGGCAAAGGGTCTCAAAAGGTGAGCGCGCCCTGTTGGCCTCAGACATCTGGCTGGTTTGTACTGTCAGAACCGTCAGGATAAGTACTCACAGAGGCCGAGATGCCGAGGGCGGCTACCTTTGCGACTCTGTGCACTTCACCCTCTGGAGGTGGAGACAGTGGGGAAGGGCACAAAGAGGCACCGGTTACCAGCAGTGGATGATGGTTTGATAGCAGATCACTGAAGATTTGATCCGTGGTCACAGAGCAAGGCCGTGGCAGATACTGGTAGTGATCCAGGAACGGAGCCACGCTGGAACGCAGCGGCGCGCATGCACACGCCACGCACGGGCACGGGCATGCGCCGTAACGCAAATCGGCCGTTGGAGTTACAGGTTCCCTGACAGTGACGTTTTTCTTCTTGCCTTTCCTTTCGGGTCTGTGAGGGTGTCTATTGATGTGTGTTCCTTCATTGGTAGACAAACCCGGAGATGTAATTGCCCGATCTGTTGATGATTCGGATCCTGTAGTAGCCAGAGTATCATTGGCTACATCATTTTCCTGATCGGAAAACTGACCCTTTTTCCTTTATTCTTGCAAGGTCGACCTTACTGGTATTGTTTTTTTTTCCAAATATACACACTGTTGCTTTCATAATCTATGCAGGCCCGGGTCATCTTGCCCTTTTTAGTGTCTATGACAATTTTTTCCAAACTTGTCTAACTTTTTATTTAACCTGCCATCCAATTCCATGAAATCGGGATGGGTCTGTAGCAACGCCAGATCTGTCTGTATGGATGACATCTCAGCCTGCAGTTTGTCCACCTGTTTTTGATTTGATATAATAAGGTTTAAGTGAACAAATGCTGAGAGTGTCCATCCATTTTTTCTTCAAATCTTCATTGAATAATTCCGAAGTAGGGAACTTTTTGATTCGTAGACCTCGGGGGATATGGGTCAAAGTGATGTACTCCGACAGAAAGTGAGTGTCCCAGTACAATCTAATCTCCTTTGCCATAAGGTGTTCAAGTCTCCTGAACATTTTGAGAAGCAAGATGTCATCATCGTTGCTCGATTGCAACGTGTGTGTCTATGAATCCAACCTGAGCGGATTCTCGGATGGTGTCTTGAGGGTCCTGCTATATCCCCCTTCTACTGTTGCGATAATGGGAGTAATTATATCCATGGAAAGGCTGATTTTCTGAGCAAAAAGGTAAATGAGTCTTGAACAAAGACTAAGTGAAGGAGAGAAATCAAACTCCCTACTGATCTGGTAAACAAAGAAATGCAATGTCCAAAAACAAAATAGAGAAATAGAGTTACCGCTCCAGATGGGTGTGTGGAAGCAATCCGTGTCCTCTCAGAAAGGCCCAGGTGCCAGCATTGCACAAAGCAAAATTAGAAAGAATGTCTGGACAGCCGCACTCTGAAAAAACCTTTTGGTTGCCTTTTATTGGTAAAAAAAACTTTAAACACCACACATCACAGCAAAAATAGGGGATGCAGCTGACACGTTTCACACTATTGATTAGTGCTTAGTCATAGCTAACATGTAAGCAAATGCACTAAAAATATATAGTATCAGACAAAAACCATGTGGTCAGCACCGATTCTGAATCCAAATAAATAGCAAAACAAAGCAAGGCCTTGTTAGTCACAAATTTGGGAAGCTGGTACTTAAGAGGATTAAGAGGATTAACTGGAAAAATAGAGATCCACTTCGTGCTTCAGGAACAGGAGCAGCGGTGGGATGATGCTTCCTCTAGGCTGAATGGCAGGAAGAAAACAAGGAGTGTGCACACATCATTTCAAGTGGATAATGTCATTGATCAATCCCAGCCTTAACCATTATGTGGTAAGATGGCAGTATCAGGAACTTTTAAATTACACTTAAATGGTACCAACTGGTGCATAGGTGCTTCAGTCTTACTGGCCTTACTGACTAAGGCTGGTCATAGAATATGCAATTTTCTTTCCTTCAACCAAGGGTTGAAGAAAAATAAAAATGCTTGGTTTCCCCATAAACACAGTAAATGTTGATGGGGAATCCCTCCCTCTGCACTAAAAACCCAACTGGCTGGTTGTACTCAAGTCAATCAATAGGTCTACTTTAGTACAACCAGCCTGCCCATACATTGATTGAAATTCCGCTGATTCCTGCTGAACTTCGATCCATCTATGGTCGGCTTAAATGAGCATTAAAACATTCTGGGGCTAACTAATCGAGTGCCCAAAGGTCTGCAAAGAGCCACAATACAGAGCCCAGCCCACAAGAACCTGCCCAATGGTTCTGGAAATAGAGAATGCTCTGTGGCTAACTATCACAGTAATACACAAAGGTCTAGAAATCCCCACAATGCAGAGCCTAGTGCCCAAAGGTCACATTCTGGACTAGCCCTGCAAACTTTCGGCCCAGCAGGATTCATATATGACCTTCCAGATCTGTTGCTGAAGATATGCCAGTATCGATAACTGTTGTGTAGAGACTAGCTAAAGGAGCATTTTTGAAGTCTTGATTGAAGTTACTAAAGAAGTAACTAGGTGGCAAGCTGAAAGTCCTAAAAGAACTCAGTTAGGTTATAATCAAACCACTAATCCTTATCATTATAGACAGCTTACTGACAGGAATGGTACCAGCTGATTGGCAAAAAAGCCATAGTGGTACCAATATTCAAAACAGGGCAGAGATATATTTCTGGAAACTACAGACCAGTTAGTCCAAGATCAACAGTATGTAAACTATTTGAGGGAATGATGAGTGATTATATCAAATGATTTGCTGATGAAAACTGTATAATTAACAATAATCAGCAGGGGTTAACAAAAAGTCATTCTTGCCAAACATACTGTACGTGTTAACATTCTAAAAGGAAGGAAGCTACCATCTAGTTAAGGCCTGTGGATGTTGTGTATCTGGATTTTTTTTTTTACAGTCCCCCACAAATGCTTAATCTACAAGCTGAGATCTGTATGCCTAGACCATAGGTATTGCTCTTGGATATAAAAATGGCTACAGGGGCACGTCAAAAGGGTGGTGATAAATAACGTGTACTGAGAATGGCCTGGGGTGATAAGTGGGGTACCCCAAGGCTTTGTCCTGGGACCAATTCTGTTTTATTTATTTAAAAATGATATAGAGGATGGCTTAAATAGCTCAATCTCAGTGTTTGCTAACAACGCAAAAAATTAATAGGGCAATAACATTACAGCAGGATATAGAAACTTTACAAGTGGAAATGAAAAAAATATTGGGGTGGGCAACTACATGACAAATTAGATCTGATATTGAAAAATGTAAAGTAATGCCATTGGGGGTTAAAACTATAAATGCTAGTTACTCACTAGGGGAAGAACCTCTGGGGGAATAGTATTAAAATCTTCCTTCATCTTTCAGCAGCACAGAGCAGAGGGCAGAGAGACTTCTCTGTGTGAGAGCTGATTTGGAGGAAAGTGAAACACCTACCTTCACAGAGCAGAAGAACTGTATTCTGAATAGATAAGCTACATTCTAAGCTATTCTCCCCCTCCCTCCCAACACAAATGTATCTCATATGCCAGGAAAACTTCTCAGAAGTGACTTATGCTTTTAACCAAGGAATGAAGCACCAGAGAGAAACGACACTTAAGCCCTGTACACACGACTGGTTTTCCTGCCAGGAGAGCTTTTGGCTGGGAAAACCGGACATATGTATGCTTCCTCGCAGTTTTCCCAATAAGAAAACAGCCGGAAATCCCGTTGGGAAAATAGAGAACCTGCAGGGTTTTTTCAGGACAGATTTACTACTTTTCTATGGGAAACACTGCGAGACAGTGCCGATGGAGCATACACATGGCCGGGATTCCCGGCCCAAAGCTCCATGGCAGTTTTCCTGCCGGGTTGTCGACTTTCCCCTCGGTTTTCTCAGTGGACTATTTACCGCAGATAAAATCAAGCTTGTGTACAGGGCTTTACAGCTTTGGAGATAGAGAGATAAGTAAACACTACAGATATATGTGCTTAGTTCAAATTCCATGGAATTTCCATGGTCAAATCAAGTGTATTTCTGTTCATCATACCCACCCGTGTGGATTGGCTAGTTATTTCCCACATGTAGGCTGCCATGGAGTCTGTCAGGAAAACGGAAAATTTATTATCAGTACTTACCGTAATTTTCCTTTCCTGATGGACTCCATGGCAGCCTACCTGTGGGTTAATCCCGCCTCCTCTCCAATGCTATAGGACCCCATACCCATAAAGCTTTGCTCACCCTTAGTACTGATGTTCCGTAACTAGCCTACTCTAAACCGATGGGGGGGGGGGACTCCGGCTGCCATGGAGTCCATCAGGAAAGGAAAATTACGGTAAGTACTGATAGTAAATTTTCCGTTTTCCTGACAGACTCCATGGCAGCCTACATGTGGGAAATAACTAGCCAATCCACACGGGTGGGTATGATGAACAGAAATACACTTGATTTGACCTGTCAACCGACAAGTTTTACAAACAAAAGACCATAGAAGGTAACGGAGCAGGCTCACTACAGAGAGTGACAAAAGGTAATAATGGAGGCCCACAAGGCCGTCCTACAGAAGACATCTGGAACCAAAAAATAGACTGTTGCCCATTAAACCAATATACGCCTAGTGGAATGTGCCCTCGCCGACTCCGAAGGAACCGGCTCCTCGCCTTTATAAGCTTGTTAGACTGACTAGACAATCCCGGCCACAATCATTCAGCTCGAGGCTCAACTGCCAGCATGCAGGACGAACAACTAGACAGAGTGTCTGAGACGGAGGAAGTAGCTCGCAAGCATACCCCCAAGATTTCATCTATGTCCAGAGGATGAATTCTAGTGGACTGGTAGGTCCAAAAGTTGAGGTAGGACGATTCTCTGCTTCTTATGGGACCTTGAGGCAATCATAGATGTGAGTGGATCAAAGGAAAAAAGGCGTATGTCTTCTGGAAACCAATCAATCTGTCAAGGCATCCATTCCAGAGGCCTAGCTGCACGATCCAGAGTGTAATACCTCTTAAGCTTAAAGTTGCCGGGAAAGACTAGAGAACAGGACAACTTCGGGAAGGACTTCCCCAGGATAGAAATTCGCTTGAATGACTGCACACAAAGGGACCACTTGGTGACCAGCCGAATACGTGTCAAGAAGACCACTCGGGCGTTCTGGACTCCGGGATGTAAGCCGTTGACATGCAGGATAGGTTCTTCTGGACCCAAGACATAATGGACTTGACCTCCCTCCATGTGCCCCAGATTCTTCATATAGGAGAGCACTGTGGTGTTGATCACTCTTAATGATACTGACTTTCTCTTCCGGGAACTGGAGAAAAGACTGAAGGGCATACCAAGCTGCCTGAATCCCCAAGGTGTTCCAGTCCGGGTTGAGAAAACGTATACCTAGCTTGGCTAGGGCAAGATCCGATCTGCAGAGGGCTCCCCAACCGGAGAATTAAATTGACGGTTGCCCCTAGGCATATGTAGCTGCAGGAAACATAAAAAGAAAAAAGGATGCAACGTCTGCAGGGACCAGGTGACCATAGGGGTCTTGGAGACCATTGAGCCGAAAAGCTTTGGCACTGTAAGCCCCTCGGTCGTGAAGAGATTAGAGATAACTAAATTCTCTTCTGAGAAACCGGGATCTTCCCCACTGGGAGTGGGATGGTGCTTTCCACCATAGGAAAAAACAAAGCTGGGCTCCAGAGTACACTAGGTGCTGGATTGGTCCTAGGTGGCCTTTTACCCTGACCTATGAACCATCCAAAAGCTGGCCAAGGTGGAGACTACCTTCTCCCTGTGAACCAGCAGCTATCCTTTGTTCTGTGTCAGTGACAGGAGGTCGAAGTAGAGACACAATGAACCCCTCTCGTTCTGATGAGGGCCATTATGGCCAGAGGAATTCTTGAGAAGACTTGGGTGAGGTGGTCGACTCAACAGGAAGGGAGACGAACTGTAGATGTTCTTGTCCAACTTGAAACTGGAGGTATTTGAGAAACTCCTTTGTCACTGGAACGTGGAGATAAGTATTTAAGTCGATTGAGAATAGCCGGTGGTCTGGCTGTACAGGTAGTCGACAGAGTCTTCCTTTGACTCTTTCAGATTTTATACACTGTTTAGGTAAGTCAGGACTGACACTGGTCGCAACAAACCTTCTTCTCCTGCTATAAGATGGGAAGGGGGGAAATATACCCCCTGGGGACCTCAGTCCCTTCAGACATGTACCACTGCTCCCTGCGACTTCAGTGCAACCATGAGTGGGGAGTATGCTAGAGACTCCACTTCTGTCTTGCAGGGGTATACTCTGAATATTTTGTTTGATGAATACGTTTTCTTGTCCACCATACTCCGTTCAGATGATATCCTTAATTCCTGTAAGAAGCAAGAAGGAGAGAAAGTGTGTTCTTCCCCCTGGATGCTAAAAGAACTCCATTGCTTATCCGGGGAATGGAATGGTCTACCCACACAAGGGCCTCCTTAACCGTCTTGACTAGTACCAGAAAGACATTGAATCCTCTGAAAACCTCTCATCAACTTCCAACTCTCTGTCCGAAGAATCAAGAGAAGCAGCGTAGGGCTGGAAGGATCAAAATCCTTTAGGCTGCATTTAGCCAAGGAGCCATGTAGAAGGATAGACTGGCTCCATGTGTGGTATGTATCCCATTATTTAAGGGGTTTCTCTACCACATGTTTCACCAGAGACTCAATACTTTATTGGATTTGTCTCATTTTCCCTCAACCGCCTGGGCATAACATTGGTCATATAAAGACTTGCCTTCCGGGACTCATGTCCCATATCTCCAGCAGACTCTGCAATCAGAGTGGCTGTCATGGCAGTGAGTGTGGTGAATCAGAGGAGGAATGCTACGTCTCCTTCTAGTCACAGGAGGAATGCTACGTCTCCTTCTAGTCGCAGGAGGAATGCTACGTCTCCTTCTAGTGGCAGGAGGAATGCTACGTCTCCTTCTAGTGGCAGGAGGAATGCTACGTCTCCTTCTAGTCGCAGGAGGAATGCTACGTCTCCTAGTCGCAGGAGGAATGCTACCTCTCCTAGTCACAGGAGAAATGCTACATCTCCTTCTAGTCACAGGAGGAATGCTACGTCTCCTAGTCGCAGGAGGAATGCTACGTCTCCTTCTGGTTGCAGGAGGAATACTACGTCTCCTTCTGATTGCAGGAGGAATACTACGTCTCCTTCTGGTTGCAGGAGGAATACTACGTCTCCTTCTGGTTGCAGGAGGAATACTACGTCTCCTGCACGTACCCAGTGCACAAGGGCTGGCTGAATAAAGGCAGTGACCTGTCCATAACCTCTGTACAGGACGTCAGCAAAAAAATACATACAGTCTGCGGATGACCCGTTAATGCTACCCAGACCAGGGAAGACAACCAGAAGAAAAACATATATTTATTTTTTTTAACATATAGGGCATCCTGGTGCAGACTCAGCTTGGGGGAAGCCACTGCTCACTCTCTGCGTAAATACGCACACTGACAGGAGGTAGGCCTTCGAATCCCCGGCCTGGTGACGTCACCGTCCTCTCCACCTCGCGCCTGCGCCGTGAAGACAACCTGGCGGCGTCTGCATGGTCGCCGGACCATCCGCCACTGCGTGCACACGCGAGCCAGGCCTCACTATCACAGAGGCCCCGCACATGCGTAGAACGGCGGCAGTGCCTGCGACCCGGAAGCAACGTGGCACCTTGGAACGCAAAGGCATTCCATGCGCCGTGAGGGGACACAGAGGTACCGGAGAGTACCAGGAATGTACCAGGAAATAAAGGGAAACAAACAAACAAATTAACACAGAGGCGACTGCCATGGAGGAAGTGAGAAAAGGTTCAGACCTTGCCAGCCGTTGATGCGTCCATCTTCAGGCATACCGTGGGAACCTCCATTCCATCGCTGGAAGTGCGGTTGTTCACCTTTTTCTTTCATGCATTGCCTACACCCAGGCTTCTGAGAGGACACTGATTGCTTAGTGCACTCAGCTGGAGCGGCAGTTTCTTTCTTCTCTATGGAGTGTATACTTCCAAAGAAATGCACAGGCCCACTTGTAGCTCAGCCCTGAGCTGTATCGCATGGATGATATGCCAAACATTCGGGAAATATTCCAAACGGACGCCAACAGGAACAAACGTGATGTAGGTCCATGAGGAGGACAAAAAAGGAACATCAGTACTAAGGGTGAGCAAAGCTTTATGGGTATGGGGTCCTATAGCATTGGAGAGGAGGCGGGATTAACCCACACGTAGGCTGCCATGGAGTCTGTCAGGAAAGTACATTTATTTCACTAATGCAACTTAAAAGATGAAACTAATATATGAGACTCATGCAAAGCAAGATAGTTCAAGCCATGATTTGTCATAATTGTGATGATTATGGCTTACAGCTCATGAAAACCCTGAATCCACAATTGCGGAAAATTAGAATATTACATGCAATCAATAAAACAAGGA
Source organism: Rana kukunoris (assembly GCA_029574335.1). Lineage (NCBI taxonomy): Eukaryota > Metazoa > Chordata > Amphibia > Anura > Ranidae > Rana > Rana kukunoris. The sequence goes on along the minus strand of CM056051.1, from coordinate 339,512,649 downwards.
TTGTACATAGAACAATATCGGACCTCTGAAAAGTATAAGCATGCATATCTACTCAGTAGTTGGTTTGGGCCCCTTTTGCAGCAATTACTGCCTCAATGCAGTGTGGCATGGAAGCTATCAGCCTGTGGCACTGCTGAGGTGTTGTGGAAGACCAAAATGCTTCAATAGTTCTTCTGCATTGTTCAGTCTCATGTCTCTCATCTTCCTTGTGGCAATGCTCCCTAGATTCTCTATGGGGTTCAAGTCAGGCAAGTTTGCTGGCCAATCAAGCACAGAAATCCCATGGTCATTGAACCAGGTTTTGGTGCTTTTGGCAGTGTGGGCAGGTGTTCTGCTGGAAAATGAAGTCAGCATCCCCTTAGAGCTCATCTGCGGAAGGAAGCATCAAGTGCTCCAAAATCTCCTGGTAGATGGCTGCGTTGATCCTGGAATTAATACAGCACAGTGGACCAACACCAGCAGATGACATGGCTCCCCAAATCAACACAGACTGTGGAAACTTCACACTGGACTTCAAGCATCTTGCAGTGTGTGCCTCTCCATTCTTCCTCCTTTGTTGGTTCCTGTGAGGTGGGAGGCGGTGGGAGCACGGCAGATCCCCAGACTACCGATTAGAGCCAGCAGCCCTTTTAAATGTGAGTAGCCATTTGGCTAAGTTTTATCTTTGCTTATTTTTTAATAAACAAAATTACGGTATGGATGTTTCCATTGTTATCTCATATCCGGCCGAGACCTTTAACCTCCCTGGCGGTCTTCCCGTGTGTGGCACGGGGTGAGATTTTAAAGCTACGATCGGTAACCCCGTGCCACACACGGACTTGCCTCGCTGGATGCAGAAAAAAGTTTACTTACCTTTTCTCTGCGATCCAGCGATGAATCCCCGCAGTACACGGCGGCCGGATGTCCTCCTGATGCTGTGTGTACCGCCGATTCCCTTCCCTGCGAGCATCGCGACGTAGGGGGGGGAACGGCGCCAAATTTAAAAAAGTAAACAAACACTATACATACAGTACACTGTAATCTTATAGATTACAGTACTGTATGTAAAAAATACACACCCCCCATGTCCCTAGTGGTCTGCCCTGTACACTACATGTCCTTTTATATAATAAAAACTGTTCTTTCTCCCTGCAAACTGTAGATTGCCCATAGCAACCAAAAGTGTCCCTTTATGGCAAAAATTGTTTTAGAGCAGCTAAAAAACAGCGATAATAAATCAGAATCACTTGCAGAATTTAGCGATAGCGATTTGTGGGGAAATTCGTCGTAAAAAAAAAAAAATAATGACAGCAAAAATTCTGCAACTGAGCAAATTTCAGTGATTTTGATTTGATTACATTATTGAATAATTTTTACTATAATTATATTATTATTTGTTATAATTTTTTATAATTATTTAATATATTATAATTTTTAATAAGAAAAAAAAAAAAATCATACCCAGGATGCCTATTAGACTCTTGTTTGGATAGATTTCAGTGAGTTATTCCTAAGAATTACAAGCCTACAGTATAAAACGCCAAATTCCCTTGCAAATAATGGTACCGCTTTTAGCACCTAAAATCTTAAAGAATCATACCGCCAGGGAGGTTAAGGAGGAAGTTGCCTAATATCTCCATTTCAGCCTATGTGAGCAGGCATTATCCTCCATAAGCTCCCATTGAATCTCTTTTTGAGTAAAGGAGTCAATGTGCTCTGGTAAGCAGATTACTTATCCAGTCACTTTGGGTGTTTATTCAAGTTTGGTGAAGGATCACTCCTCTATCAGTATATCACAGCAAGCAAGGAATGGATGTTTGGTGTTTTATGGACTTATCATAATATTTTTTTGTGCTTAAGATTGGGACTGAATATTATTTGCACTAATTGATATTTCACAATATTTTTTAATCATATGTTGTTTGATAGTGTTTAGTGCACATTTGTTTATTTGATAAGGATTAGTGACTTCAGGAGTGCAGTCCTATGATTTTCATTGTTATTTTTATTAATTATTAGCGCCCCCTATCTTTTACCCATATCACTAGAAGCATTCACTCTTTTGAGGGGAGCAGCTTATTTTATTTACTACTATATATTTATTCACTTGGCGCAGAGTTTTAACCCTTTATCACATTCTTCCTCCATATTCTGGGTCCTTGGTTTCCAAATCAGATGCAAAATTTGCTCTCTTCAGAAACGAGGACTTTGGACCACTGAGAAACAGAGCAGGTCTGTTTTTCTTTAGCCCAGGTAAGACGCTTCTGACTGTGTTTGTTGTTTAAGAGTGGCTTGACAAGAGGAATACGACATTTGAAGCCCATGTCCAGGATCCATCTCTGTGTGGTGGCTCTTGATGCACTGACTCCAGCCTTAGTCCACTCCTTGTGAAAGTCCCCAACACTTTTGAATGGCCTTTTCCTGACAATCCTCTCCAGGCTGTGATCATCCGTGCTGTGCACCTTTTTCTTCCACACTTTTACCTTCCACATAACTTTCTATTAATGTGCTTTGATACAGCACTTTGGGAACATTTAACTTTTTTTGCAAATACCTTTGGAGGCTTTCCCTCCTTATGGAGGGTGTCAATGATGGTTTTCTGCACAACTGTCAGGTCAGCAGCCTTTCTCATGATTGTGATTCCTACTTAACCAGACTGAGAGACAATTTAAAGGCTCAGGAGCCATTTGCAGGTGTTATGGCTTAATTAGCTGATTAGAGTGGGACACTTTGGCCCAGATTCACAGAGCGATTACGCCTGCGCAACTGGTGTTGCGCGTGCGTAAGTCTAAATGTGCGCGTGCGTTTAGATGCGCGCGATTCAGAAAACGATTTACGCCAGAAATCTACTTTTTTTTGTCCCGCGTAATTTCGTTAGACAGACGCATCCGTCCGCGCAAAAATGCACTAGACACACCATTGATTTGCTAGTCAAATATGCTAATGAGGGAGTTGCGGGGATCCACAAAAAAACGCAGTTGCTGCGCAGGCTACGCGATGTGCGCAACAGCAAAATGTCCTGTCTAAAGTTAGAGCACCTAAAAGCTGGTCTAAATTTTGAAAAAACGTCTACATCTCACAGAAAGCAACACCGTTACTGAGGAGCAGACCACACACACGTGTTGCACTACAATTTGACTGCCAACATGCCAGGGGCATCGTCGCTCATAGCTGCACTAGTGAATTTAGATGACCAAAGAAGGAGGAGGGCACAGAGGATGGCACGGAGGATGGCACGGGAGAGGGTATACCGCACACACATAGACCTCTTTGGCATGAGTGATTCTGAGGTGTATCGCATCTTCAGATTCCCCCCTCATGCCATCCTGGAATTAACCACAACCCTGCAGGAGGACATCACCAGCCCAACACAACGCTCACATCCAGTGAAGCCACTGGTCAAGGTACTGGCAACACTCCATGTCCTTGCCAGTGGCTCTTTTCAGCGTACAAGTGGAGTGGTGGCTGGGATGTCACAATCCTCCGTGAGCAGATGTGTGCACCAGGTTGTCCCTGCAATACTCACACGCTTGGCCAACCAAATCATCAAACCCACCACTGAGGACCTGCGGCTGAAGGCAATGACAGATTTCTACAGAATTGCCAGATTCCCACGCACCATCGGGGCCATTGATTGCACACATGTGGCACTCCAGCCCCCCCATGAGACAGAGCACATGTACCGCAATCGGAAGAATTGGCACTCCATCAACGTACAGGTGATAGTTGATGCCCAAGGCCTCATATGGCACGTCCGTGCCAAACACCCCGGATCCACCCATGACAGCTACATCTACAATCAATGCCACATCCGAATGGAATTCGATCAGAACGTGTATGGGAACACCTGGCTGGTTGGTGAGTGACATGGGAGTCAGGCATGACTATCCCCTCCCGTGATGCACACCTCACAAGTGGCACATGCATGACTAACATTCTCCTGTCTTTTCCCTTCCAGGTGACTCTGCATATGCACTGGGACCCCATCTCATGACTCCTATCCGGAACCCCCAAACCCCAGGGGAGGAAAGATACAATCAAGCACACATCAAAACCCGTGCAGTGGTGGAGCGCACCTTTGGCCTCCTGAAGTCACGTTTCCGATGCCTGGATAAGTCTGGGGGTACACTGTTGTATTCCCCAAACTTCGTGTGCCATATCATCGTTGCATGTTGCATGCTGCACAATCTCGCAGTGAGGAAGGGCCTGCAGGTTGAGCTACGTGATGACCTGACCCCCCAACCAGACAATCAACCCCTAACCGAGGATACCCCGTCTTCTGAGGGAAGAGCAGTCAGGAGGCAGCTCATATTGGGCATCTTTGCACGTTAAACACACACATTAATCATGGCACAATGAGAATGCATGCATGCACACCACTGTGGTCCCTAGCACACACACCCCACATCCTCATCAAATTGGATTGGCACCAGTCCACCATGCAGGACTGGTGAGCAGTAACGCCACGTCAAGGCTCCAATTATGTCACTGAACATTCATACACCAATCACACAGACCTGAGGATCACTTCTCCCTGGTCCTGGGGAACCCTTCTCCACCAAAATTGAGGATGACACCCCTTTTCCAGCAGGAATGTCACCCCCACATTCAAACAGCATGCACAACCCAAAATTTAAAAAAAATGTCAGCAAAAAAAAAAAAAAAAAATGAAGCAAGAAAACAAACGAACAAAAATATATCAATCAAACAAACAGTCTCTCAAACACTTATCAAAAACACTTTCACAAATATACCAACAAGCACTTGATCACACAGAACACTAATCTGACAACTACAAGACACACTGCAACGAACAACAGGAACAAAAGCACTAGGTTCAATGGGAAGGGACACAAAGGGATGTACTTTTGCAATGCAAGTGCGTTTGTGTGTGTCTATTTATGCTGTCTGCGTAGTTCACAACGTTGCCCTAGTCCATTTCCAATTTCACTGATTGCGCCGCTCCCGAGTTGTGAGCATGCGCACAGCGGAGCTGACATGGTCTCGTTCAAGCGCGCATGCGCGAGCCGGCCGGCCCTTCATTTGCATGGGGTCACGGCTCATTTCAATGTAACACGCCCACGTCCCTCCCAATTTGTATTACTCCTCCTTACGCCTCTGGAAAAAAACCTTACGCTTGCGCAATTTCCTGCGCAAAAGCTACGTGAATCGGGGGATTACGCGGCTAGATGGCGCAAGTCTAACGTAAAGGCGGTGCGCTACGCCGGTCCAATAATGCGCCGATGTACGTGAATCTGGGCCTTTGAGCCTAGAATATTGCACCTTTTTACAATATAAAAATTTCCTGAGATTGTGGATTTGGGGTTTTCATGAGCTGTAAGCCATAATCATCATAATTATGACAAATCACGGCTTGAACTATCTTGCTTTGCATATAATAAATCTATCTCATATATTAGTTTCACCTTTTAAGTTGCATTAGTGAAATAAATGAACTTTTGCACGATATTCAAATTTTTCGAGTATTACCTGTATGTGGCACTCTCTTCCACAATCGGTGGTGTCACAGAGGGGTGACACCAGGAAGTAGTTGTGATGGGTGCTGTCGAACCCCTCCCTTCCATCTGTAAAGTGGTGACAGCAGGTGTCCCCCTGCTCAGTGTACCAGAGAATTCAGCAGCACTGCAGCTGTGCCATGACAGGGGAGAGGCGAGCTGTGGGCTGTCAGTGTATCTTACCCGCTCGCCCCTCCCTTTCTCCTGTCAACAGAATAGGGCTCTGTAACAGTCACTATCATTTACGATATCCATTCCATCGCCCCAACCACGACAGCTTATCCGACAATCAAGCCGACAGGACCCATTGCATTCCCCAGAACAAGGACGAGACACGCAGCTGTGTTCTTGTTCCAAAATGTATGAACGTTTTAATGGTATCTTAGCTTGCTTATATACATTACAACATGCTACAGTAATCAAAGGAACAAAGAACTCTCCACCCACACATCACACAATGGAGCTTCAATCACATTCTTTTGGACAATGACATTCAGTTGAGGTAATTATTAGTCATCCCCCAGACGTCCCATGTCCACAATAAGAGGAGGTAATTACTACAGTTTGACAAGTTCCCCTCACCTGTTACACAAAACACATTCCTTTACTAAACATAATTGACATGCTAATTCAATACACCTGAAAAGAGACGTCTGACCTTTAGAGTCATGTTAAATCCAATTTGGGGGTCTTAATCAAGACGATCAGATGAGATGGTAGAGAAGATAATAAGTAGGTGCTTTAATTATAAAACATTGCAATGGAGAAATACAACACAGATCTCGGCATATAAGCAAGTAAATGTGAAAGTGTTTCTGAGCTTACAACTACGGGGTTACAATTTATACGTATGAATATTCATAAGATATGTGTATGTATCTAGGTGTGATCATATAGTTTAGTCCAATCAAAGTCCATTTCTTCTTTATAGCAAGGGAACAGTTAAATGGGTGGTCACATCACGTGACTGGCAAAAAAAACGTTTTCAAGAGTCTCTGGCCAGTTCAAACTGGTCTAGTAGAAAGTCTATTCCGAACAGGCCTTATCAGCAGCCTGTGTCTGATTCCCAAGGACAAAACGAAGAAGCTGTGAACATCTGTGAAAAAGCAAACAAGGGTGTATTATCAATTCTTAAAGTGAACATCTATATTTATATATCTATATCTATCTCAACATTATCAGACCCCTAAATTATACTAACTTCGCTCCTCTTGTCCCCCATGGCGGGGTCACTATCATATCTTCCCTACCTAGTATGACACCAAAGGGTCCACAGTACTACTTCACATCTATGTGGAGTAAAGCTCTTCTTAGGGTGTATGTGGATACATATATGTACTCATTCATATCACCCATCTTGGTATCATACAAATTTGCTAATCTGACAATCTGATAACACTCTATCTCTTCCTTGGGGGTCATATTCCTCTGTTCTAATTGCCATTGTATTTCACATTTAGCACACCTGAAAAAAAATTAAAAAATAAACAAGCAATCCTATAACGATAATTCCTATGAGGACAAAAACATATCTGTTGAATCCATGAAAATTTACCATATCAAAACAAAGTGTAATCTGATGTTTTCATATTTCCTATCATAATGTCACATTGTATACCTCTTTCCCTTACTAAACAAGGAGGTATTACAAAAGGCCTCCAGTTATATTTAGCATAAAATGTATTTTCACAATAATACAACATTTGTGATATTCTTGACATACTAGTTTGGGCAGCCTTGTATTGCTTAACTACTTGCCGACCGCCCACCGCAGTTATACGGCGGGACAGTGGCACTGCTGGGCGAGAGCACGTAGCTCTACGTCCTACCTTTAGCAGGCGCTAGGGGGCGCGTGCGTGCCGCCGCGGCCCGCGCGCGCCCCCGCTTGTCCCCCGAGTCCCGCGCGCGTGCCCGGCGGGCGCGATCGCCGTCGGGCACGCGCGCTCGTTCGTTACAGAGCGGGGAACGAGACCTATGTGTGTAAACACAAACCTCTCGTTCCTGTCAGCGGGGGAAACGTTGATCTTCTGATCATACAATGTATGAACAGAAGATCAGTGATTTCCCCTAGTGAGGCCACCCCCCCTACAGTTAGAACACACCCAGGAACACACTTAACCCCTTCCCTGCCCCCTAGTGTTAAACCCTTCACTGCCAATGGCATTTGTATAGTATTCCAATGCATTTTTATAGCATTGATCGCTATAAAAATGCCAATGGTCCCAAAAATGTGTCAAAAGTGTCCGATGTGTCCGCCATAATATCGCAGTACCGAAAAAAAAGGCTGATCGCCGCCATTACTAGTAAAAAAAAAATATTAATAAAAATGCCATAAAACTATCCCCTATTTTGTAAACGATATAACTTTTGCGCTACAATAAACGCTAATTGCAATTTTTTGTTACGACAAATATGTAGAAGAATACGTATCGGCCTAAACTGAGGAAAAAAAATCTTTTTTTATATCTTTTTTGGGGATATTTATTATAGCAAAATGTAAAAAATATTGAATTTTTTTCAAAATAGTCGCTCTATTTTTGTTTATAGCGCAAAAAATAAAAACCGCAGAGATGATCAAATACCACCAAAAGAAAGCTCTATTTGTGGGAAAAAAAGGACGCCAATTTTGTTTAGGAGCCACATCGCACGACCGTGCAATTGTCAGTTAAAGCGTCGCAGTGCCGAATCACAAAAAGTGCTCTGGTCTTTGACCAGCAATATGGTCCGGGGGTTAAGTGGTTAAACTCAAAATGAATCCTTATGCCTGTTAGCATGTGTAATTTGTACAGGTGATTTTCCTCTATAGCCTTGACTGCTAAGATCAAGCAAAGGCATAAGAGTAGTTTACTCATCTTTTGAAATTAGCTGTACTTTCTTGCAATGGCTGGCATGTATCCACATCACTTTACAGCTGTAGCAGTTATCAGGAACACTTGGTAGGGTCCTTCAGAATTTGGTCCTTTCACATGTTCTTTTACTAGGACCCAATCATCTGGCTGTAAATCATGTGTTCCAGTTACTTGTGCATCGCAGTTAGTTTCTTGTATTAAACAATTACATAACAAAACAAAATCATTATACATTACAGCAATCTGATGTGGAAAATACAACCCTGTCTTAGGTGGGCCCCCAAATAAAATCTCATAAAGGCTCAAATTCTCTGTCCTATAAGTAGGAGTAATTCTGATGTTATAAAGAACCAGAGGCAACAGTTCTGGCCAGTATTTCCTTACTGACCTGTCTTTCCTTCCCCTGCATTAATTTGGCTAACATGTCTTCAATGATTCCTATATTTTTCTACCTTTCCTGAACTCTGAGGATTATAGAGACATGAAAGGCCTGCTCAATTGCCAAGTCATTGCATGTATTTTGCATGATCTGTCCAGTGAAATGTGTTCCTCTGTCTATTCTATAGGATTTTGTGGACTTCAAGCTGCATATTACTTTTGAAAAGGAGTTACTTGGCTGTTGTCTTGGCATTTGCTTTAGCCACCAGTCAGGCCTCTATTCAGCTTGAAAACATGTCTAGGCACAACAAAACATTTTGATATTGCCTGATTTGGGCAATTGGATTTAATTAATCTGAAGTCTTTGGAAAAGGAATGGTGACTTGGCCAAATGTCTTTGTGTTACTCTGGTTGGTTTTCCTGGGTTATTTTTAGCACAGATTATGTATCCCTCAACAAAGTCTTGATATGCATTTCTGGAGTATCGAATAAACCATCCAGCCTTGCTTATGTCTCTCTCCATTGCCTTTGGGCATATATAAAACACAAAGCCCTCAATAGCGCTACAACAATATGAAGCAGAACACAGTAATACCTATATGGATATCTATACTTGACTCAGTGCAGCTGCCAACCATGGAGGGATGGGTACAAAAATAAACAACAAAAACAAGCAGCTCTCTATGAGTTAAAGTAATAAAAACGTTATAGTTGAAAAAGTAAAAAATAGACATCAAGCAAATGTACACAAGTTAATATGCCGTGGTGGACAATTAGGGTACATAAAATAGCTACCAATTGCATAGCATTGGAAGGAGTCCTGTGATGGAGTGGTAAAAATCAGAGACTGATATCAATCACTTGGGCTGCTGTATGGGCGTCAGTTCATCAGACTTATCGACGGTCGGTGTGACGGATTCTTACAGATCTACACCGCATGTGCAGCCACCCACCTTGACGTGAGTACATCAGTTCATCTGAGCGATCTTCCATCCCCACCACAGCAATATCCCCTTCTACCATCTAAGGTACTGTGTCCTTATGCATGGGTCATTAATTCTGATGAACTGCCGCCCATACAGCAGCCCAAGTGATTGATATCAGTCTCTGATTTTTACCACTCCATCACAGGACTCCTTCCATGCAATTGGTAGCTATTTTATGTACCCTAATTGTCCACCACGGCATATTAACTTGTGTACATTTGTTTGATGTCCATTTTTTACTTTTTCAACTATAAAGTTTTTATTACTTTAACTCATAGAGCGCTGCTTGTTTTTGTTGTTTACCTTTGGGCATACATGACTCAGTCCATGAGCTAGTGGCATGATCATCTTCTCCGTTTGAGATAGGGCACATTCCCTTTTCCTTGCACAAGAGTCCATCTTGATCCTTCTTTGTTCCTTCCCTTTACTTGATTTTATACCAATTGTCAGTTGTAGATTCTTGCAATTTCTTAATCAGTTCCTTTACTTTCAATAATTGTTCTCTTCTTTTCCTTCAATCTGTTATGGGCTTCTTCTTTTTCCTTTGCAAAATCAGTGATTTGGGTCATGATTGCTTCCATTGGTGTTTCAGCAGTCTTCCTGGCAGTATGATCAGACAACTGTTTCCTTTTACTTCCATGGGTGTCCTTCGGTATGTGCGTTGACCTTCGGGGTGGCTACTTCCTTTGGGAGGGTGACTGGTTCAAAAAGTTCTTGAACATATTTTCAGTTTTAAATTGGTTCTCTTGCAGCAGTTGTGAGTCTTCTGTTCTTCCTTATGGGTCCATAATCATGCTTGCTAGCAGTGTAGATGTTGGCTGTTTGATCCTTTGCAGTCTCACTGGCTCCTGTGAGTGCTACCACTTTGGCAACCTGCACTGAAAGTGATGAAGGGAGTAGTTGGATCTCAATTACTTCCTCCAATGTTGTCACCGCATATGCCATTCTTGGGACTCCATCTTTGTACAGGCGTGAATTGTCTACAAACAGGATGAGATAGGATCTCAAGAGTAGTGTCCTTTACTGGGGAAATTTGCTGCATTTCTTCTTCCATAAGTTTTAAGCAGATCTGGTCACCCTCCTCTTTGAGGTCTTCTTCTCTCTCTAGGAAAAAGCTGGCAAGCTTGATTGTAGTACATCTTTTCACTTCCATTTCTCCTAATTCAAGCAGTATTGCTTCATAACATCCATTCCAAAGCATGTCTTCTCTTTTGTACAGCACCACTGGCACAAGTTGCAGCTGCAGTTTTCTTTTTGTGTTCTTCCCACAGCATGGATCTTGGTGCATCCACCAACCAAATCTATTTTATAACCGGCTTGAATAGGGTTTGCAGTCAACAGGGCAGGATGGAGAGGTTTTACACCATTTAAAAATGCAGGATACAGAAAACGTGACAACAATCTTCTGGATAGCCAATGTTCAGGGAAAGACTGTTCAGACAAATTGGACACCTCTCAGTTGAACTTAATGCTAAAGTACTGGCACCAGTCCCATCTTTGCCTTCGTCACCATCTTTTTCTTCATGTTGCTGGTCTTTCAGATGAGCATAAACGCTTGCTCCTCATCCTTCCCACTAAACCTAATAATGTGATTTAACTCAGCAGGATCAGAAATAAATGCAATCCATAAAATCACAATCCAAACAAAGGCTATCGTAGCTTTGATTCCTCAACTGCAATTCTGTTATTCCATCATAACGTTAGTTAAAGTGGAAAGCATAATGTTACAAAACAGTCTTTACCATCCGTCTCAGAGATGCACAAATTAACTTCTGTGTGCTCAGAAAGTTCATGCTGCTTTACTATTCATTCATCATCCCTCTTTTTCTTCTGCTTACGCCTGTCAGTCAATCTGCATTTTCTGGCCAATCCTGCCACAATTATAGCATTTCTTGGTTTCTTTTTTTTTCTTTTTTTTTTGAGAAACAGCTCCTTGACCATCATTTTGGGCTACAAAAGCATTCAGCCTTTTCTCTTTTCTCGCATCCAGCAATCCTCATTAATAATTCTACAACATTCTGTACCCTTTCTTCATAATGCAATTCAATTTTCATGTTCCTTTAAACCATTTCCTCTTATAAATAAACTTGGGGATGGCGTGAACGTGAGGACGTGACGCGCCGTGAGGTGGGCGGGAGCGAGAGACGCAGCGGAAGCCGAGGAAGCAGGGATGAGGAGCGACGTCCCCGGGGAGCGCGTCTGCCAGCCCAGGAAGCCGTGGATGACTACCCGCAGACTGTCACGGGACAGCCCCGCCAAGCGGATCGGATCCACCCCGCAGAACAAAGGAAGAAATTGCGGCATGAAGCACCAGTGCGAGTGCCGCGCCTCGCCATAGAGACCGCCATGAATCCTGCCCACCCTCCCCCCCCCACCACCTTTACGAGAAGCTCCAAACAACCCCTGAAGGAAGTCGGACCAGCCTGTTTTTCTATGACAATCACCGACACTGACAGCAGAAGGAGAAAAGAACAAAGGATAAAAGGGTGAAAGGGAGCGGTGGAAGTGAACAGCAGGTAGTATAAAAACGAGTTCCTGAAGGTAAAACTTATCAAGTTAAATGGATTAAATGACATAAATGCCCCCTGGAGTACCTACACAGCATAAAGCTGAGGGGGAGACAGGCCGGGACTAATTGTATGTTGTGACCGATGCTGAACGATACTTGGCCGCAATGTGATGATCAGAGCGCATAAGATGAGCTCCTGGGTACTATGTGTACTGGGTGACCCAACAGAAAATTAGTGGTTACCGGCTGGGAAAATTTGATAGAGGGGGGAGCCCAGAACTAGTCAAGCCCCAGGAGTGAAACAACGGACAACATACAATTCTGTAATCAACCGCTACCTGGGACCATACACCTGGGACCATACACCGGAAGGTTGCACAATAGGGACACCAGAATAAGCAGTAGAAAAGCAACAGCGATCTGTCACTAGGGGAGATCTAGGGTTGAGAGCCCGACCTCAACTTGGTGACAGGTCTCAGAAGACCATACCAATATAAAACACTGGACCCTATCATACGGAATCAACTGTGTCAAAGGTCCCCCCCCCCTTGGGGTAGGTGGGGGATAGGAAGAAAATCGGGAATCACACATTAATATACAATCACTGTGAGAAAATAAAGATATTGCCCAGGTGTGTGCGTAGGAGGTACAGGACAAGTTCTATAATCAATATTAGGGGTCTTTTTTCTTTTTTTTGTATACAATTTATGTAACCTCTTAGGCCCTAAGGCGCCCCTGGTAAACCTTCTAGAGGGAAAAGGGAGAAAGACTGGATTCAGTGGGGGCAAGGTAGCATAAAAACAGGCAACCTGGGGAAAAGAATCAGAAAGGTGAAAAATATTATGTCCAGGATGTCAAGCAGATCAACAAGGGGAGGAACATCAAAGACACCTGGATCCACGGTCGCACCAAGTACAATCCAACAATACATGTCCAAAGCAACAACTTCTAGAAATACCGGATCTCCAAAATCTTCACAAGGGAAGACCGATAAAAAAATGGAAGAAAAGAAGGCTCAGAAACCTAGCCAGGAGGACATATCGGAAGATATGAGAGAGGATTCAAGAGAGGAAGAGAATGGTGAGGGGGTTGGAGAAATAAGTAGAAGGGAAGAAAAGCGACCGGAGGACCAAATCCCAACCAGGGGAGACATGGAAAAGATGCTGATGCGATTGGAAAACGCTATTAAAGGAGAAATACATAGCCTTAAGACGGATTTTGGCCATCTTCTCGCCAGAGTAGAGACGATGGAAGAACAGATAGAGAAACAAAAACAAGAGTCAAACGAGTTAAAGGACCAACTGGCCCAGCTCAAATTACAACAGAGAAACACACTGTACCAGCTTGAAGACCAGGAAAATAGATCCAGGAGACAGAACCTGAGAATTAGAGCAATTTCGGAAGAAAAAGGGGAGGACCTGAGGAAAATAATCAGGATAATATTAAACCCAATATTGGGGAAATCACCCGAGGACCCGATCAGAATAGAGAGAATCCACCGGGTGGGAAGATTAAACAGAAGTAATACAGAACGGCCCCGAGACGTCATCGTCAGATTTTTATCGTTTGAAGAGAAAGACGAAATATGGAAAAAATTGAGGGGATATCCCCCCCTTATATACGATGGGTCCCCCATACAGGTCTATGCAGACCTGGCTCTAGAGACACTGGCTAGAAGACGACTTTTAAAACCACTCTTAGAGCAACTCATGACCAAGAATATTAAATACAACTGGCGATTCCCAGCAAGCTTGGCAGCCTCAAAAGAAGGAAAATCAGCAATACTGAGATTCCCCGAAGACTTGAGGGAATTCTGCAATAGACTTGACCTACAGATACCAGACCTCCCTGGTTGGGTGCATTAGGGGGAGAGGGCAAAGGGCCATTATTACTGTTTTTTTTTTTTTTTTTTTTTTCGGTGGGGGAGGTGGGAGGAGGAGGGAGAGGGTAAGTTGAAACAACTTGGTGGTCTCCTTATTTCCAAGAAGTACAAGAACAATACCTTGCGCATGCGTCCGCTCCCCCACCCGGATAGGATGGGGGATAGGAAAAAGGGGCCCACCTCAGAGGGAAACTGAACCAAGGAATAAAAATTGGTTTGGAGGCCTATTTTTGGCCATGGGGGGAAGGGATAGGGGGAGGGGGGTGGGGCGGTTGGGAGAGGGAGGGGAAGGGAAAGTAGGGAAAGGGGACCCACCATACCAAATGGACTGATAGGGAAAGCAACTGCAATTAGATCGAGGCTAAAAAGTAAAGAGGGGGAGTCTCATAAATAGATAATGACGATAATAAAATGTGTTTCATATAACGTGAAAGGATTAAACAGTCCCACAAAGAGACATAAAGTCTTAAAAGAACTGAGGAGAATCAAAACGGATATAGCTTTTGTACAGGAGACTCATCTCACGTTACATTCTAACATCAGGCTAAATTCAACTGACTTCCCCATATGGTATTATGGGGACACCATTTCAAAACATGCAAGGGGAGTAGCTATTGGATTTGCCAAAGGGGTGAGATTCAGCTTAACGGAAAGATTAACAGACCCCGAGGGGAGATTCTTAATATTAAAAGGGAAGATAGAAGAGACAGAGTGTACCCTAGTCAATATCTACTCCCCAAATAACCAACAAATAAAATACTTTATAGGAATCCTGGGAAAGATAAGGGACTTTAAAAAAGGCAGGGTCATACTGGGAGGAGACCTGAACTTCTGCATGGAATCCGAAGGTTGATAAGACATCTCTAATAGGGGGGAACAATAAAAAACAACTATGTAGATTAAAAAACAGTCTACATAGTAGCCAATTAGTGGATGTATGGAGAGTGTTAAACCCGGAGACGAGAGATTATACTTTTTATTCCCCTGTACATGGGTCCTATTCCCGCATCGATCACTTCTTTGTGGACCATTGCTCACTGGAGGAGGTCACCGATGTGGGAATAGAGCCGATGACTATTTCGGATCATGCCCCAATCAGTGTGTCCCTAAAAATATCAGACAACCCGAGACCACCTCAAAATTGGAGGCTCAACGAGGAATTACTAAAAGATACGAATAGCCTAACTAGAGTTCAAAAGGAGTTGGAAGAGTATTTTTCAACGAATGATACAAGTGAAATCTCCAGAGCCACACTATGGGACGCTCACAAGGCGGTAATTAGGGGGACCTTGATCTCAGAAGGAGCAAGAAAGAAAAAGGAGAAACGGCTTCAAAAAGAAATAATAATAGAAGAGATATATGAGCTGGAACAAAAACACAAAAGAGAAGCCAAACAAAAAGACCTACTCCAAGAACTAGTTAACAAGCGTAACCAACTGAAAAATCTTCTATTCAAGGAAACTAAAAGAGACTTCCAGTTAATCGCGAAAGAACGATATATAGGAGGTAACAAAACCAGTAAACATTTGGCAAGGATGGTACAGAAGAAGAAAGGAAGAAATTATATCGAAAAAATCAAAAATGATCAAGGAGTGGAGGTGCACAAGACAAAAGATATAGCTGAAACCTTCCGAATTTATTATGAAAACTTATACACAGTTAAACAGACTAACTGGGAAATAGGAGAGAAAAAAAACAAAATCCTGGACTTCCTTCAGAGAGCAGGACTTCAACCAGTAAACCCAATAGAAGCACTAACACTGGATAGGCCGATTACGGAAAATGAAATACTGTCAGCATTAACAGGCACAGCTTCGGGGAAAAGCCCAGGGCCGGATGGCTTCTCTGCATTCTACTACAAAAAATGTAAAGATATCCTTATACCAAGATTATGTCAATACTTCAATGGCCTGGGAAAAGATTATATCCTGAGTAGAGAAGCCGCAGAGGCGACAATTACTGTGATACCAAAGGAAGGAAAAGACGTTAAGATATGTGCGAGCTATCGGCCAATATCTCTGCTAAACGCAGACTTAAAATTATTTGCAAAGATACTGGCCGAAAGAATAAAACGTGAGATGGGGGGCCTGATACACCCTGATCAGACAGGTTTCATCCAGGGCAGAGAGGGAAGAGACAACGGAGTGAGGGCCCTCCTCCTGATTCAGGAAATGAGGAGGAGCGGGATCCCCGGTCTACTCCTGTCGATCGACGCAGAGAAAGCGTTCGACAGGGTAGACTGGGGATTCATGTTACAAACATTGGAAATGATGGGTTTTGGACGAAGGATGCTGGGGTGGATCGGAACTTTATATAAGGCCCCAACAGCCAGGATTAAAATAAATGGGGGCCTATCCCATTATTTTACAATGGAAAATGGCACGAGACAAGGGTGCCCCCTTTCACCGTTATTATTTGTACTGTCCCTGGAACCCCTCCTAGATAGAATACGTAAAAGTTCTGAAATAAAGGGAGTTAAGGTGGGTGGAGAAGAACATAAATTGTCTGCATTTGCTGACGATGTTCTCGTTTACCTAACCGACCCCAAAAGCTCCATACCAAACTTATTAAAAATATGTAATCAATATGGGGAAATTTCAAACTTTAAACTAAACGTGAATAAGACCGAAATACTGGGTGTCAGTGTACCAAAGAAAGACATGCAAACCCTTAGATTGGAATTCAAATTCCCATGGGTAAACAAGCTTAAATATCTTGGCATCTATCTGGCAAATACGGAAAAAAAAATATATGAAATCAACTATATCCCCTTGATAGAAGAAACTAAAAAGGAGATTAATAGGATAAAAAATAGACCAATCTCATGGCTGGGACGTATAAACTACTGCAAAATGGTGTTGATACCAAAGATTATATATAAGTTTCAAATGATTCCGATTAACCTTCCAAAACAACTGCTGCGAATCCTCAAGAACGTAATCATGAATTTTATCTGGAGAAATAAGAAACACAGGCTATCGTTTCAGATTCTCAAACAAACAAAAAACAAGGGAGGACTAGCCATTCCAGACCTTAAAAAATACTATGAAGCAATAATTCTATCGAGAGTCGTGGAGTGGGCCAGAGTAAACACAGAAAAAAGATGGGTCAATTTGGAGAATGCACTAGCCAAAGCAAAATTAGAAAAAATAATATGGAATCCCCCACAGTTTAGAACACTGGACACGGATACACCTGAAATAACAAAGACTGCACTCAAGGTATGGGATGTAACACAAAAAAAAATCGATAAAAATTTCAATTCTCCCCTGATCTCACTAAAGGACAACGATTATTTCCCGCCGGGGAAAGTGGACATAGGGGGAAGTTGGATCAAAAAAGAGAATGCACAAGTAAGAGATATAATACACCAAGGACACTTAATTGCACTGACACAATTACAACAAAGGAAAAATTTTATGACACTTAATAACTGGAGGTACCAACAGTTAAAACATTTCATTCAAAAGCTACCCCAACCGTTAAGATCTGGAGACCAGCTCTCAGATATCGAAAAATTATGCTCCTCGAAAAGCGGGAAAGGAAGTATTTCCAAAATCTATCAGATCCTATTACAGCTCGAGGAACCAGATGTACCCCCTTGTATTAAAAAATGGGAGAGGGAACTAGGGACACACAAAGATAGGAGCACAATAGATAAAATATTAAAACTGACCCATACCTCAGCTATCGACAGCCGAACAGCCGAAATGAATTACAAATGCTTATCAGGCTGGTATATAACACCAGTAAAACTCAGTAAATTTAAGAGGGGCCAGTCAGCAGATTGCTGGAGGGGATGTAAATCCCCGGGAACCATGGCCCATCTTTGGTGGGAATGCCCAAAGGTTAAAATCTACTGGGAAAAGATTCTGAAGATAATAGAAGAAATTACAAAGGGAAAAATCAAAAGAGAGCCATGGACGGTACTCTTTCATGGAGGGAATGAAGGAATTAAAAAATATAGGGAATCTTTGGTACCACACCTGCTAAACGCTGCAAAAAGGCTAATACCAAGAAAGTGGCAGGAATTAGAATGTCCCTCGGTCTGGGAATGGATAGACATGGTGGAGGAAACATACTGGATGGAAGATCTCAGAAATAGCCTCGAAGACAATAGGGACTCTACAAAATGGGAAAACTGGAGAGAATTTAAAAGAACTTGGAGCTATGTAGAGAACTTGCAGACAGGGTAACAAACTTGCCCGATCAGATAAGAAATCATAATTTGGTGTGGTGGGGGGGGGAGGAGGGGAGGGGGGGGGGAAAGGAGGAGGGAGGGAGTGGGAAGGGGGGGGGAAAAGGAAATGAACATATGTTTAAGGTTATTTAGAAAACATATATATACTTAGGGACTACTGGATAATGCCAATATTTATATTTCAATATGAATAAAAAAAAAGAAAAGAAGGGGAAAAAAAAAAAAAGGAAGAAAAAAAAGAAAAAAAAAAAAAAAGAGAAGGGAAAGGAGAAAGGGGAAAAGGAAAAAAACAAAACAAGGAAGAACCCGAAAGGGGGAAAATTTCCACAAATGATGCAAACTTGAAACAGAGACGAAAACCAAGCCTCTCTACCATGAGCTGGTCTCTTGTGTGCAGTTAAAGCTGAATGTGGAAGAGAAAAAAAAATAAAAAATAAACTTGGCTTTCTCCACTTTCATGTTCACTAGCCTAGAATGGAGAGCTAAACATTTAAATAATTATAATCAAAGTTACATAACAAAAACTAACTATTTTAACTAGGATTTCACGTTGCCACATAATTAAACATTTCTTAAATATTCAGAACTATCTGGCTCCTTTACACCAGGCGTTTGAAGGGAGGGGCATCTCACTCTTTTCTTCACACACTAACTCAAGCACAAAGGAGGGGGGAGGAAACGGCAAAAGGCAGCAGGCTCCTCTCATCATTATCTTACAATCATCCAAAAGTAGCATTTATTTTCCTTGTCAAAAATATCTTTATTTGTAAATGCTACAAGAATTGTACAAATATAGTAAAACAGATATGTTACGAGTATAGAGGAACTCCTACACATGTTAATTCTCCTATAAACTTTCTAATATGGAGAGCACTATAACGGTACAGGATAAGTTCGTCATGTTTAGGTAAGGATTGAGTAAGAGTCGGCGGATCTCTGTGCCTTCTTCTGATGACTTGAAGTCTTGTGTTCTCGAAGATGTATATCCGCTTAGAATGTCTATGTGTTATTGTGACTGTAGGAGTTTCCTTATTATAGAAACATTTTAAAGTTTCCTGTGTGGAATAAACTGCAACATCAAAGCAAAAAGTTAACAGAGAGGGGAGGAGGGGGGAGAGGTTAGGGTTGGTTAGTCTGCAGGACCGGACCGGAGATCCTTAATATTAGGCAAAGGGTTTGGCAGTCGTTACGATGGCTGGGCTACCACGGCATCATTACATCATTATTAAATACATTATGCATTGTGTGTAGTACCCAGGGCATCCAAGTATGTTCAAATTTGGTGATCGTATCTGTTTCTATAGCCGACATTTTGGCGTAGGCCATTGCTTTATTCATTCTATTAAATACTTCGCTTATTGATAAATTCAGGGTTTTCCAAGCTTTCGCTAGGGTCTGTTTCGCGGCTGTAAGAAGCTGCCTTATTAGTTTAAATTGAGTGTGAGACAGATTGTCTGGTTTTAAATTGAGCAGTGCCATTTTGGGGTCTAATGGGGATTTATTGTTTGTCAGGTTGTTCACTAGTTGGAAAATTTCGGACCAAAATTCCTGTGCTTTTGGACACGGCCACCAGATATGAAAATATGTACCAATGTCTGAGCATCCTCTGAAGCAAAGCTCTGAGTAATTATGCGCGTATTTTGCCACTCTAGCTGGCACCAAGTACCACCTAGAAAGCACTTTGTAATTCGTCTCAGATGCTAATACATTTATGGATGCTGTTTTGGAGTTTTGCCAAATTTGGTTCCGTTCTGCATTGCTTAATTCCGTTTTCAGGTCCTCCTCCCATTTGCGGACATATAGTAGTTTCCCAGTGGTGGGTTGTGTTAGTAGTTGGGAGTATAGGGTAGATATTGTATTTCTGGGGTGTGGGTTTTCTCTACAGATGTTTTCAAAGATGGATAATTGAACCGACAAAGAAGGTGAGTTTACAGGTGGTTGAAAAAAGTTTTTTATTTTCAAATATCTAAATAGTTCGTTTTGTGGGATCCCGTATGTATCGCAGAGTGAGGAGAAGGGGATAAAGGATGTAGTGTCAAAAAATTTATATTTTTGTGTGCAATCCTTCTTCGCCCACTCTTTAAATGTGTTGGGGTAGACCCACGCTGGGTAGAATGCTGGGTTTTTGTTAAATGAAAGTAGCGGAGTTTGTGGTGACTGTAAATGATTTTTAAATTTGACTCTATCCCATAAGGATAGAGAGTGTTTGGTTATGGGGTTGCTTATATGTTTACGAGATTTTGGGTTGATCCATAATATGTTGGATATTGGAATGGGGTCACATTCTAACGTTTCTAGGGATACCCAAAGGGGCGCTTCTTGTTTTGCATGGTATTTTGCTATTGTTGCTAGTTGGGCTGCTTGGTAGTAGTGTGTGAAGCTGGGAAAACCAAGGCCTCCGCTGGCTTTGGGGAGGTGCAGAACTTGAGGTTTACTTCTCGGTCTGGAGGGACCCCAGACAAAGGAGGAAACCCTCTTTTGTATAATTCTAAAGTAATAGGCTGGTATGGGGACAGAGAGTACTCTAAAGAGATAAAGAAGTTTGGGTAATATTGTCATCTTTACCGCGTTGATTTCCCAAACCACGAAAGAGGGAGTTGAACCCATGATTTTAATAGGCTTGTTATCTGCTTTAACAGTGTAGGGTAGTTGTGTGAGAATAAGTCTGCAACGTCTGCTGTTAGATGTATCCCTAAGTATGGAATGCTTTTTTCTTGCCATTCAAAGGGAAGACCGGATTTGGTGGCTCTTAATTCAATATTGGAAAGTGAGATATTGAGGGCCAGACATTTTTTAGGATTTATTGCAAGGCCTGATATGGATGCAAAATGGTTTAGGATTGGGATAAGATTAGGGCCTGTGACTTGGGGGGAGGAGAGGAATAGCAGGATGTCATCTGCATATAGACATAGCTTGTGCTTAAATCCTCCCAACTCGATGCCTAGAATCTTGGGGTCAGTTCTGATCTTTTGGGCAAGAGGCTCTATAAGGAGGGCAAACAATAAAGGGGATAATGGGAAACCTTGCCTCGTACCTCTCTGTATGGAAAACGTGTCTGATTTGTACCCTGCGTATTTAACATACGCTTTCGGGTTATTGTAAAGGTCCAGGACCCATTTTGTATAATTGGGACCGAAGCCCCATTTCTGCAAGGTGTATTCCAGATATGACCATGAAATTGAGTCGAAGGCTTGCTTTATATTCAAAGATATGAAGCATGCTGGGATTCTTCTTTTCCTTGCAAAATGCGCTAGTAAGCTTGCCCTCCGTATATTATCTTCTGCCTGTCGGTTGGGCATGAAACCCACTTGATCCCGATGGATCAGAGACCCAATGATTTTGTTTAGGCGGGTAGCTAGTATTTTCCCTAGTAGTTTAATGTCCATGTTCAGCATAGATATTGGGCGATAATTCTCGCAGAGGGTGGGGTCTGAATTTGGTTTAGGAATCATACAAATCGTGGCCGCTAGTGACTCTTGCCTGAAGGATTTTTGATTTAACAGGTCATTGAAGGCATCTGCCAACGTGGGGGAAATTAGTTCTGTAAAGGTTTTGTAGTAACGGGCTGAGAACCTGTCCGGTCCAGGTCTCTTGTTTAATTTAAGCTCCTTTATTGCTGCCATAACATCCTCTTGTGTTATTGGCTTGTCTAGTTGTGTTCTTTGGGCTTCATTCATTTGTAGGAATTGTAGCTGGGAGAAGAAGGAGTCAGCCTCCGATAGGTTGAATGTGCTCGTTTCCGAGTAAAGTTTTTTAAGGTGGGTACTACATTTCTGCATTTCTGCTCTTGATTGGGTTGCTGGAAATATTATTACTTGCTATTTTCAATTTTATAGGTTTATAAGTCTTGTTGATTGAGTTGAGTGATCTTGCTAAGAGTGTCTCTGGTTTGTTGGCGTTTTTGTAAAAGAAATGTTTGGACCTGTTTAGTGTTCTGTTTGCAGAGTCTGTGAGAAATAGATCATATTCTGTGCGTGATATGTCAAGACGAGCTTTGGTTTTGGGAGAATGATTTTGTTGGAAGGCCAGGAATGCTAGATTGTGTTCTGTTTCTAATTCTTTTGCTAGTTGTTTACGTTCTTTTTTAAGAATCCCAAGTTGCCTTTGTAGAGTCCCACTCAATACTGGCTTATGGGCTTCCCAGAGTGTGAGGGGGGTGGTTTCCGGCCTCATATTAATTTCCAGGTATTCTTTCAGATTTTGTTCGATTGTTGAACGGTAGGTTGGGTGTTTGAGTAGTATTTCAGGAAGATACCAAGTTGGGTCATGATTTTTAGGAATTGCAGATGCAATTTTAGTAAATACTGCATTGTGGTCTGACCAGGGAATGGGAATGATGCTAGATTCTAGCACTTCTGACAACATTCCGATCGTTACAAATATGTGATCAATGCGGCTAGATGATCGGTGAGGATTAGAGTAGTACGTGTAGTTACGCTTCGTGGGGTTTAGTTCTCTCCATGTGTCCACTAAGTTATATTTAGATAATAGGTTGGGAAGGGACCATTTAGTTGGTTGCTTCGGAGAGATAAATGGGGTTTTGTCCAAGAAGGGGAGGAGGAGCTGGTTGGAGTCTCCGCATACAAAGAGGGTTCCCATTTTGTGCGTGTTAATAATTTGCAGGAGATGTGACATGAATGGCAATGGATTTAGGTTGGGTGCATAATAAGATACTACTGTCACTGGCGAATCCATAATGTGACCTGTTAAGATAATGTATCGGCCTTCTGGGTCTTTCATTTCTGACTTCAGGGTGAATGGAATGGACCTGTGGAAAGCTATAAGGGTACCTCTCTTTTTGGTAGAGGCAGATGCCGTTTACAACTGTGGATAGGATGCGTTGTAGTATTTAGGGGTGGTGTTGGGAGTGAAATGGGTTTCTTGTAAGCAGATTATATGGAAATATCTAAATGCCTTGGTGCATTTTTGTGGTACATTTAGGCCTTGTACATTTAGTGTTAACAAGTTCAACGGAGCCATGGTAGCCAAACCAACATGTATTTCTTACCGTGATTCCCTGTGGAGTGGTTTCCCGGTCCGATCCGTGCAGACAGGAGAAGAGAAGAGGAGGGGGGGGATTCGAAAATAAAAACCTTAAAAAAAAAGTGAGAAACGTTACCGAACAAAGAATTATTACACTGCAGTGTTGTTGATAAGTGTTCAAGTCTGACCCGTGAAGGGGAATATAGATCCCCATCAGGGGGAAGGGTGCCCGCGTCTGATCTCCGCATATTGCTACGGGGACCAGAGGAGAGCCTAGTGGGGCGCATGTGGGTTCCATACATCGGAGGCCCGCATACTGAAGATTTCTATATGTACCCCGGTGGGTACCCGATGTACATGTGCTGTGAGAAGAAAAACAAGTTGTGAACAGGGAGTTCTGGCCGAGCCTCAAAGCTTGCAGCTATGAGAAGTATGAGGGAGCTATGGGGGGTACCTGGCATGTGTAAAATAAGGTTGTGTTGGCTTAAGCTCTGCCAGCAAAAATGATTAGGGCTAGGAAGAGATTTCAGACAGATAAAGGAAAGGATGCAGAAAGATAGTAAAGTTGGGTGCAGAGTTGATTGAGTAAGTGACTTTACAGGTATTTAATCTAGATAGTCCGAAGGTGTGGAGGAGAAGGGATTTAGATTCTATTTAGGATAGTAGGTGTGATAAGAAGTTGTGTTTGGAGATGTATTGTGACCTCTGTGGGAATCAATAGAGTACGCTGAAAAGCTGTTGAAATGAGGTGGAGAGACAGTTGAGATTGAATTTTGAGAATAAGGGTAAAAACAGAAAAGGCAAGGCAGGAGATTCATGCCTCTAGGGAGTCAGTCCATTGTGTCTTCTTGTTCCTGGGGCTGGTCCACAAATCTGCATAGTTTGTTTGAGTTTTGCATGCCGTTGTTGTGATCCTGGTGGGGTGAGTCGTTGCGAGAAGAGGAAGGTGCTGATTTTCTGCGAGTGGCATTCACTGTGGATGGTCTATCTATTATCTTGAAATCCAGTAGGGCTTGGTGTAGCTGGTCTGGTGTTCTGCAGACTATTTTTGTTCCCTGTTAAGTGAAGCGCAGGGAGAAGGGGAAACCCCATTGGTATTTTATCTTGTGGTGTTGTAATTCCAGTAGGAGAGGTTTCATGGCCCTTCTCTTAGCAATGGTCAGTTGGGATATGTCAGCAAAAATCTGATAATCATGACCTTGAAATGTTAAGCGTTCCTTTTCTCTGGCCGCATCCAAAATTTGTTCTTTTGACTTGTAGAAGTGAAACTTAGCTATTATGTCCCTAGGGGGACCGTCTGTTTTCCTGGGGGTAAGGGCTCTGTGAATCCTGTCCATTTCTAACCTCTCTACCGGTATACCAGGCAGTAGTTCTTGACACAAAGCCAATGTGGTGGCTTGTAGGTCTATGACAGCCTCAGGGATTCCTCTGAACCTTAGATTGGACCTCCTGGCTCTGTTCTCAAAATATTCCAATCTACTCTGCAGGACCAAATTTTCTTCTTTAAGATTGTCTATCTCTGTCAGGCATTCCTGAGTGTAAATTTCAATTTCCTCCACCTTTGTCTCCAGGGCTTCTGTGCGGTAATCTGGTCTGAGGTGATTTGTAATGCTTTGTGAAGCATTCTTTCAAATTGTTTCAGCAGGCCTGGGGGGACCGCAGAGTCTTGAGTTCTGGTTTGAGTTGCCTCATTGCTATAATTTCCCTCACTGTCTGATTCAAAGTTTCTGAGGGAAGCCATTAGTTTAGCAGACTTTGTTATTGATTTTTTGGCTTTCTGTAAGGAGAGGCTCTCTGAGGTGACTGGCGCTGGCGCCTTCTTAGCGGCGCTCTTGGTCTGCTGAGCGTCGTTATTGAGAACGGGTTTGCTCTTGTTCCTTGCTCCCCCCAGCACCATTCTCTATATGAAAAGTGTCCCTCACCTCTAAGGTGGATAAAGCTGCGTTTTCCCTTTCGTTTACGGTTTGCTGCAGCTCCGTTATCCGCGGGTATTCTCCTTCACAGAGCGGAGCTCTAGCCCGGCATGTCCGTCCTTCTAGGCTTCGCGCATGCGCCGCTCGTAGCATTTATTTTCTGCTTCTCAAACATTTCTTAAATATTTATATAACAACAATAGCATTGCCTGGTCTAATTCTCTAACTTTGACAGGCTCATAATTAGTTAGTTTCATCACGTTGCATACTTTCAAAAATACACATTGTACATTATTAATTACCTTATTCAACTCTGTCATAAAAAATAACATACACAGAAACCCAAGTTGATCATAACTCCTTCTGGTACTAGATCAGCTCTGTTTTGGTCCAGCCTATAATAGTCTTGGTGTCATCTTAACCACTGTGCGTATCTGTCTGTCATTTACTGTCTGTAATTTACTTGTGCCATTTCTACCTTACCCGGTTTGAAAGGTCCATGGGAGAACCGTACTCGATCTAGAGAACTCACTCTCGAGTCTCTACTTAAAAATTAATGGGTCGTCACCCAATATTTTTCCTGGGCTACACACAGTAGCCGTCAAATGGCACTTTTTACACTTGGCCACACAGGCCTATCACATAGCCACACAGGCTATTACACCACTACAGTCCTCTGGGCATACCTTCTCACAAGTCTCATAAATCTATTGACACCCCAAGCATATTAACAAAACATTAGCAATCCACCAACAATGATTACTATTGACTATTATTTCTGCAACAAGTGAAGTAGAGGAGTTATTTGGGTCAAAGAGTGTAGCATTAACATTACTCTGGTTTGCATTCATTTTATCTCACCATCTAATCAAAGGAAAACAAACACATCAGACGCAGCCAATAGACTTCAGACACCGACTGGTACTTGCCGTGGTGGGCAGAAAAGAGTAAGAATAAAAAGGTTTTCTTACCGTGGCCACTGGTTCTGCCCACCATGGGTTTCCCGTCTCTTTGGTCGGAAATCCAACAGAGCTGCATCCGAGTCACAGGCACCAGCTGTTAAATCCAATTTGGGGGTCTTAATCAAGACGATCAGATGAAATGGTAGATAAGATAATAAATAGGTGCTTTAATTATAAAACATTGCAATGGAGAAATACAACACAGATCTCGGCATATAAGCGAGTAAAAGTGAAAGTGTTTCTGAGCTTACAACCACAGGGTTACAATTTATACGTATGAATATTCATAAGATATGGGTATGTATCTAGGTGTGATCGTATAGTTTAGTCCAATCAAAGTCCATTTCTTCTTTATAGCAAGGGAACGGTTAAATAGGTGGTCACATCACGTGACTGGCAAAAAACACTTTTTCAAGAGTCTCTGGCCAGTTCAAACTGGTCTAGTAGAAAGTCTATTCCGAACAGGCCTTATCAGCAGCCTGTGTCTGATTCCCAAGGACAAAACGAAGAAGCTGTGAACATCTGTGAAAAAGCAAACAAGGGTGTATTATCAATCCTTAAAGTGAATGTCTATATTTATATATCTATATCTATATCAACATTATCAGACCCCTAAATTATACTCAGTCACAACACATCTATACACAATGAAAGGTCTTTCAGAAGCACGACTCACATAGCATCTCAACAGCATTGAAAGAGTCATTCTTATTGACCGGTTGTGGGTCAACATGAAATCACCTGTAATCTGTCCTATCTTCTGCAATACATGAATTATGATTTATCAGCCACCCTATGTCCAAAAGGGGCACAGGGTGACCCTAGACCCAGGAGTCCTTAGTGACGCTGGCACAGGAGTATCCTCATCCCTCATAAGTCTCTGGGCGTCACGGGTCATTACGTTACAGGCTCTAATCTGGTTCACCACCCAGCTTGCTGCCCAGGCTGTTCCCCTCCACATTAACCACAGCAGAGGGCCAATCTGAAGAGACTTGGTAAGCATTATGGGACATCTAGTCCTGGAAGATTGGTGGATCCCATGTTGTCCACAGGAGCAGGATACAGCCAGCAAGCATGCACTAAAAAATAAATTGTAAAAAATAAAAACAAATAAAATAATAAAAATAAAACAATTCTGTTCATTGCTTTACTGACACTGTCCACGGTCCTACTGACATAATCCACTGGCCCCCAAAAAGCATTTTAATATAATGTTTTTTTTTTAAATTGTAACAAAAACTAAAATTGTAAAATAAATAAATAATAATAATAAAAAAAATGCTTAAAACTGCCCTACTGACACAATCCTGCACATACTACGCACCACTGTACACTCCGCACTCCTCACCTGCACATACTACCTCCATGCTCCGCACTTCTCTCTGGCACATACTACCAGCTGCCATACACTCCATACTCTTCTTCTGCACATACTACCCACTGCCCCATATATTCCGCACTCCTCTCCTGTACATACTATCCACCGCTGTATACTCCTCACTCCTCTCCTGCACATAATACCCACCACTATACACTCCACACCCCTCTCCTGCACATACTACCCAACACTGGACACTTCGCACTGTACATTCACTATTTAACATTACCACCTTCTGCACTATGAAAGTCATCTCTGACCACACACCCTTTAAGCCACACCCAATATTTAAGTACAATTTAAACCATGCCCAATGTTCGCCACAAAGCGCTGCATTTTTTTTTGTTCATACCTATGCCCCACTTTTAACCTCCCTGGCGGTATTCCCGAGTATGACTCGGGGTTCCATTTTTGTGCTGCGATCGGTAACTCAGGCTCAGACTCAGGCTCACCTCGCAGCATCCACAGGCATGGTTTTCTTACCTTGTCCCTGGATCCAGCGATGCATCCCCGCTGTGTGAGCGAGAGGGTCCTCGCTCGATTCACACAGTGCCTCTGTGTGACGTTGATCTCCGTTCCCTGCGACGTTATGACGCACAGGAGCGGAGAACGGCGCCAAATTCAAAAACATAAACAAACATTACAGATTACAGTACTGTATGTAAAAAATACACAACCCCTTTGTCCTTAACCTCCCTGGCGGTATGATTCTTTCAGATTTTAGGTGCTAAAAGCGGTACCATTATTTGCAAGGGAATTTGGCGTTTTATACTGTAGGCTTGTAATTCTTAGGAATAACTCACTGAAATCTATCCAAACAAGAGTCTAATAGGCATCCTGGGTATGATTTTTTTTTTTTTTCTTATTAAAAATTATAATATAATAAATAATTATAAAAAATTATAACAAATAATAATATAATTATAGTAAAAATTATTCAATAATGTAATCAAATCAAAATCACTGAAATTTGCTCAGTTGCAGAATTTTTCCCCATAAATCGCTATCGCTAAATTCTGCAAGTGATTCTGATTTATTATCGCTGTTTTTTAGCTGTTCTAAAACAATTTTTGCCAATGCCATAAAGGGACACTTTTGGTTGCTATGGGCAATCTACAGTTTGCAGGGAGAAAGAACAGTTTTTATTATATAAAATGACATGTAGTGTACAGGGCAGACCACTAGGGACATGGGGGGTGTGTATTTTTTACATACAGTACTGTAATCTATAAGATTACAGTGTACTGTATGTATAGTGTTTGTTTACATTTTTAAATTTGGCGCCGTTCCCCCCCCTACGTCGCAAAGCTCGCAGGGAAGGGAATCGGCGGAACACACAGCATCAGGCGGACATCCGCCCGCCGTGTACTGCGGGGATTCATCGCTGGATCGCAGAGAAAAGGTAAGTAAACTTTTTTCTGCATCCAGCGAGGTAAGCGCGTGTGTGGCACGGGGTTACCGATCTTAGCTTTAAAATCTCACCCCGTGCCACACACGGGAAGACCGCCAGGGAGGCTAGTGGTCTGCCCAGTGCCCTACATGTTCTTTTGTATAATAAAAACTGTTCTTTCTGCCTGCAAACTGTAGATTGTCCATAGCAACCAAAAGTGTCCCTTTATGTCAAAAATGGTTTTAGATCAGCTAGAAAACAGCGATAATAAATTATAATCAGTTGCAGAATTGAGCGATAGCGATTTGTGGGGAAATTCGTCATAAAAAAATAAAAGTAATGACAGTGACAATTCTGCAACTGAGCACATTTCAGTGATTTTGAGTTGATTTTGAGTTGATTACATTATTGAATAATTTTTATTATAATTATATTATTATATATATTATTATTTGTTATAATTATTTATTATATTATAATTTATAATTTTTTTTTTTTAAATCATACCCGGGATGCCTACTAGACTCTTGTTTGGTCAGATTTAAGTGAATTATTCCTAAGAATTACAAGCCTACAGTATAAAACGCCAATTTCCTTGCAAATAATGGTACCGCTTTCATCACCTAAAATCAGAAAGAATCATACTGCCAGGGAGGTTAATCTTGCACACAGACCCACTAATTTCATGATACACCACCTAGGAAGCTTTGAGCAGCTGGGGACATCATTTATTCTAGCTGAGAAAGGCAGAAGCACAGACATGTGATATTCAACATGTTTTGCAGTACACATACAGTATATTGCTTTATTAGGAAATGTAGAAGATAGATTTTGAAATATGTACAATACAAATAAATGTATGTATAAACATTTCCAGGAGGAACCGTGTATGTGTACTGCAAAACACATTGAAATTTCCCCCTACCTTATCTGATGATAAAGCCATTAGAGCATGAAATTTTTTTTTTATGGTATACAATTAAAATTGGCTGACCGGTGGGATTTAATACAATGTATGTTAACCACTTTAGACCCGCGCTATACAGCGCGGGTCTGAATATCCAACACGCCGTCAAAAGACGGCTGCCCCTTTGGGCATTCCAAGCGCGCGCTTCAGAGCGCGCTGCGGGGAAGCCCTGTGTTGGCCGTGTCCCTTGGACACAGCCAATCACAGATCGTGGCGAACGGCCAATCAGAGTGGCCGTTTGCGAGGTGATCTGTGCGGCGAATGAGAGATGATCATCCCTCATTGCCGTTTTTACACAGAGACAGCGTCCTGTCTCTGGAGAGGAGGAGACCGATCTGTGTTCCTTGTACATAGGGACACAGATCGGTCACCCGCCCAGTCACCCCCCTCCCCCCACAGTTAGAACACACCTAGGATACATTTAACCCCTTCCTCACCCCTTAGTGTTAACCCCTTCAATGCCAGTCACATTTATACAGTAATTAGTGCATATTTATAGCACTGATCGCAGTATAAATGTGAATGGCGCCAAAAATGTGTCAAAAGTGTCCGATGTGTCCGCCATAACGTCACAGTACTAATAAAAATCGCAGATCGCCGCCATTTCTAGTAAAAAAATAAATAATAAAAAATAATAATTCTGTCCCCTATGTTGTAAGCGCTATAACTTTTGCGCAAACCAGTCGCTTATTGCGATTTTTTTTTATTTTTTTACCAAAAATATGTAGAAGAATACGTATCACCCGAAACTTTTTTTTTTTTAAATTGGGATATTTATTATAGCAACAAGTAAAAAAAATATTGTATTTTTTTTTCAAAATTGTCGCTCTTTTTTGTTTATAGCGCAAAAAATAAAAACCGCACAGGCAATCAAATACCACCAAAAGAAAGCTCTGCTCTAAAAAAAAGGACGTCAATTTTGTTTGGGAGCCACGTCGCACGACCGCGCAATTGTCAGTTAAAGTGCCGGAGCTGAAATTTCACCTGGGCAGGAGGGGGGTATATGTGCCCAGTAAGCAAGTGGTTAAGTAAAGGAAACTAAGACTGAATACCAGAACATGCACAGAAACTATTTTAAGATGTTTTTTTTTTTATAAATTACTTGTATATTAAATTAAAGGAGTACTTTTTTAAGAAATTGTTTCATGTGTGAATCCTATTGAAATAGGACATTAACCGTTTAAATGCCCATGGTTTCAAGTACATTAATGTGATACATTTCAGCATACCAGTCATACATATGGTGGCTGGATTTGATTTATTTTTAAATTTTTCTTCTATTTATTATCACCTGGTGATCCTGCAATAACACACTTACTGTCCTGGGGTGGCAAAGCTTACTCATCTGTGAAGGGTTAGGCTTGTCACCCTAAGACAGGAAGAATGTTAGGACTACAGAATACCTCCCCCTCTCCTCTTTTTTAGAGAGAATGTGTTCTGCAGTTGCATCGCATGAAACAGGACAGATCTGAAATGGGAAGTTTTTTAAAGTTTATATATACTTGAATTCCCTAAGGCCGCGTACACACGATCAAATCTGTCTGCTGGAAACGGTCTGCCAGACCGTTTCAGCAGACAGATTCGATCGCGTGTAAGGGCAAACAGACGGATTTGGCCAGCCGACAGATTTGAAAGCATGCTTTCAAATCTGTCGGCTGGGAACCCGTCCGCCCGACATGTCTGCTGGTTAGTATGCTAACCAGCAGACATATCTGCTCGCACACGCGTCGAATGGTTTTGACGCATGCACGGAAGTGTTTTACTTCCTGGTGCAGTGACATGGTGGCGTCAACGTCACCGCCACTTTAGCGCGCTGTCTGCCGGCGGGGATTTTGGTTTGATCGTGTGTACACGATCAAACCAATACATCCCAGCAGACAGATTTGTTCAAATAGGTCTGTCCGACCGATTTGAACAAATCTATTTGCTCGTGTGTACGGGGCCTAAAACACTTAAATGAAATTAAACAGTTAATTTAAACCCCCTTACCCCTGACCCTAATTCTAAGTTAAAGGGGTTGTAAAGGTACAATTATTTTTTCATAAATAGCTTCCTTTACCTTAGTGCAGTCCTTCACTTACCTCATCCTTCCATTTTGCTTTTAAATGTTCTTTTTCTCACTTGCTTTTCTTCTGTCTGTAACTACACACAGTAATGCAAGGCTTTCTCCTTGGTGTGGAGTGTCATGCTCACCCCTCCCTTGGACTACAGGAGAGTCAGGACGCTCTCTACATTGCAGATAGAGAAAGGAGCTGTGTGTTAGTGGGTGTCCTCACTCTCTTGTAGTTCAAGGAAGGGGGCGAGCACAACACTCCACACATCTATTCAAAATAAAATGTGAAAATAAATATATGGTTTTACAGTTTGACCATAGATACACTTTACCCTAAACCAGGAGCAGCTTGGCTAAGTCCTCACAACTCCTGCACTGAAAATGACCAGCAAACAGTCTTGATATTTGCTATAGTTTCAGCTATTTTAAAGTGGAAGTAGAGGCAAAACCTAACTAACTCTAAACCTATAGACTAACTATGGGTCTTCCATTGTTGGCTGTCTCTCCTACATACTAAAGACACCGCTAAAAGCTCAGGCTGGTATCAGACTGGAGCGGCTGTAAAATAGGTAAGAATAGAAATGTTTTCTTTACAGGACTAGATAGATTAGGCTTAGAATGTGGGTGGGAGAAGGTTTAGATTTAGTTTTGACTTGACTTCCACTTTAAACATCACTAAAGAAAATGTTGTTGTATCAGAGGCATGGCACAGATGATACTAAGCCTGGGAGCTGTCAAGGAAAGTTTTCCAATCTGGAAATTGTGAGTCAGAAACATTAGTCACAGTGACATCTGGTGCTTGACAGTCATACAAGGAACTGGTAAAATCCCATAGTCCTCTATACTATCTGCCCATCTATAATCAAACACACTGAGGTTTGCATTGTGTAAGCTTTAAGGTGATTCACGCATGTCTTTAAATCTAGAAGTTCCCTGCAATAGAAGACATCTAGGGTGGCTAGTTTTATCCATCTCTCCTCTAAACAAGCCCTACAGCCTCAAATCTATTTGACACTGAATATGCTGAGAACAATTGTACAAGAGATTATCCAATGCGGCTTAACCTCTTTATGACCAAAGCCTTTTTCATGGTACAAATCCTCTCATTACAAGGGTGTTATGAGGCTGATTTACTAAAGGAGTTGAGAATATTTACACAAAAAAGAGTGACAGTTCACTTATATTACCTGATCATCTGAAAATCAAATTCTAGTTTATGTAATTCACCTGAAAATTAAATAAATCATTGAATTTTTTTTGCATGAACTTTCTCAACTTTTTACAAAGATTAGTCTCCATGTGTCACAATATCAAGTGTGATCTTTATGTAACATAGCAGAGGGCAAAACTGTAAAACAAAGTTCACAGTTTTGTTAAAGGGCTTCTGTTCTCATTCTAAATTGCAATGCATTACACAGAGTGGAAAGAATCAGTTTACATAAAGTACCAAGACAGAATTAGTTTTGTGGAAGCATGAATTAGCACTGAAAACACGGTGCACAAGTTCATTGGCACTGTTCCATGGTTTCATACCTTTCATTGCCTGATCATGCAAACCCACAATACAGGAATATCCATAATTTTCCCTCTGGTCTTTTCTTATACACATGAAGTTATATATGAAAGACAAATCCACTCTGCACTACAAGTGCACTGCAAGTGCAGTCACCATAGATCTGAAGGGGACATGCAAGGAAAATAAAAAACATAATTTTAGCTTGCACGTGATTGGATGATAAAAACAGCAGAGCTTCCCCTCATTTTAGATCTTCCCCGACTGCACTTACAAATGCACTTTCGGTGCACTTGTAGTGCAAAGTGGATTTGCCTTTTGTAAATAACCCCCCATGGTGTATTATAACTTTACATCTACACATTAAACAGTGCCTTGGGCTTCAATTTTGCATCATTTAGCTGCATTACAGTGAGTATCCTATGCCCCCTCTATTGTAGCGCCTCTTACCTCTTTATTACACAAATTGCTTTATTCTGATTTATAGAAAGCAGTGCCGCAGCCACCTGTATTGCACATAATGCTTCATATCTCTCTATTGAATGCAGTGCCTCATCTCTCTTTTTGATACATTTGGGTTGATTTACTAAAGACAAATATACTGTTTACTTTGCAAGGGAAGATGCACTTTGTCAGGAATAACTTAGTGAATTAGGTGAGGCTCTGCCTTATAATTAGGTGAAGCTCTGCTGTATTCCATCATCTAATTATGTGCAAGCAAAAAATGTTGTAACTTTTTTTCCTTGGCTATGATTAGGTATTCTTTGCAAAGTTAAATTTTACCACATTCACTAAGCACTGGGGAAAATTCCCCTGAAAAGTGCAACTTTCTTTGAACAGTGAACAGTCTATTTGCCTTTGGTAAGTAAACCCCATAATGTCACAGGAAGCACAAGTATTAAGTTGAAGAATTATCCAAAAGGAAGATAGGTACAGTGATCAGTAGTTACTAATTTCAGAAATTCTCTCATAGATATGATAGATGCATGTCAGAATAGGTGATGTTTTAGATATAAAGCACCAATTCCATAACTGCACAGTCCAATGGTGGTTGCAGATAATGTGGTACAAAAGAAGCAACAGGACATGAACAGGATGTAAGCCAAGATTTGTATTAATAGTACTGAAGCTATTATTTTTGGGCGAATAATCAGTTTTTCAATCAAGTAGGAGGAGTAGCCATGGGGGCTCGGTATGCACCCAGTGTGGCTAATATTGTTTTAAATAAATGGGAACACAAAACTATTTTTTTGGATAAACATAAATCGTTACGTTTTTACAAACGATATATTGACAACGTAATTTTGTTTTGGGAGGGGTCAGCCAATGATTTGAATTAATTTGTAGAAAAAAATTAACAGCAACAAATATGGGTTAACCTTTGTGGCAGAAACTAGTACCACTGCAGTGAATTATTTGGATTTAACAATTAGAAAAAAAGACTCTAGGTTTCAGACCCTTACATTCTTAAAAGCCACCGACTGGAATGGGTTTGTACCCACCCATAGCTACCACCATCCCCTATGGATAGGGGCAGTACCCAAAGGGCAGTATATGCGACTTAAACGCAACTGCGACACAGAAGAAGATTTCACAGTACAAACTAAGCATCTCACAAATTTTTAGAAAAAGGGTACGCAGCAGATACACTCCAACGAGTATATACCCAGGTTGCGGGTTTGGATAGGCAGTCTATGCTGACTTCTAAACCAAAGAAGGAGTTCAGGAGTGAAGTTGCTTTTGTCTCCGGATTTCTCAGGCAATATTGGCAGGTTGAAGCCATCTTTAAGCAGCACTGGCCTATTCTGATGAAAGACAAGGTTTTAAAAACATCTATTTCAAGTGTGCCTAAATTTATCTATAGGAGAGCTCCAGGTCTCAGAAATAAAATAGCCCCCAATGTACCCGATCCACCTAAGAAACTCGTGACATTTTTGGATGGATCTGGTTTTCACCACTGCACTCGATGCAAAGCATGTAAAACAACGCGTAAATCAGGTGACAGAAAGAAAATTACTCAATTCAGGTCCAATGTGACAGGAGAGTCTTTTAAAATAAACCCCTGATCACCTGTGGATCTGATCATGTCACTTACGTGCTGGAGTGCCCTTGTTTACTGCAATATGGGGGAAGGACTACACGACAACTTAAAATCAGAATCAATGAGCATCTAGCAAATATTGCAAAAAGTTTCCCGAACCACAGTGTGTCCAGGCATTTCGCTAATCATCATGACAGTGATCCTAGCCTGTGAACATTTTATGGTATAGATAAGATTAGTAGACACTGGCGGGGAACCCAC
The DNA here is from genome assembly GCA_029574335.1 of Rana kukunoris. Taxonomy (NCBI): domain Eukaryota; kingdom Metazoa; phylum Chordata; class Amphibia; order Anura; family Ranidae; genus Rana; species Rana kukunoris. The sequence continues at coordinate 339,476,888 of CM056051.1, read as the reverse complement.
ATGACTCGTAGTGTCTCACAAAATGAGATGAAGTGGGTGCATAGACTACGCACAATGCAACCCCTGGGTCTCAGCATTGGGCTAGATCTGAACTGTTTCTTAGCACGACTGATGAGGAATAGGGCAAATCTGGCTCTATTAGATTATACTATAAAGCAACTTATGCCTTACCTGTCTATATCCAAGATCTTAATATTAAACAACCGGTTAGGAATTGAGAGGAGGAGAGATTGATAATGTGTGATATAATCCAGCTCTGTGATGGACAGTGTTTTACACAGTGTTATGACGATCCTTTTTCTTTAAGTTAAGGACGTGTTTTTGACATGCCAATTTTAAAGACGGGTTATAAGAATTAATACTATGTAATGTCTCTTACCAATTTTGGCATTATAGATGGTTGCCAAAATCATCTAATATGGAGACCGTTGTGCACATCCAGAGGGAGGCGGGGGATGTCTCTTTTGTCTCTTTCTATTGTTTTAATGCCAGGGCCCCCATATTATATATATATATATATATATATATATATATATATATATACAGTATATATATATATATATATATATATATACAGATTTTTTCAACTATTCATATCTTTATATGTATACATTTATATATTTTTTTACTATATCCCTTGATCGAAATACTTAATTCAATTATTTTGGTGGATATAATGCTGAATGTGCCTTATGGTATATTGAGATGCACGTCCGGAGGGATGCTAGGGCGGTATATGTCTCCTTTTTTTGCATTTCACTGCATTCTACCAGCGAATTTTAAATGTTTACCAATATGCTTCCATGTCCATATATATTTTTTAATTGAAGTGGTTCTTGGCTACTGTGTAGCAGTGTGCAATGTTTTAAACCTAAACGGCACCGAGGCTGCTCTTTCCCCAATGAGTAGTCTTTTAAGACTACATATACCATGATGCTTCAGTGACCGGGCACGCCCCCTGAAGACGTTCAATGAACGAAACGTACGTCGGAGGCGGTACCCGGTCACGTGACGTGCCTCCCAACCTGTGGAGCCAGCACCTGGGAACGCGAGGTTGTGCTATGGCGGTAGCAAAGATCCCGGACGACCCAAAACTTTGGGACCGCATATTGGCGGTGACACGTCTGCAGCCCCAGTGCCGGGTAGGCACCAATACAGTAAGAGGCCATTTGGCTTTCCTTTGTTTTTAAATTTGTTTTTATTAAAGCAATATTATGCTATTGGCTTTTCCATTGGTTTTTTCATATATCCTCATTTGGAATCCTGGTGACAAGGTTAACATCAATCATTCCTGTTGGCATGTGTGCAGGCACAATCCTGCAGAAGCTCTTTTGACTAACTTTTTCATTAAAGTAGTCAATACATTCTGGTAAGCGCATCCATTTTTATCAGCACACTCTTGGGTGTAAAGAAGATTCGAGTCTGGTGGTGGTATTTTACTTTCACATAAGCAAGATACAGCAAAATAAGAAGATTCAAAATCATTGTTTTTGTCACACTTCACCTATTTGATGTTGGGACTTAATGTCAGAGACATTATTTTATTTTATTTTATTTGTTATTATCCACTATAGCAATATTAGTACATAATATGATCACGATTATTTAATGAATTCTTGATTTGTGGTCTAGCGCCCTCTATTTCTCTTTTTCTCCAACAAAGGATGAACTGGAAAGGAACAAGCAGTCTGTGGAGATTTTAAAGACCCCAGTGCGGGCACAGGAGAGTCAGTTAACTCAGAAAGAGGCAACTTAAATGCAGAGCAAACTGTCGCAGTGTAATATTGCACCCGCACTTGTTGAGCCTGGGAAGCAGAAAAAAATTCCTTTGAAGTATCAGACTTTTCAGAGTCCTCATCGTTATCCTCTGATGGAGGCGTGACCTCCTCGTCCTCATCAGACCCCTCTGACGGGAGATCAGAAGCAACTGAGGGCACTCTGCTTCGCTTTTTTTCCCTTTGCAAGCTTTTAGCGATTAATGAAGCGAGTCTCCCCTACTGCCAAAGAGTCCTCAGTGACATACACAGACCCAGAAACTACCCCTGCCGGAGTCAATGGCTCACCCTGCTCAGGTGTATCATAAATTACCGGGGAGGAAGGTACCAAAAGGGCCTGTGTAGAGGCTCTCATCTTAGGTGGCAATGTTTTTTTGTCTTTTTTAATCCCTGTATTTCTCTATTGGGAAGACATGTTACCAACAACAAAACCAAGGTACCATCAATTACATATACTCTTGTGCTAGTTAAGCCTATATTGCATACAGTATGCAACTAATCACACAATTTCATGCTAAGTGGGTGTCCTCCTTGCCAGTAATCAACTACCTAGATCCCTTACGTGTCCTTAAGCTGATGTGTCCCATCCAAGGGAGAGCTGCAGCTTTGCTGCCTCTTTTATGAGCTCTGCCTGAACAGCGTGCTGGTGTGCCCACTCACGCGCGTGCCCACAACCGCCCCCACCCCTTTCCCCATAAAGCGCGTTCCAGAAAGCACGTGCACGCCTAGGGATTGGCATCCTGGGGGAAGCAGTGTGCTGGAATATCCAGCTACACTTGCAGGGAGGATAGGAACCGGTCGGAAGCGGCAGAGCTCTGCAGCGGGGAGTGTGCTTGTCTGAATGACCTGACACTGCATGGAGTTTGGTGAGTAATACTTCCATTCTTTACTCCCTCTAGTGGTGTCATTAGAGAAGATACCCACAAGAAAAAAGTTTATAAGACAAAACGTAATACTTTTTTCTGCTTTCCTTGTCCACGCCGCAGGTTTTGCTGAAGACCAGACAAAAACCAATCTTCATCCATCACCACGGGTATTGTGTGCCAACCTTCAGGGATACGGGTTCCTACTTAAAGGATGCCTCTCCCCTGGGCCTTGTAAAAGACTCTGCCAGGACTTTTAGCGTTTGCAAAAAGTGAAAGTGCTGGACCCTAGAGCCCAGTCCTCTGAAGAGAGACATTACAGGCGATACCTTGTGCGCGAGGCCCGGATACCATCCAATTGGGGCGTAATAAATGAAGCATCTTGGATGGACCCGAAGTATAGCTCTTTTGTCCAAAGGGCCTCCTGATGGGCACTGATAGGCGACGCTGGTATGCGACACTGATGGGCACTCATAGGCAGCACTAATGGGCACATATGGGTGGCACTGATGGGTACTTATGGGTGGCATTTATAAGTGGCAAAGATGGACACTGGTGGGCACTGATAGGTGGGCACGGATGGGCACTGACAGGTGGCACTGATGGACACTGAGGGGTGGCACTGATGATAGTGATGGTCGCATTGCTGGGCATCACTTGTTTTATCTTGTTGCCAGTCAGTGCCCATGTTGCCAGTCAGTGCCCATTTGTGGGCACTGATTGGCATCTATTGTGAATATTTTTTCATATGTGGATTGCCATGGGGTACATACCTAACCATCCACATGTTGCCCCCTCCCCTGGTGGTCTTGGCAGGTTCCCTGGTGGTCCAGTGTGGGCATCTGTAGGGGGGCTATGCTGATAAACAATCAGCGTATCCCCCTCTGTAAGGAGAGTCACCAATTGGCTCTCCTCTACTTGCGCCTGTCAGACGCGAGTGAGGAAGAGCCATTCAACGGCTCTTCCTGTTTAAATTGTGATCAGCCGTGATTGGACACTTCCGTCGGAGGCTCTTTACCAAGGTCAGTGTAGCGGTGTGTCAAAATGACACGCTGCACCACCGTTTGCCGCGATGCGTGCCCCCACGGGCGCGCGCCAGCTGTTATCTTGCTGGACATCAATAGACATCCAGTTAGGATAACAGAACCACTTCCCAGACGTCAATCTGCTATTGACCGGGCGCAAAGTGGTTAATTGATTGCTGCTGTATAGGAATCAAATTTGATAGCAATGGAAGATCTCCCTGGCAAAGAGTTTGAGATATTCTGACTCCTTACTCCATACCAAAAAATTTCTCCGTGCCACTGCCGGAGGGAACTCTGTATTATCAAACAGGGGAATCATAAAACCCACTTTAGGGGAAGTCCTAGTTGAGTTTGTAATTTATCCCAAGTATGTAATAAATGTGCTGTAAGAAAAGACAAAAAAGAAACTTGACCCGGACAGAGATATCTAACCAGGGCAGTGCCTGGAGATCAAAACGGGCAATTGACTGTTCTATGTGTACCCATTGTTTAAGGTGGGAATGATGGAACCAGTTTACTAGTCTAGTTAACACTGCTGCAACATGGTAGTAAGATAGGTCATGTGCCCCTACACCCCCCTTTGCTTTAGGGAGAGATAGAATTCTCCATTCCAGACTAGGTCTATTGGAACCCCAAATAATACCTTGTAAAAGCAGATTGTAGAGTAACAAAAAAGGAACGGGGGCCACTATAGGTATAGTTTGAAAAAGATAGAAGAAAAGTTGTTCTTTATCCATTTTCGAAATATTGATGTCCCAGACCATTAATACTGGGCTTTATCGTACTTTTTAACCATTTCAATACAGGGCTTTTATACACACCTCAATACCGGGCCTATTCTGGCACTTCTCTCCTACATGTACAAATCATCATTCTTTTGCTAGAAGATGTTATATATGTTTTTTTTTTAGCAGACACCTTAGGGAATAAAACGACTGCGTGCGAGCTACCGGGACAGGGGCGTTTTAATTAAAAAAAAAATTTGACATATGTTTTTATTTTTTTTATCACTTTTATTCCTATTACAAGTAATGTAAACATCCCTTGTAATAGGAAATGTGTGTGACAGGTCCTCTTTATGGAGAGATGCGGGGTCAATAAGACCCCGGAACTCTCCTCCAGGCTGGAAAGCATGAGATCGGTGAAAAAAAATTCACGATCCCATGATTAGTGTTGCTTACTAGCCGCAATCGTGGCTTTGTTTACCTACAGGTACCCAGGTGTGACGTCATCCCATCGCACCCGGGCCATCTGGTCACCAGTCATCTCTATGCTTCCTGCCTGCGCCGATTCATTCTCCGGGCCCCCGATGGCACGGGAGAGCCCGGAGAAGCACCGGATGGCGGCGGGAGGAGGGGATGTCCACTCCTGCCGCCTATAAGAACGATCAAGCAGCGGAACCGCCGCTATGATTGTTCTTATGTTGCACAGAATCGCCGGCACTAACGAATGATATCTGAATGATGCCACTAGCTACAGGCATCATTCAGATATCCCCCCACAAATCCCAGGACGTCATATGACATCCACCCAGGATGGGAGATCCCAGGATGGGAGATCCCATGTGTGGATGTCAAATGACTATGGGCGAGTACTGAACTGTACTTAAGAAAAAGCCTGTTGAAGGCTGTTGCAGCATCTGTGGATAGCAAACTCTTAGGCCTCGTACACACGAGCAGACAGATTTGTTCAAATCTGTCCGTCCGACAAATTTGAACAAATCTGTCTGCTGGGATTTTGGTTTGCTCGCGTGTACACACGAGAAAACCAAAATCCCCGCCAGCAGACGGCGCGCTGACGTGTCGGTGACGTGGCGGTGACGTTGACGCCGCCACGTCACCGCACCAGGAAGTAAAACACTTCCGCGCATGCGCCGAATCCATTCGGCGGCGGTGCTGCGGCGGTGCGGGACAACATGTCTGCTGGTAAGTGTACTAACCAGAAGACATGTCGGGCGGACGGATTCCCACCCGATAGATTTCAAAGCATGCTTTGAAATCTGTCGGGTGGCCAAATCCGTCGGCTCGGCCGTACACACGATCGAATCTGTCTGCTGAAACGGTCCAGCGGACCGTTTCCAGCGGACAGATTTGATCGTGTGTACGAGGCCTTAAGCCCTGTACACACGATCAGTTTGTCCGCTGAAAACCGATCGATGGACTGTTTTCATCGGACAAACCGATCGTGTGTGGGCCCCATCGGTTTTATTTCCACCTGTGTAAAAAAATAGAACATGCTTTAAAATTTTCCTATGGATAAAAAAACTATAGAAAAATCTGTCAAAAATCCATACATTTTCAGAATCAAGTCGACGCATGCTTGGAAGCATTGAACTTCATTTTTTTTCGGCTCGTCGTAGTGTTGTACGTCACCGTGTTTGGACACAATCAGATTTTTGACTGATGGTGTGTAGGCAAGACTGATGAAAGTCAGCTTCATCAGATATCCGACAAAAAAATCCATCGGATTAGATTCCATCAGATATCTAATTGTGTGTACAGGGCTTTAGGAGTATTTTTGGAGTAGATTTTTTAAAAGGCAAATAGACTGTGCACTTTGCAAGTGCAGTTGCATTCATTTTCCCCAGAGCTTAGTAAATGTGGTAAAGCTCTGCTGATTTCCATTCACCAATAATGTGCAAGCAGAAAATGCTGTTTTTTTTTTTCTTGCACATGATTGGATATTTTTTTCAAAGGGAAGCTTTATCACATTTACAGCTGTTCTTAGAAAATGTGCCATCTATTTGTCTTTAGTAAATCCACCCCAATGTTTTTCCTCAAATATATGACATAAATTATTCTTGCTTTATTATCTTTAGCTTCCTGTTAGGTATAATATCAAATTAGCCTATATTTAGTGTAAATGGTATGGTCTTTTACTTCTTTTGGAATGACTAAATTGTGGGCCCAAAAGGGTATCTCAGGAAAAGTTATGGCCATTTAAGATGGAATTGTATGCTTTAACAAAGCTGGAACCTATAAGCTGTGGAAATGGCTTGTAGTACCTGGTTGAGTAACCATTAGGTTTTGCCTGGTTTTAAAGATTGAATCGCCTCATAAAATCCTTGAAATGTTATAGGGGTGTCAGAAAGCCACAGTCAATGTTTCCTCAGCTGCTCCTTAGCTGCAACATTTGGGAATTTGTTTATGAAAAATCATTTCTGCATTGTGTCTTATAAGTAAGTAATATTAAAGTCTTGAAGTCTAAAAATACCAAACATGTTATACCTACCTGCTCTGTGCAGTGTTTTTGCCCCGTATCAGCCCAATTCTTCTCTTTTTGGGTCCCCTGCCAGCATTACTGGCCCTCCTTCTGCCAAGTGCCCCCACAGCAAGCAGCTTGCTATGGGGGCACCTTAGCTGAGCCACTGCTCTGTGTGTCCATTCAGACATGGAGCCATGGCTCAGCACTGTCCCCTTTCTTTCTTTTTTTGGCTCACTGACTTTGATCGAAAGCAGCGCATTGCCACCCAATGCAGTCTCAGCCAATGATGTGGGGGAGTCCAGGCTCTCGTGCAACATCACTGGATCAAGATGGGGCTCAGGAAGAGCTGCGTGGCTCAACGCGATTGGCACTGCGCTGACAAGCCGTTCACCTCTGCAGCCAAGGGTTCGGATCCCGGTCTCGGCTGCATGTGAATTGAGTTTGGTGGTCTCAGCCCGTCTCCCGGTGGGTGTGCTATGCGAGGTAAGCCTGCGCTTAGTACGCCCACCCACCTCCCACAAAACCACCACACTTACACGCACTCGAAATTGGGTTAACATGCACGCACTTTGGCCACGCGGTCTCTAAAAAAAGAGAGGCGAAGGACTAACAGGGCTGGCTGAGCGGGCTAGATCCTCTCACTCCCTCATAGGGGAGTCCCTCTGCCCCGTTGGGCTTCAAAGCGGAGCAGGTAGGGCTGGCTGTGTGGGAGGACCCCCTCACACCCGCCATTGCCACCCGGGGCATGGCGAAAGATGGCAGATTGCCTCTGGGGGAGGTCTGCCTACTCCCAAACTCCTGCAGTCCAGCTCCTCTCTCGAGTACATGCACAAAATACACTTTAAAAAAAAAAAAAATGGGGCTCAGGTAAGTACTAAGGGAGGCTGAGGGGGGCTGCTGTTCACAGAAGGTTTTTTATCTTAATGCATAGACTGCATTAAGATAAAATACCTTCTGCCTTTAAAACCACTTTAATAGCTGTGGTGCATTGTATGCTCTAACAATGTCAGGATGCCACACATATAGTTTCCATTTGCTTCTTGTTGCACCTTGTTTGCAGTTTATTATGCTGCTCTGTCATGTTTTCCACAGTTGCTGCATTTTTTATGCAGGGTCAACTCCTGCACACCACCGTAATGCTACGTATACACGATCGGTTTGTCTGATGAAAACGGTCTGATGGACCGTTTTCATCAGACTAACCGATCGTGTGTGGGCCCCATTGGTTAAAAATACATGCATGCTCAGAATCAAGTTGACGCATGCTTGGAAGCATTAAACTTAATTTTTCTCAGCGCGTCTTAAGTTTTACGTCACCGCGCTCTGACACGATCGTTTTTTAACTGATGGTGTGTAGGCACGACTGATGAAAGTCAGCTTCATCGGAAAAAAAATCCATCAGACCGTTTTCATCGGATGAACCGATCGTGTGTACAGGGCATTATTGGTGTATTACTGTATACTGCTCCAATAATGTCAAGGTGCCTCATCTAACATTGATGCAGCTGCTCCTTACAGTTATAGTGATGAAGGTTAAAGCATGCTCTTGATTTGCAACTTTTCAGCCTAATCCTGTGGTCTAATAATATAGAATATTTGTAGCTATTGTCTGTTTGAGCTAATGTAGTCTAAATGTGTGTTTTTTTTTTTTCCCCTTAAAGCCTGCCTAGCATAATGTTGATTTTTGTCCTGCAAAAATGCTTGCGTTCTGACATTTACAAAATGCAGACTAATTCAAATGTGTGTTATACTAACTATGCAGTATGTGCTAGAGTCCTTTTTTTTTTTCCTTGTCAAAAATATTTTATTGGGTACAAAGGTGTAATACACATTACAGGGAATACATTAAATGCATTGAAAATAGAGAAGCTCAAATATTCTTATTCTAATATGTAAATATACAAAGTAAATATTTGTGGACAAAGTATGGTATACTATTTAGTCACTAATGACATTAAGATTATTAAGTTTAGAGGTTTTATGTAATTAGTAGTAACTACTGACATATATATTGTCCTCTGTGAAGCAAAGAGTTATTAACAATACAAAGGGGGCTTCAAAATCATAATAGTAAAATAGCAAATAACAGAGAAAAACGAAAAAAATACATTAATAACAATAACTATAAGAACATAAATGGAGAAAAAACATAAGGGGGGTCCGTGTGGTCGAGCCAAGAGCAACCGCTCCAATCCAAGAGATGTTGAACAATGGCATATACAACACACTGATTCAGCTACCATGGCAGTAGTACTCTCTTGTCCAAGGTTGGCATAATATATGCAATCCAGGGCTGCCACATCCTCTCAAACTTGGGGATCATGTCCAATTCAATAGCAGCCATCTTGGCTTGCGTCATGGTATAATTCATCTTAGCTATAGCTTCATGTAAGACCAATTTAGGTGATTTACAAGATTTTGCTAGTGTCTGTTTGGCTGCTGTGAAGAGTTGCACCAGCAATTTGAATTGAGTATGTGAAATAGAATCTGGTTTTAAGTTGAGTAGTGCCATTGCAGGATCAGGAAGGATTGTTTTCCCTAGTAATTTGGTTACAATTTTAAATAGGGTTGTCCAGATACCGATACTAGTATCGGTATCGGGACCGATACCGAGTATTTGCAGGAGTACTTGTACTCGTGCAAATGCTCCCGATACCTAAATAGAATACTTTTTTTGTACTTATCAACATGTTCTGTGAAAATTCTTTGAGTTTTTTACTACTGCGTGACAAGAAAATAAATTTTTTTTACTAATTTTTATTCTTTTATAATGTCTTGAGTTAGAGTTCTTCATAATTCTAAAGAAAATATCCTTAGTCTGTATTGTGGTTTGAAAACTGTCACATGACATTTAAAAAAGTAATCGGTAATCGGTATCGGCGAGTACATGAAAAAAAGTATCGGTACTTGTACTCGGTCCTAAAAAAGTGGTATCGGGACAACCCTAATTTTAAATATACCTTTCCAAAATGTTTGTGCTTTAGGACATGACCACCAAATATGAAGATATGTGCCCAAATCTGTACACCCTTGAAAACATTGTGGCGAATAGTTCTGCACATATTTGGCTACCCTGGCTGGCACCAGGTGCCACCTAGTCAGTACCTTGTAGTTGGCTTCACTAGCCATTATGTTGGGGGAAGCTGTTTTAGTTGTTGACCATATTTGGTTCCATTCTGAAATGGAAGTGTACATTCCAAGTCCTCCTCCCACTTCCCAACATAAGGTGGTTTATCTCAATAGAGGTGTAAAAAAATAATAATTTGTAAATATCTAAACAACTCTGATTGCGGAAGACTATATTTTTCACATAGGGATGGGAAGGTGATAAATGACGAGGCATACAAAAATGTGTACATATATAAGACACCCCTGGATGCCCATTCTTTAAAGGATTTAAGGGGATATCCATGCAGGATAGAAAGCTGTTTTTTTTATAAAATGACAGTAAAGGGTTGTGTAGGGATCCACCAGCTTTCCTGATGACGCACATTTGCGAAACGCGTAGAAGCCAGGTGGATAACACATAGAGGGAGTGCTTTTTGACCTGTGGGACCACAGCGGAGCAGGAGCCGGGTACGCACCCCAAAGACACGCTGGGGAGCGGCTGTCCATGCCTGATACTGCCAAAGATACCAGGTGCTGGTCTTAAAGCACCTCCCTTGTGAGTAGTCTGATTTTACCTTTTTAAATAAACAAAATCTTTTTTACGTACTACACCATGATTAACCCCTTGTTTTTTGAGGCACTAAGGAACACCTTGTGAGAGGAGTAAAGAGGATATATAGCACTTATTTCTGTCGGGTGGAAGAAGTAGCTGCACCCTAAACACATGAGACATAACACCAGGATTAATCATCATAATTATTCCCTTATTGGACTCCAACTGTGAAGTGGTGTTTTTCACACAACCCGCGATGTGTTATGAACATTTATGAACTTTAGTGTATATTTTTTGCACATACGTTTTATGATTTTGCTCTTTATATTGATATTCATATTTATATCTATATTTGGTTGTTGGCATAATAGTTGCACATAGTATCACGCACATTTTATATGCTCGAGAGAGCTGGACATTGTTATTTATTTATATGCTCGAGAGAGCTGAACATTGTTATTCATTTATTTAAATTTGTCTGTTGGCACAGTAGTCGCACACAGTATTACGCAATTGTACACGCTCGAGAGAGCTGGATATTGCCATTTACTTCTCTATTTACCTATTGTGGTTTATCACGTACATTACTGCACTGAATTCAGCACTTTATTTTATCACACATACGTTTTTTAATTTTCATTACTCAAGATTATTTTGTGTCATCGCTTATTTAGACCAGCGCAGTAACTAGGGATGAGCTTTGCTTTCGAAGCGAACGTATGTTCAACTCGAACATCGTCCGTTCGATCGTTCGTCGAATTTCGAATAAGAACGATCGTTCGCGGCAAATTCGAGTGAAACGAAACGACCGTTTTTAAAACTTTTTTTTCCATTGATACTACTATCAATGGAAAAAAAAGTTTTAAAAACGGTCGTTTTTTTAGGAGTCCTGCTCCTGAAAAAACGACAGTTTTTAAGACTTTTTTTCCATTGATACATGTTCCCTGGGGCAAGACCCGGGTTCTGAAAGACGTTTTTCAACAATAACTTGAATTTTGGTCTTTAAAATGATCGTTTTTTTAATTCGAACGTTCGAGTCCCATAGACTTCAATGGGGTTCTAAATGTTCGTGCGAACGATCGGACTGTTCGACGGTTCTGGTGCGAACCGAACGCAGGGGTGTTCGGCTCATCCCTAGCAATAACATCATTTTTTCGTTTTTGTGTAGGGATTGAAGTGAATTATTTGTCTTAAATCTATCCCAAAGGGAAATGAAATGTTTAGTTATAGGGTTTCTTAGTTTTTTACGGTCTTTTGGTGAAATACATAATAATTTAGATATTGGGAAAGGATCACACTCAATGGCTTCTATAGACACCCATAACATGGTTTCTTGGTATGCCTGGTATTTAGTAAGACTAGCTACGTGTGCTGCTCTATAGTAATAGGCAAAATTAGGGCATCCTAAACCGCCTCTAATTTTGGGGAGATAGAGTGTATGCGTTTGTATCTGTGGTTTGGAGGATCCCCATATAAATGACAGTGATTTTCTTTGTATTATTCGCAGATAATAAGCTGGAATGGAAATGGGTAAGACTAAATAAATATAAAAGTTTCGGCAATAATGTCATTTTGACAGCGTTTAATCGTCCAAACCACGATAGCGGGAGATGGGACCATGATGTTTCAGAATTTGGGGATAATTAAGTGAGAATAAGTCCGATAAGGATGATGCGAGATATATCCCTAAATATGGAATTGATTTGCTATTCTATGTGAAAGGTAGGCCAATTTTTGCAGATCTCAATTCCAATTCAGAAAGGGATATGTTTAGCGCTAAACATGTTTTAGGATTTATGGATAGACCAGTAAATACTGCGAATTCACTGAGTATGGGGACGAGATTTGGGCCAGATACTTGGGGTGATGAAAGAAATAAGAGGATATCATCCGCAAATAGACAAAGTTTGTGCTGATATCCACCAAGTTCAATACCAGTTATAGTGGGGTCAGATGCCCCCAAGGTTTGGGATGGTTACTGATGGGTCAGAAAGAATGTTAAGGTTTAAGTGAAGAAGGTTGCTTCAGCAGTTATTGCATTGCTGTTTTACTACAGGATGCTGCTGCAGCCGTATTAGTTAGAGGGGTGTCATTGTAGAGTTCTGTCAGTCCATGGAGTCATCTTGGCCTTGGGATGAGGGTGTGAATCGTCCTCTTATGTGTGAATGGATGTTCTGCAGGAGATTCTGGTTCCATGGTGTGTGAAACGTAGGGTGAATGGAAAACCCCATTGGTATTTGATGTTGTGGCATTGGAGTTCCATTAACTGTGGCTTCATTGCCCTTCTTTTAGAAATAGTTAATTGTGATAGATATGCAAAAACCTGATAATTGTGCCCTTAAAAAATTTGATTATTTTGTTCTCTGGCTGCATTTAAAAGTTGCTCTTTTGTCTGGTAGAAGTGGAATTTTGCTATTATGTCACGGGGAGGGCCATCCATTTTTTTGGGCATAAGGGCCCTGTGTACTCTGTCTATCTCCAGTCTTTCTTTTTTCTTTTTTTTTTTCCATAATAAATTTTATTGGTGAACAGGGTAAGGTTTACATTACATTTGAACAGTTGAACAAGGAGCCTGAGATTGAACAGCAGATCTTACAGTAGAAACAAACAGAACCAGCATTCATTCAGGAATACACAAAAGAAAATACAACATTTGTCGATATAATAAACAATTTTCTGGAAGTGAGCAAAACTTTTGACAGGTTAAATGAATATCTATGTTTCCAACGGTAATCATGTGTACGTTGCATTACATACAGGTGAAAATTGCGGGCGGAGGCAGGGGTGGGCCAGTCCAAGAAGAACTGGCCAACTTTGCACAACTATTACCTTTGAACAATTCAGATGTTAAGGCTGGTCAGCTGCTGGTACTGATTGGAAAAAACCGTAGTAGGGGAAGTGGTTGAGTTCGACTGGGGACTCATCAAGGGGAGGGGGGGAGGGATGAGCGTGAGTGAGGGAGAGGAAGGGGAAAAGGAGAGGAAGATGAAAGGTCATAGTAAGGGAGGAAGGGGGAGTAGAGAAGAAGAAAAAAAAGGAAAGAAAAAAGGAGAAAACTTATAAAGGTCATATGTAGAGAGCATTAGAGTGAGCAGAGATTCATACGTAGGAACAAGGTGATGGAGGGGTAAGTGGAGCGGGGCAGGCCAGGGGAGGGGGATACCTCCCAGTCTCCGCCACCGGATCCCAGGTGCTGGGTTATGGTGAATACAAAAGGTTTTATGTCTTAAAGCTAACTGATTATCTGTCTATCGGAATGTGACAAGAAATATCCTCCCTCAGTCTTCCCTTGTGTAGGGGAGGGAGGCAAGGTGTTGCATAGTTTGCTTGGGTTAGAGTGTAAAAAGTCATTGTACAATTACCAGGGGTTTCAATCGTCTGGAGGCGGATGGTGTCCATTAGTTTGGGTCATCAACAGTTTATAGTTGTCTGTGGTGCGGAAGTGGGTCCAGCAGGCCCATGTGTGGGAGAATTTGGTTGGACGATCTTTGGCTATAGAGATTAACTCTTCCAATTCTGCGATTTTTTCAACACGTTTCAGCCATTCGGGAATGGTTGGGACATGTGCCGTTCCCCAATGTAATGGGATGCACAGCTTGGCGGCGTTTAATAGGGGTGGTATTAGCGTTTTGCAGTAATGCTGAGCTGGCATGTCTGAGTGGTGTAGAAGAAGCTGTGCTGCGGTGTGTTCTAAAGTGTATGTAGAGATTTGCGATGTCGTTTCTCGAACTTGAGTCCAGAACGGCTTACTTAAAGCACCGGAGTGTTGGGGCAATGAGAGGGTGGTCATTTAGACTCCTCGGGGTGTGTTTGTGTGAGGTCTGTCTTAGAAATAATAATTTTGCACGTACATAATTAATATTAGCTATATACACCTTCTTGTCTATATAGAAATTAAAGCAAACGATAGGGGTGTGAAAAAGAGAAAAAGGATTACATTTATTGATACATAGAAGAAGCTTATCTCAATCTGATATTCGTAACTATTAACATAACAGATATCACCTCTAAAACCAAGATGGTTTCAATGTTACACAATTATACAAATGATAAAATATTGCTTCAATGGACACATCAGTATTTATAGGAAAGGAAAAATCACAGAGATGAAGAAAAGTAATGATTAGAAATTACCCAATGTCCCTAGGTGAGGTTACAGGAATAGTGTTGCCAGATTACAAAGATAACTAAGGCCTAACTCAGATATAGTTACTACGGACATTCATGGACTCCTAATATACTTTTAGGCAAAATCATAAGATAGAAGGAAAGTATGAGAGAGAGAGAGAGAGAGAGAGAGAGAGAGAGAGAGAAAAAGGGAAAGAGAGAGGCAGAGAGACAGAGGGAGGGAGAGACAGACAGAGGGGGAGAGAGACAGGGAGACAGGGAGAGAGGGGGAGAGGGTACTTTACCAGGCTGTGGTCTACATCAGGACATCCTTCACTGCTGATCTCTCTATCAGGACTGACTTGCCTGTCTTTTATACCCCTGAGCCTATAATCTTTCCCTCCAAAAAACTCAAGTTCCCTAGGATTTGATCATAAGGACCCCCAACCGGTAATTTCCTGCTGTCACATATCTATGCCAAGGGATGTTTAGGAGTTTGCATATCCATGCATTAATTGACCCCTACCAACTTTCCTTGTGATCACTTATGTACCTGTGTATTCCCATACTTGCATATGACACCTGGCCAGCCTATTGTCTAATTAACACAGTAATGTGTTTTTGTTCAATCAGACATGAGGAGGATGGCAGGAAATTCTGTAAACACATACTATTGTCTAATTAACCTAATGTGTTTATTTCAATCAGACATCAAAAGACAGGAAATTCTGTTAATACAATGAGGGGACATCTACTATCAGGAAAGAAATGGTTACTATGAAATGGTATGCCGCTATCGTCTGACCACGTATATTTACCAATTTAGGGGTACAAAGATGCAGAGATATATACAGATATATATATACACGTATACATACATATATATATATATATACATATATATAGATATATACATACATACATATACATACACCTCAATCAGGGGCATGATAGTTGAATTCAGGATATAAGTATGAAGATCAATCTCTCCACCACAGTCCCCCCTGAAGTTCCTTCTGGAACTTATGTCCTCCTTCAATGATCCAGTATCCACTCACAACGGCCCAGAACCCCCCACCCTTCCCCCCACCACCACTGCGGCCTCTTCCTTTCTTGAACTCGCCGTAACTCATCAATGTAGACTTGAGACAGTCCTGGTGCCTTTGAGGCTTCAGATCCAAACCATGAGTGTCTGTACTGCAATGTTTCATCACCCCTCTGCATTGGAGGAGTGGAACTCCAACATTGATGGCGGGATCCTTACATATTTAGTCCTGTATCCTGGAAATATGGTGTTATAATTGTCACAATTGGATCGGACCGCGAGACAGCACTTTTTCAGCATGATGAAGGAAAGTTCAGGAGAGTCTTCTCCGTGGCACGTTTGTCTCAAAAAAGAATGACTTGGTTTTCGTTGCTTCTTCAGGTGGTGGTTGGGTGGGCCTCCGGACAGTCATGTATGAATACAAAAGGAGAACGTCAGTGTACAGTTTCTGGAGGAATGTCAGATAGGAGCAGTGGGGTGGCTATAAAGCTGTAGGTAGACTAGGGGAGGTAGAATTACATTTGGGAGGTAAAAAAAAAAACAGAAATGCCCAGGGATAGTTTGGTTTCTCTGGGTGTTCAATATGGCACTGGCGGGCGGGAATGCTCACGCCTCTTATAAAAAAAACAAATTATATGACTGATATCCTAGTTACATTATCCTGAGAAGATGGATGAAAGAAACCAAAATAACAACTTAGAGAGTATACTATTACAGAAAGAAAGGACGAGAGGTGAGTAATGACAAAGAATAAGGAAAATAGAGGAGAAGAAAAAAAATAATACACCTAAACGTAAAAAACTACCGATTTAATGCTGCTCCAACCAAGATCTTCAGTTTACATTCCACTTTAGGTCGTTAAAGAGCATTGAATCGGTATCCAAAAAAATTAAAATACCTAGTTTTCCTGCCAACTTTAGCTGATAGTGAGAAAAAAATATTTTCGTTAAAAACGACTCCTCTCTCATACTAGTAATTGGTGGTATTTTTGCCGGTCAGGTACACAGATAATAACGAGAGAGAGATGATTAAAATTTGTAGAATTTAGGTAAACCTGACGCACTTTATTATTACAAATTGAAGAGGCTTATCCCTAGAACAACAAGAAAAAAAACAAAATATAGTTCTAGAGTCCTCTCTTAAAAAGGAACAAAAAAAAAAAAAATAGACTCCTTTCCCTTATTAGTGATCAACAGGTGAACATGATCATGGTCACTCAACAATTTACAAGTCGGGTTAAAAACATAAAAATAACAAAATTTAAAAGGAGAGGCTAAACAATGGTTGCCAAAAAACTCTTAGAATTTAGTCAAACCTGACTGTACTTATTACTAAAAAAATTGTAGAGGCTTTTCCCCAAACCAAACACTGCATTATTAGTATTTTCAGGTCTATGCACTATTCCCCCTCCTTCAGGTGGACAAAGTTCAAACCTTTTGGAACTTTTCTCACCTAAATGAAATGAGAAAGAGAAAAAAACTTCAAAAAATTAAAAGTAAAAAAATTATAACCATAACACTACAGGGAGAACAACAAAAATAATAATAAAAACTGACAAAATAAAAATAAAATATAAAAAAATAATAAGAAAAATTAAAAATTGATTAAAAAAAGAATAAAAATACAGAAAAAAATAACAAATGAATAAAGAAAAATAACGTTTACAAAAATTTAAAAAAGTATAAAAAATGAAAAGCGAAAAAAAATTCTAATCGAAAACAAATGTATAAAAAGTGAAATAAAAATTAAAAATTTTGTTTGAACATGATACTGGTCAGGATTGGAACAGGTTTCCTCAGAAATTTGTTTCTGAGTTAGTGGCTTTTCTGTTTCTTGAGAGAACATACCTCGAGGTGCACATTCTCATAGTTTTGGCGTTCATTCTCCTGATAGTAATGCACAATATTACTTGCATCAGGGAGAGCAATAAAGCTACATAGATTAGGACAACAACAGGGTGGAGCAAAATGTTTAGGAAAGCTGTAGCGTTAGGACTATACCCAAATACCCCTTCCCACCAGGAGATCTTAGCATCTGCCTCTAAAGCGTGGGATACTTGGATCAACTTATTTTCTTTCAAATAATTTTTATTGAGCTTATGTCAAGTACAATAGTAAGCAAACTTTCGGGTGGAAACCCACATGCAATATAGGATCTTTAAACAAGACATGTGCACTTAAAAGGGACAAGTGCATATTGAGGAGAACACGCAGTGTGAATATAGGAGAAAATAGTTCAAACTGTAACGTTGCAATAAGATGTAGTCACACATACAGATAGCAAATAACAAGAGGGCGGGGAAGGGAGGGGGGAGGGAGGGGCATATGCAAGGGGGAAAGAGGACGAGAGCAATGCCAGAGCGTCAAATTAGGGGTTTGGCAAACTGAGAGCATTAAGAAACGTGCAGTACATTCAGCAAGAAAGAAAGAAACAGGGGAGTCATTGATTCCACTTGTAGGTGTACCAGCGTTGCCAGGGGTTCCAAAGGTTTAGCAGTGTGGCGTACGTGCGTTTACCTCGAGCAAGGATGGTTTCGTAGGAATAATGGGTTTGCACTAAGTTCACTATCTCAGCTAATGAGGGGGTGTCTACAGATTTCCAGCGTCTAGCAATCAAGAGTTTAGTTGCCAATAGTATGTGTGAGGTCACTAGTTGTAGGGGGGGTGGTATGTCGTCAATTGTCAGGTTGAGAATGGCCAGCTGCGGGGTCAATGGGACAGGAAGACCTAGAACCTCTTTAAGCAGCGCCTCTACTGCCGTCCACAAATTCTGAAGATGAGGACATGTCCAGAAAATATGTAGGAGAGTACCTGTGGAGTTGCAATTTCTCCAGCAATTAGGGGAGGTGTGGGGGTGGAATCGGGCTATTCTAATAGGCGTCAGGTACCATCTCATCGTCAGTTTTTGCGAGAGTTCCCATAGGGAGGTACAGGAGGTGCTTTTGTAAATGAACTTGATCGCTGCTTGCCATTGTTGGTCTGAGAATTGGGTAGTTAAATCAGATTCCCAGTCAATGAGAGGTTTGTCTTGTAGGGTATTATATAGTAAAGAGATGCCTTTTGCGCAAGAGCTATCAGTGAAGAAAAATCGCCATAGGTTTGCTGGCAAAAAGCCGTCCAGTGAGGGGTTAGCCCTAAGGCAGTGTTGAAGTCTGAAGTAAGTAAAATAGTCTGAGGTAGGTGCTTGATGAGTTTTTTGAAATTGTGAGAACGATGAGTTAGCGAGTAGGGGGCGTAACTCGTGGACGTGGGTGACAGTGTCAGAGAGCCAGGTAGGGATGGTCAGGTCAGGAGTGAGGAGTGTCAACGTCTCTATAGGTATGGGTATAGGTTTGGTTAGGGGAGTCTTCCATGTGGAGGATTGCAGTGTCTTCCAGACTTTGACTGAGGCTCGTATGGTGGGGGAGTAAAGACCGAGTCGTGGGGAGCCAGTGGTTGTGCTATACAACCAGTGTGATAGGTTGGAGCCTGGTATCATGGCGGCTTCCATAGTACACAAAAGTGGGTTTGGGGATGTCACCATCCACTCCCGGGTCTGCGAGAGGATGGTGGCCCTATAGTAGTCTGTTATGTCAACATAGCCCATGCCTCCAGCCGATTTATGTTTGACAGTTTTAGCTCGACTACACCTAGGTGGTTTACCCTGCCAAACGTAGTTTTTCAAGATAGATTGTAAGGCTTTGAGATAAGAATTCGGGAGGGGTATAGGAAGGGTTCGAAAGATGTAAAGCAACTTGGGCAATAACATCAATTTGAAAGCCGCAAGTCTGCCTGTCCAGGAAAATTCATGTTTGGAGATTTTTGATGTTTCTCGGATAAGCATTTGTTTGGCCTCAGTGTAGTTAAGCGGGAATAGGTTTTTTGTGGATTTGGTTAGGGTGATACCCAAGTACGTTATTCCGGAGTCCGCCCATGGGTACGGAAAGGCGTTTCTAAGTAGGTTACTGGTTATGGCGTCTAAGCCCAAGTCTAAAATGTAGGATTTCTGTTCATTGACTTTGTAGTAAGATATTGCACCAAATCTTTGCAGTAGTAACTGTACTGAGGCCAGGGACGAGGAAGGGTCTGTCAGCATGATTATCACATCGTCCGCAAAGAGGCTAATTTTATGTTCTAATGAGGCGATTTTAAATCCGGCTATCTTGTGGTGGGATCTAACATGTTCGGCTGAGGGCTCCATGACAAGGTCGAAGATTAGCGGGGACAGGGGGCATCCTTGGCGAGTGCCATTGGAGATTAAAAAGGGTTTCGACAGGATTTCTGAGGTGTAGACCTGGGCAGAGGGAGAGGAGTATAGAGCCATGATGGCAGATAGAATGGGACCACGGAATCCAAACTTTTCAAGGGTGGCGTGCATGTATCCCCAGTGAACTCGATCGAACGCCTTCTCCGCATCCAGGGACAGGAGCAGAGAAGGCGTTCGGGTCGACTCGGCTGTATGGATGATGTTGATAAGTCTGCGGGTTGCGTCAAAGGTTTGCCTGCCTCTAATAAAGCCAGATTGGTCTTTATGTACGACCCGGGGCATTAAATCTATTAAACGATTGGCGATGAGTTTAGCATGTATTTTAGCATCGAGGTTTAGAAGAGATATGGGCCGGAAATTCTGGGTGTATGTGGGCTCTTTACCTGGTTTCGGTAGAGTAACAATCAGGGCAGAAAGCATTTCAGGTGGAAGAGAGGAGGATGAGGCAGCATCGTTACAGACATTGGCCAGGAATGGTGACAGGATTGTGCCAAATTTTTTATAGTACTCGCCAGTGAGGCCATCAGGACCTGGAGATTTATTGGAGGGCAATGACGAGATTGTGCGCAAGATTTCCAGGTGTGTGAATGGGGCATTAAGAGTCTCCAGTTGGTCCTCAGACAGTGATGGGAGATGGATTTCTTGGAGGAATGCTGATATGTCCTGAGGGGTTGGTTGAAGAACAGATTGGTTGTCTTTCAAGTTATACAATGTGTTATAGTAACACCTAAAGGCGTCAGCCATGGCCGAGGGGTCGGTCAGTTTTTGGTTTGTGATGGGGTGGTAAAGGTGATGTATCCTAGTTTTGGCAATATAGCCTTTAATTCTATTGGCCATGGCTTTGCCCGCTTTATTGCCTGTAGAATAATGTTGGGCTTTGAGGCGAGTGTGGGCTCTCTCGAAAGAGTCCAACAAATGGGCCCTGAGCTCTTGCCTGAGACAGTCTAGTTTTTGTTTGGATTTTGGGCTGGGGTCGGATTGGTTTTGGGTTTCCAGGACTTTTATGTCGGAAGTGAGGGAGTTTAGGCGCTGCTCTTTCATCCTTCTCTCCTTAGCACCTAATTGTATAAAAATCCCTCGAACGAATGCCTTATGGGCATTCCACAATACAGAATTATCAGTCACAGAACCTGCATTAAGTGAGAAAAATTCAGTTAACCACTTAAGGACCCCCGCACGCACATATACGGCCACAGAATGGCTCGTACAGGCACAAGGGCGTAAATTTACGTCCCCGCCTTCGTGCGGTTCGGGGGTCCCATCGGGACCCCCTCCGCGGCGTGCGGGGGTCCCCCTGCCTCTGGGAGCGATCGCCGACGAGCGGGCGGATGTCCGTGATTTCCGCCCCCCCCGCGATCGCTCCCAGCCAATGGGAGCGCGCTCCCATCGTGTCAGTTCCTCCTCCTGTGTTTACACAGGAAGGAGGAAATGATGTAATCTCTCATCGCAGCGCTGTTTTCCAGCGCTGCTGATGAGAGAAGACATCACAAGTAAGTGTGCACCAACACAACACTGACACACACTCACATAGGCAAATTAACCCCTTGTGATCGCCCCCCCCCCCACCCCCCTGTCACAGTGTCACTGAATGCAGTGATCTAATCACTGCATTTAGTGTCAGTGTGACAGGCAGTGTAAAAAACAGTTAGTGTTAGGTTCAAGATAGCCCCCCCACCCCCCCTAATAAAGTTTTAACCCCCTGATCACCGCCCTAGTTAACCCTTTCACTCCCTATTGCCAGCATCACTAAGCGATCATTTTTCTGATCGCTGTATTAGTGTCGCTGTTCCCGCTAGGTAGCTATTTTTTTTATTGCGATTTTTTTTTTTACTAAAGACATGTGGCTGAATTAATTTTGGCCTAAATGTTTTACTAAAATTTAGTTTATTTGATTTTTTTTATAACAAAAAGTAAAAAAATTGTGTTTTTTTTCAAAATTGTGACTCTATTTTAGTTTATAGCGCAAAAAATAAAAATCGCAGAGGCGATCAAATACCACCGAAAGAAAGCTCTATTTGTGGGAAGAAAAGGACGCAAATTTTGTTTGGGAGCCACGTCGCACGACCGCGCAATTGTCTGTTAAAGCGACGCAGTGCCGAATCGCAAAAACACCTTGGGTCATTTACCAGCGTATTGGTCCGGGTCTTAAGTGGTTAAACGGTCTTTGACAAATTCAGAGTGAGCAGGAGAGTGGATGATTGAAGCGTTGGCTCTCCAGATCTTCATCCTTGAGGGGGAGGGGGAGTCATTGAGTGACACGTTACAGGAGCCTGGTCGGACCACGTAATGGTGGATATATCGGCTGCAGAAACTTTGGGGAGGGACCATTTGTCCACGAGAAAATAGTCTATCCTCGTGTAGGAGTTGTGTCGAGGGGAGAAATAAGAGTAATCCCTCTCTGTGGAGTGGAGGCATCTCCAGGCGTCGTAGAGATCCTGTGTCCTTATAAAGGAGCTCATAGGTGAGGCAGTCCTGCTCGATCGAGAGGAAGCATCCAGGGAGTTGTCGGGGACTATGTTGAAATCCCCACATAGAATGAGGTGACCTTGTTTGAAGCGGTTGATCTTTTTCATGAGTTTGGACAGGAATCTGATATGTCTAGTGTTAGGGGCATAAACCGTCACAATAGTGCATCGAATGTTATTCATGGAGCAGTCCAAGGCTAGGTATCTGCCTTCAGTATCCACCAAGCTGTTGTGGAGAGTAAACGAAACAGTGTTCTTAATGGCAATGAGGACACCATTCTTTTTAACAGGTCCAGAGGCTTTAAAGATGGTAGGGAAGGATTTGTTAGTGCAAGGCGGTTCTGAGGAGGATTTAAAGTGTGTTTCTTGCACACAGAGGACATCACAGAGGGATGTCTGGGCCGTCTTCCACATCGATGACCTTTTAACAGGATGGTTTAGACCCTTGACGTTCAAGGATAGGAACTTTGGCATCTTGGGTGAGTTATCGTGTTATGTGTATAGAGAAAGGTACTCACAGTGTTTCAGAAGTCCACCTAGCCGAGGAGGATGGTTCGTGTCAGGAGGCAGGTGGTGGATCCAGAAGTAGGCGCTCTCGGGGATCCGGAGGTTTCCAGAAGATGGGTAGGAGGGAGGAGAGAGAGACAAATAAGGAGAGAAAAATTAAAGTCAGTAACAGTTTGTATAAAACAGCAATTTGGATGGGTGTAAAGGTACACCGCAATCAGTAGTGTATTAGAAGACTACTGAGCGTTTTGAGGGGTAAAAGTTCGTGGGCTGATCACGTCGAGCAGGCACCAACCGGAGAACATGCTGGTGGGAAGTACACTACCCGCATAGTCACATGTTGACACTGGGGTGAGGCCCCGGAATGCAGGCCTGGGGACCATCAGGGGATGACACTTGCATCGGGGTGGCATCGCTGGGAATTATGTTTCATTTCTTGAGGAGACGGATGCCATCGTCCACCGTATGGATGCTATGCTTCACACCATTCCTGGTGATCAGAAGTTTAGTCGGGAAACCCCATTGGTAGGGGATTTTATGGTTGTTCAGTGGCTTTGTGATGGTCTGAAGTTGTCTCCTCTGCTGGCGGGTGTATTGGGAGATATCGGCAAAAAGTTGTAACTTTGTGTATGGCGCAGGTAGTTGACCCATTCTCCTGGAAGCAGACATGAGCATATCTTTGGCATGGTAGAAGTGCATTCTCATGAGGGTATCGCGAGGTATTTCTGGCGGCAGGTGTGTAGGCTTTGGCAGGCGGTGTATACGATCGACAATGGTTTCTACTGCCGGGAGATCGGGGAGGAGTGAGGCGATCATTTTTCGGGCGTACGTATTCAGATCAGCCGGTGCGACCGTTTCTGGTATGCCGCGGATTTTTACGTTGTTGCGTCTGGAGCGGTCCTCGAGGTCCGCCATTTTGGCCCGTATCCATTGTTGTTCATCTCTGGTGTGTTCATGTGCGTCTACTAGGTCATTAACCGTGACTGTCATGGCGCCCATTTGTTGCTCAATAAGCCCTACTCTCTGGCCTGTATGTACCATCTCATCTTTGAGCACTGTGAGCATGGAGGAGATGTCATTGTGCAGGGAGCTGTGTAAAGACATCAGCATGTCTTTTAACATAGTGTCCATCACTGGTTGATTAGTGGTGGGGAAGGCCGCAATAGGGGATGACACTGGAAGAAGTGTTGGGAGATTGTCCAACGTAGGCCTTACCTCAGTGGCCTGATCGCCATGGTCCAGCCGCATCCGCGTTTTCGCCGGGCTGTTTGAGGCGGATATGGCTCCAGGAGGTAGAGCGGAGGGTGGGTGAGGGTGGATGGACGAGTCTCTGTCCCCAGGGGTGTCAGAAAGGTGTCCCTCAGAGAGTGTTCTCCCGCCGCGCGGCAAGCGGTCGCGGGCGCCATCTTGGCCTCGAGTGCTGTGAGGCAGGGAGAAAAAGTCCGTGAGTTTCCGCGGCTGCCGTTCCTCCTTGCGTTTGCGGGTGGACCCGGTCGGGTTCCCCAGTGTCTGGGGAGTAAAATGCTGCATGTTGGAGCTGCGGGTTAGCGCTGTACAGGCAGTTGTTCTCCGGTGTGTGCAGGAGCTGAGGGTTCAGGCGTCCATTCAGCTTGGCGGTTGGCCACGCCCCTCCCGGATCAACTTATTTTGATCATGGGTGAGTCGTATGGTGGCTTGTTTCTCTGCATCTCTTAGCACATTTAATATTTCATCCTGTTGCCCAAAATCTAACAGCCAAGCCTTTAATTCAGCCCCAAATCCCAGAGGAAGTTTCTGTAGATGTATGGGGGTGTTAGGTTTGATATCAAGCTTTTTCTCTGGGGTAACAGGGGTGCGTCCTTGTGTCTCGGCTATATCTATTCCCAGGACCGGGGAAGACGTACAGTATACTCCCTGAGGTAATGTACCCCGCGGAGTATGGTTCAACTCGTAGGCAGAATATAGGGCATCACTGGACATCTGATAGCAGCACCAACCCCCTTGCCTCGGTCCCGTAATAGTGACCTGCATCGGAAACCGCCCCCTGGGTGCAGTTTACTAAAGTTTTTGGCCCTAAAACATCCTGATTTCCATCTCCCCTGTTACCCCCTTCCCTGCTCACCCTGAGGACTGCTCCATAATCTCTGGAACTCCTCACCCCCTATGTTCAGCCAGGCGCTACCCTTTCCACACCTAGGTGTCCCTAAACAAACCTATTTTATTCCGGGAATAAAATGTTTTCTCAGCCAGCTCCATATCAGAGAATTCCCAGTCGTTATTATTTTTGTTCCACCTCCTTCCCTTACATTATAAACTTAGAGATGGGCCTTTCTATTCATGCCTTGCACAACCTTTTGGCACCATTTAAATCATGTTGCCCAATCTTACCTACCCAACTTCTAACTCCTCCCCATATCCCAACGGAAGTTTCAGTAAGTGTAAAGAGGATGTCGGGTTTGCCATAAAACCTTTCCTCCGGGCGACTCGGGGTGCGACCTGGGATTCCTTCTATATCCATCCAAAGGACAAGAGAATAGGTACAATAGACTCCCCGAGGTAGTGTACCCAGTTGAGTACAATTCAACCTAATGCTGACAACAGTGCATCACTAGACATGTGATACCAGCACCTGTACCCCAGCATTCGGTATTGAGTCCAACAGTTCAAGAATCACCCTAGTTCCATGACTAACACCCCATCGGTATCCTCCAGGACAAAGAAACAAAACTTGCCTATGTCCTACATAATACCTAGGTGTTTTCTCCCTCACAATGATCTCCCCATTCAGAATACAGAGTGAAATACCTTCCCAACATTCCTCATTCACCACCGTGTATTGACCTGAAATGTAAAAGACATCGTAGTCATGCTTCTGACAGAGGGAAATATCAACCTGCCCCCAGCTTCCGTACCCTCTGATCACATGTGGGTCACTTAGCCACAGATGCAACAACATGGAATCCCCAGTCAGTAAGGCCATTGATGTCCACAGATCTATAGACCGAGTCCGCACTTCCATCCATGGGATCATATTGCACCTCACCTTTCACAATCCAAACCAGTACAGCCCATCCAGGCATTTGACCACTACTTTGGATTCGTATAAGCGATGAGTTGTGTTAAAGTCTTTAAAAGGAAATGAGTGATCTAAACAATGCGCTCCCTATCTAATCACTCACCGCTGCGCACAAAGAGATGAATAAGTATAGAACCTAGCTGCTGTTTCAAAATTGCAGAAATGTAAAAATAAACAGAAAAAACAAACACTATAAACATATAATGTGTGAATCCATTAAACAGCGCTGTGAAAATTAGTGAAATTCTCCTAAGGTGTTTCAAAACAACTCACAGTGAATAAAACTGATAATATAAATGTGAGTATAAATAAAATTAGTCCGTGACAATAAAACAATAGTCCATAAAGAGTGATCCAAAAAATCTTCAGAGGTTCTTCCACCACACCAAAAAGTGAACAGTGCTTCCACCACCCATCAGAATGGTCACTCACCAGAACTAATTGCCTCAGCACTCGCGTACCTAGGCAGATAAGCTTATAATCACCATAAGGGATCTTCCAAAGATACTGTGGGATCCTATGTTGTGCTCCAAATAATTTCAACGTGTAGGGAAAAGAAAAAAATGTACAATAGTGTGATACCGTCAAGCAGTTTTAATAGCACACCACAAAACAAATCCAAAGGTTAAACTCACAAACAAACTCAAAATATGAGCAATGTATCACAGCAGTCACTGTCTTCCTACAGATGATTATGTAAGGTATAGCACTTGGCCACGGCGGACCCACGATCAAAACAAAACGATCTCACCACTTGGCAGCTTGATTTTGCTGAAGACTGACTCTCCTAGTTGGTAAATGGCTCTCAACACTGCACAGCACAGCAAGCACAGCAGTCACTCAATCACTGACTATGTAGCCACGCCCCGACATGTTTCATCATTGATGATTTCCTCATGGGGTTGGCCACATAGTAAATACCCCTCCCTTTTAAAGTCAGTGTGTCAATTAACTACCCCGCCTCCCCTACTAGCCGGCGCGTGCGCAAACCCCTATTGCTGAGTGATAGAGAAAGGGGATTTCTTACTACTCGTTGCCCATAACAGTAGGCGATACGCCTCTGTCCCGATGACGTCATACGTCACGCTTAGGCTGCCCCACCTCCCATACCTTACGGTGCGTGTGCGCTCCAAGCTGTTTTGTTTTGTGTTAAAGTCTTACTGAGTGGTGACGCCAACTCCTTAGGCTACTGCCCTTCATACAGATATTTGTATAATCAGCTTGATACTGGTCGATAACTCCACCTGCCCCTGCATGTACGCCAGAGCCAATGACATATTTTTGTCCTATACTCTATCATACCCTCTTCCAATCTCTTAACATGGTCAACGAAATCTCGAGCCATATTAAACTGGGTATTTATGTAACTTTGTTGCATGTTGTCACGAATGTCACCGTGCTTATTGTCTGAAGCCATGGCTGCGAGTTTGTTCCTCAGGAGACCACCTTCCATCCTGTTACTAACACCCATCCTGGCTCCTATTCCCCCTATATAGTGCTGAATACACCCCTGCTCTGTTGGGTTACTCCTCAGAGATAAGCGTCCTGCGTGAACCTCAGTCTGTGTCTGCACGTTTCTGGGAGCAAGCCACTGGTCACTTGAGTTTGTGTATACTCAGCACATACAGGGTAATAGGTTTCTTATCAACCACTGTGAGATGCTGAAGCGACGTGGTACCGGCCTACTGTACCCTGTTAGCCAGCGTTTATTCCCTTCTTTCAACAGGGCATGTTCCTGTATGTAGTTACTCACCTTACTCGTGTCGGGATTCAACCTCTCAGGTGAGACATCAACTAGGGGTACCTCACATGTCCAGTAAACAAGAGCTTCTCTGTAGGACTGCTAAGCTTGAGACCCTACCTCTGCGAGGAAGTTTTCACCCCCTTGATGTATCACCTGGCATCCTCTAGTTTGGCCAACAGACACCTTATTATGCAAAGGTGCCAGTCTCCTGGGTACCTGCCCCACATACATTTAGGTTATCGTAGTCACCCATTCAAACATTTCCTTCTTTCAATTCCTGCCTGGATTCAAAACCCTCAGAACAGGATGGACTCCAGGGTTTAACCCAATAGGGTCTGATAGCTTAGTACCCAAGTTGACCGTGACATATGCACAAAGTTCCGTCTCTGCCCAAAGTTCCATCCCTGCCCCTAGGGATGGGAATAGAACGAGTTGGATTACCTAACCCCTCCCGGATATGTAGCCCAGGGTCTCCCAATGTGTTCCTGATTATCTCCAGCTCTATAGTAATTACGGTACCCAGTGACCCACCTCCCACTCCAAAGACAGTTGCCCTTGAGCCTCTCTTTTTCCTAAGTATGGGAAATAGTCTGGATACCCAGATTGAAAACCACCTGCCACCAGGTGCACCCACTACCTCCTAGAGGCTGCACACCTTCTCCCCCGCTCTATCAGTAATTAGACTATGTTATCCTTCACCACTACAAAACAAACTGCCTCCATTATTCAGACAGGACCCACATGGAAGACAGGAGTCTAGTGCCACCCTGGGGTACTGATCTTCTTGGCATGCAAGTCACAGACCACCCATTAAAGTACACAAGTAATCTAGGACAGGAAGGACACCTTTGGATATTAACTGAGGAGAATACTGCATGCCCACATATATATCGGAAGCGAGGGCCCTTGGAATAGCCAAGAGCTGGTATCTTTTCATACGATCTTCCTACACACCTTTTCTCCAGACTCAATCAAAACTATACAATACAAGTTCAGACCTATACACTTTCAACTCATATGCAATCAGGCAGGCCCTCATACCACATGTCTGCAGGTAAATCTAAAAGAAATTGTAAAACACAAATTGCATAATGTGTATCCAGCTCAAGGGACTGGTGCTACCCAACACAACTGACCAATATCCTAAGAAAAAAAAAAAATCCCTTGCAGTACTGAACAGTAGGGGGTACACAAGGCGATCAGTGTACCTGGAAACACACAGCTATTCATTAGGCAATTGGTAACAATTAGCCACCACAACTGACAAAAAGAAATTCTAGGAGAAAAATAGTGTTGCACAGTGACACGGAAGGAAACCGTTGTGAACTCCATTTGGGGACATACAGATATCTAGGGACATGAGCATACCTTAGCCTGAGGCAATATAACCTTGTACAGCCAGGCTTAACAGCGGGGGGGGGGGGGGGGGTTTAAGCTGTGCTAAACACATGTCTGGCCAAAGTAGCATCAGTTCCTTTACTTTTTTTTTTTTTTTTAGCTATGGAACTACACGTGTCAGCATGGCTGATCTTCGGTAATAAGAAAACAGATATGCCACGGATCTATGGCTGATCCATTTCAAACTCTGGAGAATACCCCAAAACTCTTTTATCACAAAAAAACAGTACCCCTGAACGCTACTTAGCCTAATATATGTTTTAGAGTGCCAATTATCCCCTGCCGTCTTACTCAACTTTTCATTAAAAAAATGTATACGTAGACTTCAGTTAGTTGGTTCTGCTATTCAGTGGATCAGAACATACCATCCACGTTAGGTGGTCCAAAAAACATAGTCCGATGGACTGACAACTAGACGGTAGTGGTCATGAAAACCTAAAAACATAGTGAAACCTGACTGACTGACCAACTTAAAGTTGTCTTATTCTGAAAGACTGGAAACTCAGTTATCAAATCTGTAAAACACAAAATAAAAGTTAGTAAAAAACATTCAAAAACAAAAAAAAACATTCTTATCCTCGAAACAAATCAATGGTTATTTACCGGTAACAATACATTAGCATATGAAACACAAATTTTCATTACATTACATTCCCTGTGCACTTTTTAAAATACCAAAAAATTGTTGAGCTCAACTTTTCATTTATATGTATTATTTAATACATATAGACTTCCACGTGGACTTCGTTTATATATATATATATATATAAAAAAGGAGGAAAAGAAAAAGATGTTTTTCTTTTTTCCTTTTTTATAGTATACTAATAGTTCCCCACAAAAAAAGAAAAATGTATTTACCATGGTTAAAAATGAGCAGCTCAAAACAAACACAAAACACAAACACAAAGTGCTCCATTTGTCTGGCAAGACAGTTATACTTTACCATACTGAGCACACTGAAAAACTTCAAAACAACAAACTGTTTCTTCTATGGAAGCAAAATTACAGTTAATATTAGGAGGCTTTTTACTTTTGTTTTACAGTTCAATTGTTTGCATGACAATACAGCTGTTCACACATTCTCACAGACCTGGAAAGAAGGGGGGGGTCATTTGGGCTGTCAGCAGCTGAGAACACATGTCACACACACACCATTCAATGTGTCAAATAAATAGGTTGAACTACAGAACACCATTCATAATTTTAAACTTTAACAAACACAAAACATCACAATCCATGGATCTCACACACTTACGCACAACACACTTAGCTAGGTCAAATATGACCTCAAGACCATACACAGATCATCCTGTTCTTTATCATACTTGAATCCATAACCTCTGTTCCTCACTACTACATTTTAGTGGCTGACCCTGCTTGTCCGTATTAGAAAATACTCACCTCATCAGTTCTGTATATCCCTGTAACTCCAAGCATCCTTTAAAATACCGTTTCCAGTCCAGCGATTCCCAATATTGCATATTTCACAACCCAAGGTCCATATTTATCTATCCTTTCTTCCTTCCGGGTCGAGTGGTAAGGTTCCCCACGGTTAGACCCTGGAAGCGATTTGATTTCCCATCCTTCTATGGACGAAGGACCTTGAGCTGTTCCAGCAGACCTTTAGAGGTTGCTATATCCCAAAGCTAGCTAGGCTTTGTCCAATGATTGGGTCGACAGGTACCGCCCCTGCCGCCTTTGCCCCCTCTTCTTCACTACTTGTCATCAAGCGACTATAGCCCTTCGAAAAGTTAGCCCGGAGATTTTCCAAACTAAATAAGTTTAATCTCCCCGTGGACTTTCCATTGTATTTTAAAAGAAATGCTCAGTGTACCACTGGGCTTCCTAAGCGTTAAGCTTGATTAGACCCTATGATTGTTTGTAGGGTAGGAGGCAATTCTAACTGACGCTCAATGATCTTTTAGCAGTCACAATACAGCCAGTGTTTGCAGATCTAATTACACCGTTAGTTTACACAGAAAGATAGATTCACATACATCCAGATAATTCAGTGTGATTTAGTCTCCGTTTCCCCTGATGCGATTTGCCATGTGACCTTGGACAGTCGCATTACAAATCGCAGCCCACTGTTTTCAATAGCCCCCATTCCACTCTATGTGTCTCAAAGCTGCTGCGACTGTTAAGGTACCTGCAGCATTCTGATGCGACTTCTGGGCCAAAAACCCATTCAAGGCCACACCATAGTCGCACTACAGCTGCATCTCACAATTACATCCTGTATCAGGCGACATTGGAGTTGCACTAGTGGAAACGCAGCCCAAAAGCATAGGTGTGTTTCACTCACAAGATTGGCCTAATATTCAAAGGGTTCACTGAAATTTATTTTTGGCAGAGACACACTGGGCCAGATTCCCGTAGATTTGCGGTTTTCCGGCGTAGCGTGGCGTATCCCATTTACGCTACGCCTCCGCACCTTTTACGGGCAAGTGCTGTATTCTCAAAGCACCTGCTCCGCAATTTGCGGCGGCGCAGCGCAAATAGGCCGGCGCAACTGTGCGTAATTTAAAGTTGGAAGGAGGGGGGGCGTGCTGTGTCTAAATTAAGTGCGCCCCCGCGCCAA
This sequence comes from Rana kukunoris, assembly GCA_029574335.1. Classification (NCBI taxonomy): domain Eukaryota; kingdom Metazoa; phylum Chordata; class Amphibia; order Anura; family Ranidae; genus Rana; species Rana kukunoris. The sequence goes on along the minus strand of CM056051.1, from coordinate 339,445,213 downwards.
ACGAACTGCGCATGCGTCGGCCATAAACATAGTCCACTGCGCATGCTCCATAGTACGCTGCAAATTGGTTTCAATGTGAACGTAATTAACGTACAGCCCCATTCGCAACGAGCTACGTAAACAATGTACACAGCGGAAAAACCAGACGTTGTCCATACCTAACATGGTGTACGCCAGACCTACGCAAGGTCACCCCTCCTTCTAGCAGGGGTAACCATACGCTCACGCAAACTACGCTAACTACGACGATGGCACGCAATTACGCTCAGGAATCGGCGTACAACGCTCATTTGCATATTCAACGCAGAAATCTACGGGAACGCCACCTAGCGGCCAGCGTAACATTACAACTTAGATCCGACGGTGCAAGTGACTTACGCCAGTCGGATCTAGGCAAAATCCATGCGTAACTGATTCTAAGAATCAGTCGCATAGATACCCAGGGCCAGAAACCAGAGACACAACGGTGTATCTGGAGATACACCGTCGTACCTAGCTGAGAATCTGGCCCACTGTTTTCAAGATTCCAAACAGCATCCTTATTATTCGCACTGACACCCTGATGCAATTTCATTTTATATATCTACATTATTCAAAATCAGTCTCATCAACATAAAGGGTTACATAGATAAAAAGTAAAAGGTTAAGTTCTGAAAAGTTAATTTGTTAGGTAAAAAAACGGTTAAAACAAAAGACTTAAAAACCAGCTCTGTATACCATACAAAAAAATCATATTTATCCAAACTTCAAACTCTCCTCACACGGGGCACCATTTGTCTTAGAAATATTAATTTCGCACGTACATAATTAATATTAGCTATAAAAACCTTCTTGTCTATATAGAAATTAAAGCAAACGATAGGGGTGTGAAAAAGAGAAAAAGGATTACATTTATTGATTCATAGAAGAAGCTTATCTCAATCTGATATTCGTAACTATTAACATAACAGATATCACCTCTAAAACCAAGATGGTTTCAATGTTACACAATTATACAAATGATAAAATATTGCTTCAATGGACACATCAGTATTTATAGGAAAGGAAAAATCACAGAGATGAAGAAAAGTAATGATTAGAAATTACCCAATGTCCCTAGGTGAGGTTACAGGAATAGTGTTGCCAGATTACAAAGATAACTAAGGCCTAACTCAGATATGGTTACTACGGACATTCATGGACTCCTAATATACTTTTAGGCAAAATCATAAGATAGAAGGAAAGTATGAGAGAGAAAGAGAGAGAGAGAGAGAGAAAGGGAAAGAGAGAGGTAGAGAGACAGAGGGGGGGAGAGACAGACAGAGGGGGAGAGAGACAGGGAGACAGGGAGAGAGGGGGAGAGGGTACTTTACCAGGCTGTGGTCTACATCAGGAGATCCTACACTGCTGATCTCTCTATCAGGACTGACTTGCCTGTCTTTTATACCCCTGAGCCTATAATCTTTCCCTCCAAAAAACTCAAGTTCCCTAGGATTTGATCATAAGGACCCCCACTGGGTAATTTCCTGCTGTCACATATCTATGCCAAGGGATGTTTAGGAGTTTGCATATCCATGCATTACTTGACCCCTACCAACTTTCCTTGTGATCACTCATGTACCTGTGTATTCCCATACTTGCATATGACACCTGGCCAGCCTATTGTCTAATTAACACAGTAATGTGTTTTTGTTCAATCAGACATGAGGAGGATGGCAGGAAATTCTGTAAACACATACTATTGTCTAATTAACCTAATGTGTTTATTTCAATCAGACATCAAAAGACAGGAAATTCTGTTAATACAATGAGGGGACATCTACTATCAGGAAAGAAATGGTTACTATGAAATGGTATGCCGCTATCGTCTGACCACGTATATTTACCAATTTAGGGGTACAAAGATGCAGAGATATATACAGATATATATATACACGTATACATACATACATATATATATATATATATATACATATATATAGATATATACATACATACATATACATACACCTCAATCAGGGGCATGATAGTTGAATTCAGGATATAAGTATGAAGATCAATCTCTCCACCACAGGTCCAAGGTATGGATCGTAGTGGCAGGGGGGAGAAGATGTGTTCAAGAGAGACCCAATCTTTGCTGTGGCTATGAATTGACCAGTCTACAATTCTAGCAAGGTGGCACGCCCAATAGTATCTCTTGAGGTCTGGCAGCCCAATGCCACCCTTCGTTTTCGGTTTCGTTAGTAGTTCGTAGGCTACTCTAGGTCTTTTCTGTCTCCATAAGAATTTAGTGCAAAGTCGTTTGTAAGTGAGAAAAAAGGAAGGGGGGAGTTTGATGGGCAGGGCTTGTAGGATATACAGGATGCGGGGGAGTACATTCATTTTTAGAATAGCTGCTCTTCCAAACCATGAGAAATGCGGTTTATTCCATTTACTTAGGTCATTTGTGATGGTCTTGAGGATGGGTAAATAATTTTTGGAGAATAAGTCTGAAAATCTAGTTGTGAGATAGATCCCTAGATATTTAATCTGATCATGTTTCCATTCAAAGGGGAAATTGTTTTTACACTGCAGAACTGCTCCCTGTGAGAGGGAGATATTTAGAGCTTGGGATTTAGCAAAGTTTATCTTAAAATTGGAAATTACTTGGAATGACTTCAGTTCTTTCAAAAGATTTGGAATGGACGTGTGGGGATCTTTTAGGAAGAGCAGTATGCGAAGGCTATTTTGTAGGTTCGGTCTGCGATGTGAAAACCTCCGATATTGGCATTTGATCTAAGACCCTGGAGGAAGGGTTCAAGGGTTAGGACGAATAAGATTGGGGAGAGTGGGCATCCTTGTCTTGTCCCGTTGCTAATAGTGAAGGCGTTCGACAGGTGGCCGTTTACTCGGACCCTGGCAGTTGGGGTAGTATATAGGGCCATGATGGCAAGGAGCATTCGATCAGGGAGGCCAATATGCTTCAGGACTGCTTCCAGATAATCCCATGCCAGCCTGTCGAACGCCTTCTCTGCGTCTAATGACAGAAAAAAAACCTCTTGTTTATGTGTCGTAATCCAGTGGTGTATATTCAGGGCCTTGATTGTGTTATCCCTGGCTTCTCTACCAGAGATAAATCTGACTTGGTCTTTCCCTATCAGGGATGGCAGGAGGGGTGCCAGACGTGTGGCCAAGATCTTGGCGTATAACTTAATGTCTACATTTAATAAGGAGATTGGTCTATAGTTACTAACTGATGTGGGGTCCTTCTCTTCTTTCGGAATTACGGTGATATGGGCTTCTAGCATTCTATTAAAGGGGAGGGTGGGGGAAGTTAGGGAATTGAAAGTCTTAACAATGTGCGGGGATATAACGTCCGTAAAGGTCTTATAATATGCAGCTGTAAGCCCATCAGGGCCCGGACTTTTGCCATTTTTAAGCGATTTGATTGCCAGTTTTAATTCTTCTTCCGAGATGGGGTGTTCTAGTTTGTGTGCCTCATCACTGTTTAAGCGTTTGTGGCAGAACTTGTCAAGGAAAGACTCGATTAAAGTGTGACGGGCTTCAAGGTTCTTATTATTTGTCACCTGTTTAGGGAGATTATATAAGTTTGAGTAGTAGGTCTCGAATTGCGCTGCTATGTCCGTCGGTGTAATGAGGGCCTTTCCCTGAGGGTCTCTGATAGTGTGGATAGTAGCCTGGGCTTTTTTGGCTTGGAGAGCTTTCACTAAGTATTTTCCACATTTATTGCCGAATTCGTAGAAGAGCTTTTGATGCAAGACAAATTTGCGTCTCGTTTTGCAATTCAACTCTTCTTCTCTGTTGCGCTCGGGAATGTTTGTGGGTAAGTTCAAGGGCTTTGATCTTGTCGAGTAAGTCTGTAATTACACGTTGTTGGGTTTTTCGCCGGGCTGCCTTAAGGGCAATGAATTTCCCCTGACTACACATTTGTGGGCTTCCCATTGGGTGAGTGGGGCTGTCTCGGATGTGTCATTTTCTACAAAGAATGTACGTATGCAGTTACGCATGTCTTCGACCACCTCTTCTGAGGTAAGTAAGGTCGAGTCACCAGGCCAGATACTCTTGTGGGAGCATTTCTCAGGGAAGGTCAGGGTCATCGTAATCGGATGGTGATCTGATAGTGTCATTGGTTCGATGGTGGCAGCGGAGAGAAAGGGGATGTCATTCTGGGATAGGAACAGGTAATAAATTCTGGAGTATTTGTTATGGGGGGCTGAAAAAAAGGTAAAATCTTTTACGTCAGGGTGCAGAGCGCGCCAGGTGTCATGTAAGAGAAGATCCTGGATCTGTAGCTTAATTTGTTTAAGTGCTTTGTATGGTAGGGAGGTTGCTCCCAAGGAGGTGTCCAAAATTGTGAATAGTGCAACATTGAAGTCTCCCCCTAGAATGGTCAATCCGGATTGAAATTCTGAGAGCAGGCTCGAGATGGATCTAAAGAAGCTTACTTGAGCAGTATTGGGGCTGTAAATGTTAGCTAGGGTAACAGGTCTCCCTTGGATACGGCCCTTGAGGAAGACATATCTTCCCTCTGTGTCTATGAGTGAGTCTATGGGTTGCCAGTCAAGGTTTTTGGAGAGTAAAATTGAGACCCCTTTGGTTTTGGCAAGAGAGTTAGTGGCATGGTATGCTGTTGGGAATAGATGGTTGGTAAGCTTTGGGATTTTGGTTGTGCGAAAGTGTGTTTCTTGTAAGAACACTACGTTTGCCTTCATTTTGGCCATCAGATCAAGAGTTTGGCTAAGTTTCTCTGGAACGTTGAGGCCCTTTGTGTTCAGTGATACTATTTTAAGCATAGGGGTCTTTTTTTGTGTGGAGCATATGTGTGACATGGTGAGACGAATGTGTGGTTATGCGTGTAGCAGAGGACAGTCAGATGAGAGGCGGTTGTTTCTTTGTGTAGGAACACGAATACTGAGGGAGGGGTCAAATCTAGGATCACTTTGTGTTAGACAGGAGGCTGTGAGGTAGCAGGAGGGGAGAGGAGAGGAGGCGGGAGTGTAGTGGAGAAGGGGAGAGAGGTAGGGGAGGGGGAGAAGGAGAAAAGAGGGGGAAGAGAAGGGGAAATAGAGCAGAGGGAGAAAGAAAGAAAGAAGGAAAGAAAGAAAGAAAGAAAGAAAGAAAGAAAGAAAGAAAGAAAGAAAAAAGAAAGAAAGAAAGAAAGAAAGAAAGAAAGAAAGAAAGAAAGAAAGAAAGAAAGAAAGAAAGGGAAGAAAGAGAGAGAGAAGGAAAGGAAGAGAAAAGGAAAGAGAGAGAAAAGAGTAGGCTAGGGAATAAGAGTCAACAAAATGTACAAGTTACCGGAGTTGGGGAGGTGACAGGTGACCTCCCCCAATATATAGAAGTGTCCGGTAGGGTGCGAGAGGAGCAAGTACGTCCCTGTCTCGTGGAGTGGTGGTATGAACCGGTGTAGAACGGTTAAGAGTCAGTATCTCTCGTCCACAGGAGATTTATGTTGCAGGGTATATGGATGAGCCAATAAGCGTAGCAATACTTAAGATGGCTGCGTATCTAGACTCCGGGAAGTCAAGCATTAAGAAATATATGAGGTCGATCAGCATGCAGGTTAGGCAGGTATAAACATTCCAACAGCATATAATCAAAAGAAATTTAAAATAATAAAAAAAATAATAAAAAAATATAAAAAAAAAAACATAACATCTAGTAGTGTGATAGAGCCCAGAATGATAACATGAGTTCCTCTTCACCTAGTGTTTGACACCCGAATCAGGGAAGAGGGGCACCTATAACCATAAGGTCTAACAGCATATCATTCCACTTGAGTAGAAAACAAAAAAACAAAAACAAAAACAGCAAAGACAGAATCTAAATATAACTGAGCCTGTACCAGAGAGCAGCATCTCCCGCGTGATTGTACCTGGTCTGGTAACATCTAAAATCGTGTCAGATTGGTTATCTAAGGTGAGCCAGCATAGGCCGGACCCAGAGTGACATAAAATTAAATGCGGTTAAAGCTCCAACCGGTACAAGGAGACAGCTTCCTGCAGTTCCCGTTTTTGGGTTGGCAGGAGTAAACATCTATTGCTTGGGAGTGATCGATATGGACGCTTTGACAATCACCAAGAGGAATTTTTGCCCTCTGATACAGTTTAACCTGAAATTAACTTTCCCCCTTGCCTCCCCCCTCCCCCCAGGTGAGGCCTTCAAGAGAGAGCCAGAGTTGTGCCGAGGAGTCAATATTGAAGGGTTAGACCTTTTGCCCAATTAGGGGGCGTATGTAAGTAATAGTGAGGCACTTCAAGTTCGGCTGGGACAAAGGCCAGAAAAGTAAGTTAAGTCCGTGGCCCTCTGCATGAGGGGGATTTGGTTTTTGCGTGGCAACACCCCCCCTCTATGGTGACATACATAACAGCAGAGAACTAAGACCAGTAGCAGTCTCTGGGTCTTAAATCTAGACAGGCCTAGTGCCAGCAACAAGGGGGGCCTGAGTGTGGAAGACCTTTAGGAGCAAGATGCAATGGAGGCTAGCTGGGATGGGGTGGGGAAGGGAAAGATCAGATGGCTAGGGAGGGGGACAAGGGGAACCATCAAGCTTCAAGGGCGGGTCGGTCGGAGACCTGGGGTAGTTCTCCAAGGGAGCAAAAGACTTACGGATCCTGAGAGGTTGTAGTCAATAGATCCGACTTGTAATGCCGGGGATTGTAGAGTAGGGCAGTCATGGATATCTGAGGCTGGCAGATAATGGGGAGAAAAGGGGCGAGTTGTCGTTCAATGTACTCACAAGAGTATGTCCTCAAGGTGTAAAGGAGGGCATGGAGAACATCAGCTCCTCAGGCTGGTCGCTGCGAGCTCTCCTGTGAGCTGGTGATGCTGTTGGGCTGTCTTGAGGAGCAATCTGGGGGTCCGAGATGTCGGGTTCCCTTGGCGAGTTGTGTCTGCGGCGACCTAATTGAAAGTCATCACGGACTGGGATAGTATCAGTGGAGGTAGATCTTCTCATGTGTGGCGGGCGAAGAGTGGTGTACCAATCCGGGACGTCAATGCGGGGAAGGTGCAGTGTTTGAAAGAAGGCAGGCAAATCTTCCGGCAGGCGCAGGTTCGCTGTGCGACCTTGAGAGGAGGCAGAGAGGCAGAAGGGGAACTTCCAACCGATATTGAATACCTTTTGATGCGTAGGAGGTCCAGAAGGGGACGCAGGTCTCTCCTATTCTGGAGCGTAATAGGCGATAGATCTTGGAACAATTTAATTTCTGCTACCATATATGATAGGGAGTGACGGTCTCTGGCCCTGTGTAGAATTTCTTCTTTCAGTTTAAAGTTTACGAGACATCCAATCACATCCCTGGGGGGATCGGTCTCTCTGCTCCTAGGCTTTAGAGCTCTGTGCAAGCGTTCAAACTCAATAGGTGTTTCAGGGGGTCTACCAAGAAGATCATTGAAGATGGCAATAGTGACTTTAGTAATTTGTGCATTTTCAACAGATTCAGGGATTCCTCTTACACGAATATTGTGGCGACGCCCCCTGTTGTCCAGGTCCTCTAAGCGCCTTTGGATGTCTCTGAGTTGCCTATCATTAGAGTGGGAAGAGGCCTGCAGTTGCTGGATAGCAGTGTCATGGCGGGCAGTTGCTTCCTCCACGTCATCCAGCCTCACTGTCATTGCCTGCACATCTCTCCTAAGGTCTGTTATGGCAGAGAACAGTGTGGCCTTAATATCTTCTGCCACTGAACGGAGATCCTGCATGCACAGGGGCTGTGGGGCATCAGCAGTGGTGGCCATGGTTTGGGGCTGGGTGCGTCTCCTACCCGTCGGGCTGAGGCTGGAGGAACGTGCGGCGCTCGAGTAGGCCCGATTTGAAGCCGGGGCCTCGCGTACTTGGGTCCGGAAGATGTCCGGGATTACTCGTCCGTTTTGCACTCCGGTTCCTCTGGGAGAGCGGGACCTGGTTGGGGAGGCGTTCCTGGAGGTTTTCCCCATTTAGCAGCGGCGGATGGCTCGGCTAGCAGCTCCGATTATCTCCTGTGGACGGGAGCTCGGGAATCAGGTGGCCATTCAGGTCCGGTGCCAAGCCACGCCCCCCAGTCTTTCAATTGATATACTTGGTTGTAATTATTGGCAAAGCGCTGTTATTTTTGCTTGTAGGTCTATGACAGATTCAGGTATACCTCTGAAGTGCAAGTTCTGACGTGATTTTCAAAGTCCTCTAATCTGTTCTGGAGTGTGATATTTTCTTCTTTTAGATTTTCCATTTCTGACAGGTAATCTCGTGTAGTATTTTCTATTTTTCCACTTTAAGTTCCAGTGCAGCAGTGCGGTGTCCCAATTCCTTTGTTAGGTTGGTAGTAATTTGCTCTGATGTTTGTTTCAGTGCTTTGTGAAGCATTTTTTCAAATTGTTTTAAAATATGTGAGGGAACCATTGTTTCTTGTGATGATGTGTGTGACAGGGATATTTCAGCCTCTGATTTAGAGTCTCTTGAGGAGATAGTTTGTGACATTTTAAGCTTGTTCCTCTTCTCTGAGGTGAATTTGCCTGAGGAGACTGGCGCTTTTTTCTGTGAGGTACTCTGAACCTGTGTGCCACTATTGGGGCTCTTTTTAGTTTTATTGTGGGCTCCTCCAAGTACCATTTTTGTTTAAAAAATGTTCCCCTCACCTCTTGGATACTTAAGACCTCTGTTCTGACAGTTTTGTGTTGGCGGGCTATCTCTATCCAGCGGCTTTTACCCCCTCACGAAGCAGAGCTCTAGTCAGACATGACTGTCTCACTAGCCTCCGCGCCTGCACCTCGCAAGAGTCCTTTTTTTAAAGAAAAAAGGGAATACATTATTATGTTCTTTGTCCTTAAACTCTATGGGGTTTATTTACTTAAGGCAAATCCATTTTGCACTACAAGTGCAAACTACAAGTGCAAAGTGCACTTGAAATTCCACTGAAAGTGCAGTCGCTGTAGATTCGAGGGGGACATGCAAGGAAAGTAAAAAACAGCATTTTAGCCTGCACATGATTGGATAATAAAATCAGCAGAGCTTCCACTCATTTCAGATCTACCCCTCAGATTTACAGCGACTGTACTTCCAACTGCACTTTCAGTGCAATTTCAAGTGCACTTTGCACTTGTAGTGCAAAGTGGATTTGCCTTTCGTAGATAACCCCCTATATGTTTTATCGAATGGGATGTCCCAGAAATGTATTAAAACTTGCAGTGTATATAATAGCCCTGCCTTCTTAATAATAAAAATCTAAGTGACTTTTTATTCAACACTACAGAGCTACAGGCTCAAATGATGTGCAGTGTTTCTGTAATATTTCTGCTTTGTTTCTCTGACATAACACAGCGCAATTCATACTTCTGGATAAAAAAGTGCCTATTCTCTTTCTGTTCAAATGTGGCCCACTAAAACAGCTTACATGACATGTAGTGTGTCTCTGTAACATCTCTGCTTTGTGTCTCTGACATAATCCACTGTTATTGTTATTTCTGACATGATGTGCAGCCTCTGCCTCCTAACTTTGTCTTAATCCACTGTAATTTTTATTTCTTGATCAAAATGCCTTGTCTCTTTCTCGTCAAGTGCAACCTACTAAAAAGGGCTGATATAATCTCTCTTCAAATGCAAACTACTAAAAAAGAATAATAAATAAAATAACAAATATCGTACAATCCCATATACCGAATTCTATACCCACAGTTAATCCAGAGGAAGCCAAAAATAAACAGCAGAGCATGCTCCAATTTGCTACAGCAGGGGAAAAAATTCCTTCCTGATACCCCAAGAGGCAATCGGATTTTCCCTGGGTCAACTTTACCTATAAATGTTACTACCCAGTTATATTATGTACATTTAGGAAATTATCCATGCCCTTTCAAGTATATGATGCATGTGTGGGCAGATATGTCCGCTGGTTTGCCGTACTAACCAGCGGACATATCCGACGGGCAGCTCTCCAGCGGAAAAGTTCCAAAGCATGCTTTGAAACTTTTCCGCTGGAGAAATCTGGCCAAAACTGTCAGTTTGCCCTTACAAACGAGGACATTTTTCGGCTGAAATGGACCGTCGGACCATTTTCAGCGGATTTATTCCCTCGTGTGTACAAGGCCTTATCAGTTTGTTTGCACTTCTCTGCACTCTCTCCAGTTCCCGATATCCTTTTTGAGAAGTGGTGCCCAAAACTGAACTGCATATTCCAGATGAGATCTTACTAATAATTTGAACAGTGACAAACTCTTTCTGGAGTCCACACCTCTCTCACTGTAATTTGTATTTATTTTTAAAATCAGAAAAAAATAATTTATTGTGCCAACAAAATAAAATACATAGTTTCACATTGCCAATCACATTTAATAATCAGTAGGTATTAATACTGTAATACATGAGTAATGCAAGCAAAGAAAATCAAACAGTAGCACCAAAAGCATCACAATGACTCATCTCGATAGGAGAATAAAGAAACATTGCGCCGGCAGGTGAGTACAATCTCGCCAAACCAGCATAACCAATCAAAAAAGGCCAACAGGCCGTACAAAAAAAAAACATTACCCCCAGTCTACCCATCCAATTGAACCTACCCCCTCAGCCAGGGGAGGACTGGCAGCCTTAGGCCTGGGGGGCAAGTCCAGTCAAGTGGCCCACTGAACCACAAATCAGCTCGCCATCCATGTCCACATGGTTTTATAACGGATGATTGATGTTATGAAGCAAGACAAATATGATACAATGTAGTAATTAAAAAAGTGCAGATAGTGCCTGTTAATGCATCCTGATCAGTGCAGCCTGATCATTGTCCATTAATGCAGTGCAGTTCCCATCAGTGCAGCCTGATCAGTGCAGACAGTGCCCGTTAATGCATCCTGATCAGTGCCCATCAATGCAGCCACACCAGTGCAGTGCCCATCAACGCAGCCTGATCAGTGCAGACAGTGCCCGTTAATACATCCTGATCAGTGCCCATCAATGCAGCCACACCAGTGCAATGCCCATCAGTGCAGCATGATCAGTACCCATCAATGCAGCCTAATCATTGCCCATGGCATGTGGGGGTCAGCTGGGGGTATCAGGGTCTGTCTCAACTTAGCAGGCCCGGTTGCCATCCACTATATGCAGTGGATAGATTCTTGCATAGCATGAATCTATCCACTGCTGCCCCATATTCATGCATCTGGCGCCTTCCGGGTCACTGGGCACATGAAGTACAGCGGCCAGGTTTTTTTAATAACCTGATTAGAGCTAGGTGATGGGCTAAGTTGCCGGCAGACAGTGGGCGGGGGTCCTCCTGGATCAGTCGGCTCCACTAACCGGATTCTGGCTGAGTCTGCTGGGGGGGGGGTGGTTCTGGCTGAGTCTGCTGGCGGGGGGGGGGGGGGGGGTTTGGAGGTTCTGGCTGAGTCTGCTGGCCGGGGGGGGGGGGGCTGGCTGAGTCCGCTGGATGGCTTCTATGGAGAGCTGAAGGAGATACAGTACTAAAGAGGCAGGTCATCATCAATTATCATTCACATCACCTTACTTTACTTTCAATTCAGTGCAGTGCAGTCTCTCTCGCAGTCTCACTGACTCTTCTCTGCAGCCAGCCCACGAGTCACAGAGATGTATGGTGCGGTGCTCGTGCCCTGACATGCCACATGACCTTCCTACAACTCCCACAATGCAGCGCGGCAGTAGCCAGCCAATCGGCGGCCGCCGCTGCTGAGTAGGGCTGCGCATCTTCACCGGTCTCACGATTCGATGCGATTCTGCGATGCATCACGATTGCAGCACAAGTGCGCATGACTCTCCCCCCAAAATACTAAAGGAGATGGTCAGAGACTGCAGACATAGTACAGGGGATGATCAGAGACTGCAGACATAGTACAGGAGATGATCAGAGACTGCAGACATAGTACAGGAGATGATCAGAGACTGCGGACATAGTACAGGAGATGATCAGAGACTGCAGACATAATACAGGAGATGATCAGAGACTGCGGACATAATACAGGAGATGGTCAGAGACTGCGGACATAATACAGGAGATGGTCAGAGACTGCATACATAGTACAGGAGATGATCAGAGACTGGGGACATAGTACAGGAGATGGTCAGAGACTGCAGACATAATACAGGAGATGATCAGAGACTGCAGACATAGTACAGGAGATGATCAGAGACTGCAGACATAGTACAGGAGATGATCAGAGACTGCGGACGTGGTACAGGAGATGGTTGCACATGTTAAAGAACCCTAATTGGTGCACAGACAGCAGTTCAGTTCTACTTCAATAGTTCCCAGATTCAGTCCCAGGAAGCTGAAATCTGATGGGTAACACTGCCCGCTGCACTTTACCCACTGATTTTTTTTTTTTTCAGGCCCCACTCACACCTATGCAGGTGCAACAGAGCAGTTTTATGGATCACGCTTAGGGCAGCTTGAAAAAAAAAAGAAATCGCACAAAAGTGCATGATGCTTTATAATTCATAGCACACCAAAACGCATGACACTTTATCACACACTTTGTGTGCCTGAAAAAAAAAGTTTTGCCTTGGACAATTCACTACAAATCCCATCATATAACATGTATTATGAAGGTATTCAGTGTAAAAGTCACAGCCTGCTGGTGGACAATACAAGCATGTGTTCCTGAACAATAACCTGCATTGGATAGAGAGGAGGACATTACCAGAGGAGGTATAGAGTACACATAGGAGGGGGTCATATGGCAGGACAATAGGAGGTGATGGAGGAGATCACACACTGATGATGAAGCCTCTCTGACCTGCACACAACGCTGGGACAGTCTCTCCCCTCCAAGATCCAGGAAGGAGCCGTTCTTCACTCACTGACAATGCTGCTCTACAGTGTCCACTCTCCAGGGGGACTCAGGTTACAGGTCCTGGCAGATCCGTAGATGTTATCATGGTACAAGCTATAGGAAAAGCTCTGTGCAGAATGTTGTAAGTACACTACAGATTATAAAAAATAAGTACATCGCTATCAGTTATTGTATAAATAACTGATAGCGATGTATTTATTTTTTATAATACACAGTCTATATTTGTTAGTAGTTTAAAGGACAGGAGCTGACAGGACCTGCCTCTTCTAGCAGGCTGCGACCTACTGAGCAGAGAAAGTAATATCTGAACAGCGCGCTCTCCCGGGACTCTCCCCTGAAGTGCCACATGACCTTCCTAGTTCCTACAACTCCCACAATGCAGCACGGCAGCAACCAACCAATCGGCGGCCGCCGCTGCCGAGTTTTAGAAAAAAAAAAAAACAGCGCTGCGGCCCTTTTAAATATAATGTGAGCGGCCTGGGGGGCAATCTCCATTTTTCCACCTGGCCCAGTCCGCCCCTGCCCTCAGCAAACAGAGGGTAAGTATAAAGGATACAGTGCTTGCTATTTAATACCTTCAATAGAGATTGTTCATCCAGCAAATACCAGTGTTCCCTATGCTTGGAGCAATCGGGCCATAATCAGTTGCGGGGGAGCCAGCTCAGGGGTGTCCAACCAAGCCTGCCATATAGAGTAGAGTTTCTGAGTAGCATTTCTGTGCTGATATGTCAGGCGTTCTCATATAAGAATGTAGTTAACCTGATCTATCAACTGTTTTTTAGTCAGGATGTGTGGGGACAACCAAAACCTGGCCACCAGTTTTCTAGCTGAGTACAAAAGTCTGATCACTGCTACGTTAGTAGGGGGAGGATATACCTCCTCATCAACTGCTCCCAAGATGCATATTAGGGGGTCCAAAGGGACCCTAACTTGATAGACCAAGGAGATAACCTTGTGATATCACCCCAATACCCCCAATATCGGTGAAACCTGGGACACATCAGGTGAATGAGCGACCCCTCCTCCCCACAACGTTTAGAGCATATGGACGATTCTCTCCTTCCCCAACAATGCAGTTAAATAGGTGTGTGGTAGGCCCTATGTAGTAAATTAAATGGGAGAGTCTATGCGATTGCGATACAGACGTGAGTGGTCCTGCTTGCAAGCAAATATCCCAAGTCTCATCATTTATGTCCCCTAAGTCCTCTGTTCAGCCCCTTCTGCATGGTAAAGTCACTGAGTTTTGAATGTATGACAATAAACATGAATAAATATGGGAAATTAGTCCTTTTTTCTCAGAGACAAAGAAAACATCTTTTATTAGAGGGTGTCTAGTAAGTATGAGAGTAAAGATCCGTCTCTAAGCCTGTAAAGCATGGCGGACCTGAAGGTCCCTATAAAACTAAGAAGATATAAAAAATGATCCAAAGACAATTCCCTACCGTACGTTGCGTACGGTAGGGAAGCACGTGACGTCACCTGCAGCCATCCATCGTATTATGCACTTTTGCTGTACACTCCTGGCACTGGATAATGTGCCTTCGCTTGTGAGTTTTACAATTACTTTTATTACATGTTATATTGTTATTGCGGAGAGCACTATGTCTTGTCCTCTTTTTATATGATTGGATCCTTTTCCCTGCAATCCCTGCTGACAATTCCTGTAAGCTTGATCGCTTTGTCCCTGCATGGTCTCTGCTGGAGGTGTGCCTGGTTTATACCCCCTATGGAAAGCGTATTTGACCCGATCTAATAGACGGTCTATTTCATGAGGTGAGCGGCCATTACTACTATTGGTGGAGGTGTCCTGCTATCTCACGCTAATCACCGGCATGATTTTGTTACAATCAGTCACGTCTAAAAGATCACCTGGATGACTTTTATGTGGACTCGTTATTAGCGCTGCACATTTTTTATATATTTATCTCAGGAATTTTTTGAATTGACTCATAGTGTTCAGCTGCTTATTGTATTTCATTTATTTATGTTTATTGCGCTGATTCGTTTTTTCTTACATTGATTCAAAGACAACCCTGATCCAAGTCCCCGATGGTATAACTATAATTTTTAAAGGTATGTAGCAGCTATTATATAAAATGAAGTACTAAAATGTATGTATTGGGGAACAAAACGATCCGTGACAGGATCCATTTGGAGACACCCCGCCGCCATTGTAGGAGGTCTGGGATACCTCAGCTGCAGCCGAACTTGAGTGTGGCAGAGGCTGAAGAAACAGGCCTTGCCACACTGTAATCCTCCGCAAAATAGGTAGCAGTCTGGGAGGTGGCCCGGGGACAGTAACCTGAGTGATTACTGGAGACGAGAACGGATCTCTACACCAAGGTATTGCCGCCATTTTTGAGGCCCCTTGTTGTTAATATGTGAGGCGCTCCCATGATGGAGGCCTGAGGAGGGTGCCTCACTCGCCACCGATTGTCTATCAACCACAGCAGAATATATTGATCCTTCTCAGCCGCATTTAAGACAGCAGCAAACAGTACACAATATGGATATTCAATTCATACGGTTTCTCCCTATTTTTTTCTATTGGGGTCTAGCAAGGCAAATGTCCACTGCAAAATACATATCCTGGCTTAAGGTCATTTGATTCCAAAAGCTCCATAAGCCCTGCTCCTGATATTATAACGACGCCTGTGGGTGTTGGTAAATATTGTTGTTCCAGTTTATGAAGGGAAAACAACACAAACAAGTCAGAACTAACAACAAAGACTTTTCCACTGTGAAAAATCTCCACAAAATGTCTGCCATACCTCAGACACACATGCTGAGCATTACAGAGGCATCCATGTCTGACAGACAAATTTCACCTCAAATGCCTGTCACCTCTATAACTCATCCTCTGGGATCTAATCCAACTCCTGCTCTATATTCCTCTGTACTGAAAGAAAGAACAGTCACTGAGTTGACTGGTCATGTAATTTCTACTGCAATCTCCTCACAACCTCCTCCTGGGCATGAGCAGGTGAATGTTGAACGGGCTCTTGATGTTTCTTTCAATGTAACTGATCTGTTTAACAGAATAGCTGAAATGTTAGACAAGGGTCTGACACAGACTGCTGAGAGGATCACTAGAGATATCAGAGCAGACTTCCAAAGTATTGGTAACAGGATAGAATCTATTGAACATAAAATGGACGCTAATGTTTCAAGGATTGATCAGAATACTGACCATCTACAATTCATGCAAGAACAACTAGAAGCTGCTCAAGATAGGATAGATGATTTGGAAAACAGATCTCGGAGAGATAATTTCAGGGTAAGGGGGATACCTGAATCCATAGTTAATGTTCACTCTGCTATACAAGACATCATTAGAGATCTGATTCCATCCATTCCCGCACATAAGTTGGAATTAGACAGAGCGCACAGATCCTTAGGCCCGTTACGCAAGGACGGTTTACCTAGAGACGTGGTAGTTAAACCACATTATTATTCCACCAAAGAGGAAATAATGCAAAAGTCCCGTCAACAAGAACATTTGCAGTACCAAGGAGCAAAGATCCAAATATTTTCTGACATTTCCCCCCACACTATTCAGAAGAGGAGAGCAATGAAACCATTATTGTCGGCCCTAATGAAGAAGGAAGTCAAGTATAATTGGGCCTTTCCCTTTGCTCTAAAATTCACCTATAATGGTAGACATTATGCTGTACGCAACTTTCAGGAGGGGGAAAGATTACTATTAGACCTAAGAATTATCGCAACCGCACCAGACATGGATACTACACCTCCACAGCCTCTCTCAGCTAAAAGACAGACACCTACTAGCCCTACTTCGGGCGAATGGAATAGAGTCAAACACAGGAAAGTTGGGAAAAACTCAGCAACCTGACTTGGATCATTAATTCCAGTTGAACTTTCCCGGAGGAGACACCAATTGGGGATTTGAGGGGGGGGAGGGGGAGGAGGGAGGGGAAGACTCCCCCCCCCTTTTTTTTTTTTCCTCCACCAATGAGAGTATATGTGTATATATATAGGGATATGCATATAATATGTGAAATTACAAAGAAATGTTTTTATTTATTTTTCCCCAATGAGATTATATGCGTTTATATGAGAATATATATAGGGGGTATGCATATAATATTTGAAATTACAAAGAAAGAGGGCCCCCCCCCCTTTTTTTTTTCCCCCCCAATGAGATTATATGTGTATATATGAGAATATATATAGGGGCATGCATATAATATGTGAAATTACAAAGAAATGTTTTTATTTATTTTTCCCCAATGAGATTGTATGCGTTTATATGAGAATATATATAGGGGTATACATATAATATTTGAAATTACAAAGAAGGGGTTTTTTTTTTTTGTTGTTTTTTTCTTCCCCCAATGAGATTCATATTTGAAACTACAGAGGGGGGAGGGAAGGAGGGGGGAGGAGAACATTTCTCTTTTTTTTTTTTTCTTTCTCTCTTCTCTCCCTCCCTTGTGAGCTTATATGTATATATAGGATAATATATATGGGTGTATGCATATTATGTGGGTTTCCCCCCCCCCCCTTTTTCTCTTTCCTCTTCATCGCTCCTCCTCTGGGAAACCTCGTTACGGCACATGTCTTAATGCATAAACTGTACGAGATCAATTTCTTCCTAAAAACAAGTTGTATAGGATAACGTATAGACTGTTGGTAATGGGTGGTGGTGAGGCATTGAGCCTCTACTCACTTTCCAGACAGACTTTTTGTCGTCCTGGAAAGCGGGTGTTTGGTCCCTCAACACTGGACCACTTTGGAATTTCTTCTTTAAATGGGGGAAGGGAGATTAGTCCCTCCCCCCATTTCGGGTCATGGTTTGACCTTATGTTATGCCACATTTTGCTTTATTGTTTACTGTTTTATTCTTTCCTTTTGATTTCTCCCTCTTTCTCCCTGTCTTTCCACTCTGTATTCTCCTCTCTGTCGGCCTACCTGTCAGGATATGGGTTTTCTAGGTTACAGACTCATTACATGGTATACATTCTGGAGGATGTAAGGTTTAGGTTCCATGGCTGGACCAAATAGCTCTTCCACACCCCTTCGTGTTGTAACACACAACACTCAGGGGCTGAACTCTCCTATTAAGAGACAAAAGGCTTTTCAAGTCTATAAGTCTATGCATGTGGATGTTGTTTTACTACAAGAGACACACTTCCCAAGGCGGTACACCCCCTCTTTTTTACATGCTCACTTTCCAGTGTTCTATTTATCTAAGGCGGAAAATAAGACCAAAGGGGTGGCTATTTTATTTTCTAAATTTTGTAAATTCACTTTGATTAAGGAATACAGGGACTCGGAAGGAAGATTTGTTTTGGCTAAATGAACCCTAGATGAAAAAATGTACACTTTTGTCTCATACTATGCACCAAATAGGGGACAACAGAATTTTTTTTCACAGATGCTAGATACTCTCCGACCTTTTATGGAGGGTATCATAGTTATGGGGGGGGACTCCAACTTGGCCTTTGATTCGGGTTTGGATAAATCTAAACCAAATAAGACTAAAATAATTAGGCTGACTAAAGCTAGTACTCAAGTGGCACGTATGCTACACCAATCTAGGTTGATTGATATTTGGAGAGAATTGAACCCAAACGCTAAAGACTATACACATTTCTCTAATCCCCACCTATCCTTTTCACGAATAGACCACATATTGATTTCGAATCATCATGTCCCGGCAGCTGTTGAGTCAACTATTGCAGATGTTCCATGGTCGGACCATTCTATGGTACTGGTATCTCTAAGACGGGAGAATACAGCCCATAGAGTGTCTCATTGGACTCTTAATCAATCTATTTTAAAAAATCCAGCCCTTGTGACGGAAATTGAACAAGCTATAAAGGAATATTTTGAATTTAATGATACACAAGAAGTTTCCCCGGAAACTCTATGGGCGGCCCACAAGGTAACAGTTAGAGGAAAAATAATACAAATTGCGTCCAGACTTAAAAAACAAAAGAGGGTGGAGGTGAGAGAGCTAGAAGAGAAATATCTAGACTTGCGCAGAAAACATAAGTCAGATCCTTCTGGATTTCCCACCTCTTCACTTGATGCCGCTAGATCGGCCCTGAACTTAGCACTAACAGCACGGGCAGGAGAAGATATGAAATGGACAGGTGCCAAATTTTTCCAATTGAAGGATAAAATAGGGCCGATGTTAGCAAATAAATTGTCACCTAGATTTAAATCGAAGACGCTCCCCAAGATTAGACAAGCAGATGGATCCCTTACTTTAAATCCTCAGCGGATGATGGAAACCTTCCATGATTTCTATTCTAGACTTTACGCTTTTGACGATAAATCTACTTCAGATAAAATAGAGAAATTCTTGGATAAAATAAGTCTTCCTACTTTGAAAAAGGAACATATGGAGATATTGGAGGCTCCCATATCAACTGAGGAAGTTCTATCAGTAATTCAAAATCTAAAGACGGATAAGGCACCGGGACCCGATGGTTTTTCCTCCCCATATTATAAAACATTCTCAGTTATCCTTACGCCCTACTTAACTCGCTTTTATAATTCCTTGACAGATGGTATTTCTATTAATAAACAACTTAATATGGCTTATATCTCAGTGATCCCGAAACCTGATAAAGACCTTAGTCTAGTTGAAAATTACAGGCCAATATCTCTTATTAATAACGACCTCAAAATATTAACCAAAATTATGGCCAATAGAATGTCCCCTTTCATGAACCAATATATAAATGGGGATCAGGTAGGATTCATTTCAGGGAGGCAGGGACCGGACCAGATAAGAAGGGCAGTTGATCTGATTTCCATTCTACAATCTGGGTGGACTGGGGATCGTGGACAAGAAGGGATGCTCCTTTCCCTAGATCTCCAGAAAGCCTTCGACTCAGTGTACTGGCCATATATGTTTAGGGTACTGAAGCGATGGGGTTTCGGCTCTAAATTCATGGGAATCTTATCTGCGCTCTATTCATGTCCGGAAGCTAAACTCCGTGTACAGGGCCTATTCTCAGAACCTATTAAGATCCGGAGGGGCACACGACAAGGATGCCCCTTGTCTCCTATGCTATTCGCAGTCATGATCGAATCTTTGGCTATAGCTATTCGTGATGACCCGGATATCAAGGGAATTAAATGCTCTCAAAAGGAACATAAATGTGCATTATTTGCAGATGATCTATTACTTTTCATAACCTCACCTCCATCCTCTCTTCCTGAAATTATTTACCTATTGACTGACTTCGCTAGAGTGTCGGGCCTCAAAGTAAATTGGGCTAAATCCAGAGCGCTTAATGTGTCACTCCCTGAACCCACAGTTTTAATGTTAAAAAACAAATATGAATTCAAATGGGAAATTTCATCTATCAAATATTTAGGAATCAACCTGACTTCGAAGTTTGAGAATCTCTATTCTGCCAACTATCCTCCTACGTTTAAAAAACTCGAGAAAGATTTAAATGAATGGGGTTCCCTGAAAATAGGATGGATTGGTAGGATTAATTCGGTTAAGATGACTCTGCTCCCCAGACTTTTATATCTCTTCCGCTCATTGCCCATCCCAATAATTAAAAGTCACCTAAAATCATTTCAGGGCAAAATCACCAGATTCGTTTGGAACAAGAAGGGTCCGCGTGTTCCTTCTCGAAGCCTCTTCAATCTGAACAGGGGGGTTTAGGAGTCCCGAATTTGTGGTGGTACTACCAGTCTGCTAGGTTGGCCCAACTATCTGAAGTATATCTTAAAAAGGACCGTCCTGATTGGATTAATATAGAAGAACAAGCATCTTCTGCGTTTACTATAGAAAATTTGATGTGGTGTACCCCCAAACACAGACCCGCTATTATGTCCCCAACCCTTTCTCAAGCTTTAGTAATTTGGGATTCACTTAGGAAAAATCCTTCTCTGGTCTCGAAAGGTCAACCCTTAGCGGAGGTTTTCCTGGATCCGATCTTTGCATCTAGAGTCGACGTCGACTCCTTCAAATGGTGGCATGACAAGGGGGTGTACCGCGTTGGACAGCTCTTCTCAAGATTGGGCCCTTTACCCGAACAATTTTTTGTTGATAATTTTGATCTCCCCTCCTCCGAGAGATTGAGATTCTCTCTATTACATGATTACGCCCAAAATCTTTGGTCTGATAATCTAATTTCTGGCTCCCTATCTCCATTTGAACATAGATGCGACCAAGCCTCGGCGAGACGGGGTAATATCTCAGTTATTTATAAATCTCTCACGACAAATGATACAAAATTACCCCACATGCTCGCTTGGGAAAGAGAACTTGGAGATGAATGGGACTTAGAGGATTGGTATGGAAATTTTGCTAGATCTATCAAGGGTTTGCTAAGTGTATCTCTGGCGGAAGCCAATGCGAAAATCTTTACTAGATGGTACATGGTCCCTCTTAAATTGGCCTCGATGTATCCTTCATACTCACCCTTATGCTTTAGAGGTTGCCAGGGAATAGGGTCCATGTTTCACACTTGGTGGGAATGTCCAAAGATTCGGGGTTATTGGAATAAGGTGTTTCACATTGTCAGACGAGTAACAGGGTGTAATGTGCATCAGTCTCCAGCCATCGCTCTATTGAATGGTCTAATCCCACAAATCTCGAAGGTTACCAGAAAACTGATTCTATTTATCCTGACAGGCGCCAGAATTACTATTGCAGCCGCATGGAAGAAACAGTCGGTCTCTATTCTACACATGAAGAGAAAAGTCACATGGATCATGGAGCAGGAAAAGAGAATTAGTTTAATGTTAGATAAAACTATTTTGTTTACTGAAACTTGGGAACCGTGGCTTAAGTACATGGGAATCCCCTATACTCCGGGGATACAGTAGTGGCTGTTGCTCCGGACTGATGCATAATCTTGGCAGGTGGGCTTACTCTTTCCTCTGAACTCTTTACTCTTCTCATCTCTATCTCCCCCCCTTCTCTTCCTCCCCTTTTCCCCTTTTTTTTTTCTCTCCTTTTCTTTTCTTTTTTTCTCTTAATTTTAGATTCGAGAAGACTAAACATAGTACATTACTTCTCATAATGTGATATTCTCACTTTGGGGATAATGGGTTCGGAAATACTCATTATATATCGGGTTTTTCTATTATAGTTAACCCTGGGTAGGATGTTGTCTTGGTTCTTTAGACAAATGTTAGATCAAGTTGCTTTTGGGGAGGTTGGGTGGAGGGGACAGGTCCACCTCTAGGATACAGAGTGATCCCAAGAGGGGTGTCGGAGAGGCAGAGATTGTCCTGGATACCCACCTTCTTGGGGTCTATGAAAGATTGGTCTACTACATCCCTCATTGCTTTAATATTCTGGATCAGACCATAGGATATATGAGATCTCGGGGGATTAGGGAGGTGATTTGGGACAAACTATATTACCTATGGGGTTCTGATTTATCTTAATAGTTCTCATTTCTCTTTGCAGTTCAATAAGTACTACCCTCTGGGGTTAAAAATGTTGGAAACGATAAACACTGAATGTACCTGTTTATTCTCAAATGTATGTTCAGCTGTAATATTTACTGTGTTATTTGGCGCATAGCTGTATATTTTATATTTTTTTGTTTTGAAAATAAACTTAAATTTGAATGATAAAAAAAATAAAATGTATGTATTATCTAAAAAATTTCAATAAAACATTAATAGCGCTGAAGTCACTTGAGCTGGTTAGCTCATACCTGTACAGATGATGAACTGCTAATATGAATTTCTCAACATCAAAATAAATCAAAGAAAAAATCCTTTGTCAGTGTTATCAGTCACTATAAGTAAGCAGTTCAATCCAATCTGAATCAATATAGGCCCGAATAACAGTTCACATGCTACTCCACCCTGGTGAGATTTGAAGGTTGTATACTCCAGAAAGAATGCGGTAGGTGTTTGTCCCCAAAAAAGCTCAGAAAAGCAAGAAAAAAGTGGGCAATTGGACTATCGCGGTACAGGTATATAAATTAGATATAGTATAAGACACAAATATAAAAGAGTAATTCAATTTTATTAATAAAAATCAATGACAGACAATAACATTCATACAATATTAAAACCATTTAATGGCAGACCACAAGGATCACCATAAGGAAAGTCCCCACATGGGGGAGGTATCCCAATGGGACATGGGTCGCGTTGGGCATCTCTACTAGTTTCGCAGTGTGAGCCGCTTCATCAGGAGAATATCTGCAATCTGCAATCAGTTAATACATTGATCAGAAAAGTAACAATTCAAAGAATACAATATAATTTATGCAAACAAGAAACAAAAGATATATTGAAGGGAAAGGGAGGTTCCACCACTGTGGACATAGTGGGGGGAGCATGCCATGGATGGGCTGGCTATCCTAATGATCGAAATAAAATGTCAATAGTAATATGAGCAATGGTATAAATAACCAGGGAAAAGGGGAAAGTGGGGGGGAGGGGGAGGAGTGATGGTGGGGGATGTGCTGGTGGTAAAACCGTGTAGAGGTGGTACAAAGAAGTCACCAAAGTGAAGGTTGCCACAAAAAAGGACATGGTAATGTAATAATCCATGTAGAGAAAAGTGAGTGAAAAAGGGGGGGGGGTGTAGTGAGCCAGAAAGAGGTATGGGGAAGGGTGGTGATAAGGACCACTCAAGAGTGGTTATGTGGGTGCAGAAGTGTGATGAGAAAGGGGAAGGATAAAGAGGAAAAAAAGGGGGAGGGGAAAGGGAAGACGAAGTGTGGGGGGGGGGGTCCTTATTTGTGGCAACCTTCACTTTGGTCACTTCTTTGTACCACCTCTACACAGTTTTACCACCAGCACATCCCCCACCATCACTCTTCAATCTCCCCCCACTTTCCCCTTTTCCCTGGTTATTTATACCATTGCTCATATTACCATTGACATTTTATTTTGATCATTAGTGGGACCTCCCTTTTGTGACACTTTGATGTCCCCGGTCTGGCAAGGGCCTTAGGTAGGCAGCTTTGTTTTAACCCCTTCCCCTTCAATATATCTTTTGTTTCTTGTTTTCATAAATGATATTGTATTTTTTGAATTATTACCTTTCTGATCAATGTATTAACTGATTGCAGATATTCTCCTGATGAAGCGGCTCACACCGCAAAAACTAGTAGAGATTACCCCCGCAACCCATGTCCCATGTCCCATTGGGATACCTCCCCCATGTGGGGACTTTTCTTATGGTGATCCTTGTGGTCTGCCATTAAATGGTTTTAATATGGTATGAATATTATTGTCTGTCATTGATTTTTATTAATACAATTTAATTACTCTTTTATATTTGTATCTTATACTATATCTAATTTATATACCTGTACTGCGATAGTCCACATGCCCACTTTTTTCTTGCTTTTCGGAGCCATTTCGAGGACAAATCTTTCGATCCCTTTATACTAAAACTTCTGGATGATGGTACAACCAATTGTATTACAAATTATTTATTTATGTCTGAAGAGGATATCTTTTTCCACTGTAAATATATGGAATGTTTGTGATATTATTTATCTTAGGCCCCGTACACACGAGCAGACAGATTTGTTCAAATTGGTCGGACAGACCGATTTGAACAAATCTGTCTGCTGGAATGTATTGGTTTGATCGTGTACACACGATCAAACCAAAGTCCCCGCCGGCAGACGGCGCACTGACGTGTCGGTGACGTGGCGGTGACGTTGACGCCGCCACGTCACCGCACCAGGAAGCATAGGTGTGCACAGCCTTTGGCATTAGGGTGTGCACCCCAAAGCTCTAACACACTCTACCGATCACTCACGACGTTCATTTAGAAAAGGAAGGGGCTGGTAAATGGCATATTTACTGGTCCCTTCCCCCACTCATCCTAAAACATCCACAGCAACAACGGGTGGGAGAGGAGGGAAGCCGGAAGTAATGTGGGGGGAAGGAGGGGAAGCCAGGGCAGTAGGGGGAATCTGTTCTTCACAGGGTGATTAGGGTGTGCCTGGGCACACCTGGCACACCCTGTGCGCACACCTATGCCAGGAAGTGAATTACTTCCGCGCATGCGTCAAATCCATTCGACGCATGTGCGAGAAGATATGTCTGCTGGTTAGCGTACTAACCAGCAGACATATCGGGCGGACGGATTCCCAGCCGACAGATTTTAAAGCATGCTTTAAAATCTGTCGGCTGGCCAAATCCATCGGCTCGCCCGTACACACGATCGAATCTGTCTGCTGGGACGGTCGGGCCGACCGTTTCCAGCAGATAGATTTGATCGTGTGTACGCGGCCTTATACTTGCATGTGTTCCATGAGTATATGTATTGTTACATGGAATAAATACATGTTTATCAGTACATAGGCCCGGATTCACAAAGCACTTACGCCGACGTAACTCACCTTTTCCCGGCGTAGCGTAAATATGCGCCTGGCGTATGTGTGCGCCACAGTCACAAACGAAGATATTCCTAAAAATAGGCCATCTTACCCCGACGTATCTTACTTACGCCGGCGTGGCATGGGCGCAAATATGGTCTGGACGTATGTTACTTCTCCCATTGATTAGGCATTCAAATATGCAAATGAGGGAAATACGGCGATTCACGAACGTACTTGCGCCCGGCGCGAGATATAAACGGTTTGCGTATGTTTTACGTCTGGCGTAAAGTTATTCCCATATAGATGAGGCGCAACCCATGCAAAGGTATGGACCAGGGAACACAAGCCTACGTATAGTACGTTGGACGTCTGTGAATATGGGCCGATGTGGGTCTGGCTGGGCGTAGGTTACGTTCACGGCGTACACAGTGATCCGGCGTATCTTAGGCAGTTTTTCCGCCGTGGTTGTGGCATGCGCACGGGGATATGACCACGTCTCGACGCATACGCAGTTCGTTTTAAGTACTTGTCTGGCACCCGGCCCATCATTTGCATGGGGTCACGCTTCATTAGCATGGGTCACGCCCACTTCCAGGCCACTTCCACCTACTTCCACTTACGCCAGCCTGCGCCTTCGAAATGTACGCTACGGCGGCGCAGAGTTGGGAGCAATAGCTTGCTGAATTCAGTGCGTGCCTCTCCACGTTGCGCCGGCGTAGCGTAAAAGAGATATGCTACGGCGGCATAAATGCGCGCCGATGTCTGTGAATCCGGGCCATAGTGTCTTTTTTTGCTTTTCTGCTTTATGCTTCATTTAAAGTCCTAAGTATTAGTTTAAGCGTGTGCACTCTTATGCAACCATTTTATTTAATTTTTTTATTTTTTGTTCCCTCCACATAAAAGATTTCAGTTTGTTGATCAACCAAGTTGTACAGTTTATAGGTCACATTGAGGCTGGGTTCACACTAGTGCGAATTGGATGCGGCTCTCCCTGCATCCAATTCACACAGCAGTAGATTGTGACCAGCTCTCTATGGAGCCGATTCACATATCTTCTCAGTGGCTCTGATGCGATTTTGGTCCGTTTTCAGGTCTGAATTTAGCCAAACATTTGAGCTGTAATTGGACCTAAAACGATGAACTAGGACAAACCGGACTGTGAGCCACTGCATGCTCATATGTGAACCCAGCCTAAAAGTTCTGAAATGATTACACTTTGTCTGATTTTTTTACATCACAGAAACCTGAAATTTTAAAAGGGATGTCTAGACTTTTTATATCCACTGTATATATGCCTAGGAATAATGCATAATTACATAATAAAGTTATGTGATGACAAAATTCTTTGTTGTTATTGTTGTCCAGGAGAATTGCGCTGTTCTGTAATTCCATATATAGATTCAGAGCCCTTTCACTATATAAGTTTCTCACTCACTCACTCAAGCGCCCAGAGGTGATTCAGTTCGCATGTGTTGCGCTATATACGTTTCTCACTCACTCACTCACTCACTCACTCACTCACTTTCACACTGAGCCGTGGGCAGCATTAGCTGTAAAGTGCTGCTATTTTTAGCGGGACTTTACCGTCGCTATTCATTTCAATGGGCAGGGTTGTTTGAGGAGCTCCTCCACCACTCCAAAAATGCTGCTTGCAGGACTCTTTTTAACATCCTGCCAGCGCAGCGCCCCAGCGTAGAAGCACCCCGACTTTCACACTGGGGCTGCAGGGGAGGTGTTTTTCGCTAATTAGCACCTGAAAAATACCTCAATGTGAAAAGGGTCTAAGGGCATCTCTAAATATTAAAATTTTAAGGATCTGTGTTTTTTCCTTACATAGTTAGCTAGGTTGAAAAAAGACACAAGTCCATCCAGTTCAACCATAAAAAAAACAAATAAAAAAACAAACAAAATAAAACACAGTACAATCCCATACACCCAACTCCATACCCATAGTTGATCCAGAGGAAGGCAAAAAAAAACAGCAGAGCGATGATCCAATTTGCTACAGGAGGGGGAAAAATTCCTTCCTGATCCCCCGAGAGGCAATCGGATTTACCCTGGATCAACTTTACCTACAAATCTTAGTACTCAGTTATATTATGTGCATTTAGGAAAGAATCCAGGCCTCTCTTAAAGCAATCTACTGAGCTGGCCAGAACCACCTCTGGAGGGAGTCTGTTCCACATTTTCACAGCTCTTACTGTGAAGAAACCTTTCTGTATTTGGAACACCCTACATCTTGCATTAATGGGGCGCCCTCTTCTTGCCAAATTCTATTTCAGATATTTATTTTGCATAGTTACATGTTCCCCAAAAATAGACAGAAGTGATTTTTCAAGATTCAACTCCCATTAACTTCGGAGGGGTTCTTATTAAAGTTCGCAATTTGCAAATTTTACAGTTTGAATGTTCCTGAGAATCTAACCCAGGTAGGTTTGGTAATTACTAGTCACCACAATGTTACAAATGCAAGGCAATTGTTTACAGAACTGTCTGGCTATCAAATCATATTGGCTTGTGGTATTTATTTTATTATGTTAAAGGTTAGTGATGCAAACTTACTTTTGGAACCAAAGTTATTTCTTTTCAGGTTTATATCATCCAGATCAGGGATGATTCAGACAACAGTCACCTTTTCTAGTCATTATCCTTCTGACAACCAGAAAAGCCATAATAGAAGCATGTTTAAACAAATATCTTCCTTCCTCTAACATGATAGATACAAAGGCGGAATAATACATACATGAATTACACAAAGAATGTCATAAAAACAAAGGCCTAAAAATGTGAAAGCATTTTTTTCATTATTATGTATTCTTGTAAAGAAGACCACTTTATGCAATTTTTAAGTATACAAAATGAAATAATGAGTGTTGTCTGAAGCAATTCCTGGATAGACTTAAAATGTCTACAGCATAGAGGGGGCATCTATCTTTAAAGGAAAGGAAATGAATTCATATGGAATGTACTTAGAAGAATGTAATACAATTTGTGTGTTATGTATATAAAAGTTTAAGCCCTTTTGCTGCTATGAACATAAGGCTTGCGCAGGAACATGACTACTAGCTGGCTAGGTCAGTAAGCCTTGCATTCATGTCATTTCCCTTCTTCTATTAGCTGATTGATTCCGCCACCTTACACTGTTACCAGAAGTGTTCCCTAGACTCTGCTGAGTATAATAGCTGTGCTTAGCCAGCTGACAAACCTCTTTTTATGAATTAACACAGAGGCACTCTGTACCGAATATTCCTGTGTTCTTACAGGGTGCAGGACTGCAGAAGAGAAGGATGTCTGTGTCCCCAATCTCTTTCTCTAAGTCAAAAGTGAAACATCAGGGATCAATGAAAATGTTGTAAAGACAGCCCCGAAGTAGGGGGAACCCAGGCACAGGGGCCACATGACTGGGGGAACACTGTGTGGAGCGCACACAGGAAGAGGAAATGGCTGGTAAAAAGCCCGGCCGGGGGGCGGGGCTTAGGCACACGAGGAGGGTCACATAAAAGGAGGAGGGGGCGGGGCCAGTCATTCGGGAGTCATCTGCAGTTGTGGATACAAACAGGCTGTTTTTCCTGTATTGTTACCTCAGCTATGGATCAGCTGGAGGGCATGCTGGAGTGGCTCCTGCGGCGGCCAGACTAAATGGGGCTCAATGGCATGAGGAGTGTCTGGATTGCTACTGGCGGGCCCGGGTGAAGGTACGTTCCGAGAAACCTGGGTTCTGGTGTACTTCAGTTGGGTGGGGTGGCTCTGCCGGTGGGGGGGGGGGGTCCCTGATGTGGGTGCGCTGTTGCTGCAGAAGCTGCTGTCATCCTTATTAAATGGTTGCAGGCCCCTGGTTAATGGGGGCCCGTTGGGCCCGCTCCGGCTGTCACAGTACCTTCTTCGGCTGCGTGGTTGGTTCCGCCCGGGGTCGGGCTGGCTAATCCAAGTGCTGTGTGTGTTGGTTCAGTTAGCGGGTGTGGGGACGGTGTCCGCGTCCTGGGTTGGCATGGGGGTGTTGCCACCTCTGCCAGCGCCACCGGTAGACGGTCCTGCTGAGGGTATTTCTCCTGCTGGGGCTACTCCAGGTGGGGCGGTGACGGACATGGTGTCAGGTTTAATGGTGGATGGGGTAAGGTTGGCAGACTCGGCTCGGTGCGAGGTTTATCTGTGTTATGATGCGCCTCTGGGGGCTCATTTGAGGGTTGAGGTGAAGAAGCGGATTTGGAAGGGGGTGTATGTGGAAATAATTTCGCTGCTCCCCCTTAAAGTTTAATTTAGATAAAGTGATGCTAGACGAGAGCAAGAAGGAGGAGGAAGAGAAGCGGCGTTATCGCACCTCGTACCTTTGCGAATTGGGCGCATGCGTTTTACATTCTAGCTAGCGTGATTGGGAAAAAGCAGCTGGACCAGTGCACGGGTTTATTTTGTTACATTCTGCGCTATGATGAGCAGTTTCGACAGAAAAAAGCTGTTCGTCCGTAGATACGGTGGAACCAAAAAGATATCGCCCTGTAGATGAGACTAATGACTCAGGCCAGGGTTGTGCCGCAGCCCTTTCGGGAGGGGGCCGGGGGTGCTCGGGCTT
Source organism: Rana kukunoris (assembly GCA_029574335.1). Lineage (NCBI taxonomy): Eukaryota > Metazoa > Chordata > Amphibia > Anura > Ranidae > Rana > Rana kukunoris. The sequence goes on along the minus strand of CM056051.1, from coordinate 339,415,597 downwards.
CCTTGCTGCCGGCCGAAAAACGCAGGGGTTTCTGTTGGCAGTACAACGAGGGCTCCTGTAAGTTTGGGGGATCGTGTTGCTTCAGGCACGAGTGCTCCGGTTGTGGGGAAGCCCATCCCATGTCGAAGTGTTTTAAGAGAGGAAAGAGGTTTGGTGACGCTGGCAAAAGGGAGGACGCCGATGAGGGTGGACAAAATGGTGCCGTGCCTAAGTAGGTACCCGAATAGGGTAGCTGCACCGGCGTTGTCGTTGGGCTTTAAGGATGGTTTCCTGATTCCGAGCACTTGGGTGTTATACCTTCCATGGCGGCTAACCTTCTGCATTGTCTGCGTTGACTCGCCCGGAGGTGGTGACTGAAAGGCTCCGGAAGGAGGTGGGTTTGGGCAGGATGGCGGGGCCATTTGATGCCCCGCCCGCGGGAGACTTGATGGTGTCACCGCTGGGGTGGTTCCTAAACGGGATCAGTTTTGATTCATTCACCACCATCGTAACCGAAAGGGGGCTCGGTAAACGAGGCCATTGATCCGGCATTGTGTACAGTGTGCTATGCATCTTTTATTGAGGCGGTGCGGTGGGTTCAACGTTTTGGCAGGGGGGCCTGGTTGGCCAAGACCGCCATTGAGTCAGCCTTTCGGCTCTTGCCGGTGCATCCAGACAGTGTGCGGTTGTTGGGATGTTGTTGGGAGGGTCAGTATTTTGTGGACCTGTGTTTTGCCCATGGGCTGCGCCATCTCATGTTCATATGTTGAGATGTTCAGTTCTTTTTTGGAATGGGTGGTTCGGGACCTGTCGGGTTTGGCCTCAGTGTTGCACTATCTAGATGATTTGATGCGTTTTCACTGGGACAATTTGGGTGTGGTTCAGGCTATTTCTTCATTGTCGGCTTCGTCGATGCCAGTGGTTCGTTTGCTATGGGCTTTGGTTTTAAAATGCTTGGCTTTGAATATCGTTATTTGTGCTGTGCATGTCGCCGGGGTCAACAATGAGGTGGCTGATGCACTCTCTCGTTTCCGGCGGCTGGCTCTGGAGGCGGATCGGGTGGGGGTTCCGTACCCCAGTGGCTTGTGGGGCCTCGTGTGGGGGCGGTGATGGAGTTGGTCCGGAGGTCAGTAGCTGACTCCACCTGGAGATCGTATGAATGGGTGTGGCAAGAATGTCATAGTTTGGTGAGTGAGCTTGGGGTGGGGTTCTCGGCTGAGGACCGGTTACATGTACTGTTGTATTTTTTGGGTAAGTGTTGTGAGGAGGGGGTGTCAGTTTCCTCCTTGAACACAAAAATGTCGGGCTTGGCATTCCTGTTTCAGTTGAATGGTGTCGAGGATGTGACCAAGTCGTTTGTGGTCTGCAAGACTTTGCGGGGTTACCGGAAAGGTCGCGTGCGTCCGCATTCTAGGAGGCCGGTTTCTCTTCACATGTTGGAGTCGTTGGTTGGTCTTTTGCAGGTGGTGTGTTCTTCACCTTTTGAGGCTCGTTTGTTTCTGGCGGCGTTTGTGTTGGCTTTTTTCGGGGCTTTGAGGGTTGGGGAACTGGTTAGCCCTTCTAAAAAGGTACCGGGTGGATTGCATGTGTCCGATGTGCGTGTCCTCGCTGACTCGGTTACGCTGCTTATTCGCAGGTCAAAAAACAATCAAGTGGGCAAGGGCACCAAGGTGATCCTGGGTAAGGTGCCGGGGCTCGGGGTTTGTCCGGTGGAAGTTGTTCGCGAATGGTCGGGTTTGCGCCCGCCAGGGGTGGGCCCGTTCCTGGTTCATGCGGATGGGCTTTCGTTGACCAGGTACCAATTTGAGGCAGTTTTTCAAACGTAGTTTGGTGGCGGGTGGTTTCTGTTCAGCGGAGTATTCCTCTCATTCTTTTCGGATCGGGGCAGCGACAGAAGGCCCGCGGTGGGGCTTGTGAGATGAGGTCCTGCAGCGGATCGGTCGCTGGGAGCCCCGCCGGTTCAGGTTGTATGTGCGTCCGCAGCTTTTGTGAGGGGGTGGGAGGTCAACCTTACTTTCTTTTCCTGTTCATCAGTGTTCATGATTTTGTTGGGCAATTCTTTGTTGGGGTGTGGTGTGCTGGGGGGTGGTTTGTCTGTTCAGTGTTGATTCTCTGTTCTGGTGTTCCCCGTTCTTTTCATGCTCGGTGTGCTTGGTCTGGATCTTGGGTCACTCCTATGTTCATTGGGGGGCAAAGAGGGCATTGGTCAGGAGTGAGGGCAGGCAGTTGGGTTTTTCACGGGAGTAGGCTACTGTCCGTTGGATCGGCATCCCTGGTATGCTTTGGTCCAGGGTGGTGCCGGAAGTTCAGCATTATGCTAGGCTGGACAGGGCCCCAGGAAGTGCTATTGCTGCATGTCGGGGGCAATGACCTGTGCATTAGAGCTTCCCGAGATCTGATTCGGGACATCAAGTGGGACTTTATGCACCTCAGGAGCGCATTCCTCGACACTTTGGTGGTTTGGTCCGAAATGGTGGGGAGGTTGGCCTGGAGAGGCACTCTGCCTGTAGACAGGGTTAATTGGGCCAGGATTAAGGCCAATAAGGCCGTCTCTAAGTTTGTCGCCCATTACGGGGGGTTGGTGGTTCACCCTTTTCCTCAGGGGTGATGGGGTGCACTTGACCCCTGTGGGCATTGACTTGTGGGTCCTGGGGCTCCAGGACGGGTTGCAACGGGCCTTAGGGCTGTGGCGGGCCGCACACATGTGAGGTGTCACCGTATGCATCTGTGGCATTGGTTTTGGGGTTCCTGAGAAGTGGGTGGGGGTGGTATAGAGATATAAGATCGATATACCTGAGATGGTTGGTAGGAGTTGGGGCCTGTCATGGAATGGGCACCTTCCCTATCCGGTTAGGTGGGGGCTACTGGCAATCGGGCTGAAGAGTAAATGAAGGAGGAAGCTATGGTCTCTTGAGCTTATGACGTACGGCTAGAGGCCCGGACACTTTCTGTTGGAGGACAGCCTATTGCCTTGCACTTTTTATTTCCCTTTCTCTCAGGAACCTTTGTGTCTACAGTGTTGTGTCTACAGTGTTGTGTCTACAGTGGTTGTTGTTTGGGTTAATTTATTCAAAAAGAATGTTGGTAAGTGTTAAAAAGTTTATACGGTTATATATATTTTAAAATGGTTGTTTAAAAGTTAATTTTATATTTACCTTTTGGATTTAATAAAGGGGCCTTTGTTGGCCATTTAATCCAGAAGGTGTCGAGTGTTTAATGTAGGTGGTTAAGAGGTGGGTGGTTGGTTATTTAGCAAACACTGGTTGTACACCAGTCATGATAATCATAAAAATTCTTTAAAAAGGATTAAAATAAATACACACACACAAATTACACACACTTACATTCATTGTGGTAATGCAAGTTACTTGTGTTGGTGCACTGCGGTGCACCAAAATACCAAGGGGGGCTAGTCACACCAACTGCTTGTATTGTTGTGTGTTGTGCACATGTGTTGCAGTCCATTGCTACACAGCCTTTTCAGTGCTTTTTTAAATTAATACAATTACAATAAGTCAACTTTATGCATAGCAGTGCATTGCAACACATCATGTATTGTAGCATTGTGCATTGCAATGAAACAAATTAAACACTTTCTCACAATGCACACATAGCACTGTGGCTCAGGAATTACCAGAATATAAAGCCACGTACACACGATCGGATTTTCAGATGGGAAATGTGTGATGACAGGCTGTTGGGGGAAAATCCAACCGTTTGTATGCTCCTTTGGACAATTCTTGATGGATTTTCCATGGACAAATGTGGGATAGCATGCTTTAAAATTAATGAAGAGAAAACATTAAAAAAAAACTCTACGTAGTTCCGCCATCAGAAGTCACCCATACTGCTGCAGAACACAGCACTGCTTATTGTATGTTACATAGTTGGTGAGGTTAAATAAAGAAATCAGTTCTTCCAGTTCAACCTGTGTGGGTGTGTGTATGCATTTATGTCTTTAGCAATTCCCATATCCCTGTATATTTGTCACACTATGTAAGAATTTATTTTAAACCGGTAACTCTTCCCGCTGACACCATTGATTTTCTGTGGGTGTGGGTGTGGAGTTGGGTATATGGGATTGTATGTTATTATTATTATTTTATTTTTATTTTTTTATGGTTGAATTGGATGGACTTGTGTCTTTTTTCAGCCTGACTAACTATGAAAAGAGTTCCATATATTTACCTCTCCAACAGTATAGAACCTCTTACACAGTTTAAAGTTAAACCGTTTCTCGCCCAAATACATTGAGTGGCCATGTGTCCTTTTCGAACGACCTGAGACTGAACATTTTTCTCTCTATGCTAGAATCACCATTTATATATATATATATATATATATATATATATATATATATGTATATATATATATATATGTATATATATATATATATATATATATATACACATACATATCCTGGTATGTATCTCACTCCTTTTTTGAATATTTTTACCACTTTAGCTTTTTAACTGTCTGCTGGTACTATTTCTGCTATTAAGCAGTCCTTCAAGATTAGTAATAACAATCTAGCTAAGAACTGGCTATGTTTTTTTGGAACTCTCTGGTGTAAGCCACCTGGCCCTGGTGATCTCTGCACATTAAGTTTCTCAAGCCTTTTTTTTCTTTTTTTCTTCCACATCAGCTTACAGTTGACGTTTGAGACCAACACGAGTGTTGATGCTACCTACGTCGCGTTTGATCCATTGCATCATCTGTGGACTGTTTTTAAGATATTGCGTTTATCTTCATTTTTTTTCCCACCGGGGCTCCCAGTTCACCTTGGCTAATTTGAAAACAGTATCCCCCCCCCCGATCGACCCCCCCCCCCCTCCCCCCTCCTGGCTCCCGGGACTAGGCTTGCTTAAACAGAAAGACTAAAAGGTTAAGGTATCGCCCCCGTACGAGTTGTATAGTTAGGCAAAGAGGTGTCTTACCTAGGAGGCCTCAACCCCTCGGCATAACTCCATGTTTTTTTATACTCTTTCCACTTTACCCATTTTTCCTGAAAATCCATGTTTGTTTCTAGTACGCTACCTTTCAGCTCTTCTAAGCTAAAAGTTTCCTCCACTGCGTCAATCCACTCCCAGATCTGTGGGGTTTCAGTTTCTTGCCATTTTTTTGGTATAAGTCTTTTGGCAGCATTTAGGAGGTGAGGCAGTAGGGATTGCTTATACCTTTTAATACCCAGATGGGAGTATTGGAAGAGCATGACCCAAGGATCTTTCTTCAACTCCTCCCCCGTAATCTCTTTTATTTGTCTACGTACATTATCCCAGTAATTTTGTATTTTCGGACAGGACCACCACAGGTGTGCCATGGTTCCACGTTCAGGACACCCTCACCAGCACTCAGTGGTTTGGCCGGCTTTAAACTTGCTGGATTTATCAGGTGTGATGTACCAGCCCGAAAAACATTTGTAATTGTTTTCGGCTGTTCGTGTGTCTATAGCTGATGCATGCGTCATTTGAATTATCCTTTGAAATGTGTTTTCCCCTCTAAGTGTGCCCAATTCCCTTTCCCATTTCTCTAAAAAAGGTGCTTCTTCACGTGCTCCTATCTTATTGAGGATCCCATATAGTTTTGAAACCGTGCCCTTAGAGTTTTCTAATTTACATAGCTTCTCCAAAGGTGTCAGCTCCGACTCCGTCCGTAGGGGGCAGGGTAGGTGCTGCACAAAATGGTGGAGCTGAAAGTAGTGTCACCTATCTAGGTTCCAACAGTCGCTCCTGGCTTTTAACTCTTCATAGGTCCTTATCTCCCCATTGTTAATAATATCACCCAAGTAAACTTTATCCTTTCTAATCCAATTTCCACCTATCTTCTTTACCCCGGGTGCAAAATATGTGTTTTCCTTAAGATTCATCAATGGGGAATTGAATTTACTATCTAAAAGTGACTGTACTCTATCCCACATTTTTAAAGTGTCCCGTGTCATAACATAAACTTTTTGATCCAGTGCTCTGTATTGTGCAGGGATCCAAATAGTGTTGCTTAGTTGGGAGTGTACGTGTGCCTTTTCTATTTGTATCCATCTTTTCCCTGATCTATCCCTAGCCCATTCTATCACCCTGGAGAGAACAGCCGCTTTATAATAATTTATAATGTCTGGGACGGCAAGACCTCCATATTGCTTGGCCTGTTTGAGGATTGAAAGAGATAATCTGTGCTTTTTGTTTTTCCAGACATAGTTGATTAATATACGGCCTATCCATGAGATTTATTTATGGTTTATTTATTGTTTTTTTTAGTTTGTTTTTAATCTCATTTAATAGGGGCACAAAGTTTATTTTATACATCTTCAAGTACGTATTTGCTAATTTTATACAGAGATATTTTAGTTCTTTCTTCCAGGGGATAGCACATACCTATTTTACTTGTTTCTCTTCATTTTTGTTTAAGTTAATGTTTAATATTTCAGATTTTGTTACGTTGATTTTGAAGTTGGATATACAACCGTATTGTTGTATTATCGTTAGGAGTTTAGGGATAGACTTTGCCGGTTTGGTGAGAAAGAACAATACGTTGTTGGCGAAAGCAGCCAGCTTGTGTTCTTCCTCTTCTACTCTAACCCCGTTGACTTCCGGGATCTTGCGGATGGTGGCTAGCAGAGGTTCCAATGCTAATATGAAGATAAGGGGGGACAGGGGGCACCCCTGCCTCGTCCCATTCCTCATTTGATTTTTGCGGATGGATGGTGATAAAGAGTTTTAATCCATCCAATTAGTCGGTCTCCTATTCCCATTTCTGCTAAGGTCTGAATCATGAGTCCCCAGTCTACCCTGTCAAAAGCTTTCTCAGCATCTACCGAAAGGAATAGACCTGGGGACCCACTCAGCCTCAGCCTCTCCAGTAGGAGGAGAGCTCTTATGCCGTTGTCCTTGCCCTCTCTATTTGGGATAAACCCAACCTGATCGGGATGAATTAACCGATGCATAACCTTTTTTAATCGCTCCGCTATGATTTTTGCAAAAAGCTTGGTATCAGTGTTTAATAATGAAATTGGTCTGTACCCCAAGCAGATTGAGCTATCTTTCCCGTCTTTTAGGATAATGACCACAGAGGCGGCAAGAGCCTCCTTACTGAAGTCGAACTCCGTTCCTAAACCATTAAAGTATCTACACATTATAGGTGTCAAAATGTGACTGAATCTCTTATAATAGAAGACCGAGAAGCCATCTGGGCCTGGGCTTTTGCCTCCTGCCGTGTTTTTCAGGGCATTCTTAATTTCATCTTCCGTTATAGGTCTATCTAATATTATTTTTTTAAGCTCTTCTATCTTAGGGAGACCCGCCTTCTCTAAAAATTCTCGAATCTTAGCCTCTTTCTCCCCCTCTTGCCACTTTGCTTGCTTTATTGAGTAAAGATCTTCATAGTCGTTTTTAAAAGTTTCTGCTATCTCCTTCGTTAAAAAAACCATATCCCCGTTTTTCCTTTTAATTTTCTCAATATAATTCCTGGTTTTCTTTTTTTGGGACCTTTTAGCCAGGTGCCTACTGGGTTTATTACCCCATAGATACCTCTCTCTGGCAATGCTCTTAAAGTTTTTCTTGGCTTCTTGTTCCAGAATCTCTTTGAACTCATCTCTTTTTAGGGTTAAATTCAAATACGTCTCGTTCTGTCCCTGTTGTTTATGGCTTTGTTCCAGAATCTTTATTTCCTTAGCCAGGGCGATGCACTTCCTATATATTTCGGCTTTTTTCCTTGCACCCTCGGATATTAACACCCCTCTGATGTATGCTTTGTGTGTCGCCCAAAGGGTTGCGCTTGAGATCACTTCTGTATCATTAACCAGAAAGAATTGTTTTAATTCCTCTTCCACCCTCCCTGCGCCAGTGTCGTTTCGGATCAGACTATCATTTAGATACCATGTCAGCGACTGTTGGAGCTTTTGAGACTGCGATTTAATTTTCATGGTGACCGGGGCATGGTCTGATAAAGAAATAATCCCTATGTCTGCCTCGATCACCCGATCCAGTAGCCTATGGTCCACTAGAATGTAGTCAATCCAGGAATATGTTCCGTGTGGGGGAGAGAAAAAAGTGTAGTCCCGAGTGTCTGGGTGGAAGACCCTCCAGACATCTATAAGTTGACTATCATGCATTTTGGGCCAGATTCACAGTGATTACGACGGCGTAACAGGAAATGCGCGGCATAAGTCTAAATTTGTGCATGCGTTTCGATACTCCGCATCCCAAAAACGAGATACGCAAGAAATCTACTTTTTTTTGTCTAGCGTAATTTCGTTAGACAGGCGCATCCGTCCGGGCAAAACTGCGCTAGACACACCATTGATTTGCTATTCAAATATGCTGTCAGAGAAAGCAACACCGTTAGTGAGGAGCAGAGCAGTCACACGTGTTGCCCAACAATCTGTATGCCAACATGCCAGGGACATCTTCGCTCATAGCTATACTACTGACTTTAGACGAGCAAAGAAGGAGGGCACAGAGGAGGGCACGGGAGAGGATATACCGCACCCGCATAGACCTCTTTGGCATGAGTGATTATGAGGTGTATCGCATCTTCAGATTCACCCCTCATGCCATCCTGGAATTAACCATAACCCTGCAGGATGACATCACCAGCCCAACACACCGCTCACATGCAGTCCAGCCACTGGTCAAGGTCATGGCAACACTCCATTTCCTTGCCAGTGGCTCTTTTCAAAGAACAAGTGGAGTGGTGGCTGGGATGTCACAATCCTCCGTGAGCAGATGTGTGCACCAGGTTGTCCCTGCAATCCTCAGATGCATGGCCAACCAAATCATCAAACCCACCACTGAGGACCTGCGGCTGAAGGCAATGACAGATTTCTACAGAATTGCCAGATTCCCACGCACCGTGGGGGCCATTGATTGCACACATGTGGCACTACAGCCCCCCCATGAGACAGAGCACATATACCGCAATCGGAAGCATTGGCATTCCATCAACGTACAGGTGATAGTCGATGCCCAAGGTCTCATATGGCATGTCCATGCCAAACACCCCGGATCCAGCCATGACAGCTACATCTACAATCAGAGCCCCATCCGAATTGAATTCAAACAGAATGTGTATGGGGACAGCTGGCTGGTTGGTGAGTGACATGGGTGGCAGGCATGACTGTCCCCCCCATGATGCACACATCACAAGGGGCACATGCATGACTAACATCCTCCTGTGTTTTTCCTTACAGGTGACTCTGCATATGCACTGGGACCCCATCTCATGACTCCTATCCGGAACCCCCAAACCCCAGGAGAGGAAAGATACAATGAAGCCCATGCCCAAACACGTGCAGTGGTGGAGCGCACCTTTGGCCTCCTGAAGTCACGTTTCCGATGCCTGGATAAGTCTGGGGGGACTTGTATTGTATTCCCCCAACTTTGTGTGCCAGATCATTGGTGCATGTTGCATTCTGCACAACTTCGCAGTGAGAAAGGGCCTGTAGATTGACCTACATGATGACCTGACCCCTGAACCAGACAATCCCCCCCCTAACCGAGGTTACCCCGTCTTCTGAGGGAAGAGCAGCCAGAAGACAGCTCACATTAGGCATCTTTGCACGTTAAACACACACATTAATCATGGCACAATGAGAATGCATGCATGCATGCACACCACTGTGGTCCCTAGCACAGACACATCACATCCTCACTTGTGATGAGCGGAATACGCCATATTCGATTTTGCGATATTTCGCGAATATTTCGAAGAATATTAATGAATATTCGCAATATTTTATAAAAAAAAAAACTGCAAAATTTCACCAATGCGAAATTTCGCTAATGCAAAATTTCGCCAATGCGAAATTTCGCTAATGCAAAATTTCGCCAATGCGAAATTTCGCTAATGCAAAATTTCGCTATTTTTTTTGGGATAAAATATCACGAATATTCGATATTTACGAATATTCGCTATATTTTATAAAAAAAAAAATTGCGAAATTTCGCTATTTTTTTTTTGGATAAAATATCACGAATATTCGATATTTACTAATATTCGCTATATTTTATTAAAAAAAAAAAATTGCGAAATTTCGCATTTTTTTTATTTTTTTTATAAAATATCTCACGAAAAAAAAATCGCGAAATTTCGCTGGTGCGAATGCGAAATTGATTGCGAAATTGATTGCGAAAAAAATACGAATATTCGAAATAGCGAATATTCGCCGCGATATTCGAGTTATTCGCGAATACTCGAATATGCAATATTCGTAGCGAATATTCGCAATGCGAATATTCGTGAGCAACACTAATCCTCACCTAATTGGATTAGCACAAGCCCACCATGCTGGGCTTGTGAGCAGCAACGCCATGCCACGGCGTGTCACTGTACATTCATACACCATTCACACGGACCTGGGAATCACTTCTCCCTGGTCCTGGGGAACCCTTCTCCACCAAAACTGAGGGTGACACCCCTTTGCCGGCAGGAATATCACCCCCACATTCCAAAAACATTCACATCACAAAAAAAAAAAGTCCAGCAAAAAAAAAAAAAAAATTCCAACAAAAAAAAATAAAAAGGGGAAAAACAAATTAATGCCGTTGGCGTGAGCCACGCCTGGGGCGCCCACGGCCATGGCCCCGGCTCCTCAGTGGAGTTTTAATGGGGAGGGGGGGTAATCCGGGGAAGGAGGAGCAGCCCCTGGTCTCTGCCCACCTGGCGGCCTGCCCTCCAAGGCCACGGCAATTCTGGTCAGGCCAGCACATAGTGTTGCCGTGTTGTCCTGGATAGCCTGGGTGAGGGCCCTCACATCCTGCCCAACGTCTGCTGTTGTAGTCTGCAGTGCGTTTAGGCAGTTTGTAAGAGCCAGGGAGTGGCAGTCCAGGTCCCCAAGCGTATCCTTTATGGAGGACAGGCTCTCCTCCATCCGCCCCAAAGTCTGGCTGACCTGACCCAGATGGCGTATCTAAAGGGCCTGGTCCCTTCTCAGATTGGCGGGCAGAAGCTCGGTCACCCCCCTGGTCTTCTGGGACGACTTCCTGCCTCCAGCTGAGGCTTGTGGCCGGAGAGAAGGGGAGGCCCTTGGGAGAGGAGCCCTGTTGGGGGAGGAGTGGGAGGGGCTAGCCCTTATGGAGGGCTGGCTGCTGCCAGCCAGAGAGGAAGACTCCTCCAAAAATAATAATCCACTGGCCGACATGACATCCTCCTCCTCCTCAAACTCCTCCTCCTCAACCTCCCCCTCTTCAAGCTCCTCCGAGGACTCCGGCCTTGTCGGGGGGTCCTCATCAGGCTGGGATGGTGCGGTCAGCCCAGATGGCCCAGCGCCCTCCTGCTCATCTGTGGATGACACAAAACATTCACAGGTTTGAGGATCCACACACTTGCCACATATTCCCTTTCACCCCCTCCCCCACACATGCTACACACCTGATAGGGAAAAAAAACCTTACCTGGCATCACACCTTCATGACGTGAGTCTGGCAGGCCCTCCACCTGTTGTCTATGAAAGGTCTGGGCCACCGCACGCTCCTCCGCTGTCAGCCTAACAGGGCATGGTGGGCCCCCTCCTGTGCCCCTGGCATGGGCTAACATTTTGGCCAGCTTCTTTCTGACCAGACGCCGGAGGTCATTGATCTTCTTTTCAATCCCCGACCATGTCCGGGTTTCCCCCCCCCCCCGATGCATTCACCTCGTCAGTAATGTTCTGCAAGATATCACGCCTCCTGGCCGGGGTGGTGTTGGCACTCTCCAGGCTGTGAAGGAAACGCCCATATTGGGAAATGGCCCGGGCAAGAATTTGTTTCTCCCCCAAAGTAAAATTTAACTTCCTCTTTCTCTTCGTCATACTCATACAAAAACTCTCTCCCAATCAATCAGCAAAAATCACTCACAAAAACAAGCAGGAAAAATCAAGCAAGAAAACAAACGAACAAAAAAATATCAACCAAAAACTCTCACAAGCAGTCACCAAAAATCACTTACAAATATCTTCTAACAAACACTAGATCACACAGACCACAAATATCACAAAGACAAATCACAACGAAACTAACAACAGAACAAAAGCACCTTGCTGTATAGGGAGGGATACAAAGGGATGTACTTTTGCAAAGGAAGTGCGTTTCTGTCTGTCTATTTATGCTGTCTGCCTAGTTCACGATTTTTCCCTAGTCCACTTCCAATTTCACTGATTGCTCCGTTCCCGAGTTGTGAGCATGCGCACAGAGGTGCTGACCATGGTCTGCTTCAAGCATGCATGCGCGAGCCGGCCGGCCCTTCATTTGCATGGGGTCACGGCTCATTTCAATGTAACACGCCCACGTCCTTCCCAATTTGTATTACTCCGCCTTGCGCCTCAGAAATAACGTTGCGCAGGTGCAAATTTCTGCGTAAAACCGGCGAGAATAGGGTGATTGCGCCAGTCTAACGTAAAGGCGGTGTGCTACGCCGGTCCAATAATGCGCAGATGTACCTGAATCTGGCCACACGAGAAGCAAAAGCAAACACTTCTAAACTCAAGTTTTCAAACGCAAAAACCGGCGTTCAAAACGCCCGTTTTTGCCGCAAATCAGCGTTCAGAACCACTGAATTGTAGACCCTCCCAAAGTGTATATATTTAACCATTTCTGCAATTTTCAACAGAGAGAGCAGCAGCAGCAGAGAGAGCACTTGCATACATTCATTATTCTCCTTTGTAAAATGGATCCCATAATGAATATATGCCAAGAAATTGTCCTTACTTTGCTCTTGATGAGGCTTCAACGCCGTTGCAAACTACGTGGACGACCCGTTCGCAGAGCTCATCGTCACTATTGGACCCATCCGTTGATGGCACAGAGATTTTCAGTTGGGTATTTTACATTTCGAATTTTCAAAATTTTGCATTTTCAAAATTCGAATTTTCAAAATTTCGCATTTTCAAAATTTCGAATTTAGAAAAATTCGAATTTTCAAAATTTCGAATTTAGAAAAATTCGAATTTTCAAAATTTCGAATTTAGAAAAATTCGAATTTTCAAAATTCGAATTTTTGAAAATTCTAATTTTTAACATTTCGAATTTTCAAAATTTCGAATTTTCAAAATTTCGAATTTAAAAAAATTCTAATTTTGAAAAATTCGAATTTTCAAAAATTCGAATTTTCAAAAAATCTAATTTTGAAAAATTCTAATTTCGAAAATTCGAATTTTGAAAATTCGAAATTTTGAAAAATTCGAATTTTGAAAATTCGAAATTTTGAAAAATTCGAATTTTGAAAATTCGAAATTTAGAAAAATTCGAATTTGTAAAAATTCGAAATTTAGAAAAATTCGAATTTGTAAAAATTCGAAATTTAGAAAAATTCGAATTTTTAAAAATTCAAAATTTAGAAAAATTCGAATTTTTAAAAATTCGAAATTTTGGAAAATTCGAATTTTTAACAATTCGAATTTTCGAAAATTCCAAAGATTGAAAAATTCGAATTTTCGAAAATTCGAAATATTGAAAAATTCGAATTTTGAAAATCCGAAATGTTAAAAATTCGAATTTTCAAAATTCGAATTTTTTAAAATTCGAAATGTTAAAAATTCGAATTTTCAAAATTCGAATTTTTTAAAATTCGAAATGTTAAAAATTCGAATTTTCAAAATTCGAATTTTTAAAAATTCGAAATTTAGAAAAATTCGAAATGTTCAAAATTCGAATTTTCAAAATTTCGAATTTTCAAAATTCGAATTTTTCAATATTTCGAATTTTCGAAAATTCGAATTTTTCAATATTTCGAATTTTCGAAAATTCGAATTTTTCAATATTTCGAATTTTCGAAAATTCGAATTTTCCAATAAATCTTTTTTGACTCTGTCTGATACAGACTTCCATCTCTTCTGAAAATCTTTCACTGTACAAGGAAAAATAAGAATATGTCAGAAATTTTAACTAGTTTACATCCCAACCAAGCCCAAAGCTGTATTAATCTTACCTCTTTTTTCAGAAAAATTCGAATTTTTAAAAATTCGAAATTTTGGAAAATTCGAATTTTTAACAATTCGAATTTTCGAAAATTCCAAAGATTGAAAAATTCGAATTTTCGAAAATTCGAAATATTGAAAAATTCGAATTTTGAAAATCCGAAATGTTAAAAATTCGAATTTTCAAAATTCGAATTTTTTAAAATTCGAAATGTTAAAAATTCGAATTTTCAAAATTCGAATTTTTAAAAATTCGAAATTTAGAAAAATTCGAAATGTTCAAAATTCGAATTTTCAAAATTTCGAATTTTCAAAATTCGAATTTTTCAATATTTCGAATTTTCGAAAATTCGAATTTTTCAATATTTCGAATTTTCGAAAATTCGAATTTTCAAATTTCGAATTTTCGAAAATTCGAATTTTCCAATAAATCTTTTTTGACTCTGTCTGATACAGACTTCCATCTCTTCTGAAAATCTTTCACTGTACAAGGAAAAATAAGAATATGTCAGAAATTTTAACTAGTTTACATCCCAACCAAGCCCAAAGCTGTATTAATCTTACCTCTTTTTTCCTGGTGATATGGGTTCAACTGGTTCCAGTTGGATGTCAATTATTTTCCAATTTCTTGCCAAGTCCTTTGCTTGGCTGTCCTGTCTGAATATAGTTCATGGGACTTGTCCCATATTTGGGGATAAACCTGGACTGCCTCTATAAGTTGTACTAAAGTAACACCAGAAGTCATTTTTGGAGATGTCACCTCTTCAACTTCTAACCAAAAATGAAGATTTTGGGAGGCGGCTTGTGGACAAAGGTCAGAAAAAAATGTCTTGGGGTTGTCTGCTGGCTACTCAGCATGCCAGGCATTCATATGCAAATTAGACACTGATTAGATTAGTTGGGCTGAATGGAAATGCAGGTGGACAGACGTTGTTGAAAGTACAACATATAGGTTTAAATTCAAAAGGAAAATTTTGGAAAGTGCAATGCTGGTGGTGTATTGAATTATTGAATGAATATATATCATCTTTGAATTATCTGAATGATAGACATAATTTAAAACGATTTAAATAATTTTTTTAACATTTTTTAATGATATTTCCCTATTTTATTATGTTAAAAAAAGGGTTCCTTTAAAAACGCTTATAAACGCAAACGCGGCTAAACGCGGGTGCCGCATTAAGACGCGTTTAGACGCGTTTAGCGGCATTTAGCGTTTAAAACGCAAAAGCAAACGCTTCTGAACCCAAAATTTTGCGTTTGAAAAAACGGCCCTAAACCCAACTGCTTTTAACCGCCAAAAAACGTGATTGTGTGCATGGACACATAGGATAACATTAAATGGGTTCAGGGGCAGTTGAAAAAAATGCCCAAACGCCTCTGAACTCGAGTTTACCAGTGTCTCGTCTGCATGGGGCCTTAGGAGCTGCCCTCCAGTTGCCTCGCTCCCCCGGGACGTGTTGTCTACTCTCGGGTCCATACTGAAGTTTAGGTCGCCTATCAAGATCGTATGGCCCTCCGTAAAGTTTGCCAATTTCCCCAGGATTCTTCCCAAGAATTGAGTGGGAAGTCTTTTTGGGGAGTAGATATTGGCTAAGGTGTAGGTTATATTCTCGAGTTTTCCTTTTAAGAATAAGAATCTACCTTCCGGGTCTGTCAAGCTTGCCTCTAGGACGAACTGAGTACCCCGAGCAAAACCAATTGCCACCCCCCTTGAGCGTTTGGAAATCGAGTCACTGTACTACCAGGTTGGGTACGTTGGTGAGTACAACTTGATGTTTGAGTCTAGGGATAAGTTGGATTCCTGTATAAAGACCACGTCAGCTCTGTAATGTTTGACCTCCTCTAGGATCTTAAATCTTTTCCGCTCAGAAATCAAGCCTTTGACATTGTATGACAGAAATTTGATGTCTGCCATGTCACCCTGATCTTTTGTTTACACCTATGTTCCTAATCGAGTCCCGAGGAGCCATGAGCCCTCCCCCTCCCTCTTCCCCCTCCCCTTGACCCCCAAGCCCCCCCTCCTAGGCTCAAACATAGCCTATGAACCAAAAGGGGCGCCTCTCGCCCTTTTGCCCTCTGGTTCCTAAGTGGTGGGGTGAACGCTACCCCACCTCAACGACCCCTCTCCTATGTCCCCTGGAAACTTGAGGGACGATCTTCTAAGGAGAGAGGTTCGCTGGACCCAACTCAAACGCCCCGCCACCTTTCTCCCTCCGCCACCCTCCGCCACCCTCCGTGCCCCCGTCCCTTCTCTGAGGCTGAATGGGCTCACTCTACCCACCCGGGTAAGTCCACCCTCTGCAGATCTAGTTTCCTGCAAAAACCTGGCAACTCCTCAGGAAATGTCAGTTTTGCCGAGACCCCATCCTTCTGTCCAATTAGGCATGCGGGAAACCCCCACTGGTATTTGATATTTTGCTGCCTCATCTGTTCCAGTAGGGGTTTTAGGTGCCTCCTCCTGGCGAGGGTTTCCCATGCCAGATCTGTAAAGATCTGGATCTCGGACCCTCCATAGCACAGGGGTGACTTTCCTCTCAATCTAGACCAGATTTCTGCCTTATCTTCGTAATATCTGAATCTGACGATTATGTCTCTTGGTCTAACACCCTCACTGTCCTTGATTCGGCCGATGCGATGAACACGCTCTATTTTGAGGGGTTCTTCCGTGTCATTAGGGGTGTCCAGTAGGGGGAGAAACAAGTTGTTCAAGATTTTTCTCAGGGCTTCACTCCTTTCTTCTTTGATAGAGCGGATTCACAGGTTTTGCCTCTGGTTGCGATTCTCCTGGTATTCTAGGTGGTATTGCAGGAGTCTCTGGTTAAGTTTCAATTGGAGCTGTTGATCTTTTCATTGATTAAGTTCTAAGTCCTGCTTTTCCAGCCTGGTCTCCACCTCCTCCACCCGTGACAGGATGTGACTAATATCTGTTCTTAATGCGCTAATTTCATCTCTTATTGCTTTTTCCATTCTCTTTAGCATGCCTTCTAATTCGCCTTTTGTTGGTATATGCGTATCTGTTCTAGACTCGTCCATTTCGGCTGAGTCCGGGTCCCCTTTTGTTGATGTATCCGTGATTGAGGGGTTTACCGCCCCCGCGCCCTTTTTAGTCAGCCCTGCTTTGTCCGTTTTTTTTCCTTACTCAGACTTTTGTTTTTCCCCTCCGGGGTCATGTAGTGTCTAATAGTGCTGGTAGGGGGGTTGTCTTTGGGGGTTTTAGGGGCGGAGCCCCTTGTTATCTTACTCATTGAGTTATTTTTCTTGGCTCGGATTTGCTTCCCCAGGTTTAAGGCTATAACCGGTCTTTCCCTCTGCGGCTGTACAAGGAACTGTATTTTTGTAGACTTTGTTAGTACCACTACCACCCTAACAAACAAGTAAAGCCGAGTCACGGGGAGAGGAACTTTCCCTTTTTGAGCGTTTATGCGACTACCAGGGTACTAGGACTAGTTATCTCCCCTCTAGGGACCCCTCAGCAGGAAGAAGAAAGAAAAATAAAAAAACACTTATGCCCGCTTTCCGGGGTGCATGCGGGTGTAAGTGATCAGCTGACGGGGTTGGGAGGGGGATAACAATCAGTTTCTCTATGGTTGGCTGCACCGATGGTTGAGACTTTTACTCTATAATCCCAGATTCTATGTGGACTCTACGCAGCTAGATAACACGGCCTCACTTCGCTCGTCCAGGTGATTTTTGTGCACTGGGGGTAGGGTATCCCGATGATTTCCGCGAGCTATAGGTCTACCTAATCCAGGCGACTAAAGGTAGATAGGCGGGTATATGTTATGGTTTTAAGACGTTTTATTAAGACCTCTCCCCAGCGTCACTCCTCCAACAGGGACTACAAGTATCTGCCACTCCACTGACATTTATAACACCTTCAATATATGTTGTTATTACAAGTACATCATCGTCTGGCACTGCAGGATTTATGCTATGATTTTTTTTTTCTTTACGCAAGCATTCTGATGGAGTCCAACCCCTCGCCTTCTCCCCTGGCCAAATGAAGTACAAAATAAATAAATCAGGCAGGGCGACTCTGGAGCTTCAGCTTCAGGGGCGACTTAATTGCAGGTAAACCTGTATTATTTTTTTAAGTGGAGTATACAATGGAAGTAAGTTCTTACCCCTTGCACCAGTCCTAAACTTCAAGGTTATGGATCTGTATTTCCCATACTCGACCTCCGTGTAAATTGTAGCAAAAACTTTTTTACCTGCTCTTGTAGGGAGGTAGGATCGAATCAATTCCGCTGGGGGGTTTGACCGAGGCTGCCACAATCCGTCGCCGAGCTCCTAGATTCTCCCCACACTTCTCAGGCTCAGGCCGTCCATGCCCGCTGGAAGGAGGGGGGGTCGAGGCGCGGGAGGCGGGATCTCATTTGTGCTGCTGAGAGGGGAGCGGGTGTAGGGATAGATGACCGATGACCGCCGACTCAACGGGACAGCAGACCGGCACCCTGTCCTGCTACTGCTCCCGTGTTTACCTCGGTGCGTTCAGCGTCCACCATCCTGCTTCTCCCTGCTGGGTCCGAGGCGTGCATTCTTCGCGTACGACACGTCATGCCTCTCTGACTCTATCCTGTTTCTCAAGTCTTTTAAAGACCCTAGCTACTGTTAGCCACAAGGGTACACTCCTTGCTGTGTTGCTAGCATTATCGTCTTGTCTATTATACTCCTCCTTTTCCAAAGTGAATACTGAGGAAAAGAATGTATTTAATATATTTGTCCTCACCCTGTCACTTGTAAACAATGTCTCCCTGACTATTTTTAAGAGACCAATATGCTCTGATTTTTCCCTTTTACTTTTTATATATTTAAAAAAATATTTGGGATTCTTTTTACTTTCTTCTAATAAATGTCTCTAGTGGTCTATTTTCACAGCCCTGATCGTGTTCTTACATTACACCCAAACGTGCTTAGGAGTATAGTGCCTGACAATATACGGCTAAATAAGACATAAGTAATCTGAAATTCAAGTATAACGTTTGCTGTTGTTCACTGTTGAATTCCCTTCAGGGAACAATTGAACATGGAATGGCTTATTCTAGAGTCACATGGATATATAGTTACGTGATCAAGCTTATACATAGTATCCAAGAGTTTGTCTGTATAGAAAGAGAGAGAAGACCTGCATAAAAGAAGTTGCGTCAACTTGGTAAAATATGAGTATGTAGCCCATCTGATACCATTATACAGATATAAGCGCTCTATCCCGCAATACAAAGCAAATCAGGCAAGGAAGTATTTCTCTATGTACCACTAAGTGCAAAGATGAAAATACAGAGGTTGAAGAAGGAGGAGACAAAAAGAAAGGGGGGTTGTAATACTTTGCATTTGCTTCAATAAACTTGGAATGTTAAAAAAAAGAAAAGAAAGGGGGGAGTAAAAGAAGGTTAAAAGCGAGATACCCATCTAGGACCCTTCCTCCAACTGACGTGGAGATTAGGAGTTCACAACTATTCAGATGGTAATTGTAGATAAGAGAGCCAGGGATTCCAGAATTTTTCAAACTGAGATTGCCTATCCAGGTTTAATCATGGTTCTCTTATATTTGTTGCCCATTGGAATACACTGGTTAATACCATTAATTAAAATGTTCTTAAAGCACTCCCACTTCTCTCTTCATTTAATGGCATGAAGCATGGTGCGCAGATTGGTAAAGTTGGCTCGTTTGAAAGATATTGTACATGTCCTACCCTCATGTCTGTTTTTCCTGTGCTTTACAGTGAACATAATTGCCCTGTGATTTCTGTTGCCTAAGCTATTCCTTACTTCCATCTCTGTTATCAGCTTTGGGTTGTTCATAATCAGTAGGTCCAGAAAAACCTTGTTTCTAGTTTTCACATCCAAGAATTGATACATACAATTTCCCGCAAGACATTTAAGAAGTGCCGTGTCTTAGAGGAGTGAGCAGTTTTATGTGCCCAGTCAATATCTGTGTCATTGAAGTCCCCTATGATTATACCTTTGCTCTGCCTCAATGCCATCTGTAACTGTGAAAGGAGATTGGTGTCCACCACAAATAATTTCCCTTTTGTTTCACAAAATAATTCCACCCCTTCCATTGCCCAGTTAGTAATATCATCCCTCATGTTCACCTGCCAATCACTCTTTTTCAACAATATTTTTTATTGAGGTATTAGAAAAGGTGCAATACATGGAACAAAAAATGCAAAGATATGCAAAAACATTAAGCATAAAAGGTACTTGCAAATATCATAGTGCACATACACAGTAGCATATAGCATACAGCAATACTTCGTATGGTGACTATATGTAGTCGGACTAACCTTGACAGGGCATTGATATGGCGCAATGGCCCCCCCCTTCAGTGGAGGCCCTTCGCGAGTGGCCCATGGAAACGGAGGAACTCGGACCCAGACCCAGACCGCCCCCTCCAATCCCTCTCATTTGGTCAGAGTGGCAGTCCCGCCCAGAGCCCCCGGCCCCCGTGCTAGGCGAGTGTACGGGAGGGCCTACCTGCCAATCACTCTTGATGTACATACAAACCCCTCCCCCTTTTCTACCTACCCTTTCCCTTCAATACAGGGAATACCCCTAGACAGTCATAAGCCAGTCAGGTGAGCTGGCAAACCAGGTCTTTGTTACTTTCATGAAGTACTCCTTATGCACCAATAGTTCCTGTTCCTCCATTTTGTTCACCAAACTTCTAGCATTAGTGAACATGCCTTTTCATTATGTACGGTTGCATACTTATTTATTTTTTTATCTCTGTTCATTTTGAACTTGCAGTAGGATTCTGCCAGCCCATGCATGTTGTACCCCAGTTTAATTGACCACATTTACACTTTCTGTCCTTCGATCACTAGCTGGAAAAGCTTCCTCTGATTACTCCTCTACATCACCTAGTTAAAAAGTTCCTCTAACTTTTTGGCCATTCCCCCCCCAAAAAAGCTAAATTCTCCAAATTTAGGTGTAGTCTGTCCCTGCTATAAAACCGGTAACCGATTGAAAAGTTATCCCAGTTCTCCGGGTACCCAAAATCCTCCTTTCAGCACCAGTTTTTCCATCCAACTTGTTAAGTTCCCTAAGCTCCTTCTGCTTCTTTGGTGTGGTTTTTCTTCAATATGCTGTAGCTCTTAAGTCCCTGAAATCATTTTTTAAGATGTTTTATTTTCGTTTAACTTTATCATTGGTACCAATATGTACCATGACAGCCCACAAAAAAAACCCCAGCCCACCAAAACACAGGTAGAATGCAGACCCAAATCTAAACAAGCAGCTCCTTCGAGGGTAGTGCCACATAAGCTCCGGGGTTTTTTTCCCCCTTTTTTTCTTCCCTGCAAAGCAAAGGCATAATGTGCTAGTATGCATCACATATGTAACACTTACCTGCAAACGAAACATGCGTTGTTCCCGGATGCCGGCTGCATCCATCTTCGTCTGTCTTCTTTCTGGGGCCGTGGACTCTGGCTGTGTGACTGGCCAGAGCCGCGTGATGTCCAGTGGCAGCTAGTGCTCAAAATATTTGGAGGGGGGGGGGGCGCAAATAAACTGGAAAAAATCTGGAAAAAAAAACATAATTTGCAGCCACTGTACCAAACGTAGCCACTGTGCCCATCAAACACTCCCACTGTGCCCCAAGTGTTTCCACTGTGCCCCAAGGGCTGCCACTGTGCCCCAAGGGCTGCCACTGTGCCCCAAATGTTGCCACTGTGCCCCATGTGCTGCCACTGTGCCCCAAGTGCTGCCACTGTGCCCCAAATGTTGCCACTGTGCCCCATGTGCTGCCACTGTGCCCCAAGTGTTGCCACTGTGCCCCCCGTCATCTGCCCAGCACTTACCTTGTCTCGGGTGGGCAGTGGGTGACGGCAGCATGCGGTGAGTGGCGAGAGGTGTCCAGTGTGCTCCGTCTTCTCCCGTCCGATCCTCCTCTCATTCTCTGCTGTGATTGGATGCCTGATAGGCATCCAATCACAGCGCCTGTTGTTACAGCCAATCAGGTGACAGGTAACACAGACCCGGTCCACCTGATTGGCTGAGAGGCGGTTTAATGTTAGGAAAGAAAATTCCTTTACTTTTCTAACATACATCTGAGTGAGAAGCATTGTGCATTGCGCCCGATTCTCACATTTTTGGGCGCCTATTAGAGCCTATGGCTCTAATCAGGTGCATCCAAAAAACACCCCCACCGGTGCCCCAAAATGGGCCGAACGCCTGAATAGGGGTAATAGGTGTCAGCAGCGACCATAGATAGATTCATGCAATGCGGGAGCCAACGGTCACGGCACACACTTCTGAAGAAATGGCACGGAATGCTTTTTCTTTAGAGCGCATGCGCCGATGACATCATCATGGCGCACGTTTAGGAGATATTTACAGAAACCTATAGGTAAGCCTTATTCAAGGTACAAATCATAAAGGAAGGTATACAACCTATTTACGTTATTTAGTGGAGCTAAAATATATGGGTTTAGGACCTCAATTTAGTGCTGAAAGAAAAATAATAACACTGAATTATTTGCCATGTAAGTGCACTTGTTCACAATTTAGTGTATTTTTAAATGTATTAGAATTTAAAAAAAAAATCATTTTTTTTAACAGATATCTTTCCTAAATTTTAAAAAGTTAAATGTTATTTGCATTGAGTGTTCTCCAGAAAGCCTAGGATGCAATGTTTTATATTGTATGTACTGAATCAGTTTGAATGTGCAGACGCTGGTTCACACTAATCCCTCCCAGCTGCTTTCCCTTTGCCTTTTTTTCCAAGGAATAACCCTCTAAAAAAAAAAGGACATCTTCCTAATCCTGCAGACTGAAATTCAATCTTCAAGTTTTGAGAAAAAAAAATCAAGTTTCATGCCTCAGGCCGTCTAGCTCTTGGTAGTCTTTTTTTCAGCTCGGTAAACAAAGCCTTGAACTGAATCTCAACATTTAGAAGACAATTAACTTTCCTTGAGCCAAGCATACAAATGTGATGTCTAAGGTTATTTAGCAGACATTAGATAGCCTTCAAAATCTCACCAAATTACTATCTAAGCTTTTGTATTGATTGCAAGGCTGTTGCTGCTAGCGTCACTGTTTTTTTTTCTTCACTTTAAAGTGGTTCTAAAGTCTCAAGGTTTTTTTACCTTAATGCAATGTATGCATTAAGGTAAAAAAGCCTTCAGTCTCCTTATACTTACCTGAGCCTGATCTGGATCCAGATATGTGTATAAGAGCAGTGGCTTTCCAAGGTCTCTCTCTCTTCATTGACTCACACAGCAGTGGGAGCCATTGGGTTTTGCTGCTGTCAATCACAGCCAAGGATCCAATAAGGAGAGAGAAGGGCAGTATCGAGCCATGCTTTGGCACTACTCCCGGCAGGGAACCCAAAAAAGAAGAGGATCTGGGCAGCTCTGTGTAAACCCATTGCACAGATTAGGTAACTATAACATCTTTGTTATATAAAAATCTTGCCTTTAGAAACGCTTTACCTTTTCTTAATCAGTACAGTACAGTCACTCCTCAACTCTTTTTTTAAGAATTAAACATATAAGTAGATACCAGTCATTTAGATACCAAACACATAATGTACATTAGACCTCCCAAGAAAAACATACATCATACATACAGTAAAATATATATATATATATATATATATATATATATATATATATATATATATATATATATATATATATATATACATATACAGGGATTTTTTTCTCATAAAATAGGTGCAGGTACCCCCACTTTTGAGTCACGTCTAGTCTCCGCCCCCGAACCACCTACAAGCACTGTCCATTGGTTCAATCTCCTACCCACCTCTCTGTAATGCCCCTTTTCAAGAGTAAAGAACCAAAGTATAATGTTGGTGGCTCTAGGTAATTTGTATGGAATTTATTAATAGCATAAAAAGCAATAAAATAGATCCCCTGCAATCAGCAACAGTATACCCCCCCCCCCCCAAACAACAATAGATCACCCAGCAACAATAAACTCCCCCCAAAAATGCCCCCAACAACAATAGATCTTCCAGCAGCCAGCATCAATAGACCAGCCATCATCAATAGGCTCTCCCTCAATTGTAGACCTCTTGCAGCAACATAAGACTCCCCCCAGCAACAACAGATCACCCACCAGCAACAACAGATCACCCACAAGCAACAATAGATCACCCACCAGCAACAATAGACCTCCCCAGCAATAAATTGCCAGCAGCAATAGATCCCCAGCATCAATCTGCCCTCCAGCAAACCACAGCACCCCTTGTCATTACATACATTCAGTGCTGTAGGTGCCGGACTGCGTTCACCCATGTTTCCGCTGAAAAAAAGCCCTGTATATGTATGGTATTTAACAAAATATACTTTTATTCTCCTAAATCAGACCTGGACAAGTTGCAGCCCCAGGGCCACATCCAGTCTATAGGCTGTCCCTATCTAGCCCCCGATGCTTTCACAGTCAGTATGCCTCCCTAAGTTTTGTCAGCTTCCTTGAGGAGAAACGCTAATTTCTGGAGGTAAATATATCGCCTAGGATAGGGTGACCAGACATCCCCAGTTTCAGGGGACAGTCCCCTGATTGAGGACACTGTCTCCGGACCAAGTCTGTCCCTGGTTTTGTCCCTGGATTGGATCCAATAGGGGGCAGGGGCAATTTCAAAGACAATCAGTGCAGAATTAAAATTAAAAAAATAGAATTACACTCCCCCGCTCCGCCGTGCCTACTAGCATAGGGGGGTTGTATTTTTCCCATTATCTGTGCCCCTTTCTGATGATCATGTGCTGGTCGCATGTTTTTCTGCCTTGGCTCAAATCCTGGCCAGCCACCTGCCTATCACCTTGCCTTCCCTGGTGGAGTGATCTTCCTCCACTCACCATCCAGTAGTAGCCGGGGCCCAAAGAGTAAGACTTGAGAGGCTCTGAGGCGGCGGCGATGGGCAGAGAGTCGCTGATTGTTGCCATTACTAGTAAAGAAAAAATATGTCATGAAATATGATTTCATTTTAAAAATCTGGTCACCTTATCCTAGGACATCCCCTACTCTGCTTCCCAGCCAAGTCCTTTCTGAGTTAGCACTTGCACCCGGCCAGCTTCTACCATTCAGAGCACTGTGCAGCATTACAGGCCTCTTCACAGTCCTCAGACCATCCAGAGCACTGTGCATTGCAGGCCTTCACCTCACCATCCACCTCTAGACCTCACCAAAGCGAGTTGGACTCAGATTGAGCTGCTCATATTTTCCCATGCCCACTGTTGCACAAACTATACAGGATATGTTGGTGTCTGTGAATGGTAGAAAGAGAAGTATTTTACATTTGATGTTAAGGACAACAAGACCCTTTGCAAACCATGTGGAGCGACACTCGCTGGTAAAAATACAGGGATTTTTTTAACAAACTTTCTTGCAGTCAGATTTCATACCTTTTGTTATTCTGAAGTAATACCTGTTTGTTTGTCTGTCCATGTTGTGCAATTAGTCACTGAATCTTAATGGGAGTGATTCATAATATATATAGGCTGCTGCTTTCCCCCGAATTGAAATATCTCACTAAAATATAATATAAAATATAATTTTTGCATGCACAGGCTACAAATGCCATTAGTATGTGGAACAATAACAACCACCACTTTTTATAAACTCATCTCGCTCTTGTGACAAATTTGACAATATAGGTAACTATTACCCTAATGAAAAAGAAAAACGTAACGGTCAAAAAGGGCAGCCTTACATCAGGGTCGTGCCACAGTAGTCTTTTTTAGTGTGATATTTACCTCTATTGTCATTGTGAATGCTGAGAGAGGAAAGGAGTTGAGAAAAAGTGGTGACTGTTATAATCAACACATTAATGGCATTATTGTAGAGCATGGGTGCCCAACCGCTGGCCCGCGGGCCACATGTGGCCCGCGGCGCCCTCCCAGGTGGCCCGCCATGTCTTGCTCTGAGATGGCGGGTCGGCATGCCCAGATCGTGGGCTCCCGACCCGCCATCTCCGAGCATTAGTGAATGGGGTCATGTGCGTAGGGCTGGCCTATCCGTGATCGCGGCGGGCTGGCCTATCCATGATCGCGGCGGGGCTGGTCTATCTGTGATCGCGACGGGGCTGGCCTATCAGTGATCACCACCAGGCTGGCCTATCCGCGATTGTGCTGGCTCCTGGAGTCCCGTCTCCACCCCTGTGAACATCGCTGCCTTCACCT
The DNA here is from genome assembly GCA_029574335.1 of Rana kukunoris. NCBI lineage: Eukaryota > Metazoa > Chordata > Amphibia > Anura > Ranidae > Rana > Rana kukunoris. The sequence continues at coordinate 339,389,590 of CM056051.1, read as the reverse complement.
CCTCCAGGCTCCCCCTCACCTCCGGACTGATGGAAGATACAAATTGCAGGTGAGGGGGTGGATACGGTCTGGGGAGAGAGGGAGCAGCCAAAGATAAATGCATTTAAAAAAAAACTTCTGGTGTCAGAATTAGTGTAGAAGTCAGCGCAGTGAGGTGGTCAGTGTAGTGAGGTGGACAGTGTAGTATAGTGAGGTTGTCAGTGTAGTGTAGTGAGGTGGTCAGCGTAGTGTAGTGAGGTAGTCAGTGTAGTGTAGTAAGGTGGTCAGCGTAGTGTAGTGAGGTGGTCAGCGTAGTGTATTGAGGTGGTCAGCGTAGTGTAGTGAGGTGGTCAGCGTAGTGTAGTGAGGTGGTCAGCGTAGTGTAGTGAGGTAGTCAGCGTAGTGTAGTGAGGTAGTCAGCGTAGTGTAGTGAGGTGGTCATTGTAGTGTAGTGAGGTGGTCAGTATAGTGTAGTGAGGTGGTCATTGTAGTGAGGTGGTCAGTATAGTGTAGTGAGGTAGTCAGCGTAGTGAGGTGGTCAGCGTAGTGTAGTGAGGTGGTCAGAGTAGTGTAGTGAGGTGGTCAGAGTAGTGTAGTGAGGTGGTCAGCATAGTGTAGTGAGGTGGTCAGCGTAGTGTAGTGAGGTGGTCAGCGTAGTGTAGTGAGGTGGTCAGTGTAGTGAGGTGGTCAGCGTAGTATAGTGAGGTGGTCAGCGTAGTGTAGTGAGGTGGTCAGTGTAGTGTAGTGAGGTGGTCAATGTAGTGTAGTGAGGTGGTCAGTGTAGTGAGGTAGTCAGTGTAGTGAGGTAGTCAGTGTAGTGAGGTGGTCAGCGTAGTGTAGTGAGGTGGTCAGCGTAGTGTAGTGAGGTGGTCATTGTATTGTAGTGAGGTGGTCATTGTAGTGTAGTGAGGTGGTCATTGTAGTGTAGTGGACAGTGTAGGAATCAGGTAATGTAGTGGACAGGTAGGTCAGTGTAATGGTGGCAAGTATATGAAGCAGGTAGGTTAGTGTAGTGGTCAGTGTAGGAATCAGGTAGGCAGATTATTGCAGTGGTTAGTGTGGGAATCAGGCTGGTTTGTACTATTGTAGGAATTGAAGGGACTTGGGGGGTGCTAAAAGTCCACAGGTTAGGGGGGCGCAAATTACTTGCCTTTCCACTGATGCTCATTGTGGCACGCGACCGGTTACCAAGTCGATAAAGTGGCCCTCGCCCCTCAAAAGGTTGGGCACCCCTGTTGTAGAGTGTGCACTTTTTCTTTGAATGCATCTGAAAATTAGAACTGTTGACTAGAGTTGAGCGGGTTCGGCCGAACTTTGGAAAAAAGTCTGGGTTCGGGACCTGAACTTGACCCGAATCCTGAACCCGAACCCCATTGAAGTCAATGGGGACCCAGACTTTTGACTACTAAAATGTCTCTAAAAAATAGAAATGACGGAAAGAGCATGGCAAGTACTCTAAAAATAAATAACTTAAGATAACATAAAAAAAAATAAAAAAAATTTGACCTAGGAAGACGAGGTTCATATGGAGTAGGAGGTTGAGGTGGCGGTGGATGTGGCGGTGTAGGTTGAAGCGGTGGTGGAGGACGAGGTAGCCAACACAGGTTTTTGTTTTTAATTTTTTTTTTTTTTTAAATTAGAGTGAGAAAGATCTAGGGTTGCCACCTCATCCCTTTAACCACTTTCCGACCAGCCGCCGCAGTTATACGGCGGCAGGTCGGCTCGCCCAGGCGAGAGCCCGTAGCTCTACGTCGGGCGCGTGAACGGCCAGGGAGCGCGCGCGCGCGCCTCCCCGCCGTTCCCGACGATCGGATTCGATACAGAACCGATCACTCACCAGGTCCAGGCCAATAAAATCTGGCCTGGACCTGGTGATAACCCTCAGCCAATGGTTGTTCTCCCCTGCCAATGTTTTGTAAACATTGATAGGGGAAATGCTGCTCTCTCCCTCGTGTCGGTCTTTCCGTTCCTGACCGTGAGGGAGAGAGCATCTAACTGTGAGTTGCACAAAACTACACTGACACCAGGTCACGTAGGCACACAATTCACCCCTGTTAACCCCCCGATCGCCCCCCAAATTAACCCCTTCACTGCCTGTCACTGTGTCACCCAGTACAGCAATCAGATTTTTTTTTGATTGCTGTACAAGTGTCATTAGTGACTAAAATAGTTGTTAGGGTAATTAGCCTTAGACCCTAATAAGTCTAGGGACCCCCCCTAACCCCCCCCCAATAAAGGTTTAACCCCTTGATTACCCCCTGTCACCAGTGATCACAGTATAAGTGTCACGGGTGACGCAGTTTAGCTAGTTTATTTTTTATAGCATCAAGGCACCCGCCATATTTTTTGCAATAAAGTTTTAACCCCCTGATTGCCCGGCGGGTGATCAAAGTTTGGTTTTAGCGCCGGATAGGGTCTGCGTTGCCCCAGGCAGCGTCAGATTAGTGCCAGTAGCGCTAACACCCACGCACGCACCATACACCCCCCCTTAGTGGTATAGTATCTGAACTGATCGATACCTGATCTGATCAGATCTATACTAGCGTCCCCTGCAGTTTAGGGTTCCCAAAAACGCATTGTTAGCGGGATCAGCCCAGATACCTGCTAGCACCTGCGTTTAGCACCTTCGCCCAGCCCAGCCCAACAAAGTGCAGTATCGATCAATCGATCACTGACACAAAACACAAAAACACATAACTGCAGCGTTCGCAGAGTCAGGCCTGATCTCTGCGATCACTAACAGTTTTTTGGTAGCGTTTGACTGTCGCTAACAGGTCAGGTGCTTTTTTTCCTGTGAATCTCACCACCGTACACCTAAATTTAGAGCCCAAATGGCAAATAGAATGTTTGGTGATGAAGAGGCCTACTTGTTCATGAGCCTGTCAGATAGTGATGAGGAGGTCACGCATCTGTCAAATTCTAGCTCATATGATCCTGTAGACGACAGTGGCTCCCTGACAGATAGCTCTGACGACGGAGTGGTCCCTGCTAGGGTCAGGCGTACCAGATCCCGATCTTCTGCTGTCGCTGAGGTGCAAGAACCGCAGGGCTCTCGTATGGGGCAGAGTAGTACTAGCGCCGCTATTCCTTCGGGTGATCTGGCAAGCACCAGCGGCCTAGTACATCCTGGTCATACATCCAGCACTGCAGTAACACTTGGTGACGTGGCGAGTCCCATAAGTGCAGTTCAAGCTGGCGAGGTGGCAAGCACAAGTAGTGTCCCGCTGCCACCAAGAAGAAGAAGACAAAGACAGGCCCGTCGTGCCCATAGTGCCCTTCCTGCTGCATTAGCCAATCCTGATTGGGTCCCCGCCACTTCTGCAGCACCCGTACTTCCCCCATTCACTGGCCAACCCGGAATTCAGGTGGAAACAGTTGATTTTACGCCACTGGATTTTTATTCACTGTTTTTCACGGAAGATCTCTATAGATCTATTGTGGACCAAAGCAATTTGTATGCTGGTCAATTCATCGCCGCTAATCCCCAGCTGTCCCTTGCCAGAGATTGGAAGCCAATTACGGTTTCCGAATTTAAGATCTTTCTGGGCCTTACCCTCCTCATGGGCATTACTAAAAAGAGTGAATTGCGGTTGTATTGGTCCACGCGCCCAATTTACTATATGCCCATTTTCTCTGCCTCCATGACCAGGACACGATACGAGCAGATCTTGCGGTTCATGCATTTTAGTGACAATCAACTCTGTCGTCCTCGGGGAGACCCTGAATTCGATCGGCTCTACAAAATTCGGCCCCTCGTAAACCACTTCAACGAACGGTTTGCAGCCTTGTATAATCCCAATCAAGTTGTCTGCGTTGATGAGTCCCTGATTAAGTTTTCTGGTCGCTTGTCATTCAAACAGTTCCTTCCCAGCAAGCGTGCCAGATACGGGGTCAAGTTGTATAAACTCTGTGACAGGGCAACAGGCTATACATCTAGCTTTATGGTTTACGAGGGAAAAGACAGTCACGTAGAGCCGGAAAATTGCCCTGATTACATAGGGAGCGCTGGTAAGATAGTCTGGGAATTGGTGTCACCCTTATTCGGAAAGGGGTACCACTTGTACGTGGACAATTATTACACGAGCGTGCCACTTTTTAGTCATCTTTTTGATTATGGAATTGGCGCATGTGGCACCGTGCGACCTAATCGCCGGGGCATCCCCCAACGGCTTGTAGAATCCCGTCTTAGTCGGGGGGAGAGAGCCTGCTTACAGTGTAACAATTTGTTAGCAGTGAAGTGGAGGGATGCACGGAATGTTTTCGTTCTGTCCTCGCTTCACGCAGACACGGCAGTCCAAATTCCTACGGCGACTGGTGTTGTGGAGAAACCCCTCTGTATCCACGAGTACAACCTTAACATGGGAGGGGTGGACCTCAATGACCAGTTGTTGGCGCCGTACCTAATTACCCGTAAGACCAAACGATGGTACAAAAAAGTGTCGGTTTATTTGTTTCAATTGGCTTTGCTGAACGCTCATGTGCTATACACAGCTTCAGGACAGGCTGGATCCTTCCTAAAATTCCAGGAAGAGATCGCCGAAGCCCTTCTGTTTCCAGACGGTGCTTTGCCCCACCTTCCCAACGCAAATGCAGTGAGCCGGCTGTATGAGAGGCATTTTCCTTTTATCATCCCTAGTACCCCTACCCAAAGAACCCGCCAAAGAAGATGTCGTGTCTGCAGCAAACTCGGATTTAGGCGTGACACCCGCTTTTATTGTCCCGACTGTCCTGACCAACCTGGTCTTTGCATTGGTGTATGTTTCAAACGCTACCACACACTAATTGAGTTTTAGCGTAGGGTACAGCACCACACAGTCCTAGGCACATAAACACAGGGTTTCAGAAGATGTGATGGCCATCACATTTTGAGAGACCATAATCTGCAACGTTCAGTTTACAGTTTATAAAAGTGAAAAAAAGTGGAAAAAATTAAACTCACACAAAAACACAAAAAAAATATAAAATAAAAAATCCAAAAATAGTTGTGGTTGTATTTTTCTCCTCTATTTGTTGTTCTCTTATGTTCACTCTCTACTGTCTACTCACTATTGTTCTATATCTATTCTCTCTATTTTTTTTTTATAGTATTTGCTTTGCAGGTATGGTATGTTATACTGTAATGTTTGTTTTATTGTTAACCATCATTTACTTAGCAGGTACGCCATTTAGTTGCATCGCGGATTTATTTAGCGTGACAGCAACAGCGTTTGCTCCCACGATATATAAAGCCACGACTCCAACACTGTGGGAGGTGATTTCACCACCACAGCTAAAAAAAGAGCATATATGCCGAAGCATGGGGGCATTAGGGGCGGAGGAGCGATTTTGCTCCTAATGCCGCATACATACGATCGAAATTCCGTCGGAAGCTTTCCCGTGGAAAAGTTCAACCGTGTGTACGCGGCATAACTTTTTTTGAGGGAGGATGCCCCCATGCTTCGGCATATATATTTTTTAGGCACAGGTTGCGTTAATTTATTTTTTACTGTTTTTTTATTTTTTGGTATTTGATTTGCAGGTATGGTATGGTAAGATCTTACTGTTAGAATGTAATGTTACTTTGTTTTAATGTTAACCATCATTTGCTTAGCAGGTACGCCATCCAGTTGCATCGCCGATTTATTTAGCGTGACAGCAACAGCGTTTGCTCCCACGATATTTAAAGCCGTGATTCCAACACTGTAGGAGGTGATTTCACCACCACAGTTAAAAAAAGAGCATATATGCCGAAGCATGGGGGCATTAGGGGCGGAGGAGCGATTTTGCTCCTAATGCACGTACATACGGTCGAAATTCCGTCGGAAGCTTGTCCGTGGAAAAGTCCGACCGTGTGTATGCGCCATAACTTTTTATGCAGCGTACATACGTCTGTGAGCGGCATAACTTTTTTGAGGGAGGATGCCCCCATGCTTCGGCATATATAACTGGTGCATGTATGCCCATCATTAGAAGTGGGTGGATGAAGGGAGGTATTCTAATGGTGGGCATACCCACCGATCAATCAATTTTTTTCGTTCAGCCAACAGGCTGAATGAAAAAAAAAAGATTACAATACATGTCCAACAAGAACCATCAACGTATGGTATGTTGCTGGACTTTGAATGGTTATACCAGAATGATGCCTGCGGGTTTAGGTATCATCTTGGTATCATTCTCTTCAGCCAGCGGTCGGCTTTCATGTAAAAGCAATTCTAGCGGCTAATTAGCCTCTAGACTGCTTTTAAAAGCAGTGGGAGGGTATGCCCCCCCCCCGGATATAAACTGCGCCATTGGGAAAGTGGGAAAACATTTTATCACACCGATCTTGGTGTGGTCAGATGCTATGAGGGCAGAGGAGAGACCTAGGGTCTGATAGACCCCAATTTTTTCAAAAAAGAGTACCTGTCACTAACTATTGCTATTATAGGGGATATTTACATGCCCTAAGATAACAATAAAAATTATAAAAAAAAATAAAAAAAGGAAGGAACAGTCTAAAATAAAATTAAAAAAGCAAAATAAATAATAATAAAAAAAAAAAGCACCCCTGTCCCCCCCTGCTCTTACGCAAAGGCGAACGCAAGCGTCGGTATGGCGTCATATGTAAACAGCAATTGTACCATGCATGTGAGGTATCACCGCGAAGGCCAGATCGAGGGTAATAATTTTAGCAGTAGACCTCCTCCGTAAATCTAATGTGGTAACCTGTAGAGGCTTTTAAAGGCTTTTAAAAATGTATGTTGTTTGTCGCCACTGCGCATTTGTGGGAAATTTTAAAGTATGTCGTGTTTGGTATCTGTGTACTCGGCCTACGATCATCTTTTTTATTTCATGAAATATTTGGGCAATATAGTGTGTTTTAGTGCTTTAAAATAAAAAAAAGTGTATTTTTTTCCCCAAAAAATGCGTTTAAAAAATCGCTGCGCAAATACTGCGTGGAAAAAAAAAATGCAACACCCACCATTTTAATCTGTAGGGCCTTTGCTTTAAAAAAATATATAATGTTTGGGGGTTCAACTTAACTTTCTTGCAAAAAAAAAAAAGTTTTTATGTAAACAAACAGTGTCAGAAAGGGCTTTGTCTTCAAGTGGTTAGAAGAGTGGATGATGTGCGACATAAGCTTCTAAATGTTGTGCATAAAATGCCAGGACAGTTCAAAATCCCCCCAAATGACCCCATTTTGGAAAGTAGACACCCCAAGCTATTTTCTGAGAGGTATGTTGAATACATGGAATATTTTATATTTTGCCACCAGTTGCTGGAATATGACAAACTTTTTTTTTTTTTTTTTTTTTTTGCACAAAGTTGCCACTAAATGATATATTGCTCAAACATGCCATGGTTATATGTGGAATTACACCCCAAAATACATTCTGCTGCTTCTCCCGAGTACGGGGATACCACATGTGTGAGACTTTTTGGGAGCCTAGACGCGTACGGGACCCCAAAAACCAATCACCACCTTCAGGCTTTCTAAGGGCGCAAATCTTTGATTTTACCCCTCACTGCCTATCACAGTTTCGGAGGCCATGGAATGCCCAGATGGCACAAACCCCCCCCAAATGACCCCATTTTGGAAAGTAGACACCCCAACCTATTTGCTGAGAGGTATGGTGAGTATTTTGCAGTTCTTGCTTTTTGTCACAAAGATTAAAAAAAAAAAAAGAGAAAAAAAAAAAAAAAAAAATATCTTTCTTCATTTTCAAAAATAAATGAGCGCTGTAAAATACTCGCCATGCCTCTCATCAAATAGCTTGGGGTGTCTACTTTCCAAAATGGGGTCATTTGGGGGGGTTTAGTGCCATCTGGGATTTCCATGGCCTCCAAAACTGTGATAGGCAGTGAGGGGTAAAATCAAAGATTTGCGCCCTTAGAAATCCTGAAAGCGGTGCTTGGTTTTCGGGGTCCCGTAAGCGGCTAGGCTCCCAACAAGTCCCACACATGTGGTATCCCCGTACTCAGGAGAAGCAGTAGAATGTATTTTGGGGTGTAATTCCACATATGCCCATGGCATGTTTGAGCAATATATCATTTAGTGGCAACTTTGTGCAAAAAAAAAAAAAAAAAAAAAAAAATTTGTCATATTCCAGCAACTGGTGGCAAAATATAAAATATTCCATGTACTCAACATACCTCTCAGAAAATAGCTTGGGGTGTCTACTTTCCAAAATGGGGTCATTTGGGGGGGTTTTGTGTCACCTTGGCATTTTATGGCCTTCAAAACGGTGATAGGTAGTGATAGGTAGTGAGGAGTGAAATCAAAAATGTATGCCCTTAGAAATCCTGAAGGCGGTTCTTGGTTTTCGGGGTCCCGTACGCGGCTAGGCTCCCAAAAAGTCCCACACATGTGGTATCCCCATACTCAGGAGAAGCAGCAGAATGTATTTTGGGGTGCAATTCCACATATGCCCATGGCATGTGTGAGCAATATATAATTTAGTGACAACTTTGTGCAAAAAAAAATAAAAAATTCATATTCCCGCAACTTGTGGCAAAATATAGAATATTCCATGGACTCAAAATGCCTCTCAGCAAATAGCCTGGGGTGTCTACTTTCCAAAATTGGGTCATTTGGGGGGGGTTTGTGCTATTTGGGCATTTTATGGCCTTCAAAACTGTCATAGGTAGTGAGAAGTGAAATCAAAAATTTGTGACCTTAGAAATCCTGAAGCCCATGCTTGGTTTAGGGGCCCTGCACGCAGCTAGGCTCCCCAAAAAGTCCCACACATGTGGTATCCCCGTACTCAGGAGAAGCAGCAGAATGTATTTTGGGGTGTAATTCCACATATAACCATGGCATGTGTGAGCAATTTATCATTTAGTGACAACTTTTTGTAATTTTTTTTTTTTTGTCATTATTCAATCACTTGGTACAAAAAAAAAAAATATTCAGTGGGCTCAACATGCCCCTCAGTAATTTCCTTGGGGTGTCTACTTTCCAAAATGGGGTCATTTGGGGGGGTTTTGTACTGCTCTGCCATTTTGGCACCTCAAGAAATTAGATAGGCAGTCACAAAATAAAAGCTGTGTAAATTCCAGAAAATGTACCCTAGTTTGTAGACGCTATAACTTTTGCGAAAACCAATAATTATACGCTTATTGCGATTTTTTTTACTAAAGACATGTGGCTGAATACATTTTGGCCTAAATGTTTGACTAAAATTTAGTTTATTCGATATTTTTTACTTTTTGTTATAAGAAAAATCATTTTTTTTCAAAATTTACGGTCTTTTTCCGTTTATATCGCAAAAAATAAAAATCGCAGAGGCAATCAAATACCATCAAAAGAAAGCTCTATTTGTGGGAAAAAAAGGACGCAAGTTTCGTTTCTGTATAACATTGCATGACCGCGCAATTACCAGTTAAAGTAACGCAGTTCCAAATTGTAAAAACACCTCTGGTCTTTAGGCTGACAAATGGTCCGGGGGGAAAGTGGTTAAACCCAAACACATAGTAATTACACAGGTTCTGGGGCTAATTTAATCTCGATAAGGCACCAAGTGAGTCTAATTAACACCTTAATCAGCCAGAGAACCTGTTTAATAATATGTTTTCGCTTTTAAAGGGATAAGGTGGCAACCCTATAAAGATCAGAAAGAATGGCTGGGTAAGGCCGGTACACATTGGCTCTGGACAGGTGGCTGCGCTTGTCTGTGATAACGCCCCCTGCCGTGCTAAATACACATTCAGATAATACACTGGCTGCAGGGCAGGCCAGCACCTCCAAGGCGTAAAGGGCAATCTCAGGCCATGTGCCCAATTTGGAGACCCAGAAGTTTAACCACTTGCTTACTGGGCACATAAACCCCTTTCGTGCTCAGGCGAAATTTCAGCTTCTAGCACTGCGTCACTTTAAATGACATTTGCGCGGTCGTGCAACGTGGCTCCCAAACAAAATTGGCGTCCTTTTTTCCCCACAAATAGAGCTTTATTTTGATGGCATTTGATCGCCCCGTGCGGTTTTTATTTTTTGCGTTATAAACAAAAAAAGAGCGACAATTTAAAAAAATATATATATTTTTTACTTGTTGCTATAATAAATATCCCAATTTTTTTTTTTTTTACTTTTTTTTTTTTCTCAGTTAAGGCCGATACGTATTCTTCTACGTATTTTTGTAAAAAAAAAAAAAAATCGCAATAAGCGACTGCTTGCGCAAAAGTTATAGCACCTACAAAATAGGGGACATAATTATGTTTTTTTTTAATATTTTTTTTTTACTAGTAATGGCGGCAATCTGCGATTTTTATTGGGACTGCGACATCACGGCGGACACATCGGACACTTTAGACACATTTGTGGCACCATTCACATTTATACAGCGAGCAGTGCTATAAATATGCACTAATTACTGTATAAATGTGACTGGCATTGAAGGGGTTAACACTAGGGGGTGAGGAAGGGGTTAAATGTGTATCCTGGGTGTGTTCTAACTGTGTGGGGGGAGGGGGGTGACTGGGGGAGGTGACCGATGCTGTGTCCCTATGTACAAGGGACACAGATCGGTCTTCTCTCTCCCTGACAGGACGTGGAGCTCTATGTTTACACATAGAGCTCCACGTCCCTGCTCTGTCACCGCCGATCGCATGTACCTGGCTGACACCGCGGCCGCTGGGTACATGCATCGAATACTCGGCGATGCAACGGCACTGTTTTTCCCCGCTGTGCGCCACCCAGTGGCGCGCGCGGGGAATACAACAACATTGACGTCCAAAGACGTGACCCCGGCAGCTCAGGTCGTCTTTTGTCAATAGCGCGGATCTGAACTTGTTAAGGGGGCATAGCCGTCATTCAGTACGTGTGTGCACACATACCGATCCACCATGTTGCTGAAATGCTGCCTCCTGCCTCCTGCCTCCTGCTAAAATGTTCCATATCAGCTGTTGGTGCTGTTTGTTGTGGCGTGCTGACAAAGCTTTTCCACATTTCGGCCATGCTAACCCTGCCTTCTGAGGTGCTGGCGGTGCCCCGGCTGCGTTGGCGACCTCTTCCTCCTCCTCTGCCTTTGCCTTGTGCTTCCACTGTGCCCCCGCTGTCACCAGCAGCGTGTCTACCAGCGTGCACTTGTACTCGCGCATCTTGTGATCACGCTCCAGTTAGGGAATTTAAGGACGGTACATTGTCCTTGTAACGGGGATCCAGCAGCGTGGCCACCCAGTAATCAGCACCTGTTAAAATGTGCGAAACACGGCGGTCGTTGCGGAGGCAACGAAAAGCTGTCCTCTGTGGGAGGTGTATCATCTGTGTCCTCTGTATCCCCCCAGCCACGCGCCAGTGATGGCCATGAGCTGGTCTGGGTGCCACCCTGCTGTGAACATGTTTCCTCCTCCATCTCCTCATCCTCCACCTCGTCATCCTCCAGAACTGTGCCCTTGCTGGACAATTGTGTACCTGGCCTTTGTTGGTGCAGGAACCCACCCTCGGAGCCACTTGTGAATGACTGCCCTGAAAGCCTTGGAAATTATCCCGATTCCTCCTCCTCCTCCTCCTGTGCCACATCCTCTTCCATCATCGCCCGAAGCGTTTTTTCAAGGAGGCATAGAACTGGCATAGTCACGCTGAGAACGGCGTCATCGGCACTGGCCACGTTGGTGGAGTACTCGAAACAGCGCAACAAGGCACACAGGTCATGCATGGAGGCCCAGTTATTGGTGGTGAAGTGATTCTGTTCCGCAGAGCGACTCACGCATGCGTGCTGCAGCTGAAACTCCACTATCACCTGCTGCTGCTCACACAGTCTGGCCAGCATGTGCAAGGTGGAGTTCCACCTTGTGGGCATGTCACATATGAGGTGGTGAGCAGGAAGGCCGAAGCTACGCTGCAGCGCTGCCAGGCGAGCAGCATCAGGGTGAGAACGCCGAAAGTGTGCACAGACGGCCCGCACTTTCTGCAGCAGCTTTGGCATATCGGGGTAAGTTTAAAGGAACCTCTGCACCACCAAATTCAGCACATGCGCCAGGCAAGGGATGTGCGTCAAACTGACTAGGCCCAGAGCTGCTACGAGATTTCGCCCATTATCGCACACCACCAGGCCCGGCTTGAGGCTCATTGTTTTTTGGAATAGCACAATAAAATACAGTATGTAAAGTGTGTATCTCACACGTACAGATATGCAGGCAAGACTGCAAACACTGGAGGGCAAACTGTAAAAGATATTTTTTTGCCCTACATGGGTGTTTTTTTTAATACAACAATAGAACAACACTAGCTAAGGTGTTTATTTCACACCTACAGATATGGAGGAAACACTGGAGAAAACACTGCAAAATGTGTATTTTTTCCCTAAATGGTTGTTTTTTGAATAGCACAATAGAAGAAAAGTATATAAAGGGTGTATCTCACAGTAACATATGCAGTGCTGCTGCAATTAGATGTGTGAAGTAGGACATACTCCTATATATTTCTCACCCTATAAGCACAATCAGGAACCTTTTCCTAAACTATCTAATGCAGAGTATGTCACAGGAACATATGCAATGCTGGGGCAATATGCAGAGTATCTGACAGGAACATATGCAGTTACATAGTTACATAGTTAGTCAGGTTGAAAAAAGACACAAGTCCATCCAGTTCAACCATAAAAAAAAATAAAAATAAAACAAAGTAAAACACAGTACATCCTCCCATACACCCAACTCCATACCCACAGTTGATCCAGAGGAAGGCAAAAAACCCCAGCAGAGCGATGATCCAATTTGCTACCGGAGGGGAAAAAATTCCTTCCTGATCCCCCGAAAGGCAATCGGATTTACCCCGGATCAACTTTACCTACAAAACTTAGTACTCAGTTATATTATGTGCATTTAGGAAAGAATCCAGGCCTCTCTTAAAGCAATCTACTGAGCTGGCCAGAACCACCTCTGGAGGGAGTCTGTTCCACATTTTCACAGCTCTTACTGTGAAGAAACCTTTCCGTATTTGGAGGTGAAATCTCTTTTCCTCCAGACGTAAAGAGTGCCCCCTTGTCCTCAGTGTTGACCTTAAAGTGAATAACTCAACACCAAGTTCACTATATGGACCTCTTATGTATTTGTACATGTTGATCATATCCCCCCTTATTCTCCTCTTCTCAAGAGTGAATAAATTCAGTTCCTCTAATCTTTCCTCATAGCTGAGCTCCTCCATGCCTCTTATCAGTTTGGTTGCCCTTCTCTGCACTTTCTCCAGTTCTCCGATATCCTTTTTGAGAACTGGTGCCCAAAACTGGACTGCATATTCCAGATGAGGTCTTACTAATGATTTGTACAGGGGCAAAATGATATCTCTATCTCTGGAGTCCATACCTCTCTTAATACAAGAAAGGACTTTGCTCGCTTTGGAAACCGCAGCTTGGCATTGCATGCCATTATTGAGCTTATGATCAACTAAAACCCCCAGATCCTTCTCCACTACAGATCCCCCCAGTTGTACTCCCCCTAGCATGTACAGTGCAGAAAATAAGTATTTGAACACCCTGCTATTTTGCAAGTTCTCCCACTTGGAAATCATGGAGGGGTCTGAAATTGTCATCGTAGGTGCATGTCCACTGTGAGAGACATAGGGGCTGATTTACCAAGCCTGTGCGCCAAGACTCATGGTGCACAAGCAGGAGTAAACCTGTTTTTGACATTTACCAAAGAAACACGCTGCCAGTGCAGCGTGTTTCCTCATTTACTAAAGTGCCTAATGCGCCCAGAAGAGGGCGCACAGCACGCCAGTACAGAGCTGGCGTGCGGCATTTAGTAATGTAAACATCGGGGATTCGGGCGGGAGTTTATGAGGGGAGGGAGGGGGGTGATGCAGGGGAAGTGTAGTGACATGTGTTTCAACTTGTGTGGCGGGCCGATTTGAAAGGGAAAGTGACTTTTGGGACCCGATCCCCGTGCCCTTGCAAAGTACGCTAGAACCTCGGAAGGTTCACTTGCATACTGGGCATGCGCAGAGGGAAAAATCGGAGCTCACCGCGCGCCGCTTCAGTACGCCGGGAAATCCTTGGTAAATACCAGGCGGCGTAGCAGTGTTTGCACTGCCTGGAGCGGCGCACGGCAAGCTCCGAGCTGTTCTCGGGCTGCGCTGACACTGAAGGGGAACTCCGCGCCAAATTTCAAATGTGAAACCGGCGCGGCTTCCCCCCCAGGGGTACAATAGGCTCTCCGGCTTGGTCCGGAACGTGAGGGGTTAACCCACGCCAAAATCGGCGTGGGGTTCCCCCCCAGATCCGTACCAAGCCCTCATCCCAGGCATGCAGTCTGGCCGGACAGGAATGGGGGTGGGGACGAGCGAGCGCCCCCCCCCCTCCTGAGCCGTACCAGACCACATGCCCTCGACATGGGGGAGTGTGTGCTTTGGGGGAGGGGGGCGCTGCCCCCCCACCCCAAAGCACTCTTGTCCCCATGTCGATCGGGACAAGAGCCTCTTCCCGACAACCCTAGCCATTGGTTGTCGGGGTATGCGGGCGGGAGCCAATCAGAATCTGGGAGCCCCGTTTAATAAGGTGGCCCCCAGATTTCGGGCCCCCACCCTATGTGAATGAGTATGGGGTACATCGTACCCCTACCCATTCACCTGGTGAACGTTTTCACTTTTGAGGGTCTTCCGCCGCCCCCTTCAAATTCTTCTGCCTGGACGGGGGTCGTACATCCCATCCAGGACTTGGACGTGGCGGGCTTCTCGTCGCTGTCTTCTGCCGCTGCCCCCTTCACCACGAAGCTCCGTGCTTGTTTGATGAGGGCAGCGGGCTTCCGTCGTCTTCTCCGGGGCGAGGGTCGTACATCCCACCCCGGATTTCGTCGCCGGGTTCTGCCTGGCTCCTACTAGGGGCCAGGGCTTCTTTTGCCGTCTTCCGCCGGAGGGCGCCACTCTCCGGGCTTCTCGACGTTGTCTTCCGCCGCGGGGGCCAGGCCTTCTTCTTTGCCGCCCCCCTCGATTTTTTCGGCCTGGACGGGGGTCGTACATCCCATCCAGGACTTGGACGTGGCGGGCTTCTCGTCGCCGTCTTCTGCCGCTGCCCCCTTCACCACGAAGCTCCGTGCTTGTTTGATGAGGGCAGCGGGCTTCCGTCGTCTTCTCCGGGGCGAGGGTCGTACATCCCACCCCGGATTTCGTCGCCGTCTTCTGCCGCTGCCCCCTTCACCACGAAGCTCCGTGCTTGTTTGATGAGGGCAGCGGGCTTCCGTCGCAGTCTTCCGCCGCGGGGTGACACTCGCGGGCTTCTTCTTCCATTCGATGTTGACACGGCGAGGTCCGGCGCTGAAATGCCTTCTGAGCGGCGGGCAAGGACTTATATTGGCATTGGGCGTGGGCGTGGTTATGCCAACATGTGACCTTAACCCATGTGACAGTGATGTGACGTGACATCACTGTCACATGGGTTAAGGTCACATGTTGGCATAACCACGCCCACGCCCAATGCCAATATAAGTCCTTGCCCGCCGCTCAGAAGGCATTTCAGCGCCGGACCTCGCCGTGTCAACATCGAATGGAAGAAGAAGCCCGCGAGTGTCACCCCGCGGCGGAAGACTGCGACGGAAGCCCGCTGCCCTCATCAAACAAGCACGGAGCTTCGTGGTGAAGGGGGCAGCGGCAGAAGACGGCGACGAAATCCGGGGTGGGATGTACGACCCTCGCCCCGGAGAAGACGACGGAAGCCCGCTGCCCTCATCAAACAAGCACGGAGCTTCGTGGTGAAGGGGGCAGCGGCAGAAGACGGCGACGAGAAGCCCGCCACGTCCAAGTCCTGGATGGGATGTACGACCCCCGTCCAGGCCGAAAAAATCGAGGGGGGCGGCAAAGAAGAAGGCCTGGCCCCCGCGGCGGAAGACAACGTCGAGAAGCCCGGAGAGTGGCGCCCTCCGGCGGAAGACGGCAAAAGAAGCCCTGGCCCCTAGTAGGAGCCAGGCAGAAGCGGAGGAGCCCGAGGTGGGGCGACACCCCCGTTGTTCTCCGCTGTTTTCGGCCGGCCCCCCCCGGATGTAAAAGAGCTTCATTTTGGGGTAGGGGGCACAGTCGAGCATGGCGGAGAGCATGGGTGGGTGTTTCCCCCCCCCGGCAGAAGACGGCTAGAAGACCGAGGAGTGGCGACGCCCCCGTTGTTCTCCGCCATTTCCGCCGGCCCCCCCCGGATGTAAAAGAGCTTGATTTGGGGTAGGGGGCCTGGCCGAACATGGCGGAGAGCATCGGTGGGTGTCTCTCTCCCCGGCGGAAGGCGGCGGCGAAGACCGGGGGGGGGGTAGGTGTACCCCCCCGGCGGAAGGCGAAGACCGAGGAGGGGTTTCGCCCCCCGTTGTTCTCCGCCATTTCCGCCGGCCCCCCCCGGATGTAAAAGAGCTTGATTTGGGGTAGGGGGCCTGGCCGAACATGGCCGAGAGCATCGGTGGGTGTCCCCCCCCGGCGGAAGGCGGCGGCGAAGACCGGTGCGGGGCTGGAGCCCCCCCGGCAGAAAACGTCTGGAAGACCGAGGGGCTCCGCCCCCGTTGTTCTCTGCTTTTTTCGGCCGGCCCCCCCCGGATGTGAAAGAGCTTATTTTGGGGTGGGGGCCTGGCTGGACATGGCGGAGATCATCGGTGGGTGTCCCCCCCCGGCAGAAGACGGCGAAGCCCGGGGCCCAATGGGCTGGTGGTGGGGGGTCCCGGCAGAAGACCCCCGGAGCTGACTAATAAATTATTTTTTTCTGTGTGTTTTTTTTTTTGTTTACACTTTTCCACCCGGTGAATGGGTAGGGGTACGATGTACCCCATACTCATTCACATAGGGTGGGGGGCCAGAATCTGGGGGCCCCCTTAATATAGGGGGCTCTCAGATTCTGATAAGCCCCCCGCCCGCATACCCCGACAACCAACGGCCAGGGTTGTCGGGAAGAGGCTCTTGTCCCTTTCGACATGGGGACAAGAGTGCTTTGGGGTGGGGGGGCAGTGCCCCCCTCCCCCACAGCACACACTCCCCCATGTCGAGGGCATGTGGTCTGGTACGGCTCAGGAGGGGGGGGGGCGCTCGCTCGTCCCCACCCCCATTCCTGTCCGGCCAGACTGCGTGCCTGGGAGAAGGGTTTGGTCTGGATCTGAGGGGGAACCCCACGCCGTTTTTTGGCGTGGGTTTAACCCCTTATGTTCCAGATCAAATCTAAGAGCCTGTTGTGCACCTGAAGGGGGACCCCCACGCCGTTTTTTTTTGTAATTTGGGGTGGAGTTCCCCTTTATCCCGGTCCTGTCAGGGGGGGGGGGAATGCCTGCTCGTCTGTCCCTACAATGTATGAACAGCGATCTGTCATTTCCCCTACACAGTCCCACCCCCTTTACAGTTAGAACACACCCAGGTAACATATTCAACCCCTTCCGCGCCCCTAGTGTTAACCCCTTCCCTGCCAGTGTCATTTTTATAGTAAGCAATGCATTTCTATACCATTGCTCGCTACAAAAATGCCAAATCTCACAAAAATGTGTCCGCCACAATGTCGCATTAGACAGAAAAAACAATGATAGCCACCATTACTAGTAAAACAAAAAATTATTCCAAAAAAACCCATAAGACCAACCCCTACTTAGAACTTTTGCCCAAACCAATCAAACGCTTATTGTGATTTTTTGCAACCAAAAACATGTCCAAGAATACTTATCGGCCTAAACTGAGGGCAAACATTTTTTGAATATATTTTGGGGGAGATTTATTATAGCAAACCGTAAAAAAGATGTTTTTTTAGTTACCAAATTGTCGCTATATTTTTGGGTCAAGCAAAAATAAGAAAAAACGCAGAGGTGATCAAATACCACCAACAAAAAAAAAAAATTGAATTTTTAGGGGGGGGGGGGGAGGATGAGGACGCCCAATTTTTTTGGGGGCCACGTCGCACAACCACGCAATTGTCAGTCAAAATGACGCAGTGTTGAAATGCAAAAACTGGCCCCGTCAGTGACCAGTAATATGCTCTGGGGCTCAAGTGGTTACAAATTAAGAATACACTAAAGTTAGCCCAATTTATGGCCATAATGTGAAAGATGATGTTACACCGAGTAAATAGATACCCAACATGTTACACTTTAATATTGCACACACTCATGGAATGGCGCCAAACTTCAGTACTTGAAAATACCCATAGGCAACGCTTTTTTATGTGTTTCAGGTTACCAGTTTTGATTTACAGAGGAGGTCTAGTGCTAAAAGTATTGCTCTCGCTCTAACGTACGCTATGATACCTCACATGTGGGGTTTGAACGGGGGTTCAATATGTGGGCGGGGCTTACACATTTAAGGCCCGCCCCCATATATGGAAACATTCTTCAAACCACACATGTGAGGTATCATAGCGTGCGTAACAGCAAGAGGAATATTTATAGCACTAGACCTCATCTGTAAATCTAAACTGGTAACCGGAAACAATAAAAATGCTGCTTGTTCGCTTCTGACTGCGAGCTACTAGGGACAGGGGCGTTTAAATTATTACTATTTAGGTTTGTTACGTAAAAATTCTATAAGACCTCCCGTTCAGCTTGTAAAGCATCACTTCATGGGGACCAAAAAAAAATTTAACACCTCTAATGCTTTCATCCGCCATTGCAGATTTGATTCTGGTACTGCATTTCGAGTGAACTGGGCATGCTCGAACACTTAGTAAAAAAAGCTGGATGTTTGATCCTGAAAATGACTTGCATCTTTCTGAGCATGCTCAGAAAGCTCTTTTTTGGCTTAGTAATTTAAGGACATCCTTAACAGGTGTAAGCAGTTCCAAGTGCACACAAACTAGAGGCTGACATTTCTTCATGTGTTTCCAATTGGTTCATTAGCACACATGTTATAAAAAGCGTGGATACTGCACGTGTCAGCTGCCCCTCAGAGGGGGCAGATTTGCTGGCTGGAAGTAATGGCGGAGTGAAACAGAGATGTTTTGGAGCAAGTTTTGTATTTTTTGATGTTTTCTCTGCTACATAATTTTGCTAAATGTTTCTCAAGATGTTAATGACTAATGTTTTAATCCTGTGGGTCTATCCTGTTATTTAAAAGCATGATTTATTTTCCAATGACTGTGAAATAAACGTTGGTCTTTTTTGTTTTTAGGTGTTTTTATATATTTTTGGTGTGTTTATTTGTAATTTTTTTTTTGCTTTCCTTGTTTTGTGGACCAATAAAATTACTTTCAAATTTTGAAGTTTGTTTTGTGATATTTTTTTCATGCTATGGATTTCAACCGCTGCAGCTGAAATAGTTTGGGCCTAAACCATCAAGTGTGATTTGTCTCTAAGATCTTTCCTGGTGTGTATGCATGAAATGTTTAGTCACCAGAAAAGGAAGGACAAAGCGGTAAGTATTGTTTCCTAGAACTGATGTCCAGACTGACTTTTTAAAGCACATGTGCAAGATGTAGGAAAAGCTGCAAACAGGGCCTGTTGGAGGGGGGGGGGGGGGGTGGTGTTTTTTTTTTGGACAGGCTTGAAGTGCTGATTTACAGCGCTGTGCTTGAAACTAGCACAAGACAATCCTATTCTAATTGTGGGTTGTTTGAGGGAAGCCAATTGAGTGTTAGAACCCCTGCTAGTGTTTTTAGGTTGGGCTTTGTGTCCCTTTTCCTAAAATTGGCTTCACTTCCTGTCACACAGCTGAACAGGAAGTGAGGTTAAAACCCTACCAATGGTCTTTTCTTCGGGGCACAGGTCAATCTAACTAGTGTCACCATTAAGCAAATTGCACTGCAGTGTACACCCCAAATGATTAGTTACTTTGGGGTTTAGTAAAGGCAAAGCCGCTCTGCAGTAGAAGCGTAGGCAATGAAAATCAGAAGGGAAGCACTGATGGTTTTTACTTCCAATCCCGCCAAGTTTTGAGTTTTCTTCCTTGCTTGTCCACTTGTAGTGCAAAGTGGATTTGCCTTTAGTAAATGGACCCCAAAGTCCAAGATTCCTACTAATTTGGGGTGTACACAGCAAAATGCCATTTCCAAAATGGGAAACTATTTATATTGATCTGTGTCCCCAACAAAACATTACTCAGGTGTTTCCCTCACTTCCTGTTTGGCTGTGTGGCAGGAAGTGAATGAATTAAGTAGAAAGTGACAACATTTGTGAGGTGTCTTTACCCTATCAGGGGTGCAGGCATCCCCAAAACAAACAAGAAAATAGTTGATTTAACATTGGGTGGTGTTTGTGGGGGTCCCTAACACACATTCATACATATTAGCAACGCTGGATCGTGGCCTATTGGCATGGTTATATTTTCTTAAGCCTCTCAATAAAATGATCTGAAATTTGGGGTTAAACTGGAACAATAATCATCACTTTTATTTTTTGGATTTCTTTCATTTTGGATAGAGTTGGTGGGGGGGGGGGGGTTAGAAGCTCTGTCAGTTTATTTTGTATTATCCCTGTCCGTTTGGGGAGATTGGCCTTCACTTCCTGCCCCATAGCCAAACAGGAAGTGATCGAAAAAGTAGGCAAATTAAGGGCCCCCCCAAGTCCCCCCCCACAGAACTTGTGTGTGTCCCCTGAAAATTCCTGGGTGGGTCATAAAAAAACAGGGTGTGGCCTTGACAGGAAGGGTGGGTCATTTTTCTATTAGGGGGGTGCCAAAATTTGGTCAGGCCTAGGGAAGCACAAAACCTAAATCTCCTACTGCACATTAGGGCTTATTTAGACAGGATCCAATTTACAGCATGTTTTTAGATTGTGGGAGGAAACCCGCACAGGGAGAACATGCAAACTCCAGGCAGATAGTGTCACGGGCGGGATTCGAACCAGCAACCCTTTTGCTGCTAGGTGAACATGCTACACACTACGCTACTGTGCTGAACGAACATGATTGCAGCTGAAAGCATGAGATGTTTTTTTTTTACCAATTCCATGCTTTCCAGCCTGGAGGACAGATGTGGGGTCTAATTGACCCCGCCTTTCTCTATAAAGAGGACCTGTCACACACTAGTCCTATTACAAGGGATGTTTACATTCCTTGTAATAGGAAGAAAAGTGAAAAATAATACAAACAAAGGGACAAACAAGTGCAAAAATTAAAATATTAAGTAAAAAAATAAAATAACAAAGGAATTTAAATGCTCCTGTCCCTAGTAGCTCGCACTCAGAAGCGAACACGCATGCAAGTCCCACCCACATATGTAAACATCCTTCAAACCCCACATGTGAGGTATCATAGCGTGCGTTAGAGCGAGAGCAATAATGTTAGCACTAGACCTCCTCTGTAACTCAAAAGTGGTAACCTGAGAAAAAAAGTCAAGCGTTGCCTATGGAGATTTTTAATAACGAAGTTTAGCGCCATTCCATGAGTGTGCGCAATATGAAAGCGTGACAAGTTAGGTATCTATTTACTCGGTGTAACATCATCTTTTACCTTATCCCTAAAAATTGGCCTAGCTTTACTGCTTTCTTATTTTGTCATTCATGAAACAGGTTTTTTTTTGGAAAGCCAAAAAAAAAAAAAAACGTTAGAAAATTTTTGGCACAAATACTGTTGGAAATGTGTCCGAAAAAATGGCCGCCACTTTATTCCCTAGGGTGTTTGTTAATAAAATATATATAATGTTTGGGGGTCCTGAGTAAGTTTCAAGGAAGAAAATATAATTGTTACATGAAGGAGAGAAGTGCCAGAATAGGCGCGGTATGGAAGTGGTTAAAGTGCACCAATAAAAGTGAAAAATTCCTTGAAATTTCGTACCATGGGGGGGGGGAGGCAATTAGGGGCGCCATCAGGAATTATGGGGCCCCTTACACAGCTTCAGGCATGGGCCCCCTGGAGCAGAGAATAGGGGGGGGGGGTGCCGCCTGATATTAAGAAGGGGGGGGGGCTGCCGCAATTTGATAAGCGGGGGGTTCCTTTACTAAAAAATACATATAGAAAAATATATATTAAAAAGGGTGGTAGCCATCCGGGGGCCCTGGGGACCACTGGGCCCTTTAATAAAAAGAAACTTCTGGGCTCTTTAATGAAAAATAAATTACAATATCTACATATATAAAATAATAAAAAAGGGGGTTGCCTTGGGAGCTCTGGGCCCTTTAATAAAAAATAACTACCAAAAATCTAAAAAAAAAATAACATTGGGTGGGAGCTGTGGTGGCTCAACGTGAATGGCACTGCGCTGACAAGCCGTTCACCTCTGCAGCCAAGGGTTCGGATCCCGGTCTCGGCTACATATGAATTGAGTTTGGTGGTGTCAGCCCGGCTCCCGGTGGGTGTGCTATGCAAGGTACGCCTGTGCTTAGTATGCCCACCCCCCCCCCCCCACAAAAAAAACACCACACTTGCACACACTTTGGCCATGAGGTCTCCTAAAATAAAGGGAGGTGAAGGACCTACAGGGCTGGCTGGGTGGGCTACACTCCTTCATAGGGGGAGTCCCTCTGTCCCATTGGGCTCCCAAGTGTAGCAGGTGGGGTGAGGCCCCCCTCACACCCACCATTGCCACCGGGGGCATGGAGAAGGATGGCGATTGCAAGTCCAGCTCCTCTCTCTCGACTTCACGCACAAAATACACTTTAAAAAAGAAATTAAAGTAAAAAGTAACAAACCTGGGGAAAATGTTTATAACATTTTTAGAAGCAAAAAGGGGCCCTCTGGGAGCTTTCAAAATTATATTATATATATATATGTTTAAAAAATAACCAAAAAATATATCATATGTTTTTTTTTTGATTTTTTTGTAAAGGTGGGGGGTTGTCATCTGGAGCCCTGGGGATCTCCGGGCCACTGGGGACCAGGCCACTGGGGACCTCCAGACCCCTAAACCAAAACATTGGCCCTTTAATAACAAAAAATTTGGGGGGTTGCCACCCGGGGCCCTGGGGACCTCCAGACTGCTAAAAAATATTAAATTCCAAAAATTGGCCCTTTAATAAAAAATCCTACAAAAACCAACTAACAAATATATATACAAAAAAAAAAAGAGGGGGGTTACCATCTGGGGCGCTGGGGGGCCTCCAGGCATCTGGGCACCTCCGGACCCCCGGGCCCCTTACAGGTGTACAGGGCCGCCATCATGAATTTTGGGGCCCCTTACACAGCTTCAGGCATGGGCCCCCTGGAGCAGAGAACCGGGGGGGGGGTGCTGCCGCATGAAATTGAGAAGCGGGGGGGGGGGGGGGGGGGGTGCCACAAATTGTGGAGCGGGGGGGCCCATTACAAAAATTTTGACAGAAAAAAGAAAAAAAAAAAAATATATATAAAAAAGGGGGGTAGCCATCCGGGGCCCTGGGGACCTCTGTGCTCTTTATCAAATAAAAATACAAAAGAGAGAAAATACATATATATATATTTTTTAAATATAACATTTATCGAAAAAAAGTAAAAAAACAAGGGGGTAGCCTTCCAGGGCCCTGGGGACCTCTGGGCCCTTTCCTTAAAAAAAAAAAAAAAAATATATTAAAAAAATATATATATTTTTTTAAATATATATATTTTATTTTAAAAAAAGGGCTTGCCATCTGGGGCCCTTAGTGGCCTCCGGGCCCCTGGGGACCTTCGGAGCCCTTAAACAAAAAAAAAAAAAAAAAAATTGTTTTTTTTGTTTTAGGGTGGTTCCCATCCGGGCCCCTGGGGGCCCCTGGGGACCCCCGGGCGGTGTAATGCCTGTACCCCCCTAATGGCGGCCCTGCAGGTGTACTGCCTGTACCCCCCTGATGGCGGCCCTGGGTGTAATGTCAGCATGTGAAAAATGACATTCTGAAGGAAAAAAGCCATTTAAAACTGACTCGCGGCTATAATGAATTGTCAGCTCTTGGAATTTGCAGGAGAATTCATTCATTAAAAACACCAAAAAAAAAGCGTGGGGGTCCCCCCAAATTCAATAACCAGACCCTTTAGGTCTGGTATGGATATTAAGGGGAACCCCGCCATCAATTTTTAAAAAAAATGACGTGGGGTTCCCCCCAAATATCCATAACCAGACCCTTCAGGTCTGGTGTGGAATTTAAGGGGAACTCCACTCCAAATAAAAAAAAAAATGGCGTGGAGTCCCCCCTAAAATCCACACCAGACCCCTTATCCGAGCACGTTGACCTGGCCGGCCGCAGAAAAGAGGGGGGGACAGAGCGCGGCCCCCCCCCTCTCCTGAACCGCACCAGGCCACATGCCCTCAACATTGGGAGGGTGTTTTGGGGTGCCCCCCAAAACACCTTGTCCCCATGTTGATGAGGACAAGGGTCTCTTCCCCACAACCCTTGCCCGGTGGTTGTGGGGGTCTGCGGGCAGGAGGCTTATCGAAATCTGGAAGACCCCTTTAACAAAGGGGCCCCCCAGATCCCGGCCCCCCCCCTGTGTGAAATGGTAATGGGGTACCTTGTACCTCTACCATTTCACGAGAAAAAAAAATGTAAAGGGTTAAAAAAGACAAGAGCCGGTTTTTGACAAGTCCTTTATTATCTTCTTTCTTCTTTCCTTCGGGTTTCTTCTTCCTCCTCCTTCTTCTTCCTCTGCTTCTGTCTTGGGTCTTCTATTCCCGCATCTTGCCCGGCGTGTTCTTCCATCTTCTTCCGCTGTCCTTCTCGTCCGCATCTTCTTCTCCTTCTTGTTCTTCTTCGCCGGAGCGGCCGCTTCCAATTGAAATCCCCGCTGTCTGCCGGACCACGCCCCCCCCTCTGACGCCTCGGGCAAGCTCTTAGGAGTGTGCTGCAAGTGCGTCAGAGGGGGGCGTGGTCACATGTCAGAGGGCGGGCAATTCAATTTGAAGCTTCGTGCGCGGCTTTTTCTTTGCCAGAGTCGCCGCTTCCAATTGAATTGCCCGCTTTCTGGAACATGTGACCACGCCCCCCTCTGACGCACTGGCACCACACGGGGACTTTCCTAAGAGCTTGCCCGTGGCGTCAGAGGGGGGGCGTGGTCCGGC
This sequence comes from Rana kukunoris, assembly GCA_029574335.1. NCBI lineage: Eukaryota > Metazoa > Chordata > Amphibia > Anura > Ranidae > Rana > Rana kukunoris. Next base: position 339,364,841 of record CM056051.1, on the reverse strand, counting down.
AGACAGCGGGGATTTCAATTGGAAGCGGCCGCTCCGGCGAAGAAGAAGAAGAAGGAGAAGATGCGGACGAGAAGGACAGCGGAAGAAGATGGAAGAACACGCCGGGCAAGATGCGGGAATAGAAGACCCAAGACAGAAGCAGAGGAAGAAGAAGAGGAGGAAGAAGAAACCCGAAGGAAAGAAGAAAGAAGATAATAAAGGACTTGTCAAAAACCGGCTCTTGTCTTTTTTAACCCTTTACATTTTTTTTACTCGTGAAATGGTAGAGGTACAAGGTACCCCATTACCATTTCACACAGGGGGGGGGCCGGGATCTGGGGGGCCCCTTTGTTAAAGGGGTCTTCCAGATTTCGATAAGCCTCCTGCCCGCAGACCCCCACAACCACCGGGCAAGGGTTGTGGGGAAGAGACCCTTGTCCTCATCAACATGGGGACAAGGTGTTTTGGGGGGCACCCCAAAACACCCTCCCAATGTTGAGGGCATGTGGCCTGGTGCGGTTCAGGAGAGGGGGGGGGCCGCGCTCTGTCCCCCCCTCTTTTCTGCGGCCGGCCAGGTCAACGTGCTCGGATAAGGGGTCTGGTGTGGATTTTAGGGGGGACTCCACGCCATTTTTTTTTTTTTGGGGTGGAGTTCCCCTTAAATTCCACACCAGACCTGAAGGGTCTGGTTATGGATATTTGGGGGGAACCCCACGTCATTTTTTTTTTAAATTGACGGCGGGGTTCCCCTTAATATCCATACCAGACCTAAAGGGTCTGGTTATTGAATTTGGGGGGACCCCCACGTCATTTGAATAATTTTTTTAAAATTCGTACCATGGGGGGGGGGGGAATGTCAGCAGGTGAATAAAGTGCACTTTTCCTGCGGTTAGAATATGTCTTTGCACAAAATGACATTCTGAAAAAAAAAAAAAAAAAAAAAAGCCATTTAAAACTGACTCGCGGCAATAATGAATTGTCGGCTCCCGGCAATTGCAGGAGAATTCATTCATTAAAAAAAGGGAAAAAAAAAGCGTGGGGGTCCCCCCAAATTCAATAACCAGACCCTTTAGGTCTGGTATGGATATTAAGGGGAACCCCGCCGTCAATTTATTAAAAAAATGACGTGGGGTTCCCCCCAAATATCCATAACCAGACCCTTCGGGTCTGGTGTGGAATTTAAGGGGAACTCCACCCCAAATTAAAAAATAAATGGCGTGGAGTCCCCCCTAAAATCCACACCAGACCCCTTATCCGAGCACGTTGACCTGGCCGGCCGCAGAAAAGAGGGGGGGACAGAGCGCGGCCCCCCCCCCTCTCCTGAACCGCACCAGGCCACATGCCCTCAACATTGGGAGGGTGTTTTGGGGTGCCCCCCAAAACACCTTGTCCCCATGTTGATGAGGACAAGGGTCTCTTCCCCACAACCCTTGCCCGGTGGTTGTGGGGGTCTGCGGGCAGGAGGCTTATCGAAATCTGGAAGACCCCTTTAACAAAGGGGCCCCCCAGATCCCGGCCCCCCCCCTGTGTGAAATGGTAATGGGGTACCTTGTACCTCTACCATTTCACGAGTAAAAAAAATGTAAAGGGTTAAAAAAAGACAAGAGCCGGTTTTTGACAAGTCCTTTATTATCTTCTTTCTTCTTTCCTTCGGGTTTCTTCTTCCTCCTCCTTCTTCTTCCTTCTGCTTCTGTCTTGGGTCTTCTATTCCCGCATCTTGCCCGGCGTGTTCTTCCATCTTCTTCCGCTGTCCTTCTCGTCCGCATCTTCTCCTTCTTCTTCTTCGCCGGAGCGGCCGCTTCCAATTGAAATCCCCGCTGTCTGCCGGACCACGCCCCCCCCTCTGACGCCACGGGCAAGCTCTTAGGAAAGTCCCCGTGTGGTGCCAGTGCGTCAGAGGGGGGCGTGGTCACATGTTCCAGAAAGCGGGCAATTCAATTGGAAGCGGCGACTCTGGCAAAGAAAAAGCCGCGCACGAGCTTCAAATTGAATTGGCCGCCCTCTGACATGTGACCACGCCCCCCTCTGACGCACTGGCAGCACACTCCTAAGAGCTTGCCCGTGGCGTCAGAGGGGGGGGCGTGGTCCGGCAGACAGCGGGATTTCAATTGGAAGCGGCCGCTCCGGCGAAGAAGAAGAAGGAGAAGATGCGGACGAGAAGGACAGCGGAAGAAGATGGAAGAACACGCCGGGCAAGATGCGGGAATAGAAGACCCAAGACAGAAGCAGAGGAAGAAGAAGGAGGAGGAAGAAGAAACCCGAAGGAAGAAGAAAGAAGATAATAAAGGACTTGTCAAAAACCGGCTCTTGTCGTTTTTAACCCTTTACATTTTTTTTTATCGTGAAATGGTAGAGGTACAAGGTACCCCATTACCATTTCACACAGGGGGGGGGCCGGGATCTGGGGGGCCCCTTTGTTAAAGGGGTCTTCCAGATTTCGATAAGCCTCCTGCCCGCAGACCCCCACAACCACCGGGCAAGGGTTGTGGGGAAGAGACCCTTGTCCTCATCAACATGGGGACAAGGTGTTTTGGGGGGCACCCCAAAACACCCTCCCAATGTTGAGGGCATGTGGCCTGGTGCGGTTCAGGAGAGGGGGGGGGGCCGCGCTCTGTCCCCCCCTCTTTTCTGCGGCCGGCCAGGTCAACGTGCTCGGATATAAGGGTCTGGTGTGGATTTTAGGGGGGACTCCACGCCATTTTTTTTTTAATTTGGAGTGGAGTTCCCCTTAAATTCCACACCAGACCCGAAGGGTCTGGTTATGGATATTTGGGGGGAACCCCACGTCATTTTTTTTTTAAATTGACGGCGGGGTTCCCCTTAATATCCATACCAGACCTAAAGGGTCTGGTTATTGAATTTGGGGGGACCCCCACGCTTTTTTTTCCCTTTTTTTAATGAATGAATTCTCCTGCAATTGCCGGGAGCCGACAATTCATTATTGCCGCGAGTCAGTTTTAAATGGCTTTTTTCCTTTGAAAAATGACATTTTGTGCAGAGACAGTTCTAACCACGGGAAACATGCGCTTTTTCACATGCTGACATTAGAGACCCCCATAGTACGAAATTTAAAGGAAAATTACACTTTTATTATTGCACTTTTAGCATTATTAAAATCACTGCTCCCGAAAAAACGGCCGTTTTAAAAAATAAAAAAAGCATTGGTACATGTCCCCTGGGGCAGGACTGAGGTCCCCAAACACTTTTTAGGACAAAACTTGCAGATTAGCCTTTAAAATTCACTATTAAGATTTCCCCCATAGACTTATACAGGGAGTTCGGCGGCGGCTTTACTTATCAATCACATCGCGCTGCTGCTGCCGCCGGTTCATGCGCCTAATTAGGGATTCATCCAGCGCACTAATTAAGGCATGTACCGGCGCAGCGCAGCTTCATTAGTAAATCAGCCCCATAATCCTCAAAAAAATTCAGAAATCACGATTTATGATTTTTTTAACTATTTATTTTGTATGATACAGCTGCAAAGAGTATTTGAAACACCTGTCTATCATCTAGAATTCTGACCCTCCAAAGACCTGTTTAGTCTGCCTTTAAAATGTCCACCTCCACTCCATTTATTATCCTAAATTAGATGCACTTTGTTGAGTCAATAGCTGCATAAGAACCTGTCCACCCATACAAATCAGTAAGAATCCAACTACTAACATGGCCAAGACCAAAGAGCCTGCGCAAAGCATAGAGACCAAATTGTACACCTCCACAAGACTGGAAAGGGCCACGGGGAAATTTCAAGCAGCTTGGTGAAAAAAGGTCCACTGTTGGAGCAATCATTAGAAATGGAAGAAGCAAAACATGACTGTCAATCTCCTCGGACTGGGGCTCCATGCAAAATCTCACCTCGTGGGGTCTCAATGATCCTAAGAAAGGTGAGAAATCAGCCCAGGACTACACGGGAGGAGCTGGTCACTGACCTGGAAAGAGCGGAGGCGACCACCGTTTCCAAGGTTACTGTTGGGGTAATACACTAAGACGTCATGTTTGAAATCATGTATGGCACGGAAGGTTCCCCTGCTTAAACCAGCAATGTCAAGGCCGTCTTAAGTTTGCCAATGACCATTTGGATGATCCAGAGGAGTCGATGGGAGAAAGTCATGTGGTCAGATGAGGACCAAAATAGAACTTTGGTCATAATTCCACTACCGTGCTTTGGAGGAAGAAGAATGATGAGTACCATCCCAGAACACCATCCCTATGTGAAGCATGGGGGTGGTAGCATCTATGCTTTGGGGGTGTTTTCCTGCCACATGGGACAGGGCGACTGCACTGTATTATAGTGAAGGATGAC